>OW028747.1:28132500-28757500 GCA_932294355.1 Aporophyla lueneburgensis
AGGGTATACTCCCAAGTGGTCCCATATAAATTTGGAAAACAAAATCGAACCCTAAGGGTTGGAAAACAGGGGATGATTGATTGTTCACTCACTGATTGTAACGTATAAACACGCATAACTTGTTACATAGTGGTCCGATTGTGACAATTCTTCATCTATTGGAAAGGGTTTACTCCCAAGGTGGTCTCATATAAATTTGGAAAACAAAATCAAACCCTAAGGGTTGGAAAACAGGGGATGATTGATTGTTCACTCACTGACACTCACAACTTTTTACATAGTGGTCCGATTGTGACAATTCTTCTTCTATTGGAAAGGGTATACTCCCAAGGTGGTCCCATATAAATTTGGAAAACAAAATCGAACCCTAAGGGTTGGAAAACAGGGGATGATTAATTGTTCACTCACTGATTGTAACGTATAAACACGCATAACTTTGTACAGAGTAGTCCGATTTTGATAATTCTTTTATTGTTGGATAGGGTATACCTTGCCAAGTATTATTAGTACATTAAAGCCACAAAAATCATAAAATAAAAACTTTTTAACAAAAAATTTAACCGCCGAAAAACTGAAAAGCATAAAATAATAAACCTTAAAATTATGAGTCGGCGCTTTGAGTGTTCCTTGTTCATTGATTTTTCAGCGCCGACTCAAAATTTTAAGGTTTATTATTTTATGCTTTTCAGTTTTTCGGCGGTTAAATTTTTTGTTAAAAAGTTTTTTTGCAAGTAGGTTTGTACAAACACTTTTACACGTCAATCATATTTTTTCAAACTAGATGAGGTTGGCGTTTCCTATCTGACTACTCTGAGAAGAAAGGCCGAAACAAACTCAGAGGTCACAGTCTCTTTTAAATTCCAGACATAATTTGGTTAGATCATGTGAAGACCATGTGGATTGGTGTCTGAAGCGGTCTTTTAAGGAAAGAACCACACAGATTGAGTGGACCTGTCCAATCAGTGCACGCATTTGTCAGTAATCATGCAGCTCAACTCAGAACTTAAGGAGGTCAATGATTCGACGAACAATACCAAAGAAAGGACATTTGTGTAGGTCGCATAAATTACTCAAACTGCCAGACTGTGATAAAAAATAAATGAGAAGGAACCTAGAAAAAAAAAAATAACACCCACTTAATCTTCACATTTACAATAATTAAAACAATACAATACTTTAAAAGTAAATATTAATGTCATTGTATAGGTAAAATTCATCAATGGCAATGTGTATATAAAATCAGGAGATAGTCGCTGTCTGATCATTTGAGGATCATGTACATGGAGGTGTCTGAAATTGTCTTTTGAGGAAAGAACCATACAGATTGAGTGGACCTGTCCAGTCAATGCACGCATTTGTCAGTAATCTTTCAGCTCAACTCAGAACATAAGGAGCACAACGATTCGACGAACAATACCAAAGAAAGGACATTTTGGTAGGCCGCATTAAGTACTCAAACTGCCAGATTATCATTAAAATGAAATGAGTAAGAGGGATAAAAAAAAAACAAACATCTACATAGTCCTCACATTCAAAATTATTAAAATAATAATAATAGTATACTCCTCAGAGTATATATTCATGGCACAGTTAAGCAATAATGAAAATGTCAAAGTGTATAAGCAATAATCAAAATGTCAAAGTGTATAACCAATAATCAAAATGTCAAAGTGTATAACCAATAATCAAAATGTCAAAGTGTATATTCCCAATAAAAAAAATTATAAAAAAAAAGGAAAGTAATTAATAATAAAAATAAAAAATATGATTCAGTACAATAATAATTTAAAAATAAAAATTGGAGCAGCTTAATCCCAAGCTTTTTTGTCCTCAGTATAATCTTTAACAGTGTAAAAGGCTTTCTGGCACAACTTACGTTTAATGAATGATTTAAATTTATTGAGACTTAGATCTTGAACATGGCTTGGAAGTTTATTATAAAAGCGTATACATTTACATCTGAATGAGCCACCTATTTTCTTGAGCCTTGTTGAAGGTACAACAAATTTGTGTTTGTTCCTAGTATTTATACTATGGATATCACTGTATTTTTAAACAATTTAATATTTTTATGGGCATATAAAAGATTTTCAAAAATATACTGTGAAGGCACAGTCATTACATTAATTTCTTGAAATTTCTCTCTGAGTGTGTGTCTCGGGCTTAATTTATAAATTGATCGAATAGCCCTTTTTTGCAAGACAAAGATAGTCTGAATGTCGGCGGCATTTCCCCACAACAGAATACCGTACGACATTACACTATGAAAATAGGCAAAGTACACTAAACGGGCTGTCTCTATGTCAGTTAAATTCCGAATTTTTCTAACAGCATATGCAGCGGAGCTTAGCTTTTTCGACAATTTATCAATATGTGGGCCCCACTGAAGCTTGGCATCCAAAGTTAAGCCCAAGAATACAGTGCTATCTTCAGGATTCAATTCTTCGCCCTTTATCAAGACATTTGTTTTCACTTGCCTAACGTGAGGTAGCGTAAACTTAATACATTTGGTTTTTTTTTTCATTAAGAAGCAAATTATTTACATTGAACCAGTGAACTACTTTTGAGATCGCGCTATTAACATCGTCAGTAACCAGCTGCTGACGTTTAAGTTTAAACAAAAGTGAGGTGTCATCCGCAAACAAAACTATATTATGATTATCTTTAATGAGGTAAGGCAAGTCATTAATATAAATAAGAAACAAAAAAGGACCAAGAATTGAGCCCTGTGGGACGCCCATTGTTACGATAGAGTTGAGTACAAATGAGTTTATACGTTATGAGACGCACCCAGTTTGCTGGCTTGATCTCCTATTGTGATAAAGAGGTAAATAGTGAAACTTTTTAGTTAACAACAACATTTCAAATTGATATTCGAACATGTGTTTTTTAAAATAATGATTTATATTTAAGTGTCATTCCGTTAAAATTAATTAAAAGATTTTTCTCTGTACAAACAACGTTGTAACTTCCATATCCAAATTCCGTATCTAGTTTATTTCATAGAAATAAAGTTTGGAAACACGAGGACAAACTCAGGAGCAGAAGAAGTTTGGTACCTATAAAACTGCAGTAAGAGGCAGCTCATGAAAACCTTGTAATTTAAGGGGGATGTCAAAATAACGCGTCAATGAATGAATATACGAGTGATCGGAGTGATACAGACATATTCGTTTTTGTTATGTTCTGGATGGATAACACCATTGCTGCATTGTACTAATTGAAAAATGTTTTAGACGACGTTCACACAGATGTTAAAATATCGAGGTGGGATTTTTTCGCGAACTGGAGTTGAAAACAACTCTTCACTCGGTGTTGATTCGACCATTGAGAATCCAACAGTGTGCATCCCTTGTCGAAAAAACACACTATTCAAATTTCAACGAGCGCAAAACAATCCATCGCGAAAAATATTACGTCCGTTTGTACATCGACTTACAAAAACGAACAATATCATAACTAGGCTTGTCCGTAACTCTATTAGATTAAATATAACATGTTATTATTATAGCCATAACAGCGTATAGTATTAAAACTGTTCTCAAAGCCATCGGTTACGTCATAACGTGTAATAAATCTACTGACAGTGACCTATATCGACATCTATCGCAACAGACGGGATGCTGTGACGTCACCAAGTTAACGATGCGAAGTGACACGTGTCACTAGTTCACGACATATGCTATGAATTTAGTCGACGAACACACGGACGTAATAAAAACGCGGCGGGATTACATCTCGGTTTTTGTTTTTGGGTGGGAAATCATCAAATAACGTCTTCCACTCTGGGCGGAGCGGGAGCGCGTGTCAGACTTTTACTGACTAAAACCCACCCGTGTTCCTTTAGTTGCCGATATGCCAGAGCCACGGTAACTCTTTCGAAAAAATCTGCGACCCTGGCAAACTTATACTTAACTTACTTATTTTATCGAACACTGGATTTTGAACTCCTCGTGGTTGAACCGAGCATTGAGAATCCAACAGAGTGCAACGCGAATAAGTCTCGGCGTGTCAAGAAAACACAGTGTTCTTTTTTCAACTCTCGGCGCTAAACTGTGCGTTAAAGATCCAGGTCGCGAAAAAATCCGTCGCGATTTTAATACGTCCGTGGGTGCATAGGCTTTTTTTTTGTGGGTGGGAAATCATCAAACATGTCTGTCATCAGACGTTTCCCACTCTAGGCGGAGCGGATGGCGTGTCAGACTTTTACTGACTAAAACCCACCCGTGTTCCTGTTAGGCAACTGAAGGAACACGGGTGGGTCCTGGCATATGCCAGGGCCACGGTATCTCTTTCGAACAAATCTCGCGATCCTGGGTGCGTAGGCTTACAAAAGTTGTTAATATTAACTTTGACGTTGTTACAGAAAAAAAACAGTATTTTTTCAGATAAATCAGGAAATAGATAATTAGAAAGATAATAAGGAGATACTACTGATAATGACCTATATCTACATCCGTCACAATAGACGGGATGCTGTGACGTCATCGACTGTAATAGGGCGGGGAGACACGTCGTGCTATGAAATATGTTATACTAGCTTTAGCCCGCGACTTCGTTCGCGTGAATGTCGGTTATCGCAGACGTAGACGAAGTCGTGGAATATAAAATAGCCTATGTCCTTTCTGGTGTTCAAACGTACCCTGTACCAAATTTCATCAGAATCAGTTTAGTTGTGAAAGCGTAATAGACAGGCAGAGTTACTTTTTAACCGACTTCAAAAAAAGGAGGAGGTCAATTCGACTGTATGTTTTTTTAATTTTTTTTTGTTTGTTAACTTTTGACTGGGTGAACCGATTTTGATGATTCTTTTTTTATTTGAAAGCTGGTGCTTCCCGAATGGTCTCATTAATTTGGTTCCATTCGGACAATGGGGTCCATGTCATGCATTAAGTTTTTGCGCGACAAATAAACGAATGACGCGATTAGATTAGTGCGGAGTATCTGCCGTAACTAAAAAGTTAAAAATAAAAACTTTTTACAAAAGAAAACAACCGACTTCCTTAAAAAAAAACACTAAAAAGTCAAAAATAACTTTAATTTCGGAAGTCGGTGGCAAAAAAACCATAAATACAGATCCTAAGACACCGAATTCCGAAATTAAAGTTATTTTTGACTTTGTAATGTTTTTTTTAAGGAAGTCGGTTGTTTTTTTTGTAAAAGGTTTTTGACTTTGTAGTGTTTTTTTTTAAGGAAGTCGGTTGTTTTCTTTTTGTAAAAAGTTTTTTACTTTATAATATTAAGTAGAGATAGTAGGGAAGTAGGCATTAGTATCTATGGGTTACAAGATGTTATTGGATGTTAGCTAGATTTGCGGATGAATCTTGTTTTTACAGGGAAAACGCGTATGTATTGAAGAAGAATAAGAATGTGTTGAAATATCAAAGATTCTCAATAATAAGTTATACATCATGGGGAAACCACCATGTCCCTGAACCAAAAGTCCGACATGTGACTTCCACCAACCAACACTGAGTCCCACAAAGAAGAGGCCTGTGTTCTAGCAGTGGGAACATATACATATAAGCTAACTAGCTTCTGCCCGCGACTTCGTCTGCTCTAAATTTATTTTCCCCCGACCCTTCCCGTCGCGTCGAATCGCCTACCCGTGCGACTTTTCCCGTTTTTGAAACATTTTTCATTACTGCTCCGCTCCCCTTGGTTGTAGCGTGATGTTATATAGCCTTCCTCGATAAATAGGCTACCTAACACAAAAATAATTTTTCAATTCGGACCAGTAGTTCCTCAGATTAGCGCGTTCAATCAATCAAACAAACTCTTCAGCTTTATAATATTAATATAATATATAATAATATAATATTATAGTATAGATTATGGTCCTTGACGTAATGAAGACCTGGCGTAATTGAAAACAGTATAAAATACGCACAAAGCAGATTATTGTCTCCCCGTTTTCAGGCGGAGCCCGGGGGCTGCGCCCCAACAAAAACCAAAAACCATCAGTTGTCATGGTATGGGCATACGATACGGAGGAATTAGGAAAATGTTGTGAGGAAAATTTTAAGTATGAAAGTAGGAAAGGATGGCTATAAGAGTAGAGGGAGACCAAAGTAACGATGCATTGACTGTGTGAATGATTATATGGATAGAAAGGGGATGACTGCCGAGATGACGACTAATACAGAAGTGTGGAAGAAAAAGACATGATACGCCGACCACTAATAAGTTGGGATAAGAGCAGGAGAGTAATGATGACTGAAATAAATGCTTTGACTTTGACTTTGATGAAGAATGGATAGAGTAGGATCAGACCCTTACCATTTACCAGTTATAGGGATGGAAGACTATATCACCAGCTCCGAACTACAATGATAGGTACTCCCAAAGAATATCCTAGAAGTACGTGCCAAGTTGAAACAACTTTGCTTATGCAACTTAACAAGGTCAAAAGCTTAGTGAGGCTTTGAACGTTATTGACAATGACCCACAGACACGTGTTCATCTCAAACAGGACGCCCCACGCTGTTATGACGTCATCAAAGGCACGTGTTCCTTTGATATATAATACCATTGTAGGTACTTTGTCATTCACGTGGACAGGATTCGTTATAATCTGAAGTTCTGGAATGATGACCATGAATGAACCTATGACTGATTTATATGTGTGGATTTGGTATTTTTATTTGCCTTTTAACGTATCTAATTGCATATTGAGTTGTATGTAGGTAAGTTGGCAATGGGATGAATAAAAACGATGCAGAATATGTCCAATTAATATTTTTACTGGTTTCTGGGTTCTAGTTTCCAGTCTGCTGGGCTACTTTGTCTTCCCAGCTGAAGCTAAGGAAGAGGTGAAGGGCGGGCGTTTTGGAGACTGTCTTATGTAATTTTACATTTAAAAAGTGCTGACGCTCAGCCCAGTTAGAATAAATTACTTTTTATTTGATATTTATTTTGACAACATTCTCCAACTTCAACCGATAATGTTTCAAATATAAGTGATAACTAATCAAGTTCGTTGTTAATTTTAATGCTTTACTGAAACATGGACTTAATAAAAATCCGTGTATTGGACAAAAACACTCGTTTTATTTCATGTGACTATTACTGATTGACTTAAGGGGGGAAGCCCATGTAAAAGCCTCAAAATCGGTCATTAAAAAAAAATTAAAGGTGACAAAATAATTTTATCGTTTTTAAACTTTAACACAACTTCATTGAACCTTTCCAGAGTACAAAAGTATTTTTTTTTTCCCTTTCAAAATGGCGGCTCAGGATAATTTTTTGTCTACTGCCTCCGACGCGAGGTCCTAAACTGCTCTATTTATTACTCATCAACCATTGATCTGAATCAAAAAAATTAAACTGTTTTCTTTTTAGGACATATTAACGGAAAGGTTAAACCTCTAAAATTAGAAAAAAAGTATAAAATCAATATAAAATGAGCCTTTGAAATTTTTTTTTGACATTTATGACCCCAAAAAAGTATTTTATCAACGCAAAATATTTGAAATTTTAGGTTTATCCTTCCGATAATAATGTAGAGAAAGGCTTCACCAAATTTCAGACAAATCGGTTGATAACTTTTTGAGTTACAACACGAGCAGTTTTTAAAAATACAGTTTTGAGATAATCGCGTTTAAAAGTGACCAGTTTTAGTTACTTATCGATTTATTTCAAATCAGTTGTTGATAAAAGGTTCTGAATTTATTATTTTATCGCCATATAGACACGTGACAACAATTTTAAAACTTAAATATTTTAAATTATTTTGTTGGACGGGAAACTTTTACCTGAAGCTCTCCGATTACCTGGCTCGCTACTTTACCAAAATCAAAAGTCATTTATTCAAACTAGGCTGAGAGTCAGCACTTTGTGAACGTCAAAGTTACAATCCACTCAACTATCCATGGTTACAAAAGTAACCAAATAAAATCTTGTCGAAACGTCCATGGTTACTTTTGTAACCATGGAAGTTTTATGCGTCATTCGTCACTTGAAACGTGTTTATCGCTACAGTCCTTTGATAGTCGTACATTAGAGAAATACTAGATGTCGCTATATGAGATTTGTCATCCAGGAGAGTGAATTTCGTCTGTGGACCGGCAACATAAAATTTAGAAAAAAAAAAGAAAATGACAATTCATCCTTGTTGTCTAGCGAACTATGTTTGTGTGAATCTCCAACTAAAATGTTTTTTTTTTTTTTTTGTGTGGCATCTCGTAGTTAATGCTGAAAAGATTGTTACTACTTAAACGGACTGTGGCCCGGCGAGTTCTAAAAAGTTACCTTTTTAGGCCTCCAGCCGGGGCTTATTATACTTAAAACTAAATCGAAAGCTCTAAGGGTTACCCCGAGGGGGGTACGAACCTCGGCTTAGGCAATCGCTGATAGGGGGGCAGCAAGGGACTGGCTGGATCTGAGTTAAATTATTTTAGGACTAATTTAAAGCTAACGGCGCAGCATCGCGGGCTGGCTCTTGCAAGGGTCGCGAGGGACTGTTAAGTCGGGGTCGCGACGACGGACTTCGGCGGCGAGGTCGGTACGGTTTGTGTTTGTGTGCTGGTCTAGCTGTACTGGTCTCTTTTCGACTCTCCTGGAGGAGAGTAGTGGGATCATCAGGATCGGTAAGAACGTGCCGCGAGCGGCGGACTTTGCTAATACGGGAGGGGGTGTAAGCAGCTGCCGCCACAACCAGAGGGTTGCGGTGGGCTACGGCCCTATCGAAGAAACGCTTCGAAGCGCGTTTTATGAATTGATGGATAGTCGGGAGTTTCATATCTAAATGAAGATTGATATTCCGAACAAACCAAGGCGAGCCTGTGGCTTGACGGAGAAAACGGTTCTGGAGAGTCTGCATCCTATGGATGAATCGGGGGTCTGAGCACATGCTAGTGCTCAGACTGGGCTTGCGTATGTCATAATCGGCCTGATACAAGCGGTGTAAAGCCGCTTCTTACACAGAAGAGACAATTTATTCCGCTTGTTCAGGACGCAATGGAGCCTACCGAGAGCGAAAGCGGCCCGCGAGCGAGCCTGCTTTATGTGCTCAGAAAAGGTGAGGTGTTCGTCGAGGATGACACCTAGATATTTGGCTTGCTTCGCCCAAGGGATCTGCTTGCCGAACATTGAGATGGGTTGGGGAGGGGGGTGATTACGTCGAGGTCGGGTGTAAAAGACCACCTGACTTTTATCGGGATTGACTTCGATTCGCCACTTCCTGAACCATTCGCCGAGCTCGTCGACTGCGGTTTGGAGGTAGCGAACCAGCGCTGTGTCACTAAATCCCGAGAAAAAGATGGCAGTGTCGTCTGCGAACAGAGCTAACCTTGCCTTCTTGCTTCTGGGGATATCGCTGGTGAACAGCGTGAAAATGAGGGGGGCTAGTACAGAGCCTTGAGGGACTCCTGCACGGATCGGGTGAGGGGAGGAAAGTGCCCCTTCGATGCGATAGCGAAAGGTACGGTTCGCAAGAAAGTCTCGTAAGATGAGCACGAGACGGTCTGGCACTCCGAGTTGGTACAGCTTATATGTTGCGTACCGTTTATTATCTGTGCGCCTAACGGAATGCGCGTGTAACGAAGTGACATCTAACTTGTCAATTTGACGTTGACACTTGACAGCTCTCTTGATTTTGCCGCTAAAATGGGCCCGTCGCGTTTTGAGACGCCCGCGACGCTTTTGTTGAAATTAATCTTTTTGAATCGATCCGTTTGTGACAATTAGTCGTGATCCAATTGTATTAATTAACCGGTCGTTTTGTGGACAATCTGTCATGACCCGATGGTTGAGTGTGACGCTGTTGGGAGCGAGTGATTTGAAGACCGCATGCTGTGACCTCCTCCAGCCTAATTGGAAGCGGAATCTAACCTGAAGAATACTCGTAACGTAACGACACGATACACATACACTCACTTACATACAGAACTCCAGGTTGGCACCAGAGCAGTGTCCTTCAACCACCAGGTAAGTGCTTTTGTTGTATTGTAAGTGTTTGATTTGATTGTCTGCTCCGCGTACGGCGGACAGTACGCTAGCCACTCTTGTCTCTAGAGCCCCACGATTATAACTCTTCCACTGCGCACTTGAAATCGTATTGGGAGGCCTAGCCTGGCAGCGTACATTTTGGAAGCAGAGGCGTGGTTCTAACCTATAAAACCACCAAATTGGTAATTTACAGTAGGCTAATTACTTGGCAGTCTCTATAAGGGAAGTAGTAATACGCTGTAAATATTTGTTAACTATGATTGCTAGTTTATTTGAAATAATTTGTAAATTTGTTGAGACGGGTAACCTGATGTTGCCAAGGTCAGCCGGGCTAATAAAGTGGATTGGATTGGGCTGTGGTGCAGCCCCTTGTTGTAGCCCCTTTTTGTGTCTGATCTGTGTTGTATTGAATGTCAGGAAGACATTAAAATATTGAGTTTGTACCATTGATATGGTTATTTGTGAAAATTAATATTTGAAAAATTATTGGCATTTTTGAGTATTACCATTGTTTTGAGTTGGAATAAAGGTTCATTATTGTTGTACCATTAACAAAGTGGTTTGTGAACTTAACTTTTGGAATTGGATAGAATTTGAATATTTGAATTGAATATCATATTGACAGTTTTGAACGTTGATATTGGTTTGAATTAAAATAAAACTTTATTTTTGTTCATTGAATTGAAAGCAATAATTTGTTATTTCTTGAGTTGCTGATTAGTCAGTTTGGTAGTTTGATTGTTTGCTTGTAGTTATTTTGTTATTTATTGTTTGAACTTTGTTACTTAATTATTTTGTTTGGTATATTGAATTGTATTGTTTGTGCAATGGCATACAGATGGAAATATTGCAGTGCCGGACACCTGTCCAGGTCAAGCCGGAGACCTCGGTTGTTTCAGGTCCCGGACTATTGAGTAGATTGCCTGCTTTGGAACTGCCACACTTGACGGTCGCTGGGACCACTGGTACGGTTTACAAAACCTGTTTGCAAGTTTGGTTGATGCACGCTCGGACCTCAGACCCGCCCTAAAGTTGGCCTATTTGTTGTCTGTCCTGGAAGGTGAGGCCCGAGCCTTGGTACAGCATCTGTCGTTGACTGACTCAGCCTACCCTACCGCTTTGGGACTACTCACCCAGCGGTACCAAAATAAACGTTGTTTGGCTGACGTTCACATTGAATTGATTTTGGGGTTACCGGTCATTACTGGATTGTCAGCATTGCGTACTGACCTGTTGAACCCGTTGGTGGCAGCGACCAACGCTTTAAAGCAATTGGACTTGCCGGTGGACCAATGGTCTTACCCTTTGGTGCATGTTGTGCTGCAACGGCTTCCTGCCGATTTGAGGGCTCGTTTCGAGCAAAAGTATGGTGGGGGTAGTGTTACACATCTCCCCCCATTTGGTGACCTCATCCGATTTTTGGAGGATGAGTGTCGGTTTGTGGACAACTCTGGCGTTGCCACTGAGTCATGCCAGCCGTCTTCCCGGCCACGAGACCAGGGACGGACTAGGGCTCGCGGGCCTGTTGATGGTCGCCCCGCCGCTCGTTTTGCTGGCACCCAGAGTCGTCTTGGTTGTGAGTTTGTAGGGACACGGGGCATGGCATGGCAACTTGCGCGGCCTTTTTGAAGTTGCACGTGAGTGCCCGCCGCCGAATTGCCAATGCACGCCGCATGTGCTTCTCTTGTTTGGGGGCTCACTTCCATAGGGACTGCCCCAACCCCCGCCCTTGTAGAATTTGTGGGGGGTCCCATTTGGACATATTGTGCGCTAACGCGAACCACGCTGGCAGACCAGCCTCTGATGAGGGTTCGCGTACGGGGGGGTACCATGGAGTTGGTCACCGGGCTTCTGCCTCGCCGGTTCAGAACCGGGGAGAGGCCCGCAATTTTGAGCGCCGCACTCCACCCCCCGCGCAAGTTGATCGGGAGCCGCGCGACCGCCATTTGGTCTCCCCGCGTAAAGGCGATTACGCAGTTGTTGCTAGGCAGCGCTGGCCAGACCAGCACCGCCTTCCCTCCCCTCCTTTGGCGGAACGTCCCCGGTTGGAGTCACGCCCCCCGCCATTCAGGCCTCCGGTGGGATATGCCCATCCAGCGATGGCGCGTGGCTCGGGACACCGCGCGTACGAGGAATTTGAATTCCATCCTCGTCGGGAAAGACTTGGGCCTGGGTGCGGCGATCGGTCGCCGCCCAGGCATTGTTAGGACATTGGCGCCTGCCCCGCTAAGGTACCCCTCAGATCGACACGGTTTTGTTGCCAACGGCATCGGTCAGGTCTGGGGGCCCACGGGGGACTCTGTTGTGGTCCGTGTCATTATGGACATGGGAGCCCAGGGTTGCCTTTTGTCTATTGTTTTGTTGTTTGTTTGTATTGTTTTGGGCAAAATTGTTTTCTTGAGCGCCTTTGGACTGCGGGACTTGGCTGGGACGAGCCAATTCGGGAAAACCTGTTGGAAGATTGGCTCCAATTTGTATCCGCACTCCCTGCAGTCAACGAGGTCGTGTTACCCCGCGCTATCCTCCCCCCTGGGAGCTACACTGCTACCCTTGTTTGTGATGCGTCATCGCACGGTTATGCAGCTGTTGTTTGTCTGCGCACCGTCTGCGCAACAGGCCAGGTGAATTTGTCACTGGTCTTGGTCAAGAGCAAGGTGGCCCCCCTCCGGACGGCACTGACCATCCCTAAGTTGAATTGTCAGGAGCGGCGCGTCTTGTGCGTCTATTGAACCACGTTGCTCACACTTTGGGTGGAACTGTGGACATTCGGGCTTCTTACGCCTGGACGGACAGTCAAATTGGTTTGTGTTGGTTGAAGACGTCCGTCCACTCTTTGGAGGTCTTTGTTGCGTACCGAGTGTCCCAGATTCAAAATTTTGATACGCCTTTGATTTGGAGGCACTTGCCTGGAGATTTGAACCCAGGCGCCGTGGCCTCACGTGGGTGCATGGCACCCCGCTTGTTTGCTTGACCCTATGGTGGGGTCCAGACTGGCTGACTCACCCCGAGGATGATTGGCCTCGATCGCCAGTCTTGATGTCGGGTCCTTTGCCCGGGCTCAAGGTGCTCGTTGTTGGAACAAACGACCCTGAGTTTTGTTGAGTCGATATAGCTCCCTCGACAAATTGTTGAATTGTTGTTTTGTTGTTGAATTGTTGGTGACTGATCGTCACATTAAGAACTCGCATGCCGGTTGCAATGCGCTGTTGGCCATTCTGCAGCGAGAGTTTTGGATATTGTCGGGAGCCGTTATTAAGTTGAACCCCTTTTTTGGACGATACGGGTCTTTTGTTGTTTGGTTGTTGACGGTTGAGGCACTCTAGCCTTCCTTATGGGGCCCGTCACCCCCTTTTGTTGCCTAAGGAGGGCCATTTGGTTAAATTGTTGTTGTTGTTGTTGTTGTTTGGTTGTTATTGTTGTTTGGTTGTTTTTGTTGTTAGTTATTGTTTGACCC
This sequence comes from Aporophyla lueneburgensis, assembly GCA_932294355.1. NCBI lineage: Eukaryota > Metazoa > Arthropoda > Insecta > Lepidoptera > Noctuidae > Aporophyla > Aporophyla lueneburgensis. The sequence goes on from OW028747.1 coordinate 28,145,903, forward strand.
GCCAGCCTGCCCCCATTGGGGGGGGTATTTTTGAGGCCGCGGTGAAAGCGGCACAGGGACTCTGGCGCAGATTGTTGGGAGACACCGTTCTCACCTTTAAGGAGTTAGCTACGGTATTTTGCCGCATTGAAGCTGTGTTGAACTCGCGTCCATTGCGCCCGCTGTCTTCGGACCCGAACGTCTTGGAGGCCCTGACCCCGGGCCATTTTTTGATTTGACAGCCACTTGTCGCCCTGCCGGAGCACCCTTTTGTCGATGTGAGCCAAAATTGGCTATCGCGGTTTCAGTTGGTGCAGCAGCTCGCTCAGAGTTTTGGAAGCGTTGGAGCTTGGAGTATTTGCACATCCTCCAGCAGCGCGTCAGGTGGACTGATAAAACGCAACCTTGTCGGGATTGCCAAGTGATTAGCGGACGGGAAGGCCCGTCCGGGGGGGGTAGATGTTGCGTACCGTTTATTATCTGTGCGCCTAACGGAATGCGCGTGTAACGAAGTGACATCTAACTTGTCAATTTGACGTTGACACTTGACAGCTCTCTTGATTTTGCCGCTAAAATGGGCCCGTCGCGTTTTGAGACGCCCGCGACGCTTTTGTTGAAATTAATCTTTTTGAATCGATCCGTTTGTGACAATTAGTCGTGATCCAATTGTATTAATTAACCGGTCGTTTTGTGGACAATCTGTCATGACCCGATGGTTGAGTGTGACGCTGTTGGGAGCGAGTGATTTGAAGACCGCATGCTGTGACCTCCTCCAGCCTAATTGGAAGCGGAATCTAACCTGAAGAATACTCGTAACGTAACGACACGATACACATACACTCACTTACATACAGAACTCCAGGTTGGCACCAGAGCAGTGTCCTTCAACCACCAGGTAAGTGCTTTTGTTGTATTGTAAGTGTTTGATTTGATTGTCTGCTCCGCGTACGGCGGACAGTACGCTAGCCACTCTTGTCTCTAGAGCCCCACGATTATAACTCTTCCACTGCGCACTTGAAATCGTATTGGGAGGCCTAGCCTGGCAGCGTACATTATATAATAAGCCGTTGTGCCAGACTTTGTCGAACGCTTTCGCTATATCGAAGTATACAGCGCCCGTGAACATACCACGCTGAAAAACAGCATTGATATGTTCGACGATACGGTGTACCTGATGGACACACGAGTGTTGGGTTCGAAAACCAAACTGCTCGTTGGGAATGAGGCCCTTGGTTTCGGCATAATCTCTGAGTCGCTTATAAATAAGTCTCTCATAGATTTTGCCGAGAACTTTGAGCAAACTAATGGGGCGATAGCTCGTGGGCTCGGTTTTGGGCTTACCGGGCTTAGGGATGCCAATAACGATGGCTTCCTTCCACGCTTGGGGGAAAATGTTATTACTCAAGGCACCATTGAAGATGGTACACATGAGCATCATCAGGTGCGCGGGGAACAGCTTGATCACTCTGTTGGTGATGCCGTCTGATCCGGGGGCTTTACGAGATTTCAGACCCTTGATGATCTTGTGCACCTCGTCAGGTGTGACAGGGGGCAGGGGATCATCAGGGTCTTCAACGGGCGGGAGTGAGGCTTTGCGTTCGACTTCCTCGTTTACCTTATCAACAAACGCTTGGTCTACTGGCTGCGAACTGGGTGTGCATTGGGCTTCGAGGCTATCTGCTAGGCATTCAGCCCTGTCGATATCCTCGAATGCAATGGTCGCATCGGGGCGGGTCAGGGGGGGCATAGTGGAAAACTCAGAGGATTTCAGTTTCCTCTGAAGTTCCCAGAATGCGAGATGAGTCGGCTCTAGTTCGCCCACCATCTTGTCCCAGTTAGCGTCACGCAGCTCAGTCACACGTGTCCTTACAGCACGCTGCCTGTAAGTAACGCATGTGAGCTTTGTTAGCGTCACAGGGAAAGTTGCTGTAGGCACGAACGGCCGCGTTCTTCTCTGTCAGCAGATCACGTACATCGTCGGGGAGTCTCCATTTACGGTCACCCGTATCTGGAACCTCCCGTGAACTTTCGTTCACGATCGATTGTACGTGCTCCGTGAGAGAGTCGATCGCGGCCGTTGTGTCGGCGATAGAGTCAAACTGATCTGGGATAGAGTCTAAGTGATGTGACGTGTTAGATTGTAAGCGTTCGCTTACTTTCTTCCAGTCAGTGATCACTTTAGTGGCGGGGGGTTGAGAGGGGTCGCGAATACCTAATCGGGGGGCCAGGTTCATGACTACTGGTCGATGATCAGAGTCGAGTTCGTGAATAGCCTCTATAGAATCCAACCTTAAGTTGATATTCTTAAGGAGTGCTATATCAAGAACGTCGGGTAACTGATCGGGGTCGAAAGGGAAATGAGTGGGAGTCATCGGGGCGATGACGTCAAAGTTCATGGTAGAACAGAGATTAAAGAGTTGTCTACCTCTAGTCGAGGTCCTGGTGCTATTCCAGGCGGGATGTTTGGCGTTGAGATCGCCCGCTATGATAACGGAGTCACTCATGCCGAAAAGTTCGGAGAGGTCATTAGTGAGGAGTTGAGGGTCTTCGGAACCGTCTGGGGGAGGGAAGTAAGCCGACACGATAGTGATTGGCTGGTGGCCTGTCAGTGCTAACCGACAGGCTGAAACTTCTAATCGGGAGAGTTGGGGGGGATCCATAGGTATGCAGTACAGGGACTTCCTATAGTATATGAGGGTGCCGCCTCTATGACAACGTGACCTGTCGTTGCGAACTAAACGGTAGTTTGCAATTTTCGGGTCACGATGGTGAGGTTTTAGGAACGACTCTTGAATGAGTAAAATGTCTACGTGATGGTCGCGGAGGAACGTGGCGATCTCATCACGTTGGCCGTGAATGCCGTTGGCATTAAAGAAGCCTAGCTTTAGGGAACGGGGTTTTTGTCTAGTTAATATTCCGCGACTATCCATAATGGGGGCGTTGGGAGTTCATGACATGGATTGCTTGCGTGATCTCGGGATACGCAGCATAAATTGACTGGATTCGGAACAAGTTACCGCCGGCGGCAACTAGTTCCTGGGCCACCTGTTGGGCACGCGGGGAGAGGAACGTGCTGTAGGTATTAAAGGTCCCAGTGATGACGTTAAACGCATCAAGGGGAGCCTGACCTTTCCTCTGTACGGGTACTGGTCTTACCATAGGGGCAGTGGAGGGGGCCGCGGCGCGGGCGGGAGGTGCGGTCGCGGGAAAACCGGGGGACGTAAGGGGCGCGGGGGCACGGGTACGCGGTTTCACTAATGGAGGGATGGGAGCGGGCTTAGGCCTGGAGGCCAGTGGGGGGAATTAGAAATAGAAATAGAATAGAAATATTTATTGTCCAGGTAATACAGTAAGCAAACATAGGTTAACATTAAGTTTAGACGACATGAGTGGCTTAAATATTACCTACAGCTAATTACAGTATATTATTTTCCAGTGAACCCCAAACTAGACAGTTGGTCTGTATCTTGGGGCTCAGGATACGAATAACAGAGTGGAGACTAGAGAGGTGATTTCAGTAATGGTATGAGTGTATGTGTAAAAGTTTTTGTGGTGTGTGTGTGTGTGTGGTGTATATGTGTGGCTTGTGTGTGTGGTGTGTATGTGTGGCGTGTATGTGTGTAGTTTTGATTCAGTGTCAGGTCGGGGTCGTTATATTAATTGTTCCGAATCGACATAACCAGTATTATGCAACATTTTCTTTACAATTTTCTTACATTCGAATGCGGTAGTATTTTTAATATCGCACAGTTTACAAACTTTATTGTATGTATTAATGAGAGAGTAGTTCGGGGAGCGTCTAGCTAGTAATGAGGTGACGTCAGGTGTTGGGATTCTGTAATTTCTTTTATTTATGATTGATTTATAGTCGGGCCTGCTCTTAATATTTTTTTGCGTTTTAATGCAGGCAGAAAGAATGAAAAGCTGGCGGACTCTAAGAACTCTTGTTTCATGATAGAGTAAATCGGTGGAGAACCGGTAGGGCTTCTTAAAAGTTACTTTAAGAAGCGCTCTCTGTGCTCTTTCAGCTTCAATTAAGTAGGTCTTTCCAGCACTACCACACACGCTGATGCAATATTGGATTATTGATTGGCAAAGCGCTAGGTACACCTGTTGTAGTGCGTCTATCGGTAGACAGTCTCGTAGCTTACGCATAGTGTGAATGAGTTTCCTAATTCTGCCAGAAATATTTGATATATGATGCTTAAATGTGAGGTGATTGTCGATAAGAATTCCGAGGTATCTAATAGAAGAGGTACGTTCAAGAGGAGGACAGTCGCAAGAGACTGTAGAAATTTTAGAAGAGCATTGATGTAGTTGAAGTTTTAAGTGTATCGGTGGGTTAGAAGCATTGGTTTTGGAAAAAACAACATATTTGGTTTTGCTGCCATTGAGCGTCAGGAGGTTTCTGTCTAGGTTATGGGCAATTTGTGCCAATCCCTCTTCTGCTAGCCGGTGTACATGTTCCCACGATTTTCCGTGAAATACTACAGCTGTGTCATCTGCATAGGTTATTATTTCAGCATTATTTACAGAGAGTTTAAGTATGTCGTTAATGTAGACAATGAAAAGCGTGGGACCAAGTACACTGCCCTGTGGAACTCCAAAGTCTATGGGAAGTTTATCACTAGAATAAGAGTTTACTTTTATGTACTGTTTTCGGTTTGTCAAGTAGCTTTTGAACCATTCAAGGCAAATTCCTCGTATGCCTGCACATTCTAGTTTCTTGAGGAGTAGGCCTGTTGAAACCGTGTCGAATGCCTTTGCAAGATCAAGGAAGATAGCAAGGCATTTTTCATTTTTCTCAATATGAGACGAAACACAGTCTATAAGAAGAGTGGCTGCGTCTTCAGTTGACCTATTCCTCCGAAAGCCAAATTGGTTATTAGAGATAAGATCATTTTTCTCAATGAAAGAAATAAGACGGGAGTTAACTATCCTCTCTAATATTTTAGAGACAGAGCTTAGTAATGCTATAGGTCTGTAGTTGTCTGGTGAATGTTTGGGACCGCTTTTGTGGATTGGGGAAACTGCAGCTATTTTCCAACAATCTGGGAAGGTACCGGTCTCAAGGCTCAAGTTGAAGATATGCATCATTGGTATAAGTAAGGATTTTAAAGTTCTTTTGATAAGTGAAATCGAAATTTTGTCAGGACCTGGAGCACTATCGTCTTTGAGTTCGGATATAATTTTAGTTAATTCCTTCTGGGAACTCATAAGAGGCCATTGGGAGGGACGCTGTGGGGCCAGTCTCACGGGGAGTTTGGCCGAGGGGGATTCCCTAGTCTGACGAGCGTCGAAACGCTGCGCCAATTTAGGGGAAGATGACTTGGGGGCTTTCAGGCAGCCCCGGTAGTTTGCCGGATGACCGGACTCTTTGCAGAGCACACAACTAGGTGGCTCGGTGCAAAGAGTGCGGTCTTTAGGCCGGGTACAATCTACTGTACCGTGGTCTCCCAGGCACTTGACGCACCTGGGAGTAGCGTAGCAGTTGTACGCTGAGTGCCCGTATAGTTGGCATCTGTGGCACTGGCCAATGATGCCCGACTTACGGGGCTTCTCGATTTTAAGGCCTGACAGGTTGCAGACGGACTTTACATTGAATATGGGGTGGTGACCCTCTGTGGGAGGGCACACCACCAGGATCATATCAAAGGCGGTACCTTGCCTGGACCGGTGCATGCGATGGACCTCTGTGACAGGCACGTTCTGTCGTTCGAGGTCCGCCTTAATATCGCTGGTGGCGATTTCGCAGGGGATCCTGCGAATCACCACCCTGGTCAGTCGCTCCTCGGGCAAGGAATACGTGTGGAAGGACACGTTCCTAGCAGAGAGGAGCCTGGTCAGATCGCGATAATCGCCTGACGTGGGGACCGATACTTTTATCCCGTGCTGGGTGGCACGGGCACTAGTATAGTTGACCCTTTGGTCAACACACCATTTGGACACCTCCGTCCACTTGGCCTTGTCCTGTATAAATACAGGGGGCGGTGGAGGGAGTTTCCTGGCGGTGGTTGAGCCAGAGGGTACGGACGGGGCGCTAGTTTTAGCGCGGGGCGCGGCAACCTTCGCGGAGGTTGAAGGCGAGGGACGGGAGGGGGACGCGTTGGCGGCGGTCGCCGGCGGCGTGGAGGGGATGGACGCGGTCGCGGTGGCGGGGGTCGCCTGCGTAGCGGGGTGGGGGGGGGTTCGCGGTGGCAGAGGTCGCCTGCGGGGTAGGGCGCGAGACGGAGGAGCGGAGTCCTCAGCCGCTATGATTTTAGCGGCTGGGGCTGAGCTGCTCGCCTTGTTTTTCTTGCGCTTGCTCCCTTTGCCCTTTGTGTGGGAGACGAGCTCGTACGTCTCTGCGTCCGAGGACGAAGAGGAGTGCGAGTCCGTCTGGGGAGTGAGCGCGGCAGTATCGGAAGGAGGGATGGGTACATCCTCCGTGTCCATTTGACACGGCGGTTCATCGGTGACGGTAGGGGCCTCGAGGGCATCGCTGAAGTCAGCGATGCCCGGGCTGGCTGGAATTGCGAGTTGCTCAGCCCTGTACAGTTCGGAGAAGTTGGCCGCGAAATCCTTGTTTTTCTTAATTAAAATAAGAAAAACAGAGATCGCAGCCCCGACCTCCGAATGTTCAACGCCGAGCTGACTCGCAAGTGCAGCCAGGAGCGCCTCGATTTTCGCTAATCTCTCCATGGGATCCATGGGTTTCTCCATGGTGGAGGGGAGGGGGGACCTAATCACTCATGAGAGTGATCCTGACCAAAACCCTACTCCTACGTAGCCTAATCCCCGGTGGATTGCCGGGGGTGAGTGTTACACTCCCTGTCGGGTATAGACAGGGAGGTGAACCTGGTGAGCCCTGAGAGTGTCCCCCGTCGCCAATCTTATTGTGCGAACGGGTTCCTAACCGGTCATGCGATGGGTACTGAAGGTACCCGACCAGTCTAGTGCGGGGGGTATAGATATACCCGTGGCACTAGTACGCGGCTGTGGAGGGAAGACTGTCACCGGGGCTGACGAGGGAAGCCCCCAAGGCCAGTGATCCGGGACCCGTCCAACTTTCATCTAGCCCTGAAGGGGATAGACGGGTGCGTTGGGTCTGCACCCACTCGGCTTCATTGGCACCGTTAAGGTATCCACCGAGTGACCACGAAACTGTGGATTTGCCCTGAAGGGGCCACAACACAACACACGTTTTTGACAATTCTGACGAATCAGAAATACCACTGTCTTGCGAACAAGACAGTACGTTTTAGACTGAATCTGACGAAAGAAACAGGAAGTCCGAATTTTACGATTTAAATAAATTTAAATCGCAAAATAGCGGAGAGTAGTCGGGGCGACTACGCAGCGTGGCGCACGGTGCACAACTGACGGGCGAACGAGCGGCGAGCGGTGGAGGGGATACGCGCAGCGGAGCAGCAGCGTCCAACTAAAATGTGGTAAGTTTTCTGTTTTTATACCACATTTATATTGTTATTGTACATCAAATTAAACGTGAAGATATTTCCTTTGCGAAATATGCATTACTACGCTAATTTCGAAACGTTTACATGGAATAATATAGCTGGAAAAGTTTTATGATGACCGCGCGGACATTGTTCGTTGGTTGTAGTTGATCGAGTTTTCGAATTGGTTGTTTTTGTTAAATAAATGCTTAAATATAAGAGAATACTTTACTATTAGCACTATAACAGCTATTTACAAACGAAATATATTGAGATGGGGGTCTACATATTATTAAAACGCAACTCGTAATTCATGATTTTAGTGTTGGCTCGGGGACCTTTTGAGAAGTATTTGTTTTTTCTTAATAGAAAACTAAATACTTACATTTAGATATTGGTGTCATTTTGAAGGGTATATTATGTACTATTATAATAAAAATAATTTTGCCTAGTAACTATTATACTTTTCTTGTAAAACACGAAATAAAAAATAAATACGATATTTTTTTGAAATCCCCGACTTTATTTTCTAATTAGAATTCAATATCTTATTAGCTTTTTGTTTGATTAATTTAGTTTTTTTCAATTAGAATTCAATATCTTATTAGCTTTCCGTGAGTATTTCTTATTAGAATATAGCTATAGTAGTTTTTCAGTCGTAATCGTTTTTGTGCAGAAAATTTCGCTATGTCGTAAAAAAGAAAGTGAAATTTGATGCCCGAACAGTTGGGGAGATAATCGCCGCGTGGGTTGGACAGTTGAGTGGATAAGACAGTCCCCCCAAAACGCCCGCCCTTCGACACTTCTTAGTGCTTTAGCTGGGAAGAAGTGGCGGAACAAAATGCGTTACAATACGCACTCCAGCCCGCTCCATTATATTAGCTATAACTTCGTCAATATTCGAGATTTTTCTTTTTCCTCTCGTATCGAAAAAAAAAACGATTCTTTGACAATTTTACTTGGACTTGTCCCCTTTATGACATTGACCGTCAGTATTTAGGGAAAAATTATAATTAAAATCTTCATCAAAATTATTTTTTTTGCATTTTTGCAAACAATTTAAACGTCACAATACAAGTACTTACCCGTACTCATTCCCACTTAAAGGAGAAAAACTACACACATAACTGTGACATAACTAAGTAGGTAAATGCCCAAGTACTTCCCCCCAATTTTCGTTTTGATTACCTACAAGTTTTGAAGTAACAAAACCAAAGATTAAGGCAGAGCTGTACCTGTAGTACATTCACAATTCACGAGTTTCGTTTCAAGTCCCCCATGTTATAGACGGCGAGCCTATTGCCATCAACCGGGTACAGATCCAGACATCAAGCTGCTACTGAAAAATCTAGATTAAAAAAAACAATAACACTTTGCCCAATATCGAAAATCCCAATAACACTCTGCCCAACCCGAGGTTCGAACCCACAACCTCATACTCTGTAGCGCTTAAGACCACTGAACCATCGAGGTGGTTCAAGTTTACATCACTACATAAACAAAAATACACCCTATTAAATCCATACAAAATCAGTCAATAATGTTCCTAATGCTGGGACACAGACGTACCTCCTGCTGTTGAGCTCAATTATTCATAAAAAATATAAAAACACAGGAGCGGCAATCTGTAAAACCTCGACGTATCAACATGGGTCAAGGTTTAACCGTGAACTAGAAACTGTAGGGCTGCTAGTTGCAACGATTTAACAGGCTGAAAATCTGAAATACACAATAGCAAGTCACCTAGAAATGTCAGTTGAAAATTGTAGGAAAGTTGAAAGAGGAAGTGTGCCAAAAAAAGAGAGTTACTCTGAAAGTTTCAGTTGTAACTTGTAAATCGATTAAACTTATGAAATATTGGATGTCGCGAGTATACGCCGTATAGACAAACAAATAGATGAAAAGGAATTAATAAATAGCTTGTCATAGATTTTATTAGTTAACATCTCTCTCAAAATAAATCATAACCCTCCTTTTTGCTTCGCCCTAGATAGTCGGGTAAAAAATGTTGCATCACTTGAAAATGACCGAACCTATTAGATTGTATTTATTTTAAAATGTTCGTAATAGTACGAATTAGGTTTTTATATTGGAAAATTTGTAAAAACTGCAAGTGCTTTTTTCTAGGGGAATTGATATTATATGACAGAACGCAGTCACAGACCATTAGAAAAACAAATACTCTGTGAATAAAATAAGCCAGCATGTTATTTGGTTATACGTCGTGTGGCCTTTCTTATGGTGGTCATGATCCATCCAAGAGGCAAGGATCGTGTTTTGGGGAAGGAGTGGGCACTAATCTACCACGCAGTGCCAGTGGGAAGATGTTACATTTCTTTGGATTTTTGGTGATATGCTAGTTTTGTGATAAAATTTTCCTTCACCATTTTGAGAGCCCTAATGATGAAATAATTTACACAAAGTGAAGCGCCCGCCTGTGTGCGTACTCAAGACATAAATCTCTTAAGTCGGGCCGATACCACTGCTTTCAGTTACATTTTAGTTATTAAAAGTCTTAGTGGCTCGTAAGTTCTTAAGTATTTTGGAAAATAAATTCATTATGGTATTGTTCGTCGAATCATTGACCTCCTTAAGTTCTGAGTGGAGCTGCATGATTACTGACAAATGCGTGCACTGATTGGACAGGACCACTCAAGCTGTGTGTTCTTTCCTTAAAAGACCACTTCAGACACCAATCCACATGGTCTTCACGTGATCTGACAAAATTAATTTGTCTGGACTTTAAAAGAGACTGTGACCTCTGAGTTTGTTTCGGCCTTTCTTCTCAGAGTAGTTAGATAGGAAACGCCGACCTCAACTAGTTAAAAAAAAAAATGATTGACATGGTGTTTGTACAAACCTATTTGCAAAAATAAAGTCATTTATCATTAAAAACTTTACCTTTTGGTAGTGTCTGTCAGCCCTGAACGTGAGCTATTACTTATGAGTGGCGACTGGAGACGACTTTATCGCCATCAGCGCGAGAGAGATGGCACTCACGTCCAACAATTTATTGCTGAGGCCTGTTCAAATGTACTGTGTAGTGGTAAATGCGGTTAATATTGATTTACACTATTTTAGGACTGATATAAGTTTTGGTTTGATTTGAAAGTCGATAGTACCACTTTCATCAGCAGCCTATAATGTTCCCACTGCTGGGACACAGGCCTCCTCTCGGTGAGAGGGAGTGGGCCATAATCCACCACGCGGGCTCAGTGCAGGTTGGTAGATGTCACATGTCTTCGAATTTTTGGTTCTAAGACATGCTGGTTTCCTCACGATGTTTTCTTTCGCCGTTTTGAGAGCAGTGGTGACGTATAATTTACACTAAGTTAAGCACCTGTCTTGGTTCGAACCTACGTGATACAACTCGTAAGGCGTGACCGCGCCTTACAAGTTGTATCACGTTTCCACTGGGTCATCTGCCTTAACATTTTTTGAGAATGGATCTATATCCTACTGGAGGACAATAACAAACCCATATTGATATTCACTGTAGCACAAATAGCCTATTTATTTTCAGCCAATGTAGAAAATAATCTACATAAAGATTCTATTTTAATCCCGTTACAAAGGGTTCATGAAACAGCCATCCGTTCTGAAATATTGTGAAAGCGGTATTAACAATTCGTCCCTCGTAAATTTCTATTTTCGCAAAAATTTGTTATTTGAACACTTTCCAATTACTCGATTTTTATTTACAATTTGTTTTGGGTCAAATTTAATTCTCTCCAAGGGTAAATAAAGGGTTCTTAATAAACAAATTGGTGATGTCTAAATATTGATGGGTACCTTTTGTTTCGTAAACCATCAGATGATGGGCTTTTCGTATTTCGGCGCACGTCCTGGATTCCATTTTATTGACTGCTAACATTTGCATGAGACCGACGTTTAACTGTTTCTCCCAGGCACATTGCTAGGCTGTTTTTTGGTGTACCAGCTTCTGCCCGCGACTTCGTCCGCGTTAAATTTCTTGTTCCCCCGACCCTTCCCGTCGCGTCGAATCGCCTACCTGTGCGATTTTCCCCGTTTTTGCAACATTTTTCATCATTTCATCATACTGCTCCGCTCCTCTTAGTTGTAGCGTAATTGTATATAGCCTATAGCCTTTCTTGATAAATAGGCTACCCAACACAAAAATATTTTTTCAATTCGGACCAGTAGTTCCTGAGATTAGCGCGTTCAATCAAACAAACAAACAAACTCTTCAGCTTTATAATATTATAAGTATAGACTATAAATACTACAATCCCAGGAGAAATGGATGACGATCGTGCGGAGATACCTATTGTACCTATGTATAATAAAATTCGAGCTGGTTCCATCATATTGAGTAAAATTCTTGGGTTTCTAACTAACGTGCTTCCTAAATTAATAAATACTAGATCGCCAATAGCCTGCGTCCTAATTTCGTAACACACTAATTATTATTTATCAGAATCTGAATCAAGTTGAAGTATGGACCGCTTGCTTCTTATGATCGAAAAACTCTGATCAAAACAGGAAATAAAGCTATGGATGATATTGAACTGTCAAAATGGAAATCATTATCATCATCATCATCATCATCAGGACGGTTAGTGTGCTACGCATTTACCCCGTCGGCTGTGTTAAAATGTTAGTATACAGTCTTAAGGTTTCTGGTCTACGGTTTATGAATACCTGGGATAATAGCATGGTTGAGAAATAGAAACAATAGTTATTGGCCCCTATTCTATGTGGTCTACGCTCGATCTAAAAAAGTTCAGACAAAGAACTTGGAACTGTATGTTCCCTTCAACAAATGCCGAAAATAACCTAAAAATAATGGCAATATCTTTTTGGAAGTGCCATTTCATAACAAAACATTAACAGCTGCAGATTAACCACAAATATGTGTGACTTAACTCGCTAATAGTTGATCATAATGCTCACTCTTCACACTTTTCTAATTATCCATTACGACGTTACATAAATCTGTGTTATTAACCCATTTAGCGATACACGGCCATATTAAGTATTCTTAAAAACTTAAGTGGCCTTTAAGGAAGCGGTTACGTTAATCGTAAAATAGCGGTGAAACAAATCGCTTGAACGTATATAAACATTAAAATTAATTAATTCAAATCAGGCTGACAATCAGAACTTTTCAAATTTACGTAACACAGTCCCCCAAAACGTCCACCCTTCTCAACTCCTAATACTTTATAACATACATAAACTCACGCTTTTTCATCAAATGACTTCTCCCGCTCTGGGCGGAGCGGGAGGGCGTGTCAGACTTTTACTGACTAAAACCCACCCGTGTTCCATCAGTTGCCCATGTGCCAGGGTCACGGTATCTCTTTCGAACAATCACGCGACCCCGGCAGGCATCGGTCCTAGTAGACCCCTACACTGCTGCTTACATCTCTTTGAGGCGCGCGTGGAACACTGCGCGCCGTCGACCCGAGCTTGGTCCTTACCGGGCGGCGAGCTACCCATTGCTCGCCACCCGCAAGCTCGCGCCTACGGTGGCCGGGAGTCCGCAATCGACTCCCGACGCCCGGGGCGTCTCCTCCTGCGGCGGCTAGAGACGTGAGGGCGCAGAGACTGCCACTCCCTCACGCGCCCCGCCTCCTCCTTCGCGAGCATAACTGCTTCGCAGAAGGAGGTGACGGCTTCCCATTCCCTCTCGCGCCGTACCATGGCTCGCACCAGGGCCGGGCGCGAGAGGTCACCGCCGCCGATCGCCTCCACGAGGACACGGCGGTGCTCCGCCCAGGCAGGGCACATCTCCACCGTATGCTCCACCGTGTCCTCCAGACGATCCTCTTTTAGCTACGCTTACGTTCATACATTTGGTCGTCGGAGGTCGGAAATTATATCATGTCTTAATACTCATTACAAAACTACATATGCGTCAAAATTCGTCAAAATTCCTTTTTTAACACCCTTTTTATTTTCAGGATGGGAAATCATCAAATGACTTCTCCCGCTCTGGGTGGAGCGGGAGGGCGTGGCAGACTTTTACTGACTAAAACCCACCCGTGTTCCATCAGTTGCCCATGTGCCAGGGTCACAGTTTCTCTTTCGAACAATCACGCGACCCCGGCAGGCATCGGTCCTAGTAGACCCCTACACTGCTGCTGACATCTCTTTGAGGCGCGCGTGGAACACTGCGCGCCGTCGACCCGAGCTTGGTCCTTACCGGGCGGTGAGCTACCCATTGCTCGGCCCCCGCAAGCTCGCGCCTACGGTGGCCGGGAGTCCGCTATGGAATCCCGACGCCCGGGGCGTCTCCTCCTGCGGCGGCTAGGGACGTGAGGGCGCAGAGACTGCCACTCCCTCACGCGCCCCGCCTCCTCCTTCGCGAGCATTACTGCTTCGCAGAAGGAGGTGACGGCTTCCCATTCCCTCTCGCTCCGTACCATGGCTCGCACCAGAGCCGGACGCGAGAGGTCGCCGCCGCCGATCGCCTCCACGAGGACACGGCTGTGCTCAGCCCAGGCAGAGCACACCTCCACCGTATGCTCCACCGTGTCCTCCAGACGATCCTCGCAATGCAAACACCCGGACGTATCCTCCCGCTTTATCCTGAACAGGAACCCACCGAAGCACCCATGCCCGGTGAGAACCTGCGTCAGGCGAAAGGTGAGGACGCCGTGACGCCTCTCTATCCACTCCTCAAAGAGGGGACTTACTGCCGCAATTGCGGCGTGCCCAGCACTGGGTTGCGACAATCGTATTTTTAACACCCTTGCTCGTAAAGCTGATGTAATTCCACCGGTTTTAAATATGTAAAGCGGGTCATAAAAAACGCGTGTGTTACCAAAGCAAATAGTTAAGTTATAGTCCATACAAATTCCATAACAGTATTATTTGACATTTCAAATATGGAACTGATCGCCGTCGCACGACTCCAGCTAGTGAGCAGCGCGCTGTTACTATTCAAATTTCGAACTAATCGCCCCGCGGCGCCAGTCAGTAGGCAGCGCTAGCGCGCTGTTAAAATGGCGGGAAAGCAACAGTGTGCATTCACAGATTGAGTTTATTTAAAATAATGTTTTTCTTCTGTTTCTTTGCAAATGTATTAAAAAATGTCGTAAGATATACGCACGTATTGTTTATAACATGCTCGGCTCAATTACGCCCTCGCCTTCGGCTCGGGCTGAAATTTTGCCTCGCATGTTATAACCATCATAACGCACTTATATCGTAATGTACTATAAGATCTTGTTATTATGTTATTCCTATCTACACTTACAGAAGCAGGACCGAAAGCTTCATATTTATGCCATTACACTTCCGCATTTTGCAACATCTGAGTTCAACAAAACTCATTACTTTAACGTTCATAAAAAAGTTACAGACCTCTTAAAACAAAGAGAAAACTTAACATTACAACCTTTTACTGTAATGTTTAATATGGAGAAAGCTCTTCCTTTGTTCATCCCACTTTTAATGGAAAACTTGACATAATTTCTAACATTCACGTTAATTTAATAAACGGTGATGTTACTTCATTCACGTACCATGGAAGTAATTAAGTACCTACTTCGTGATTCGTACAAATACTTTAGCAGCCGACGATATAGGAAATGGTTAAACTTTGAACAATATTGAATGACTTATTTCTGGCTCTGTCTGGTTGAGGTATAAACTAGGCATTTAATCATTCGTATGAACTGAATTTGTATGAACCTTAAAGAGGCAAAAGGACTGTGTAGAGATCGTAGCAGGTGGCGTTCCGTGGTTTCTGCCTACCCCCATGGGAAAAAGGCGTGATTGTATGTATGTATTTAATCATTATCCTCTTCCTTTAGCCTCATACCAATTTATTTATGGTCGGCACAGCACGAGCATTGGTGGCCCGCCCAGTGGTAATGGCCGCAAATTTCGAGTTCTAGGTGGTAGATCCAAACCCAGACGAAGCCCTTTACTTTGTGTACATTAATTTTATCCGCACTGCTCTCAAAACGGTGAAGGATAACATCGTAAGGAATACCAATAATGTCCTAGAACCACAAATTAGAAAACATGTGAAATCTACCAACCCGCATTGGGCCCGCGAGAGGTAGTAGGCGTAATCACCAAGGGTATGTAGGTATGCCTGCTGCCCGGCATTGGGGACAATATAGGATGATTATATATTTATACAGCATGACTTTTTCTGCCATAATCTTGAAGATAAAGTCGTGCTGTGCTTCTTCTGACTTCTATCTCCATAAGGCAATTTCCTAACAGATCTGCTCCAGACCAGTGGTCTCGAACCTACCGATTTTTCGGTATTTCTACCGATATGGGCTCTGTTCTACCGAAATACCGAAATATAACGAATATTCCACGATTTCACAGTACACATGGAAATGTCATTTACCGATTTTGGGTACAAATATACCGTTTTTACTACCGATCTCGCTCTATGACGTTCGAGACCACTGCTCCAGACTTTCATGAGTAGTGACTTAATAACTCCAATATTTTTAGTATTCCACTCACGCTCTCTCGACGCCACTTAATAAAACCGCATCCTTACTTACGATGATGGATATCGTTCGCGTGCTCACACGTGATGGTGTCATATCTTCATAGGATTGGAAATCTTGATACTTGAAAACAATTCAGTTCAGACATGGCTGACGGTTCAAGACATTATATTGATGTATCGTCTGTTCAAGTACTTATGAATTGAATTTACTTGGGTTTTGTTTTGAGCCTTTGTAAGTCGTAGAATGGTTGGTTGCATTACTGTGAACTCGCTATGGCATACGTGGTCAAAGAGATAATAACTCTGTAACAAAGAAATGGGTACAAGCAATTTTTATTCTAGAAGACTTAGAAGTTCTACTTTACTAGAGCAGAAAATGAGGATATTTAAAGACGCAGTCAAATCTATCTAGACCACGCGGGTCCAGTTCAGGTTGGTAGATGTCACATGTGGGTCCACCCTTTATGGCAGAATTTTTTTCGTCATAATATTATTTTGCATAACAGCGGATGGCATAAACTTCATTTCGCAGAAAATCGTTTGGCATACACTCATTTATCATACATTCACAACGCATAATTTTATAAGGCAGAATCATCTTTAGGCATAAATTTTATTCCATAATAATTAAAAAGTAGAACCATCATATCGCAGAAAGTTCGTAGTCAGAATCGTCTCTTGGCATAATTTCATATCGATACTTATTAAAAGGCAGAACTATCATATCTCAGAAACTTTAAACTTAGAATCATCTTTTGGCATACATTTCATATTGAAGAAGCATGCAGCATGCTTGTTTGCATGCTGCATGCTTCTTCAATATGAAATGTAGCAAGCAAGCATACAGCATGCAAGCAACCATGCATGCAAACAAGCAAGCAGAATGCAAGCAAGCAAGCAAGCATACCGCATGCAAGCAACCAAGCATGCAGCATGCAAACAAGCATGCAGCAAGCAAGCATGCAAGCAAGCTTACAGCATGCAGGCGAGCATGCAACATGCAGCATGCATGGTTTCTGTCACGGCTCCGGCGCTGCGGGGCTCCGGCGGTCCCACGCGAGCTCATCGTCGCAGATGGTTTTACGCTCACCACCGCAGCTTCGGCTTGCTGGCCGGCTTCGCCGGCCAGCCTCAGCTGCGGCGGCGCGCGTCAAAATCACCTGCTCCTCAGCTCGCGGGCCGCCTCGCCCCTCCGCGCCTACGCGGGTTTAAATTACACTCTAGGGGTAGGGCAGACAAGACTACGTGGAGTCGGTTCTGCAGCGATTCGTTTCTGTCAATAATTTTTGTAGCACAACATATACTGACTTTTTGAGACACTATTTCATTTTATTTAAGGTAAAAATGCAATTTAATAGAAATGAAAATATGCCTAACAAAATTATTCTAAATGAAATTCTGCCATCTTTATAGTATGCCAAGTGAAATTATGCCAAATAATCATTGCTCTATATAAATGTTATGCTAAACGAAATTATGCAGAGTTTTAAGTCTGCCAAAGGTAATTATGCGAAATAAAATTCTGCCATCTTAAAGTATGCCAGCGTAAAGTCGGACATATAAACATTCGGCCAAACAATGATTATGCTAAAAAAAAAATATGCCTTACAAATACTCGTTTAAATAAGATTATGCCAAGTGTGTTATGCCAAATAAAATTCGGAGCATCAAGTTTCTGCCAGATAGAGGGAACCCGTCACATGTCTATTAGTTTGGTTCTAGGACATGCCGTTTCCTCTCGATATTTTCCTTCACCGTTTTGAGAGTAGTGCTGATGAAACAATTTACACAAAGTAAAGCGCTTGGATTCCAACCTACGACTTACACCTCGTAAGTCACGGCTGTTACCACCATCACTATACGGATCCGCAGTATGCTGTGGCAAAATGTGGTGGTAGTTTTGAATGACTTTTATTGGCTCCGCATAGACTTTAGGCGCGCTTGCTCCCCAAGTAAAGCTTGCAAATGCTTTCACACGTCAAACAAACACACAAAAACCACCAAACGCCAAATACGATTAACGTGAAACATTTATAATACATCTTTCTTTCTCTTGTTCTTTTCAAACAATTGACAGAAACAGAACGATATTGAAATACGTTTGTTTTCTGCTAAAAGTATGAAGTGAAAGGTGAAAACTGGATCTTACAAACTCATTTCCAATCAATACCATAACAGAGACTAGTTCAACAACCACTAATTAACTGTGTATACACCAAATATGAACGCTAGACAAGCAATCCCGAGGGCACATTGATAACCAATCACCACGCTCCGGCGACTGTTGACCGAGGTCTGATGGGATGTATAGGTACATTATATACAGTGGTACATCGCATTAGTATTAACGAGAAACCCGTCTCCTGAGGGAACACCGTTGAGCTAATAAATATGTGAATGTTTATTCATGTGGAAGTTTCCTTCATATATTTTTGGTTCTGCTATAGTGAGGTCTTTTGCGATTTCTTTACCTACAATCTTATAAGGAGACGGCAAGAGTGTGGGGTCCTTAACTCGAATTGAGGTTCCGCGTGTAGTTAGTACTCTGAGTGTTTTCATATACTCAAACCTTAGAGCGCATTATTTCGTCAGAAATAAAATTCCTGAAGTTTGAAAAAAGTTGTTATTTTTTGTGCAAGTGACGAATATCAACAAGGTTTGTGTATTGCTAAAGATGAATGATTGAAAGGAATTGTTTATAACGAGTTAATAAATTTTAATTTAATAAAATACCATTAAAATAAGAAAAACACAATTTTTTTCGTCAACTTGCACAACAAATAACAACTTTTTTCAAACTTCAGCAATTTTATTTCTCGGCAATGACGAAGTAGTGCGCTCTGTGATTTGAGTATATGAATACACTCACTGAGTACTAACTACACGCGGAACCTCCGTTCGATTTAAGAACCTCACACTCTTGCCGTCTCCTTGTTAGCATATAATTCCTTGTTGAGATCTATATCTAGGTCTATCTGACTTAGTTGAATACCAGCGGGGCGAGCACGGCCTCTGTGTGAGAGGCTTGAGTCACACTTTTTATCACGGTTTTTGATCCCAAACTGTGATAAAAATATGTGACTAAGCCTATCACAGTAGAACGTACTCGCACCGCAGTATGTTACATCGAACTATACAGTTCACATGGGACTTTATAACGCGAACCGGTAAATCATTGCTATGATTATTACAAAAAGAGCTTGTAGATTGAATCTGGGGTTTAAACTTCGAGGATATCTCGAAATAAAAACTCTCCTCCTAAATTAAAACGTTCAAAATCTAGTCACAATCTCATCTCATTGACAACATCATTAGAAGAGCGAGTCCTAGAAAAAAGTTCGAAGACATGTGGCCTTCATCAACGCATGCTGAGCCCGTGTGCTCTCACAAAGAGGACATCTGTATGTTATGATCTAAGCAGTGCAGTCTCAGCACCATTACGATCTGAATATCGTACTCAAAAAACCCCAGTAATAACACAATGCACTTTAGCAGTAAAGAATCGGAATCTGTTAATGCCTGCAGCGGATTAAAAATGGCGTCAGCTGGTAGCTTCCCGCGCAAATTGCGACAGCTGACTGGCAAAATGGATGACTGCGTAACTACTTAGTGACAGTCTTAACTCCCGGATGGCGAATTACTCGCGTCTTATAAGTATTTAAACCCTTTCTCTGTAATTAATTTCGTTAAATACGTTATGCTTGATGAGAATTGGAGCAGGCGTTGTATCCATTAACCTCTAAGTCCCTGAGAAACCACATGCAACGTATGCAAACAATCGTTTTTAATTGTGTCTGTAATTACGGTAATTGACCGGTTAAACATTTTTTAGTTCTGCTTGTTCAAAGTCAAAGTCAAAACTTGGTCATATAGTAGTTTGTTTTATTTTTGCCAACATTACCATATCAACAATTTTTTATTTTTTTATTTCTAATAGACAATTTTCAAAGGCTCAATCAATATAACAAATCTTTTTAGTATGGTCTTGAAGTATTGTAAGTTTAGTTGAACTCCACGGTTTTGTTTGAGAAAGCCCCCCTGTTCAGCGAAAACAAACATGAAAACTTCGGGTTTACCACAATGTTGAGTTTGGCCACAGTTTCGAAAGCTGCACGTTTATTTGTTCTGTACTAAGCAGGTATGGTTGTAATACCTACTTTAACACTGCTTATAAATTAAATATATTTAATTTAAATTAAAAAAGCTGAAATAAATGAGATTTTTTATTAATTTTGAGGGTAGATGTTAGTTAAGTCGTTCAGGGTATTACAGTCCCCCGTGGCGGTTGACCATATCATTTTGTAAAGCCATATTTGTGAAACATATTTTATTTTAATAAACTTACAGCCCAACACTGACCTGCAAATTGCAAAAAACTAAATTAATAAAATTTGATTTTCGCGGGCTACCTGACACATCTACCTTGGACCCACTGTGTGAAGAAGAAGAAAGGAAGAAGAAGAAGCCTTGTTCACGAAACCAGTATGGAACAGCTCCGAGTGGACCCAACATGCTGCTGCGCCTTGCTGTGCCTACGACGCAGCTGTATATTTCACGTCTGCATTACACCACGAAGGTTGAGGAGATCGTGGAGTATGTACGAGTGAAAACGAACTTCACTTTGAGGGTCGAGAAGTTGGAATCGCGCCACAACACGAATTTCAAGTCATTCGTGGTGCGAGTTCCAACTCTTCAAATCGAGACCTACCTCAAGGCAGAGTTTTGGCCGAAGGGTGTCGTGTATCGGCGATTCCGCGGAAGGCTACGCGACACCACGCAGCGCTACACGACGCCGTCACTTCGTGTACAATAGTTTTAAATTGTTTTTTATTTGTATGTATGTTTGTTTGTAAGGTATTTATGTTATGGGTCTTTGTAGCCCGAAATAAACTGATTTGATTTGATTTAATATGTTTTGTGGTGGTACAATAATAAGAAAAAAGGATTGTAGACAGTCAAATGACTCCTTGTCCGTGTAGTATCATCAGCATCAGCATAATTTCAGCCGTAAGACGTTTTCTGCTGGACATAGGCATCCCCAAGCTCCGCCACTTCGACCGACTCGGTGTAGTATAGAAACATCTTATTGAGTCTGACTGTATGTACATTAAACATCACCCTAGGAAATATCAAAACTTATTGCAAGTTTACCACAAACTCGTAACTACCATTAAGCGTTAAGGGCCCACCTTCAAAGTGAATGATAGTAGGATGGGCGTGGTTTATGACGGGTCAACCTAAAGTGGCCGGCCGCCACAAACTTATATCTGAACCGTTTATAGAGAATAGGAAAACCAGCGGCCAAAAGTTGAACTAATGACAGAAAATGTCTCGAAATAAAAAACCGTTACTAATTTAGCATAGCCTTGCTGTAAGCACTATTCTTGTCACTGTTGCACATCTGTCAAACTACAATAGCAAGGTAGAGACGGAAACATCTTAGAAAAAAGTACGTGAAAGTAGCATAAATTTAGTCGGTCTATGTAATTTTTGCACATAGCGTGCTATGGAGTAGACAAATAATACAAATATTTAATTATAAGCAATAAAACTATCTTACAGCAATAAATTATCTTCTTTATCTATACGTAATATTATAAATGCGAAACTAACTCTGTCTGTCTGTCACGCTTTCACGACTAAGCCTTATTCGTTACCCATTAACCCTATTAATTCCGCAACTTCACCTGCGTCCGTGTAACGTAAGATTTACGCAGACGAAGTCGCGGGAAAAAGCTAGCTAATATTTATGTACCGATGTTGGGTAATACGAGATTGTTTAACTCAAAATAATTAAAAATATATAATAATAAATTTAAGTATTTATATTACTAGTCATCGCCCATTGGTCGAAATTCGACCGTGCTTCATTTGAATAGAAATACATGATTAAGTGAAAAAAAAAATATAATAATAAATATAAAGGAGGTAATAATAATAAGTATATAAGGTACTAAGGAGCTGCTCCTCATTGATATGACCATAAGCCAACAAGTTCGTCGTTCCCGAAAGGATCTGTCGACATGTTGGATAGACTATAAGAAGGCCTATGACTTGGTGCCACATACATGGCTCATGAGGGTGCTGGAGTTGTATAAAGTCGATGCATCTCTTCGCACCTTCCTGATATCATGTATGAGGCAGTGGAGGACGGTCCTTCGCTATCCAGGATGTTGAAATATCCAAGGGAACAGCGAACCGATAAGGATCGAGCGAGGCATATTTCAGGGTGATAGTTTGAGTCCGCTTTGGTTCTGCTTAGCCCTGAATCCTCTAAGCACACTGCTGGAGGATTCACGCATAGGCTATCGGATGAGGAGAGGTGGTCAGGTTATATCCCACCTCCTTTACATGGATGATTTTAAAACTCTTTGCCCCCAACAATTTTCAACTGATGGAGCTACTGAAAGTAGTTGAAACCTTCAGTAGCGCCATCAGAATGGAATTTGGTGTGGACAAATGTGCGGTCATGCATGTAAAGCGAGGGGAGATTGTGAAATCCGTGGGAACCCAACTCTTGGATTCCATAAACCTCCGAGCCCTCTCCGCAGCCAAAACCTTCAAGTATTTGGGTATGTCGGAAGCGTTAGGCATCAATGTTACTGACATGAAGCAATCGTTGAAGGAGCGCTTCTTTGGCCACCTGAAGAAAGTTTTTAATAGTCTTCTATCAAGTGGAAACAAGGTGCGCGCCTTCAACGGTTGGGTCATGCCGGTTTTGATGTACTCTGTCGACATACTCAAATGGACTTAAACCGAACTCAACGCCCTGGACAGGAGGGTCCGTACGCTGTTGACTGCATATCGAATGCATCACCCACGGTCATCGGTAATGAGACTGTATATCCCGCGAAAGTGTGGATGTCGAGGTTTTTTAAACGCTAAGACTCTCCACAATCGCGAGATATGCAGCCTCAGGGAATATTTCCTAGAAACCGACGTGGGGATGCATCGAGATGTGGTCGCGGTTGACAAGGGCCTCACCTCGCTCTCCATGGCTAACGAGAACTGGCGTAAACCTGTAATACTCGACACTAATGACCGCATGAAGGTATGGCAGAGTAAGGAGCTCCACGGACGCTATTTCCGGGCCTTACATGGATCAGATGTAGATCTACTAGCGTCCGTAGCCTGGCTGCGTTTCAGTCACCTCTTTGGGGAAACCGAAGGTTTTGTCTGTGCAATTATGGACGAAGTTATGATGACGAACAACTATCGGAGATTTATTGTGAAAGATGGCACGGTTGACATCTGTCGGGTATGCCACCGTGCAGGAGAATCAATTAGACATATAATTTCTGGGTGTTCTCGACTAGCTAACGAAGAATACTTGCATAGGCACAACCTAGTAGCTAGGATTATCCACCAGCACCTTGCTCTGAAATACAGTCTTGTGGAAACAGAGGTGCCGTACTACAGGTATGTGCCCGACCTAGTTCTCGAAAATAGAAATATCACATTGTACTGGGATCGATCCATCATCACTGACAGGACTATTGTTGCAAATAAGCCTGATATAGTGGTGGTGGATCGAGTAGAGCGGCGCACAATGATTGTTAACATAACGGTCCCACATGACGAGAACCTCGTGAAAGCTGAGAAAGATAAACAGATCAAGTATCTTGACTTAGCACGCGAGGTTGTCGACATGTGGGATGTGGATTCAGCGATCATTGTGCCGATAGTCAACGGCTTGATAGCCAAGAGCCTCGACCAACATCTAAGGAGGCTCTCGTTAGGCAGCTGGATCAAGGGCTTGATTCAGAAAGCGGTACTTCTGGATACGGCTCGTATTGTCAGGAGGTTCCTCTCTCTGGAGCCCTGACCGCCGGTAGCTTGGACTACTATTTTTTATTTGTTTAAATGTTTTTATAATTTTTGTTATTTTAATATAATTTATATGTTTGTACAATGAAATAAAAGAATATAAAAAATAATATGGTATTAATATTGAAAATAATGAAGATAATGTATTTTTACGCATAATTAAAAAAAAAAATTAGCATTCATCACTTCTTCTCTGTATAAACTATATGTGTGCGAAATTTCATACTCCTCCGTCTACCCAATTTTCGTAAAAAGGGTTCCAAAATTTTCGCTTCACGTAATAATATATAGATTTACAACATGAAATTAAAAATAACGAATTAATCTTCTAGAGGTCTATAAATAAAATATATGATGGTGTTTAAGAGATTAATAAACTTCAATTTCGTTTCACCGATTACTATACATTTATTTGGTAAATGAGAATTACAATATTTTACATAGACTTCGTCCATTACGTAATACTAGTTATGAGTATATTTTTCACCTTATTTTACAAGTCATTTATATTTCCTTCAAGGTCAATTTCGTATGGCAATGTGTATGATAAATGTCTAAATTACTTGACTTATACATACATATTTTAGTAATTACGTGTGACTGCGTTTAGAAAACCAAAACTGATATTATTGCCGATATTTTGTAACTATGTCTAGATTATACCTTTTTATTTGGGTGTTTTACCCGAGTGCAGAGGGCAATGTGTTTATCAGCCTATTAACTCGTATGTATATTTGTTCTTTTAATAATTTTATTTTTCATTACAGTTATTTTGGGGTTAGGGGTAATTCAGAGATGGAGTACACAAATAATTTGCTAAACAGTCTTCATAAGATTATAGAAGTACGTTTAGTGTTATTCAAAACAGAGTAAAACACCATTGTTTTGATCATCCATAAAATCTTGTAGGAATGAAAAATTATAAATAGCCAATATGTTTTCAGAAAGCACTCTTGTAGACCTTTGATTAGATATCAATTAGATATCGAGAAGCAGTGGTGGCTCAGTGGCAACGGCTACTACTTACAAGTTCGAACCCGAGCAGGCGTTTTACTCTGTGTAAATCATTTCAATACCACTGCTCAAAACTGTGAAGGAAAACATCGTGAGTAAACCGGCATGTCTTACAACCAAAAAATCGAAGACATGTGACATCTACCAACCCGCACTGAGCCCTCGTGGTGGATTATGTCCCACTCTCTCTCAACGAGAGGAGGCCTGTGTCCCAGCAGTGGGAACGTTATAGGCTGCTAATGATTAGGTATCAAACACGGTACATATAGGGTTCGAAACAGCTAGGCCCGGCTTCAGGGAACGTGCCTGACAAGAATGGCTTCGTGAAGGTAGAGAGGAAGAACAGGAAGAAGCTTCGTAGTCGGAACCAGTGTGGGACCCCGCTAGCAGGACTCAATATGCTGCTGCGTCCAGCTACACTAACGACGCAGGTCTATGTGTCCCGTCTACATTACACCACGAAGGTTGAGGAGATCGTGGAGTTTGTACGTGTTAAGTCCAACTGGACTTTGAGGGTCGAGAAGTTGGAACCGTGCCACAACACGAACTTCAAGTCATTCGTGGTCCAAGTTCCAACTCATCAAATCGAGACCTTCCTCAAGGAAGAGTTTTGGCCGAAGGGTGTCGTGTATCGGCGATTCCACGGAAGGCTACGCGATACTACGCAGCGCAACACGTCGCCGTCACTTCGTGTACAATAGTTATGTTTACGTGGTTTTTTTGTATGTATGATACTCTGTATGGTATTATGATTTGGGTCTTTGTAGCCCGAAATAAACTGATTTGATTGATTGATTGATACATAAAATTAAAATTTATATTTTCAATAAAACTTCACATCTGCTATAAATGATAAATGATTTTATTTCTGTAAGTAGGTTTGTACAAACACTTTTACATGCCAATGATATTTTTTTAAACTAGTTTGGCGTTTGACACAGACTGTTTAAATCATTACCCTTCTTTGGGCTGCTGTCAAGTAAAACCTCACCTTTTTTACAATTCTAATGCTACTCCATTCATTCGTTGTGCTCTTGCATTTGAAGTGACAGTACTTGACATATAGATATATTGTTGACATACTTCAAACCTAAAAACAAATTAAATATTTTATTTTATTTCTAAATGAATGATTATTATAAGTTTTTGGGATAAAACAGACGTTCTTCTCTAGAAAATAAGGTGTTTACTCAATATTACTTTACAAAAGGAGAAAAGATTGTTGCTGTAATGCTTTAGTGAAGGTGGTGAATTCGATTCACTGTTATGATCATCTTATTGGTATTTCATTCTTGCAAAATGAATAAATTAATTGCCCTGTGCAGGCACTTCTAACCTTGAAGGTACTGTTCAGTTTTGGTTTATGGTTCTTCCCATTTTCATACATAATTTATGTCGTCTCTAAATGGTAATAGAAAAAGAATTTTATATTGTTCACAGTCACAAAAAAAGACAAATATACAGTCGAAATACAAAGTTATTTGGAAAGCCAACACTTATTATATTAAATGATTACAGCAAAATGCTTAACTACTACCTTTTTCTGTGAACACAAATATTTCAAAAACGTAATTTTGATCGCACCGATTTGTAAAAAAGTGACATAGGTTCGACGTCGATGAGCCCTACTGGGCGACTGATTTATGAACGAACGAGAGTGATGACACTACTTATGATAGGCAAAAGAAGAGATGGCGATAATGTGTGTGCTCTTGGAATAAAATAACGTATGTGCCAAAACGAATCGCCGTTTTTTATGAATGAAAAGTATTATTAAAACGAAAACTGTTTTACAAAAACTTAGATACAATTATAATCAATGTTTTAAAGTAAACTATGTTTAATAATTCATACGCATCGCGCCTTGAGGCTAAAAAAATCATAATCATAGATTGAACTTTGCGATTTTTTTGTATCGAGAAAATTTCATCGTATCGTGTTTTCCTTTTACAGGATACTAGATCATATAGTCAAAAAACATACACTAAAAGATTAAGTACGGATGCCATACGGTAAGAAAGGTACGCTAAAAAGAAAAAGCACGTTTATCTCGCTACGTCACCTTAACTTAAAACTGTTATATGACGAGTTTGTCCCAACATGCCCTCTGAACTCCAACTAATTGAATAGTTTCAGTTTAGAAAGCACTTCATAACCTCTCTCTTCATTACCGTGGAGGCCGGTTAGAAGGTTCGGTTATTTGCATTAGGTTAAGTGGAGTTAAACTTGTTGTATTTTTGCTAAATATGGGTGAAATAGGACATGAGAATAGCCAGAAAATCGTAACGACTTCCTCATTGTTCTATTGGTAACCAGGATAACAGGTAAGCATGGTGAAGATCGCAGGACCCGGGAAGTTTTTCAGGTCAGGCATTAAATATACCATCTTTATCATCAAACATAATTGATAATTCTTAGTAACAGCCCGGGACCTGAATTTATGTCTTAGATATCAAGTTCGGTACTTTAATCGAAAACGAATTAATATTGGATAACATTTCACTACCATCATACCAAAATCTATCATCTTGGAAAATATTCCACTTTAGAACGATTGACAGCGCCTACGCAAAGAATTAGAGCAAAGCGCACTCTTGCGAAAAGCTATTTTTCAATTCCACATAGAACCTCGACCTTTCCATTCTAGGTTAGGTAAAAAATACGTGGACCAAAACAATACTTCAACTCATAACAAAACCTAAGAATTTATTCAGAAAAGGTACCGTATCCCAAGGATTTTTTATGAAAGCAACGAGAACTTACTGAAAGTTTTTAAAATATGTAGATAAGTATTTTCCAGATCTCATTATTCTTGACCTTTGCCTTTACTTTTATAAGAAACTAATTTTGTATCTATGTTTACAACAAAAAAATCTTTATTGTTAGACATTTAAGAAATTGAGATAGAAACTTTTAACTTTATTGCTGATACCAAAAAATATTTATAAGCTTGATACAAAAATACACGTGTAACCTTTCTAAGCCTAATATCCACCATAAGGGTCACATAATTCACACTACAAGCTAAAACTATAACCCGTAAGCCTATAAATCCGAAAAATTGGCACCAAATTCTTTTTCCAACCGCTTAAAGCACCAAAAATAGGTAGCTACTAGGCCGAATGCGCCAAATCAGAGTCGGCAGTGGCGGCCATTGACACAGCCGCGTCCGATCCAATTCGCTTAAACGGTAGTCCGTAGAACAGCCATTGTGTGAAGCTTTGGTGTTATTAAATCGCTTTTTGTTAACTGAATTTCGTTCCAGCGCTGCAGCGGCTTTTTGTTGAACGCTATCGCGAATGAGCAAGTGATTTCGGTTGACTGGATTTTGTTGTGTCATGTGGATATATTAATATTCGTGGTTTAGATAAACTGTAAAGCTTTTTACTACTATTCTAAGCTATGGCATTAATATCGAAACTATTCGTAACGTATTGACGATTTGTCAATTTACAAATAAAGAACGATAGATATTACGTTTATTTGCGTTCTTCTTTTTAGCGTGTCGATTTCAATAAAGACACGAAATAATATTTCATATGTGTTTAAATTTATTTGGGTTCAAATTCGGCAACTCGAACACCGTTCGGTGACGCATCTATTAGGGTTCTCACGTCATGGTGTTAGGGCATGCGGTGCAAGATGGCACCGCATGCCCTAACACCCATGGCATAGTCCTTTCTAACGCAAATGCGTTAACGTGACGCAAAGAAAATAGAACACAAACACAGAAACAAGTTGGCAGAAAATAAGTGCCACATCCACGCAAAACGACCATCTGTCAGCATAATGCTGCGACCCTCCCAACCGATTTCCCATGATCCTTACATATATCCTTTTGCCTCGTTTAGGTTCATACATCTGGTCATAAAGGCACGCCAGTTGCGAGTACTACGCACCTGACCTTTCTGAAGAACATCACCAATAATCGATTTCATTTTGTTTAATTTCATAAGTAAAAGGTCACGCTGAAATATTACCACAATACAATAGTGAAATTGACAGATAGACAGTTGCTATAGGTAAAATACTGGTCTTCAGCTATATCCAGGTAGACTGGAGGTAGACCCCAACACAGTTGGGAAGAGTTAGATATGTGAAGATGTGGATATGCTAGAACATTTCTTTTATCTTTACACGTGAGTATCATCATCATTTCAGGTTGAAAACGTCCACTGCTGGACATAGGCCTCCCCCAATTTGTGGTTAAAGAATCTTTATTTACTCAAAAGAAATTTACTACAAACTTCACTTAATGAGAAAAATTTAGGGAGGTTTACCAAAATCGCCTTGCTTGGCAGACGGGTTGGTGATCGCAGTGTGTTGATAAAATGCATAGAGAACGGTGCTGCCCATTCTCTACTAGGTCCCCTAGTCGCCTCTTACGACACCCACGGGAAGAAATGGGATGGGGCTATTCTTAACGTTCAGAACCGCACGGATTTCTGAGTATCTAATTAATTCTTTTGTTTAGCTGAGTGCGATTTGATGAATTTCGAGCTTGACATACATAGTATTCACTTACCGACTCTATCTTTGCCATCCACTCTCTAAAAAGGCGCCTCGCTACTACCCTCTGTCATAGAACATTACACACACAACCCACACGCACTTACCACATCTTTTTTCTTTTTCACACTAGAATTAAAAACTTGAATGTACCACTTAAAAATAAATACTACTTACTTACCTGTAATTTTATATAATGGACGGATGGATGACCCCTGTAACACAGGTCCTACCTAGCATGGGTGTCATTGATCAAATTTCTGTGCACTTGTAAGTCCTAAGCTGCAAATGCTGCGCATAACTATTTTGTTATTTAGTTTTGGAAAAAAAAAATGAAAATGATAGAAAGACGAGCCAAAACAAAAGGTTCTTCTTTCAAATATTCACAAGATCATTAGTCATTAGGGTTGCACCACGCGACAACGGCGCTGTTTTTCTTTTTTCTCGGCGTAATTAAGTGCGGCCGCGTTGACCTACTTAACAGGTCCGGAGGCCGTAGTCCGAGGGCCTCTCCAGATAAACGGCAGCCGAGACACGAGAAAGGTTGCCTATCAATATGGAGGCTTACACGTGTACCTAATGCTTTTGGGTACCAAATGACAGATATTTTCGATTCCAAAGTCAGAAAGTTTCGATGTAATTTTGGAGTAAATTGTTCTGAAAAGTTGAAAGATACTGTAAACCCTAAAGGATTATATCGTGTCACCCATAACATCACGCCATGTTTCCCCTAAGGGTTAGGCAGAAGCGTACTTATACAAAACCACCCACATCAACAAAAAGGTACAGCCACATTTGGCCAGAAGACGAGCCTTTTTCCATCAACCGGGCATAGATCCAGACTCGTAGAATATGATAAACTTACCATTATTTATGTAAATCAGGTCAAGGACATTAATTGTTAAACAGATGACCTACCAACTTATTTGTCCGTATATTCAAGTCACAAATTAATCATTCTTTGACAGTTGAATAAAATGGCTGCAACAACAAAATGGCATCAACTTGCTTAACAATAAATATTCCTAACTTAACAATGAAACAGGAAAACTTTAATATTTTCATAAAACGCTAATTGCACGTAAATAATTCAGCTCGTTCATCAAAGAGCTTTCGTGGCCTTGATGGATGGATGAACGAATTCGAATGAATACCAGTTCCACTTAAAATGCTCAGCTCTACTTTCCTATTTTTATTTCAATAGCACAGTAAATTCAATGGTGAAACGTGTATTTTTATTGTGTAAGACATTTTCCAGATTGAATGAAATACTGCTTATACGTGCCAAAGAAAATCAATATTGCATAAAATAAAACTGGTAAACGTTGGACCTTCCAAAACCTTCTGTTTTAAAACCCTTTGTGGTAACCATGTGTGCAAACACGCTGTGAATGTGTGTGAAGACGAGGAGAGTCAGCCTATATAGCACTTTCGAGTTCGTCCGTGTCACGGAAGGTGTCGAGAGCTCTTGCGCATTCACAGCGTGTTTATATACTTGGTAACCACAAGTTAAGCGCGCGTAATTAATGCTAATAGCAGTATTAACAAGCAGTTACTCGAACAATTTACTGCCAGTACCCCTTTGCCAGACCATCTTGTGATTGCAAGAGTTTGCCTACTTTTCTGAAACCAATTTAAAAATGTGGAAATCGCTTCAACGGAGACATTATGGAAAACCGTTCTCCCTCTCAGTCTGATTTATAACAACTTAGGAAAAAATATGCTGACAAAAGTCATGAAAAATTCTCGCACATTCGTATAAAATAAAGCAACATAACTGGAGCTTAAAATAAAAAACGTAACGGCAGACTGATAAATATTAAATTGTGCAAAGGGAGCCCGGCGATGTAGGTCGTAAAGTTACAATGTTACAACTACCTGTAACATTATCCCAGTGACCAACTTACCAAGAACCCTGGTTTACACAGAATATAATTATATATACTAGTGATCGCCCATTGGTCGAAATTCGACCGTACTTCATTTGAATAGAAATACATTTTTTTAGCAGACTTATTTCGTTGTGAACAGACGTGTCAAAGATTTATTAAAAATAAATAAATAATTACTTGCTGAATCGTGACCTAGTTTTCACCAAATAGCCGGTAGTAACGCAAACTGAATACGTACGCATATTATGTTAGGTATGTGTAAATGGTTAATGTGAAAATGTGTTAAAGTTTTTAACAAGTAGATAACTTGTATCCAAATGGCAACCAGCCCCTTCAGCCGGGGTGGCAGATGTGCTCGGAGCCCGCCTCCTACACCCGTGCCCGTGCCCGCACCTGCACCTGCACCCGAGCCCGCACCCACTTCTCCTCCTAAACCGCCCAGCCAAAGAGTCGATGACGGGATTGAAGTGATAGCAACGCCGGAAATCCAGATCTGGATGTCATCCATTGAGCAGTGCCTCAATGAAGTATGCTCTATTACATCTGAGGGCAAATTGAACATGGAGCAAAAACTGCGGATAAGTAACCTATGCCGAAAAGTTTGTCACGGAACATCGCAGATGGCAGTCCAGTACCAGTCCTTAAAAATGAGAGCCGTCCGGGCCCACTCCACCGTCCAAACACTCGAGGACCAAATTGAGCTGTCTCAACAATTACAAGACCTGAAGCTGAAAATCGGAGCCTCAATTAAACCAGTGACGGAAAATTCCTTTGCCGACATGGTAAAAAAAGGTACCAACAATTTTATACAGCCAATAAAATTAAGCTCAGTTGCTATATATCCTAATGATAAACTGAAGTCTAGTGAAGAGACCAAATCACTTGTCCAAAAAATTATTTGCCCCGAGCAAATGAAACTCCAAATAAGAGGACTGCGTAAAACAAAAAATGGCGGTGTTATTTTCAGCACAGAATCAAAAGACGACATTGAGAAGGTCAAAAAATCGATGGTTTTATCAAACTCAGGCCTTACAGTAGACGAGCCCCCAAAAAGGAAGCCAAGAGTAGTGGCTATCGGAGTGCCCTCATCTATGCAAGAGAATGAAGTTTTCACCTGTTTATTCAACCAAAATCTAGCCGAGAACCTTAACAATTGCAGCCTCGAGACATTTCTGACCTCCATTAAGTTGAGTCACAAGTCAGGTAAGAAGGACGCTGAAACCTGCAATTATATAATTGAAGTATCTGCAGAAATACGTAAAGCCCTGATAACTAAAGACAGAGTGTTTGTAAATTGGTCATCATGCCCCGTCAGAGACTTTACACTTGTTACACGTTGTTATAACTGCCAGCAGTACGGACATGCGGCCAAATCATGTCGGGAAACCACCAATACCTGTGGCCACTGTGGTGATCAGGGTCACTCAATCAAAGATTGCACAAAGAAGGCTGAGACACCTAAATGCGCTACTTGCTTGAAATTCAAAAAGCCGAGCAACCACAAGACAAGTGCTGATGATTGTCCAGCGAAAATAATGGCAGAAAAGAGGTACATAAATTCTATCGATTATGGTGGTGCCTAAGAGCGCCGTTAATTAAGTATTTTTCTAGCCCTTGTTATTGTTATTTTATCATTATGATTAGTAATTTAATTAAGGATATAGATAAATTCTCTGTAGCTGAATCCCATGCTTGTGACGTTGAACATTGTAAACAATATCTCTCCTCCTACTCTAGTCCACTAACCATACTAACCCAAAATATTCGGAGTATTTCTAAGAATTATGACACTTTTTGCATTTTCCTACAACGTCTAGACATAAACTGTGACGTTATTGTCTTAACCGAATGTTGGCTTTCAAAACAATATAACATACCACTAATGCCGGGATATAATATGTACAAAAGTAACACAACCCACAATCAGAACGATGGAGTGATTGTTTATGTAAGAAACCATCTCAATGTGTCTGTCGAGGAACCGAATATGCACGACTGTAGCAGATTGATAATTAAAATTGGTTCAGAATTCGCGATACTAGCCTTATATCGCTCCCCTTCTTTTAGAAATATAAGCAATTTCACTGTCTCTCTAAACGAAGCCTTACAGAATATATCATCTTTCAAAAATACCATTTTGATTGGAGATATTAATATCAACATTCGTCCAGAAAGTGCTGACGCATTCGCTGAGGAATACCTTAACCTGTGCGCCTTCCATGGTTTGCTTCCCACTCACACGCTTCCTACCCATCAAAGTGGCTCCTGCTTGGACCATATAATACTCAAATCGAATTTCCCTGCTCTTGCCCTTGTAATTAACTCAACAATAACCGATCACAGTGCTTCCCTCTTCATTTTAAATTGTAAATTGCCTAAAGTGGTCACTCGCACGATTACTCGTTTAAACGTAAATAAACTTGAAGAAGACTTACACAATATCGACTTTGACCCAGTCTACGATTCCGCTGATCCACAGTTTTGTACATTGTACCTAATAAAAAAGGTGCAACATGCAATTCAGAAAAACACTGTCGAATCTCGGCTAAGTAACAAAAACTGCAACATAAAACCATGGGTCACGGCAGGACTCATACGTTGTATGAAACATAGAGATAAACTGCATATGAAAACTAAATCTAGCCCAGATAATTTAATTCTACAACAGTCGTATAAACGATATCGTAACTTTTGTAACGATCTCCTAAAAAAAGTAAAACGCAGCTACGATAAAATTGCACTTGAAAAGGCTGGTATGAATAGCAAAAAAATCTGGAATATTATTAAAAGTGTAACGTACTGCTCATAACTAAATCAGTCATCTTCAGGTTTATTACAAGCACACTCATCACAGTTAACATCTGCCAACATTGCAAATAATTTCTTTGTGAATGTTGGGAAGTGTTTAGCTGAAAAAGTTCGGGGCCAATCACAATATCTAACAAGCACACCATTTCAATGTAGCACTATTTTATCATCCTTTGCGTTGTTAGACACTGACGAGGCTGAGGTAGAGACGATAATTATGAGTTTGAAAGACGACTCTGCAGTAGGCTGGGATAACATACCAAATAAGATTATTAAACAGTTCAGGCACATTTTGATACCACATCTTACATATATCTTCCAAAAATGTTTATCTACAGGTATTTTTCCTGACTGCCTAAAAAAGGCTGTTGTTGTCCCTGTTTATAAATCGGGCAACAAAGAACAAATAACAAATTATAGACCCATTTCCTTACTGCCTTCTATGTCTAAAATATTAGAAAGAATTATTAATAAAAGGCTATACAAATACTTGGAGGATAAATTAATTTTATCGAAACGGCAGTTTGGATTTAGGCCAAAAATGTCAACAGACGATGCCGTACACCATCTGACTGACTATTTATCAAAAGAACTTGATAATGGTAACCATGCAGTAGGAATCTTCCTGGACCTCGCGAAAGCTTTTGACACGGTTTCTATTTCTGTTCTGTTGCGCAAGCTTGAAGCCATAGGTATTAGAGGGACCCAGCTGAAACTATTTAAGAGCTACCTAGAAAACCGTACCCAATGTGTAAGGATTGGTAATGTTCTCAGTAATGATAAAAAAACACGTCCTTCGGAATTCCCCAAGGAAGTATTTTGGGTCCTACACTTTTTTTGATTTACATAAACGATCTTTGTAATCTAAACTTAGAGCACGGCCAAATTGTTTCTTATGCTGACGATACTGCCCTACTATTCTCAGCTGACTCAGAAAACAATGTCTACAAATTTGCGCAACACGGATTTAATGTTGTTAATAAATGGCTTCAATATAATTCACTCACACTTAATGCAGACAAAACAAATTACATTAAGTTTTCGATGCGTAAGCAAACATCAACTTGCCCTACCTCGACAATATATGCTCATTATTGCGCTATGCCTACAGATAACCAATGTGTTTGTCCTGTCATCAAAATGGCAAATACAACAAAATACCTTGGTGTTATAATGGATGAAACACTTTCGTTCAAAAAACATATTGAAACTTTAAATAGCAGAATTCGCAAGTTGATATTTGTTTTTAAAAAGTTACGCCATATTGCTGACCCAAAAATAATTAGACAAGTTTACTTTGCTCTATGTCAATCGATATTAACTTACTGTATTACCACATGGGGTGGAGCAGGTAAAACATTGTTATTAACTATCGAGAGAGCTCAGAGAGCGATACTCAAAGTGACTACTTTCCGCCCTTTCCTTTTCCCTACTAACCTACTATACAAATCTTGTGAAGTATTAACAGTTCGACAGCTATTTATAATGGGCATTGTATTAAAACAACACGCAGCTCTACCCTACAGCGCTGAATTTACTAATAAAAGACGTAAAGATATAGTCTGTCCACAAAACAGAACAAAACATGCTTTTATGTCCAAATTTTATATGTACCTCGGCCCCCTCCTCTATAATAGATTAAACTCTATAGCACAAATTTATTCACTGAACTACACAAATTGTAAGAGAACTCTCAATGATGCTCTCCAAAGTATGTCTTACGAAGAAACAGAGAATTTATTAACTGTGCTAAAGTAATTATTCACTTATGTACGTTAGGTATTTAATTCTATTAAACTTTACAAACTAAGATATAAACTACTTAACATTTATATAATAATTTGACTACTCTCAACTTTTGATTATGTATTTATTTTATAAGACTATTTAGCCTCTTCTTGCCTGAAACACAGGATTGCCTAGTTCAGGCACGTAAATCTTAGAATATAATTTACATATAAGCAAAACTGTACATATTTTTAAGCCTTTTATTTTTGAATAAATATTATGTTATGTTATGTTACATTATTAAATGAAAAAATATAGATAATAATAAATATAAAAAAAAATATGGGTATATTTGACATTCAGTAACACTATAGACAAATTGTTGACGCTGTACTACTGTGGAGAGGGTTCGCTGGCGGGATGGTGATGGCCAGGACCAGGACGTAGGTGTAATGAGTAAAGAATACTTCTTCAGGATTCTCTTTTTTATTTTCTTAATACTTCTTAACTGCTGGATATGGAACAATATGGAATGAACAGAAATTTATGAATGAACAGAAATTTGTTCTGTTTTTATAGAATTTTCCCTATTATTTTTAATTAATTATGACGGTTCCAAATGTCATAATTATAACCAGCCTGTACAATCTATGACCAGCCTGTACAATCGTGAGGCATACAACCTCTACAGTTTGCACACGACACTAAGTTTTGTATGGGAAACTTACTAATGCCATACTTGACACTCCCCATAAAACCACAAAAAGTATTTCTTCTTTAAAATATAAAAATCTAAATTGCTATCGTCGCTTATACAAATAATATTAAAGACAAATATTCTCGATATGATCATAGATTTTAAAAATGAAATAGGTTATAAATCTATAAAATTAATTTATTACCTATGGTTATACTTGACATTCAGTAAGACTAAATACACAAAATCAGGCTTACCAACTTAGGGGTTTTCCCAAATTTAGGGGGTAAATAAGAGGATTGAGATTTTTTAGGGGCGTTCCATTTTTAGGGGTATTCATAGGGATTTTTTGTCATCTTACCTACATTTCTCATTGTGTTTTTGATTACAATAAAAGTATTAGTGTCTTCTAGTACGGTTCCTCGATACTAAGAATGCAGATTTAATGATTAACAAATGTCGCGTAATACATATAGACAAATATTACTACTGTGTGCCGGTCTATGATTACTGAACATTCGTTGGTTATTTTCATTATAATTTTTTAGCGGATTTTTTAGTAACTGTGGCAATTTTAGGGGTTTTTAACTTAAGCTTTAGGGGTAAATATTTCTGGGTGTTGGTAACACTGCACAAAATAATAAAGACAGATTTGGACCATAAACAAAAGAATATCTATGCATGTGTGTATTAGATACACGGTAATGAACAGTAGTGTGTGTAGCGTGTTATTTATTGAAAATAATGTATTTTAACGCATAATTTAAAAAAAAATATTAGCATTCGTCACTTCTTCTCTGATAAGTGTGCGAAATTTCATATTCCTCCGTCTGCCCAATTTTCGTAAAAAGGGATCCAAAGTTTTCGCTTCACGTATTAATATATATATATATATATATATATATAGTCCTCCAGACCACATTTCGGCCACAGCGGCTAATCTCAACGGAGCATAGAGCAACACGGACCACCGGCGGACCGGAGGGGAGACGCCATAGCGATTTTTCCCGATACAAAACTGTCTGTCATTTTTTGCGGGGGGAAATCTGCTCTACCCACACTTTCTCAAATTCTCACACAAAAATAAACGTCTGTTACTACGAAACTCACACATAAAAATTAAAACATACACTAACAATTTCACACACACATAGATACATTATGTGTCGTTACAGTACAATGAGATGACGCAACTACACTGACAAGTTGCTTACAGCCGTGGTTGCAACTACTGTCGATGCGCATTATCGATAAATTCAAGAACTCGATTCGGAATATTACGTTTTAAAAGTGATACAAAGATAGATATTATATTAATAAAGATTGACTTTATTTATTATGTACTACAATAATTATCATTTAACACATAAAATTAAGGTTTACGTCATTTCAAAAACTAGATAGAATTGTATCTATCACTGGGTTTTTAAAGAGGATTAGTTTTGTATAAATATGAATACATTTTTGTGGGTCTGCTTTTTGACTTGATTGACGAAGTACACGGAGATGTCAACGAATCAGGAATAGTGAGAGTGGCACTAATGGGATCATAGATGATAGTCTGTCATTTGGTAGAGTGAATGATTTTTGAGGACTCTGGAAAATTAGGTTTAAAACTGTTAATTTTTTAAGTTGAGAAATCTAAGCTTCATTTCGCCACTATGACTAATGTGTAGTACATCAGGTAGACTGTACGCTGTTTTACCTTTTCCGTGATATATAAAACTTCCGGGACAAATACAGTGTAGCGTTAGAGTTGGTTTGGTGCCCTCGACTAATCTCCTCCTATTGTTCGTAAAACACATGAAAGTCAGAGGTCTTGAAATGATTTGAGTAAATAACACTATTTCTTGTGGGAATCCAGGTTAGTCTATTATTACAAAATATCTTCCATGTATCCCTTAAATTTGGATCTTTAGGAAACCTGCAATACTTAAATAAATTAAAAAAGGATTGTGTGGTTTTTATGAAACCACGATAAAAGTGAAACTTTTTTTCACATTATAGACATTTAACTAAAAATTTTCGGAATTTAATAAAAAGTCTTAATTTAATGTTCATATGAAATAAGTTAAATAATAAATTCAAGCACTCAAAATTGAATTAAATCCATAAACAACAACATGCACCAGCGAGCGCCTTTCACTAATTCGCGGCCGACCGTCACGCGACATGCAACACACAGACAAAAAGTGTGAGACGAAGAAAAAGTTTCACTTTAAAAAAAAAATGGTTTAAGTTCACACGTAAGTAGTAAGTAATTTTAATAAAACGTGTTAACTAGTAAGTTTTGTAATATTTTTAATTTATACAACTATGTACATTAATATACAGCTTACATTATAATATTTTAAATAAATCAGAAAACTTATTCTCAAAAATGTCTGTGTATGAATATAGACTCCTTTGCCAAATTTATCGATAACTATTCACTAACAAACCAGTAACAACACTATCGCTCGGTGACAGCGGCTACTCGGAAACAAACTCGGATCAGTTGCTCGACCGATCCGCATATTGTATGAGCCCCCATACAATATGCGGATCGGTCGAGCGACTGATGAACGGCCTGTGTTGGTAAACAAATCCGAAACAACACGACCGATAATATTGTAATTTTTAAGTTTTATGGAAGTAAATGGGAATAATGTGATTAAATATTAGTTACATATGAAAGGTAACGCCATCTTATTGTAAATTTGACGTGGCAAATCTCTTTTTGCAGCAAAATACAGAACAATTCGTCATTTTTGTAGGACATCAATTTAGTCGCGCAACTAGTTTTAGTCTACTGAGCAGTGCGGCTGCAACTAGTTTTGTTATACGCATAGGACCGCGTGGACTTGTACTTTGACAGAGGGGAACGCCTGCGTATGGCTACTCCCCTCTGGTCCGTGTTGCTCTATGCAACGGAGACTAGCCATCGACGCGGGAGATATTATAGTGCTCAAGTGTGTGTGTGTATGTGTGTGTATGTGTGTTACACAGAATGATATAGTATTGAAAGATCCAGTAGGAGAAGAGATAAAAGCAATAGAGCAGTGGTGGCCCAGTGGCAGCGGCCGGGACTCACGGGTTTTTTGTCGTAGATTCGAACCGAGACAGGCGTTTTACTCACTGTAAATGATGTCATTATCACTGCTCACAAGGTGAAGGAAAACATCATGAGGAAACTGGCATGTCCTAATACCAAAAGTTCAAAGACATGTCACATCTACCAACCCGCACTGACACGCGTAGTGGATTACGGTCCACTCCGTCTCACCGAGAGGTAGCTTGTGTTCCAGCATTGAGAATAAATAGTTTAGGCTGATTATGAGATTGCGATTTTGTGTATTGTGTTAAGACACAATTTACAGCCACGACCATAAATATATTACTAAGGAAAGCTCGCTCGCTAATGATTCACCCATTAAATATCTGTCGTGAAGATGGCGATAAAAATATGTGAACACTAGCTTCTGCCCGCGACTACGTCCGCGTTAAATTTCTTGTTCCCCCGACCCTTCCCGTCGCGACGAATCACCTACCCGTACGATTTTCCCCGTTTTTGCAACATTTTTCATTACTACTCCGCTCCTCTTAGTTGTAGCGTGATGTTATATAGCCTATAGCCTTCCTCGATAAATAGGCTAAACAACACAAAACGATTTTTTCAATTCGGACCAGTAGTTCCTGAGATTAGCGCGTTCAATCAAACAAACAAACAAACTCTTCAGCTTTATAATATTAAAATAATAATAAGTATAGATTTAACATAAGGCACAATTTGCAGCATAATTATCACATCACATCGAAGGAATACTAAAACTATCTGACGAGGCTTGTGATGCTAAAATGCCATGCTGTATCGGCATACAAAATATGTCATACCTCTTTTTTTTTTTTTTTTTTTTTTTTCAGGATGTGAAATCATCAAATGACTTCTCCCGCTCTGGGCGGAGCGGGAGGGCGTGTCAGACTTTTACTGACTAAAACCCACCCGTGTTCCATCAGTTGCCCATGTGCCAGGGTCACGGTATCTCTTTCGAACAATCACGCGACCCCGGCAACAATCACGCGACCCCGGCATGTCATACCTCTTAGAATGCATTTTAAAATCGGACGAGTTTCGCGTTATAAATATTTGTCTAGTTAAATTCAGAAGAATGTGAAACTTCGTTGTGATAAAAAATATCTTACATTTCACAGCAGAGAGCACTGGCACTGGTCTTTGTTTTTACTAGTTCCTTATTCAGTTGGGGTTACCCACGGCTTCGCCAGCGCGGCGGTCGGAAATTATCCTACGGGAATGACCAGAATAGAATAGAATAGAATAGAATAGCATTTATTTGCAAATATGGGTTATACATAAGAAGTAGGTATTAATAGGTTTTCATCAGAGTTCTGCCATATTTCACCATTCGGCATGCAAACATTTTCATTATATAAAATTGTTAAAATTTAAATTCTTATTGGAACATTAAATTAGTTATGTCATTCTCATTAAATAAAATTATTAAAATTCAAATTTACATTAAAACTATCAACTTATTACGTTATACTCATGTTAAATTAAAATTCAAAATGTCAGTAACAGCTTATACAAGAAATACAAAGTCGTGGTCCGAAAATAAATAGACAAACAAACATTAAAAATTCCAGGTCATAGACAATAAATACACCATCATTATTCCATTAGCAAAACAATAATTAATTAATTAAAAATTCGAGGGTTTTTGATAAAAATTGTCCGTTAAAAACTCAGTTACACTGTAGTATGTTTTATCTATTAACAATTTACGAAGTGTACTTTTGAATTGTACCGTTTTCAAGTCTTTCCAAGCACTTGGCAATTTATTATAAACAACTGGGGCCATGCAATAAATACTTCTGCGCATCATAGTGGTTTGACACGGTACATTATTTAATTTTGAATTGTCACGTCTGTTTCTTGGGTATACATCGGCCAAACGTTCAAAACGATTTGGATTGTTCTTCACAAACATCGCTACTTCAAGAATATAAATACAAGGAAGTGTCAATATGTTGTACTGCTTGAAATATGGCTTGCAACTGTCGGTGGTTTTTAGTTTAAACATTGCCCGGAGACATCTTTTTTGAGCCTTAAATGCTGTCTCTTTGTACTACCAATACCAGACTACCAGGATAAAAAGTATTATACTATTTGTTAATCCGGGCTATAAGCTATCGGTGCACCATATTTCGTCCAAAGTCGTTTTTGCATGATTGAGTAACAATTAACATCCAAACATTCACATTTATACTGTTAGTAGGGTACTAGGATGACAAATACCAGTGCCACATGCCTGAGTGACAAGCCAGATTGGCTTACTTATATACTGAATTACCTGATTCGCTGTGAATGCTCTGGGGACATTTCAAGTTGACATTATTATTCTAAATTTTGCATCTTCTGGCACATTAGAGTAATGTGCCAGAAACCAAATAGGATTTCTCAACCGTCCTTGCAAGCTGCGCCACAGGGAATGCAAAATTTGGAATAATAATGTCAACTTGAAACATCCCCACAGCACTCACAGCGAATCAGATAATTCAGTTTGATTCACGACAGCCGGAAGGTCGTGGGCAATCAAAACACTGATTTAGCTTAGAACTCAGTAACGCAGAATTTATCACGACGGAATTTCTGGTTCGATCATACGTCCGCATTGCGTCGTATCTAGTGTTTTCTACTTTTATTAGACTGAATGTACAAAATAAATACAGAATTTTCTTGTAAAAAGCTATTTTTAGATTTTCTGGTTACTATTCTACAGTAAGGGTCATATGGTTTTTTGACCTTTGACCTTTCCTCGGATACCGTACAATTGTTTCGTTTGTGGATGCAATAGTTAGCGCGTTAGTTTTAAAAGTAATGGTTTCTTCAGCTAGATCAATTAAAATAGTTGACCTCAGTGCCCCATCTCACATTTTCTGTAGGTATTTAAAAAACTCGACTTGTTTTACGTGTGGTTTTCAATTAGCTTTGCCGTCCCTCGAAAAGCAATTCCTCGTCACTGGACGAACTGGACTAGGATTGGCAAACTCCAAACCATTAAAGGGAAAACAGCAAGCAAAAATGTAGGAAATTCCAGGCCGAATTTTCATGTGGAATAAGACTGAAAATCTATTTCGTACTCATTCACATTTCATGTTCAAAATACGAATTAAAAGTATACCTTAGCCAATGAGATATAATTAAAAGCCTCTCTCAGTATCTCATGTAAAAACGATATCTATATTTACTGATGATTTGTTTGCTAAACGATAAATGACGTCTATTTCCATAAGTAGGATTATACAAACAATTTTACATACATATCAACAAGATTTCAACTATTTTAAAACAAGACGAAGTCGTTACTTTAACCACCA
Source organism: Aporophyla lueneburgensis (assembly GCA_932294355.1). Classification (NCBI taxonomy): domain Eukaryota; kingdom Metazoa; phylum Arthropoda; class Insecta; order Lepidoptera; family Noctuidae; genus Aporophyla; species Aporophyla lueneburgensis. Next base: position 28,188,620 of record OW028747.1, read on the forward strand.
AACACCGAAACAAACCGAGTTTTAACGAGTAGCGTTTTTTTATACAAAAAAACCGGCCAAGTGCGAGTCGGACTCGCGCACCGAGGGTTCCGTACAAACCTGTAGGTATTTTCGGTTTAAAAATATATATATTTTTTAATTTTTATATTTCAGTTGATAGAATGTAAGGTAAATTGCGGTTTACGATTTATGACGTTTTAAAAAAAAACTACTCACTCGATCTCGTTCAAACCAATTTTCGTTGGTAGTTTACATGGTAATGTACATCATATATTTTTTTTAGTTTTGTCATTCTCTTATTTTAGAAGTTACGGGGGGGGGGGACACACATTTTACCACTTTGGAAGTGTCTCTCGCGCAAACTATTCAGTTTAGAAAAAAATGATAATAGAAACCTCATTACCATTTTTGAAGACCTATTCATAGATACCCCACACGTATGGGTTTGATGAATACAAACATTTTTGAGTTTCAGTTCTATGTATGGGGAACCCCAAAATTTGTTGTTTTTTTTCTATTTTAGTGTGAAAATCTTAATGCGGTTCACAGAATACACCTACTTACCAAGTTTCAACAGCATAGCTCTTATAGTTTCGGAATAAAATAGCTGTGACATACGGACGGACAGACAGACAGACAGACAGACATGACGAATCTATAAGGGTTCCGTTTTTTGCCATTTGGCAACGGAACCCTAAAAAGGACATCTGTTAAAAAAAAATTCGTCCTTAAATAGCTTATTCTAATATCGCAACTACAAAATAAAACCAGGCAGCTTTAAGTAAAGTACGACGTAATTCAACCCATTCTGAGTGGGAGCACAGACAGACTGTGTAGGTTTCATTAACATTACAATAGGTTTATGCTTTAAGCTCGGGGCACTAAAGTTGGACTGTGTACTTGAATATGAAATAATCTATGAAGCTGTAGAAGTGTTGAATATGATTTTCTGATGTGGGTATGTGTTTTGGGGGATCAGCAGAGTTTAGCCAGCATGTTAATTAACTCAGTATGAGCTATGAGATTGTATTCTTGATATACTTTTTTGTAATACAGCAAAAGTAATGGCAGAGAGCAGTGGTGGCCCTGTGGTAACGGCCGCGACTTACCGAGTTATAGGTCACGGGTTCGAACCCGCTGGTTCGAAGGCACTGTACTTTGTGTAAATTATTTCGTCACCACTGCTCTCAAAACGGCGAAGGAAAACATCGTGAGGAAACCGGCATGTCTTAGAACCAAAAATTCGAAGACATGTAACATCTATCAACCCGCACTGAGCGCATGGCCGATTATGGCTTATTCCCTCTTACCGACAGTAGGCTAGGCTGGGACACAAGTCCCAGCAGTGGCATCATTATATGCTACTGATGATGATGAAAACTAATTTCTAAGCTCGTAGCCATATTCTGGGTTGACTGTATTTAGATTACCATCGACACGCTAAGTGGCAGAAACACCTTTCTTTTTGAGGAACTCTCTACTTTAATCATAATAGTTTCACTTTTAATGTGCCAGTCTAGGTGTTAAGATTATGACATGATCCCATGATTCCTGTTATTTTCTTATGAGTGACCCTCATATTGGAGAAAAGATGGATACACAACATAAAATGGATGCTAATGGTAGCCAAATGTTCGTCAAAATGAACGCAGAAATGTACCTAATCTACGTACAGACATGTCACAAAAATAAAGGAACTTTATTAAGAAACAAAGTGGCCCAAAATGTACTGTCCCTTGTAAATGGAAGCACTTAATTTTTTACGACGGAAAAAGGACGAATTGCCAACAATGTAAATAATGTCGTATGGACAAATACTTAACGTTTACGATGCTGGAGCATGGTATATATGAAAATGTGCGTATATGTATACAGGATCTTTCCCCAGATGTTACACCAAAATCACTGCGTAGTAACGTACTTCTGTAGGACTAAGTACGCCGCATCATCAGTGTTCTTGTGTGTTGTTGTTGTGGTTTCAATACTTGACTATATAATAGGTAGTAAAGTATGGAGTCCGTGTGGCGCCGGACATAAAGAATAGCACCATCTCATTCTTCCCGTGGGTGTGGTAAAAGCCGACTAACGGACTTACTAGAGAATGGGCAGCAGCGTTCTCTATGCATTTTACCACCGTACTGCGATCGCCAACCCATCTGCCAAGCGTAACGGTTATGGCAAATCCCCCCAAATTGGGGGAAGCCTGTGCCCAGCAGTGGACGTCATTTGGCTGAAATTATAAAAATATGGACTACAAACCAACGGCTTATCGTGTTTCCGAGGCACGGAGGGGTTTTGATATGTAAAGTTTGTCACCCATCCACGATCCTGATCGATCGACCCGTGCTGTTATTACTTAACCTAGACATCATACTATCCTGCCAGGGTCGTGAGATTCGTTCAAAAGAGCTACCGTGGCCCTGGCATATGGGCAACTGAAGGAACATGGGTGGGATTTAGTCAGTAAAAGTCTGACATGAAGAGCGGGAGAAGTCATTTGATGATTTCAGATCCAAAAAAAAGACATCATACTATAGAACATTTCCAGCTTTAGAATCATTATGATCAAAACCAATCTCTAACCATCTTTCAAGATTCCAGCTTCCCACAAGTTCCCTTTATACTCTACCTACATAACCTACACACCTTCAACAACTCAAGATCCTCGCTAACTGTGATATATGAGAAGTTTCCTAACCCTATTGACGTACTGAAGCGGGGACAAGTGGCTCCAATACTTGGGAGCCGTTCGGAAGCAATTTGCCAAGTTGACAGCGAGGCTTCGACTGGAAGTTTCGAGTACTGACTACTAAACATGTGTGGGTGAAGATGGGTGATATTAATATGTCCTGAGATTTCTTATGAGATCGTGAGATTTTTGGTGACATTATTTACCAACTTTAGGTATTTACTATAGGAAACTACTCATATTATTAGAAATTTATTTTTAGATTTCCGTACCTAAAGGGTAAAACGGGACCCTATTACTAAGATTCCGCTGTCCGTCCGTCTGTCTGTCACCACGCTGTATCTCATGAACCGTGATAGTAAGGCAACTGAAATTTTCACAGATGATATATTTCTGTTGCCGCTATAACAACAAATACTAAAAAACAGAATAAAATAAGTATTTTAAGGGGGCTCCCATACAAAAATCGTGGTATTTTTTGCCGTTTTTATAGATAACTAGCGTCTGCCCGCGACTTCGTCCGCGTCCAATTTTTGCTCCCGTGACCCTTCCCGTCGCATCGATTTTCGCCACTTACTGCCAGTTTTCGTGCATTTTTCATTGCGGCTCCGCTCCTTTTAATTGTAGCGTGATTTTATACTGGGTGTTAGTGTAAACACCGTTATCCTTGAAACCAGTGATTTGGTTTCGTTAATAGAACGTAAAATCAATGAAAAAAAAACAACTTTTTTTTTTAAAGAAAATCTGCATTTTTCCACAAGAATATTTCACCCTATGCGCGAGGGCAACAAACTTCGGGAACTACACCTACACCGCGTGCGAACTGCACGACGCGACGCCGACACGGGTCGCGACCCCGCAGTCAGTCAGCTGGCAGTCTCGCTAGCGATCGCACGTAACGCCGCGTCTTAGCGTCCGTCGCTCATTTCTCGCGCGTGAATTGAGTGTGTTACAATGTCTTACACAAATGAACAGTGAACCGAAATGGTTCGGCTTTACGCCATTGCGGGTAATAATCTGAACGGGGCGCGTAGGATGTACGCAGATATTCGCAGTGGCTTATCAATAACCTCGATAACAACAGAATGTTGGACGGGGAACCCATTTTGAACACGTGTTGAGGTTAATGTAAGTCGGTAAGTGTTGATATTTTATTCAGTCAGTGTAAATTTAATTTAATTTTTAATTAAACTGTACATAAAATTGTGATTAACTTTTTAAATACGCCAAAAGTACCTACCCAATGGTTTGGTTTATTAAAAACAAAATGTTTTTAAATCATTTAGAATCCAAAGCCATTTCGAATCAAATTTACATTTAGACTCGTCACGGTAGGTATTTGTGGCTGTCCTAAGCCATATGATGGGAAAGTTACATCACAGGTAATGTGTATTTAGTTGTGTGGACGGAACGGCTGGCGATCGTTGTAGTGATTACGTCACTGATGCGCATATCCATGAATTTGCGGGCGGTCTGGGATAAAATCTGTTCTAAACCTTTTTAGGAATTTTTATTTTTTATTTTTTTAACTCGCTCTGTTATTTTATATTTAAGTCAAATTACCCATGGGTTAAGTGACAACGGTGTTTACCCTTACAGTCTGTATAGCCTATAGCCTTCCTCAATAAATAGGCTACCCAACACAAAAATATTTTTTCAAATCGGATCAGGTTCCTGAGATTAGTGCGTTCAATTTGTTTGAACAAACAAACGAAACATGCAGATTCTTCAGCTTTATAATATTAGTATAGATGGTAAGGAACCCTTGCGCAAGTTCGACTTGCAATTGGCCGGTTTTTTCTAAACATGTGCTGGATTCATAGTTAAGTTTGCGCGTCAATGTCTCCCTGGATATCAAAGTATTTTACACAAAACTTCCGGAATAAATGCTCTAAATGATGTGACAACCTCATTAAAACCTGTTGCGTAATGTAGAAAAACAACGCAGTTACAAAGACAGACACGAAATTGACTTTAATTTATACTATGTACTAGATAAACTATCACTTGTTGCAAGAAAATGAGTAGTAAAAGCCAAGATACTTTCGAAAAACGAATAAAGGACAAACACAAAGAACATGCTACGCGCTACGCCGTAGCACCCTCTACGCCAAAGACGACTGAGCAAAAGATCCCTTATTCAATAAAATGAATACCAACGTATACTTTAAAACTGCAAACTGACCGTTTATTTAAATACACGCATTCGCTCTATGAGAGTAAGGCAGAAAATACAGAACGTTGCTTGCCACGATCCTTATATACTGTTTTTATTACTCCTGAAGTATTAGATTTCAAACTTGAAATGGCGAAGTCTGTCTATACAACAGACATTTTTCTAAACTGTGGGTGTCTGCCTATAGTGTCAGCCATAAGCTAGACAATTACACAAATTAATTAAATTATTTGTACATCGTTCATGTACTACTAGTTCTTGCCCTTGAATTCGTTTACATAAAACCGTCATTATGCTAAAATGCATCGCATGTTCTTGGCTGCTACAATTGGTATCATTTATGGCACAAAATTTGTCCTAAGTTTAGTACAAGCTTAATTTGTTTTTAAATTATCGTATTTTTAACCTTTTTTTAACTAGAGTAAAGTTCTTAAGATAAAATTGGCAACTTAGGTTAAGATTTTAAATATTTTGTTTATTTTAAAAGTCCGAAAGAATTCACACCTAGTCTCAGCAGACCACATATATTTACAATCGCTAATATTAGCCCTTGTGTACAAATAAGGGCTAATATCGTTTGTGGGCCAGTTCCACTAGCAGTCCAACGGACGAAAAGAACAGTGGCGAACTCCCGAACAAATTTTTGTTGACATTTTTTTTTAGCGTCTGCCTATGAAAAATATGTAAAAGTATAGAGATTGAATTGCTGAACAGCTTTGTCTTCAGCTATACTTTTACAGGAAGTCAGGAATTTAAGATATTTCAGCTTGAAGTTTTAGAGGTTATGTCTCGTCAACAACAGACTTATCGAAAAAGATATATAGAAATACCTACTTTTTGTTCAAAATATCATTGATAGAAATGCATTTTAATGCATGTCAGTGCCGACCGATTGACAATTGAAATGTCATGTTTTTTTTTTTGCGATGTTGCCAAACTCGAATTGCACTACGATGTCATTTGTACGTATTAAAAAATTATGACCGCTATAATCTTTAGCACAAGCAATCATTTTTATTTTAACATTTGTATTCTGATGCAGAAATATATTTCCTAAGTATCGTAAAGCCACAGCGTATGTAACTTGACTAAGATTTATATTACATGGCAACATTAAAAGTATCGCTTAGCCAAAAGTCATGAAGTCAAGCAAGAAAAAAAAAACTAAGCCATGATTATTTCTTAGCACATCAATAATCTAGTCAAATAAGCTCTTTATTATGATGATTGTTTTTTCAGACTTCGATAGACTGCGTCATCTGTCTGTGTGACGGTCTTTTTCTATCTACAAAGAGACATATTTACGTGGAGGTACGGTACACTACAGTCAATTTATCAATATCAGTTATAGAGTCCCACAATCCACTGGGATACAGAAGTAAGACAATAATAATTAGTCACAACTCCGCAGTAACCTAGATCTGCAAACAATGGAACTATCCGATCTTGATACAATACCGACTCCTCTCCATGGAGTAGTTATTATTTCCCTCCTGTAGCCGGTCGAGACTTCACTTCCGTTACTAAGTTGGATCTAGGGCTGCCTTCCACATTTATAAATCGTATTGTCTCTGCATATGCCTGTCCTTTCGTGTATTCATATGGAACTCGAGTACGAGATCGTTTTTAAATGTATAGAAATGTTGTCTATCTAAAATTAGGGAAGGGAATAGGCAGCAGCGTTCTCTATGCATTTTACCAACGTACTGCGATCGCCAACACGCCTGCCAAGCGTTGCGATTATGGCAAAGCCCCCCAAATTGAGGGAGGCCTAAGTCCAGCAGTGGACGTCTTACGGCTGAAATGATGAATGATGTTATCTAGCTAGACTTAAATATTCATTATCAGATTGGCAGTCATTGACAGTGATTTTCAATGATTGTTATGTTGTACTAGTTGCCCAACAATCATTCAGTTCTGATGTAAAGCGCAACCGAGTGACAGTTTACAGTTGCGTGTGGACATAGTACAAAATCGCTTGACACTAAAATTTGTTCATCTTATATCGACATTCTATAAAGATATATTTATTACATAACTGTCTGCAACGTAACGGTACACAAAGACAGGATCTTACGTACGCAGACAGAAATAGGGCAAACAGTGTCATATATCGTTTTGGAAGGGTGCAAAATTAAAATAACTCTCTATATCACTTATAATTTTAAGTCATTTTTTGGCTCAACGGTCTACCGATGTCGGACATTGCAATAGTAGTTAAAGAAATTACACATTCAGTTATATAGACAACATTTTATTGAAAAGGAACTGTGCACCCGATGGGATTTTTCCTCGACAAATATCGAATTTCCATACAAACTTTAATCCCCTATTTATTTTGTTTTCCCTTCCTTAATGCTCAATTTCTCTTCCTATACATTCAAGGAAGTCTTGTGTAAAATTTCATACTGCTAGAGCCAGCTGTTAAAACTATGCGTTGTCTGATAGTGAATGAATGTAACTTTGTAACATTTTGATGATTTGATTATGCTTTGTTTGATCTCACGCTAATAGCAATGTATATTTTATTTTAACGCATTGAAGGACACTGAACGAGACAAAATGGAAGTTTTATTGTTATTACGTCTGGGAACGTTTAGTGTGCCTCAAAGTGTTCAATAACTATGTACCTCACTCTGAAAATGTCGCCATTCCGAGCCCCAAGATACAGGGAAAGGCCTAGTTTGGGGGTGTTGCGTCCTGTTCGCGTTTGGCGCTTAAAAAGGTCCGTCGCGTTTTGGGACCCTGCGACGCGTTTGTTGAAATTAATCCTTTTAAATCGATCCGTTTGTGACAATTAGTCGTGATCCAATTGCTTTGATTGTTAAACAACCCCATTTGACGTAATAATACGGGTTACATTTGTTAAAACTGAAGTTCTTGAAAGGGATGGACGGTCCAATTGCGCGTGTGACCCTGTTGTAAAGTAATCCCTGAGAATCGGTCGTTTTGTGGACAATCTGTCATGACCCAATTGTAGTGATTGCAACTAACCCCAATTTGAAGACATAACACGGGTTTAGTTTAGTTTCTTGACATTGAAGAACTTTGAAGGTTAAGTGGAAGTGACGCTATTGGGAACGAGTGATTTGAAGACCGCATGCTGTGATTGCCTCCAGCCTTATTGCAGCGGATTGTAACCTGGAGAATACTCGTAACGTCACAACACGATACATATACACTCACTTACATACATAACTCCAGGTAACCCCAAGGAGCTGGTGTTCGTCTACCCACAGGTAAGTTCTTTTGTTGTATTGTAGGTGAGTTATTTGACTTATATTGTCTGCTCCGCGTACGGTGGACTAGTTTCGCTAGCCACTCTTGTCTCTAGAGCCCCACGATTATCACACTTCCACTGCGCTATTGAAATCGTATTGTGAGGTCTAGTCTGGCAGCGAACATTCTTGGTAGCCAGAGCGTGGCTATAAGACATATAACCAACAAATTGGTAATTTATAGTAGGCTAATTACTTGGCAGTCTCTATAAGGGAAGTAGTAATACGCTGTAAATATTTGATAACTATGATTGCTTGTTTATTTGAAATAATTTGTTGGAATTTATTGAGTCGAGTAACTCATATTGCCGGGGTCAACCAGGTTTGCATATGCTAACAGAGTTGGTTAGATTGAGCTATGTTATAACCTCTTGTTGTTGTTATTTGACCTCTGTGTTGTATGTCAGGAAGACATTAAAATATTGAGTTTTGTACCATAAATATGGTAGTTTTGTTGAAATTGGCATTTTTGAGTATTACCATTGTTTTAAATTGGAATAAAGGTTCATTATTGTTGTACCACACAGTGGTTTGTGAACTTAACATTTGGAATTGGATTAGAATTTGAATATTTGAATTGAATTGTGAAGTTGAATGTTGAACGTTGATATTGGTTTAGAATTAAAATAAAAGTTTATTGTTGAATTGAATTGAAACCAATATTTTGTTATTTCTTGAGTTGCTGATTAGTCAGTTTGGTAGTTTGATTGTTTGCTTGTAGTTATTTTGTAATTGATTGTTTGAACTTTGTTATTTGATTATTTAATTATTTGGTTTATTTGAATTGTATTGTTTGTGCAATGGCATACAAATGGAAATATTGCAGTGCCGGACACCTGTCCAGGTCAAGCTGGAGACCTCGGTTGTTTCAGGTCCCGGACTATTGAGTAGATTGCCTACTTTGGAACTGCCACACTTTGACGGTCGCTTGGACCACTGGTACGGTTTCCAAAACCTGTTTGCAAGTTTGGTTGATGCACGCTCGGACCTCAGACCCGCCCAAAAGTTGGCCTATTTGTTGTCTGTCCTGGAAGGTGAGGCCCGAGCCTTGGTACAGCATCTGTCGTTGACTGACTCAGCCTACCCTACCGCTTTGGGACTACTCACCCAGCGGTACCAAAATAAACGTTGTTTGGCTGACGTTCATATTGAATTGATTTTGGGGTTACCGGTCATTACTAGTTTGTCAGCATTGAGTACTGACCTGTTGAACCCGTTGGTGGTAGCGACCAACGCTTTAAAGCGATTGGACTTGCCGGTGGACCAATGGTCTTACCCTTTGGTGCATGTTGTGCTGCAACGGCTTCCTGCCGATTTGAGGGCTCATTTCGAGCAAAGGTATGTTGGGGATAGTGTCACACATCTCCCCTCATTTGGTGACCTCTTCCAATTTTTGGAGGATGAGTGTCGGTTTGTGGACAACTCTGGCGTTGCCACTGAGTCATGCCAGCCGTCTTCCCGGCCACGAGACCAGGGACGGACTAGGGCTCGCGGGCCTGTTGATGTTCACCCCGCCGCTCGTTTTGCTGGCACCCAGGTCGTCCTGGTTGTGAGTTTGTAGGGACACGGGGCATGGCATGGCAACTTGCGCGGCCTTTTTTGAAATTGCACGTGAGTGCCCGCCGCCGAAATGCCAGTGCACGCCGCATGTGCTTCTCTTGTTTGGGGGCTCACTTCCATCGGGACTGCCGCAACCCCCGCCCTTGTAGAATTTGTGGGGGGTCCCATTTGGACATTTTGTGCGCTAACGCGAACCACGCTGGCAGACCAGCCTCTGATGAAGGTTCGCGTACGGGGGGGTACCATGGAGTTGGTCACCGGGCTTCTGCCTCGCCGGTTCAGAACCGGGGAGAGGCCCGCAATTTTGAGCGCCGTACTCCACCCCCCGCGTAAGTTGATCGGGAGCCGCGCGACCACCATTTGGTCTCCCCGCGTAAAGGCGATTACGCAATTGTTGCTAGGCACCGCTGGCCAGACCAGCACCGCCTTCCGTTCCTTTGGCGGAACGTCCCCGGTTGGAGTCACGCCCCCCGCCATTCAGGCCTCCGGTGGGATATGCCCATCCAGCGATGGCGCGTGGCTCGGGACACCGCGCGGACGAGGAGTTTGGCCTCCATCCTCGTCGCGAGGGACTTGAGCTTGGGTGCGGAGCCTGGGTGTGCGGCGATCGGTCGCCACCCAGGCATTGTTAGGACATTGGTGCCTGCCCCGCTAAGGTACCCCTCAGATCGACACGGTTTTGTTGCCAACGACATCGGTCAGGTCTGGGGGCCCACGGGGGACTCTGTTGTGGTCCGTGTCATTATGGACATGGGAGCCCAGGGTTACCTTTTGTCTATTGTTTTGTTGTTTGTTTGTATTGTTTTGGGCAAAATTGTTTTCTTGAGCGCCTTTGGACTGCGGGACTTGGCTGGGACGAGCCAATTCGGGAAACCCTGTTGGAAGATTGGCTCCAATTTGTATCCGCACTCCCTGCAGTCAACGAGGTCGTGTTACCCCGCGCTATCCTCCCCCCTGGGAGCTACACTGCTACCCTTGTTTGTGATGCGTCTTCGCATGGTTATGCAGCTGTTGTTTGTCTGCGCACCGTCTGCGCAACAGGCCAGGTGAATTTGTCACTGGTCTTGGCCAAGGGCAAGGTGGCCCCCCTCCGGACGGCACTGACCATCCCTAAGTTGAATAGTCAGGTGCGGCGCGTTTTGTGCGTCTATTGAACCACGTTGCTCACACTTTGGGTGGAACTGTGGACATTCGGGCTTCTTACGCCTGGACGGACAGTCAAATTGTTTTGTGTTGGTTGAAGACGTCCGTCCACTCTTTGGAGGTCTTTGTTGCGTACCGAGTGTCCCAGATTCAAAATTCTAAAACGCATTTGATTTGGAGGCACATGCCTGGAGATTTGAACCCAGGCGCCGTGGCCTCACGTGGGTGCATGGCACCCCGCTTGTTTGCTTACCCCCTATGGTGGGGACCAGACTGGCTGACTCATCCCGAGGATGATTGGCCTCGATCGCCAGTCTTGATGTCGGGTCCTTTGCCCGGGCTCAAGGTGCTCGCTGTTGGAACAAAGGACCCTGAGTTTTGTTGAGTCGATAAAGCTCCCTCGACAAATTGTTGAATCGTTGTTTTTTGTTGTTGAATTGTTGGTGACTGATCGTCACATTAAGAACTCGCATGCCGGTTGCAATGCGCTGTTGGTCATTCTGCAGCGAGAGTTTTGGATATTGTCGGGAGCCGTTAGTAAGTTGAACCCCTTTTTGGACCATACGGGTCTTTTGTTGTTTGGTTGTTGACGGTTGAGGCACTCTAGCCTTCCTTATGGGGCCCGTCGCCCCCTTTTGTTGCCTAAGGAGGGCCATTTGGTTAAATTGTTGTTGTTGTTGTTTGGTTGTTGTTGTTGTTTGGTTGTTTTGTTGTTTGTTACTGTTTTGTTCCGCCGGCCTGCCCCCATTGGGGGGGTATTTTTGAGGCCGCGGTGAAAGCGGCACAGGGACTCTGGCGCAGATTGTTGGGAGACACCGTTCTCACCTTTAAGGAGTTAGCTACGGTATTTTGCCGCATTGCGAGTTCAATACAGCTTGTATTGAACTCGCGTCCATTGTGCCCGCTGTCTTCGGACCCGAACGACTTGGAGGCCCTAACCCCGGGCCATTTTTTTTGATTTGACAGCCACTTGTCGCCCTGCCGGAGCACCTTTTTGTCGATGTGAGCCAAACTTGGCTATCGCGGTTTCAGTTGGTGCAGCAGCTCGCTCAGAGTTTTTGGAAGCGTTGGAGCTTGGAGTATTTGCACATCGTCCAGCAGCGCGTCAGTTGGACTGATAAAACGCAACCTTGTCGGGATTGCCAAGTGATTAGCGGACGGGAAGGCCCGTCCGGGGGGGGGTAGATGTTGCGTCCTGTTCGATTAGTTACTCTATGCGCCTACGTTTCTAAACGAGTAACAGAGTGACATCTGACTTGTCAGTTTGATTTTGACTTGACACTCGCTCTTGATTTGGCGCTTAAAAAGGTCCGTCGCGTTTTGGGACCCCCGCGACGCGTTTGTTGAAATTAATCCTTTTAAATCGATCCGTTTGTGACAATTAGTCGTGATCCAATTGCTTTGATTGTTAAACAACCCCATTTGACGTAATAATACGGGTTACATTTGTTAAAACTGAAGTTCTTGAAAGGGATGGTCGGTCCAATTGCGCGTGCGACCCTGTTGTAAAGTAATCCCTGAGAATCGGTCGTTTTGTGGACAATCTGTCATGACCCAATTGTATTGATTGCAACTAACCCCAATTTGAAGATGTAACACGGGTTTAGTTTAGTTTCTTGACATTGAAGAACTTTGAAGGTTAAGTGGAAGTGACGCTATTGGGAACGAGTGATTTGAAGACCGCATGCTGTGATTGCCTCCAGCCTTATTGCAGCGGATTGTAACCTGGAGAATACTCGTAACGTCACAACACGATACATATACACTCACTTACATACATAACTCCAGGTAACCCCAAGGAGCTGGTGTTCGTCTACCCACAGGTAAGTTCTTATGTTGTATTGTAGGTGAGTTATTTGACTTATATTATCTGCTCCGCGTACGGCGGACTAGTTTCGCTAGCCACTCTTGTCTCTAGAGCCCCACGATTATCACACTTCCACTGCGCTATTGAAATCGTATTGTGAGGTCTAGTCTGGCAGCGAACAGGGGGTAACCGTTCAATCTTCTAGAACAATCTGATAAGTTATTAATAAAGAAATTTGAATTCTTAGTAGACTGTCTTAACATTTTAGGGAAGCCTTCTATATTTAAATCCTGTACCCAGTCCCAAGCATCATGGCCAGACGTCGGAACTTCGCTCACGTGCACACCCAGACATAAGACCCTATATTGTTTACCTACGCATTTGGTTACGACAGCCGTCTCCACGTGCAAAGCCTTGGGCGACACAATGTGAAGCCTCACAATATTACTTTGTCTTGACTTTTAAAACTATTCACGAGGTCAGAAACGTTCCAAGAATCATTCTGTGAGAGGGAAAGGAAATTTTCTAAATGTGACTGAACAAGACGTTGGAATACCCTCAATTCTTACCCGAATTTCAAAGAAATTTTGTAAATTTTGCGTAATTTTCTTCAAGAGTCCTGGCGACACGTGTGAAGCCACCTATGTATTTACAAAATAATTGTTTTAAATTGACGAAACATTTCACATAAAGTTTTTTTCGTCCATTTTAGGTTACAAAAGGAACTTGAGGGTGGAGAGTTTTTAACGCAGGATGCGTTAAAAACTCTCCCATAAAATGTTCAACAATGACGACCACGGGCTCAGGTTTTGAGGCCTTTCCATCCTGCGTCACAGATCCCAGCACTAAAAGAATATCTCAGAGTTATAACTACGAAAAATTCGTGTATAAATGGATGTCGTGAGTTATCATTTTAATTGATTACAAAAAAAAAATGTGTCATAGTATAATGAGTTACTAATGGCTTTTCGTAAAAAAAAATGACTGTGACTCTGTAGGTAGTGATAATGATCCAGTAATTTTAATATGACTGAATAAGCTAATTTTATATTTACGTATCGGAATTTTATCGGGGAGCAGTGATGGCGCAGTGCTAACGGGCCCTGAGTTAACTTACCGTGTTGTAGATCGTGGGTTCGAAGTCAGGCTGGCGCTTCACTTTGTATTAATAATTTAAACACCACCGCTCTCAAAACGGTAAAGTATAATATCGTGAGGAAACTGAAATGTACTAGATTAAAAAATTCGAATACATGTGACATCTACCAATCCGCACTGGGTCCGCATGGTGGGCCCACTCCCTCTCGAAGAGGGAGGCCTTTGTCCCAACAGAGGACTGATTATCCACACTTCCACACTAATATTATAAAGGCAAAAGTAACTCTGTCTGTCTCGCTTTCCTGCGAAAACTACTGATCCGATTTAAATTAAATTTGGTACACAGATAGTTTAGAGCATGAGAAAGGACATAGGCTGGTAGTATGTCCCCGCGGGATAATTTCCGACCTCCACGCGGGCGAAGCCGCTGGCAAAAGCTAGTTTATTATATTAAATATCGAAGTTATTATTATCGCCCCCAGATAGTATTATATGGTATGTGAGTTTTTACGTGTAAAATTATGTTAATAAATGCTACAGGATAACATCCTAGAGATGGTCACGAAAATTGTTTGAAGAAATCGTTACTTTATAGAAGCTTAGTAGAAAAATCACAACGGACATAAGAATGTCGTGGCGGTATTTTTCCTCACACTGATTAGCGCCAAGAATTAAAAATCGAACGTGCGTTTTTCGACACTCTGGGATGCATTGGATTGGATCAATGCTAGGTTTAACACCGAGGGTTGAAAATCTAGTGCACGAATCCGTCTCGAAATGTTATGTTCAGTTTTAAGTATCGTTTTTCTACGCATTAAAGTGAAACATTAGATGAAGCACGTGAAAGCCTTGACTGACGACATCGGTACGAAGCCCCGCAAACTATCAGAGAATTATGTTAAATACCTGTCGACGCTAAATTTTCTATCGATCTCTGAGACATTTGTTGACCTATTTGGAACTTTATGCTCTTTTTCTGGGTTAGCAGAACCTCTAATGTACTGTCGACAAATGTCATTTAGACTTAATCTAAAGCTCTGTCACGAAATAAACTGACGTAAGTCGAGTGCTTTTAGGCTTGTCTATCTATACAAGTAAATTGAAGCGTCTGTGTGTACGTACTATAAAAATAACAGCTTTTAACTAAATACATATGAAAGTATAGACGGTACATAAGCAAAAAATCTATCTATAAGATTTTGGACTATCTGTCTTATTTTTCACGAAATTCTCATAGAAGCTATTACGCCAGAGTTGCGACGTACCCATTTGATGAGCATTCCGGCACGTATTAAAAAAAAATCCAATTGTAATCCCCATATGTCATACGATTTTCAATAGACGCAATTTCTTGTATTTTCCTCTCAATTAAAACGACCCATTAAAGCAAATTCACTTCATCACACTTCCACTTGTTTCAAAGAATAATGAAGTTGACGGCTCGTATTATGCTAATGTAACATGCGAGAAAACTCGTCACAATCCCTTACTTATGTTTCCTTCAGTTCTTTTCAAGTAAATATGAGGCAGAAAATATTATCTAAGGAATTTTCCTGTTTGATGTTATTCAAATAAAGGGTAAAGAATTAATCTCTATTTGTTTCGTATCTTTTGAAATACGTAAGTAAGGACATTACGGAAATCTATTTTTAATGCGAGGTAACTTGCCAAGTTATTTAGGTCAAATTTTAAGAGGTCTGGCCTCAGTAGGAGAAACAAATTGATAGCGTGATGGATGGACCGGGGCTCGTAGGCGTTCCAGAATTAATGATCGGTCGGACAGACTAATAATAGATGAGTGATCCTGGGAGATTGCATGAGTCGGAATTTTCCTTTAGAACCTTTTTGCTGACATTGAATGTTAATCCTTGACATTTTTCTTTTCTCTTGAATAAAGCTCAAAGTGGAGCAAATACTTGTTGAGCATAAAGGCGCTAGAGTATTTTATTTCAAGCTCAATTCACAGACAGCGCCGTTTTTTAGCTAGATTTTCGCTAAGATAAAATATATTTAAGGGAAACAAAGAAAGCTCTACGGTTCGATTCGGATACAATTTAAAGTTAATTCCGGGAAAATTGCTCGGAACGTTGAAAGCAAAGAAGATATTGTAGGTTTTTGACCCCTAAAGGAATAGGCTATAAGGTTCCATACGTAGACAGCGTCCAATTTTCTTTTCAGGATATTTCAGACTGTACCTATTGGTTATTAAAGCTATCGTTTGTGTTTTTTTTTTCAGTCGTTATGAAGAGAGGATGCTCGCTATCCTAAATGAGGGATCAAAAACAAAATTTACTTTTTCTTGATTCTGTAACGTTAACAGGAAAAATCTATCAAAACATGAATCTTAGTTATCTCTCATTTTACATGAGGAAAATAAAGAAAGAATATTAAATTCGCTCAAGAACATGAATATTAAATTGTGATTACTTTTTTTTTCTTTTACATTTAAATATTCAATATTTCGTAAATTGAGTTATAAAAAACTACGAAAAATGATTTAAATAAGTTTGATATTGCCAATCAATCTTTAGCAAGCGTGCTGATTATCTCATGATGCCTTCTCTGTTTGAGAAGACAATTTTACCGTGCAGTGGAACAATTATAAGCTGGTGCGTATAGTTATAATAAAGCTGAAGAGTTTGATTGTTGGTTTGTTTCTTTGATAAACGCGATAATCTCTGAAACTACCTAAACAAGTAGGATTTGAAAATTTTCTTTTTGCATTTGGTAGTCCAATTCTTGAGGAAGGCTATGCTATTCAACATCACGGTAGGACACTTAGGAGCCGAGCAAAAATAAAAAAGAAAGAAAGAGTGGTAAGCGAAAACGAAATAATAGCGCGGACAAGCGATGTGATACGACGGGGTGGGTCAAGAATTTCCACGCGGACGTAGTCCCGGGCAGAAGCTAGTTAACACTATTTAATCCTATTTGAAAATATATTTTATTTTGCCTGGGTAGGTTCAAAACAAAATTCATATACTTATTTTAGTGGTGTGGCACGGAGAAAAAATGGTAGTAGTATGAGTGATTCTTGGGTAGATGGCGAAGTTAAAGAGGTTGTGCGGAAGAAGAAAGAGGCCTGGCTTAATGTGTTAGCTTATAAGGCCCAAAATAGGATGAATCAGGCAGCGAATGTGACGGATGGTTTGGAAAGAGTTAAAAGGAAATACTCCGAAATGAAAGTGAAAGAGATAGTAAAATGAAAAAGGATGAAAGGCAAGAAAAGTATAACAGGATGTTCTCTGCAGAATATGACAGAGTGTCTGCTGAAATGGTGAAGAGCGGTGACGGGGTGGTAGCAAGCTTGTTGTGCCGGGTCTTTAATATGTGTTGGAGATATGGCCGTGTACCGGATGATTGGTGTAAGGCTGTAATCGTACCACTATATAAGGGAAAAGATTCACAGCAGGAGTGTAAAAATTACCGCGGCATTAGTCTTTTGAGTGTTGTCCGCAAACTGTATGTGAAGGTTTTAATAAATAGAGTGATAGGAGTGACCGGTGAGGAAATATGGGATGTGCAGGCAGGATTTAGAGAGGGGATAGGATGTATGAATTAGATCTTCTCCCTAAGGTGCATAGCCGAAAAACATCTGGCAAAGCACAAGAAAGTCTACTGCGCTTTCGTTGACTTGGAGAAGGCCTATGACAGTGTGTGCAGAGAAAAACTGTAGTCAACACTATCCATGTACGGTGTAGACTGGCGCTTGATACGGGCAATGAAATGTTTATACAAGGATTCCAGTGCTTGTGTTAGGATAAATGGGGCATACACGAACTGGTTTTGCATCTCGAGGGGTGTTAGGCAGGGCTGTGTAGCGTCACCGTGGCTATTCAACTTGTACATGGATAGTTGTCTGACACATTTGAAAGAGGGTGAGTGTGGATTGACAATGAGTGAGTTACCTGTCAAATGCCTTCTCTACGCAGATGATCAAGTTCTACTTGCATCGTCAGCAGAACAGTTGCAAGACATGGTGACTATAATGGATGAAGCATTTAAGATGAAGGGGATGAATATAAATGTGAATAAGACGAAGGTCATGGTGTTTGAAAGAGAAGAGAACGTATCGGTGTGTGATGTGAAAATAAATGATAAGAGTGTGGAGCAAGTAAGTGAGTTCGTATATTTGGGGAGTTTGTTTACAAGGGTTGGAAAGATTGATAAAGATGTGGAAAGAAGAGTGAATGCGAGAAATAAAGTAAATGGTGCTTTACATGCAATTGTAACCAAACAAGGGCTCGACTGGCTGTTCACAATGGTGTACTGGTGCCTACGCTTATGTATGGAAGTGAATGTTGGGTGTGGCAAAAGAAGCATGAAAGCAGAATAAATGCTGTGGAATTGCGTTCCTTGCGAAGCATGTGTGGTGTGACTATGAATGATAGGCTGAAGAATGATGTGATAAGAGAACGGTGTGGTTTAAAAGAAGATGTAGTGACATAAATTGAAAAAAGTATGCTTAGATGGTTTGGTCATGTTGAGAGGATGAATAAAGGACGGCTCACAAAAGGTATCTCACAAGGCAGATGTGAGTGGAAACACCGGGAGGGGACGCACTAGGAGGACATATAGTGACCTTATTGGTGATGTTCTTCAGAAAGGTCAGGTGCGTAGTACTCGCAACCGGCGTGTGTGTATGACCAATTGTATGAACCTAAACGAGGCAAAAGGAGTGTGTAGAGATCGTAGCAGGTGGCGTTCCGTGGTTTCTGCCTACCCCCATGGGAAAAAGGCGTGATTGTATGTAGATATGTATGTATGTATTTTAAAGTTTAAGCGCGTCCACCTACGAAGGTACCCACTATTTACAGTAATTGTCTATCGTTACAATATTAGGCCCCAGGGGACACCTCATACCATAGTCAGTCGGTTTAATGAATGTTATCATTGTGTGTATTAAAACAAAATAGTGAATACACATAAGTCATAAGTGGATATTGCTGCAACCACCTCAATGCTGCAATGCTACATACTACCCAATACTCTAGAAGGTGTGAATAAGCACAACTAGAAAAAGGTAGCTCAAGAATATTGAAACATCAAGAGACGACATTCTCAACCTTAATAATACCACGAAATAAATAATAGTGCTAATATTTTCATGTGACCTTTTGCCCCAAAAAGCACGTTAAGTCATGGGTCCCGACTGTCATTCGTAGATCTGTAACAGCCGTTACGGGGTATCAGAAGCATTAAAGTCTGACAGTCAGTCTTACCATAGGCTATCATGTTACCCAGGAACTGGAGTTGTGGAGGTCAGATATGTAGTCGCTCAATGTAAAATACTGGTATTCAGCCGACCCAACATAGTATAACAGGCTAGGCAGATGATGTTAGCAACTACTTTTATAGTTAAAATCGACCTCCGTCTCACAGAATATTCTTGAAGAGCAGTTTTCTAAGCACAAATCTTAATATATATGTCGGGACGGGAACATTATCGGCACTGTCGTCAGACATTATGTGGGCGGATATAAGGGTGATCGAACAAAGGATAACACTTAAAGCTCAATAATCACTTTTAATGATAACCTGAGTTGAGCTGCATGATTACTGACAAATGCGTTCTTTCCTTAAAAGACCACTTCAGATACCAATACACATGGTCTTCACATGATCTAACCAAATTATGTCTGGACTTTAAAAGAGACTGTGACCTCTGAGTTTGTTTCGGCCTTTCTTCTCAGATTAGTCAGATAGGAAACGCCGACCTCATCTAGTTTTAAAAAAATATGATTGACTTGTAAAAGTGTTTGTACAAACCTACTTGCAAAAATAAAGTCATTTATCATTTAACCAAACATAATAGTCACAATAATTAGTTAAAGCCAAACGAAACGTAGGACAGTTCCTAGACTGGAGGTTGTGTTTTCTAGAACGGTCGGAAGGCAGGTGCCTTTCTTCCTGGCGCCCCTCCACTAGCTAGGCTCCGTCGTAGCACGAAGTTAGTCGAATGTTAGTGCTGCCACCACTCGGGTCATGTGCCACGCTTCGTTTAGCGACTGTACTAATGACCGTCTCCGACATATATAAATTACGCGTCACGTTGTTTGTCCAGGATGGACTCCTAAACTACTTAACCGCTTTTAATAAAATTTGCACACCGTGTGCAAGCAGATAGAGTGCAGAATGATAGGATAGCTTACATCACAATTTATAGTCGCAATAATATTATAAAGAGGAAAGATTTGATTGTTTGTTTCCGAAACTACTGGCCCGAATTGAAAAATTATTTTTGTTTTCGGTAGCCTATTTATTTTGGAAAGCTATATAACATCACGCTACGATCGAAAGGAGACAGGAGCAGTAACGAAAATGGACGAAAACTGGCAATTCGATGCGACGCGAAGGGTTACGGCTGCAAAAATTTGACGCGGACGAAGTCGCAGACAGAAGCTAGTATTTTTATATACTTGTTGAAAAGCTACACCCGTCGACAACGTGAACCAACCCAAACAGTTTCGATTGTTGACTTTTCTCAAATTTTTACTGGTAACTGGGTTGTGACTTGTGGAGGTCAATTAGGTGACTGGCTCCATGTAATATAGGTACTGGTATTCGGTTGGATCCGGTTAAACTAGTGTTGCAAAGGACTCGAGTCCCCGAGTCGTAATTTTAAAGACTCGACTCAATAATGCAAGACTCAGTGTACTCAAAAGGATTGGAGTCTAGAGTCAAGCCGCCCGAGTCATTTATCAGGCACTCGAGTCTTAAAAAGGACTCGAGTCTTAGAAAAGGACTCGAGTCTTTAAATGAATTCGAGTCTATGAATAACTCGATGCATTTTTTGTACGCATAATTACATCATAACCACCAATTTGAACTTATCACCTTCTATTCGAGTCTTTTCGAATGATGCGCTACAAGTCTCATATTCATGCTCTGAGTTTTTCTTTAAGACTCATGTTCATTTTAAGACTCGAGTCCTTATTAAGACTCGAGTCGTCGTTAAGACTCGAGTGCTTGACTCTAGACATCGAGCCTTTTTAGCACACTGAGTCTTGCTTATTTGACTCGAGTCTTTAAAATTATGATTCGAGGACTCGAGTCCTTTGCATCACTAGGTTAAACTGGGAGCCAACTCCAACAAATTTGGGAAAAGGAAAGATTTAACAGATTGATAGAAGACAACGTAACCCTATTCGCCATGATATAACCGAAGCCACATTTTCGGCACGATGTCAATAAATATCTCACAACAAACACTTTACGATGATTGCCGTCGAATGTGCCGAAATACGTACATATAGGCACTATGAGCTCGACTAGGCACTGGGTAAATATATCGTATTCCTGATGTAATATTATTATCGTCACACGCCCATTGATACTGCGTGGCTTTTTGTTTCTTTTTGGCTACGACGTAGTATGTGAGAGATTGGTATTTTTCTACAGTAAGGGGTTATGTCTTAAGCTGGCTCCCACGGTGCGTGATATTGCGGACGGACGCAGACCAGCCAGCACTGACGCACCACGGGAATAGTAACGTCCGTAGTAGCGCAGAGGCTTCCGTCGCGGTGCATCCTATACGCGGCGAGTCGGGTGGTGCGGTGCGAGCTTCTTTTGGACTTACATTTTGGAATGACAAAATCAATCTAAGTTATCTCAACTCGTTGGAAGAGATCCGCCTTAAGAACTCATAAACACGTAACACAATCACACCACCGCGACAACACGTGGTCGGGCGCTAGTTTGTTTGAAAATTAATAGTTTGTGCAAACAGACTACAGTTGGCCGTCGAAACCAACCGTGTGGGTGATACGGACCACATCAAGACCACGTCACAACTACAATGGAACCACCAGTGAGACCGCTCACTGCTGCTAGCCGCTAGTCACATCACAAACACAAAGACACTGCAAACACGCAACTATAAGAAGCTGCAGCAACAATATTCACACGTAACCACTGATTGACCACATCTTGTCGCTACTATGTGGTTAGGTTGTGGAACGTGTGATAGGGCCCTTAAGACATCCCAAATTAATTTAGTTAAAGAATCATTATCTTCTATCTTGTGTTTTCGATAAAATTACTAAATAAAGTGTTTAACCTTAAGCAGCTATCACCACGCCCCTTCTTCTCTTCAGAGTCGTTAGAACATTTTAAATTAGTCGTGACGAATTCGACGTTAATTTGATACTGAACAAAGCAGGTGCATGGACACTTGAGATATTCCAGCAAGTGGTTTCTGTTCTCGACAGCACCTCACTTTGATTGTCGAACAAGAAGACCCCCTGTCTTTAATCATCGCTTTCGTCAAGTTGTATTTTATCATCCAATGGAAAATATGGACCGATGACCTGAAGCACCGAATAGGTCGAAGAGGCAGTACTTGGGGGAGGTCTATGTCCAGCAGTGAGAGGTTTTCGGTTGAAATGATGATGATCATCATCAGGCTGTACTGTAAAGCAAAGGCCTAAGTCACATTTTCAGTATAATCTCAATAAACATGGTGTTTATGCCGAAGTACGTATTTTTAGTCACTTTTAGCTCAACTCTGATCGTTCAAATATATCGTATTCCTGATGTAATATTGTTATCGTGACACTTTCATTGATACTGGCTTTGTTATTGTTTATTTTTGGCTAAGACGACGTAGTAGGGTGATATAACATTCGCATTACATAACATCACGCTATAATTCCCGAAAGGTTAGGTAGAGGTGTACCGTTGATGCGGTACTTTTGTTTAAGTCTCATGTAATAGGGACGAACCTATTGCCATAACACAAATGCAGGCTCCGGGCTGATACTGAGAAATTTCTGATGGAGACACGCAATTACACTTCGTGCGACCTGGTAGTTGAACCCAAGACCTCGTGTAAAACAGTAACGCTTCGGACCACTAAGCTAACCAGGCAGTTTCATTCATTTGATGGGAAATGTGAAGTACCATACCATCAGTATTCTTATTCGATGGGACACATAGTAAGATTTCCTTTTTGTAACGTTTTACATATATAAATTTATCAGCCATAAGGAGTTATAATTTATAAACCATAAGGAGGTATAAAATCATGCTACGGTATGATTATGTACGTAATTGTAAACAATATAATTTAGATGATGTAAGTACCTTTTAAATGATTCTATATTAATTCATGTAATTGGTGTTGTATCATTGACTTTTTAGGCTGGCAATACTGGCAGCCGGCCGTCAAAAATTTTGTTGTTAGAATTAAATTGTAAAATTAATGTAATTTGCGTTTAAATGTTTAAAATCGTGTTTAATTTCGATAGATATAGTGATAAATAATAAGGATTAATGTTTGTGAGTTATTTCGTTGCAAAGTCAATGAAATATCAATAAATCAGTACCAGCTGTCATCCAACGGACGGATTTGAAATCACCACCTAACCCGGGGAGTATTTCTTTTAATTTAAGCTTAGTCAACTAAAATCTTATTAGATCCCATTGCACCTTTTGCCCTTTAACGTTCATACTACTTATCACAGTGATCTATGTCGTAAATAACCCTTTATTTCTCCATAATGTGTTTGACATTAAGTTCATGCATTAATTAGGATAAAATCACCTAAACAACGTTGAAGACCCCATAGAAATCACTGTTCCATATTACTAGACATACTTTTTATGTTCAATTCCAAAATTAGAACCACTATAATAAATTAATGTTAGGAACTGAATTGAACAATATAGTAGTAGGACCTACCCCCAACCATTTTTTATTTTTGCACATTTAGTTAAAAAAACATTTTTTTTTAGTCTTTTCACTTTTTACTGTTGTTAATAATTATTATCTCATTTTCATTCATAATTGAGATTTCACTCTTTTATTAGTATTATTCTTTTATTTTATCTCTTTAAAATTTGAACTCCCATCATTTACTATCTACTTCTCACCCCTCTCTCTTATTCCTTTCACACACTTAGCTTTCTCTTCTCTCATTCCAGGGTGCCTCTAGGGTTGATCTGTCAATATGTTGACCCGTAGAGCTGCATCCTTAGAGGAAAAACTGAGGGCTACGTTAAAGGAATTAGATTCTAGTAAAAAGCAATGCAATCAGCTGATACAGGAAAGGGAAGACAGCGAGGTCGAAATAGAGTTAATTAATAAAAAGAACACTGACCTTAAGAATCAGTTGGCTGAACTACATGTACAGCATATGGACATACTTGACCAGCATCAACACCTTCGTGAACTAGTGTCAAATTACCAGCATTGTAGTGACACCTACGAACTGGCTTTGAGACGGATATCAGAACTGGAACTGGAACTAAGCAGGGCCCACAACACAGTAACCCATTTGGAAACTCTCAAAGCCGGTGAAGAGTCTGCGATCACCAGCAGTCTCTATGATGAGTTGGTTGGTATCAGGTCCAAACCTACATGTGTTGAGCCAATTGTAACAATAGATTTAACTGATGATACCATTTCTAAAAACGAATTGTTTACTAGCCACAATAAGTTAAAAAAATATATTAAAATTAATAGATTAATTAGAAAGTATCAGAAAACATTGAAATGCCAAAAAGTAAATAAATTAAACACAAAACTTAGGCAAAAAAATCTAAATTTAATACAAGAATTGAAGAAGTGTTATAGTGATTTGAAATTATGTACTACTTTGTATGATACGGACACTCAGCACCTTCGGGATGAATTGTTTGTTAGGGAATTTGCACTAAAGGATATCTTTAGTAAATATGAGGCTACTCAACAAGACCTGAGTAAGCGCATGCAGGAAGCCTGTGAGTTGGCAGACCTGGTCAAGTGCAATGCAGAGAGGTATGAGTCTCTGACAAATAACCTCTGTTTTAGCTGCACTTGCTCCGCTGCACCTCAGCCTCAACTTGATACACCCACACCCTCAGCAACTCAGCCAGTAAATAGCCGTATTTCTGATGATAATAGCCATATTAACACAACCTATATTTTTTCTGACAAATTTGGTCAAGGTTATGGTAGCATATTTAATCAGTGTTCACAACAGTATGTAATTAATAATTGTTCACCTGGTGCCAGTATTAGCCAATTATTAAGTAAAATTAAATTGTCAAAAATAAACCCTGGTTCTACAGTAATATTATTATATGGGGATAGTTTAAATGTTAGAAAAAAAGAAATAATTCAATGTGTCCATTTGATGTTACATCTCAATGAGACCAATCACTGTAAATTTATTTTCTGTGCCTTTCCTTATTCTCAATACTTGTCTGAGGAGCAAAACAGGCACATTTATAATTTAAATATGTTAATTTATAATAGGACTAGTTGTCACAGTGACGCTATTTTATATTTTGATTGTAATCAATTTATTACTGATTACAAATTAACAAATTATACTACGTATTTGCCACCTAGGTGTAGGAGACAAATTGCTAATCTTTTA
The DNA here is from genome assembly GCA_932294355.1 of Aporophyla lueneburgensis. Classification (NCBI taxonomy): domain Eukaryota; kingdom Metazoa; phylum Arthropoda; class Insecta; order Lepidoptera; family Noctuidae; genus Aporophyla; species Aporophyla lueneburgensis. The sequence continues at coordinate 28,213,734 of OW028747.1, forward strand.
GCATACAATTTACACCGTGACACTGGTACTTGTAGGGTACCAGCGATTACTGTTAGTAGTGGTTCTAGCACCACTTTTGATACACCTAGTAGTTTAAACTATTAGGTGCGACAACAGGTAAGCCGCATATGTTGAATGTTGTTCATCAAAATATGCAGGGTTTGTCCGGCAAAGAACTAGAGTTAAGTTTATTTATAGAAAACCATGATGTTCAGGTATTATGTTTGACTGAACACTGGTTGAAAGAACATGAAATAGTGTTTATGAATGATGATTTTTTTACTGTGCAAAGTGCATTTGTGAGAAAAAGTGCTATACGCGGTGGATCATTAGTTCTTGTTTCAAACAAGTTGAAATGTAAACAACGTTTAGATTTAGTTAATCTTTCCATCGAGCGCACTATTGAGTTGTCTTGTGTTGAACTAGAGCGTTACGTCATAATATGCGTTTATCGTCCACCCTCTGGGGATTTTATTCGTTTCGAGTCGGTCATGGAGGACTCACTCAACAAATTAAAATCAATTAATAAATGTATAATTTTATGTGGAGATTTTAATATTAATATTTTAGATGTTACTCCATTAAGTATTAGACTGCTCAATCTGTTTAAGTCATTTAATTTAATAAACTTGTTTTTCGAACCTACTAGGATCACGGCATCGTCTTCGACTTGTCTTGATAATATATTTAGTGATTGTGATGCCAATAATAAGTTAGTGTTAAGTGACTTAACGTCTGACCACTGTGGATTATTAGCCAGCTTCCCTTTGCCATTACTAAAAAAGCCGCATAAAATAGAATGTAGGCCCTATACAGTTAGTCGTTGCAACAAATTTAAAAATAATATTGCTCATAGGATTACTCCATCTATAGTAGAACACGAGACTCCTAATGAAATCTATGGAGCCCTTTTTGATATTGTGCAAAAAGAATACCAATCTACTTTCAAGACCAAAACTATTGACATTAATAGCACCTCTGTTAGCTTCAACCAATGGGCTACTCCAGGTATTTATAAAAGTAGAGCGAGACTATACGAGTTATATGGTTTAAAAAAATATATATTTGATACTCCTTTTCTAGAGTATATCAGAAATTATTCAAAGTTATTTAAAAAAATCTGTGCTTTCGCTAAATCTAAATTTTTAAGCGATCAAATTAAAAATTCAAACAATAAAATAAAAACCACTTGGAAAATCATTAACAATGAAACGGGTAAATCGGTTAAACAGGAAAAACAACTGGAGATTATGATTAACAACAAATTGGTTAATAAAGCTGCCGATGTAGCTGAGGCATTTAATGAGTTTTTTGCCAACATACCTATAACTACGACTTGCTCCTTAAATTCGTCCCCGTCTAAAGCTGAAAACCTTTTGCATAATAGTGTGCCCAGATGTAGTCGCTTATTTAGTTTCGAACATGTAACGCCTCGTGACGTGGTTAATATTTTTAATACACTTAAGTCAAAAAACACTGGAGATTACTGGGGCATCTCCATTAAACTGTTAAGTAATATAATAGACATCGTAGCCCCCTATCTAGCTGTAACTTTTAATAAATGTGTTGATTCGGGATCTTTTCCTGACCTCATGAAGAGTAGTAAAGTCATACCATTATTTAAAACAGGTAATAAAAATAACGTTGGCAATTTTAGGCCCATTTCTATCTTACCTGCATTTAGTAAAATATTTGAAAAGTTAATACTCAAGCAGTTGCTAAGACATTTTAATTTAAATAGCCTCCTTCATAATGAGCAATATGGCTTTACAAAAGGTCGTTCGACAACAGATGCGGGTGTTGCTCTGCTGAAACACATATTCAACGCATGGGAGAACTCGCAAAATGCTATCGGAGTTTTCTGTGATCTCTCCAAAGCTTTTGATTGCGTTCACCATGACACACTTTTGCGTAAACTACGTCATTACGGTGTTCAAAACGAAGCTCTCAATGTCATAAGTTCTTATTTACAAAATAGGCACCAATGTGTAGATGTCAATGGTGTAAAATCTTCCGGGCTACTAGTTCAGTTAGGTGTACCTCAAGGCTCAATACTGGGTCCATTCTTATTCTTAGTGTACATTAATGACTTACCATTCTATTTAAAGAATATCTGTGACATTGTACTATTTGCTGATGACACCTCACTTATCTTTAAAGTAGACAGGAATAGAAAAGATTTTGACGACGTGAACAGTGCGCTCTCAATGGCTACGGATTGGTTTACCACAAATAACCTAGTTCTTAATGCTAAGAAAACGAAATGTATAAAGTTCGCCTTACCGAATGTTAGGAATCTGGGACCCAATGTCGTTTTAAATAATCAGGTGCTTGATACTGTACACTCGGCAGTTTTTCTGGGCATAACAGTAGACGCCAAACTTCAGTGGGGATCACATATATCAAGCCTAGCGGGAAGGCTCAGTTCGGCCGCCTACGCCGTAAGGAAAGTTAGACAGTACACGGACGTTGATACAGCTCGATTAGTCTATTTTAGTTATTTTCATAGCATAATGTCCTACGGCATTCTGCTGTGGGGCAAAGCCGCGGACATTCAAAATATTTTTGTTCTTCAAAAACGAGCTGTTCGAGCGATTTACCAACTAGGTGCTAGAGTTTCTCTGAGAGATTTATTTAAAGATATTGGTATTCTTACGGTGGCATCACAATTCATCTTCGCCAACATCTTATATATTAGGCAAAACATACACTTGTACACTAAAAACAGTGATATTCATAACATTAATACTAGAAATAAGGACAAACTACGTGCTCCTTTTCACCGGCTTCATAAGGTTCATAATTCTTTTGTTGGTCTTGGTATTACCTTTTATAACAAGCTTCCCTCTGCTTTGCTAGATTTGCAGTTTAATGAGTTTAAAGCTAAAGTAAAATCCAACCTTTGTTCAAAGGCATACTATTCTATCAACGACTACTTAAACGATAAGAATAGTTGGTCGCTGTGATTAACTCAAGACAATGTTTATGTTCTTTCAATCCAGAATTAGCTTTCCTACTGACAGTTTATATGGGTAGTTCATATAATTGTATTTTTTTATTTTATTTTTATTTAACTGATTTTGTTAATTATTTTTTTATTTTCTTTTAATTTCACTTATTGTGGACATAATCTACTCATTACAGTGATTTTAAATGAGTTGTATTGCAACATGTAGTTAGCTAGCGACCTCGTCAGCTGTTCATAATATTCTAGCCTGACCAACCGGCAGCAAGTTCGTCATGCTCCCTTAGATGTCACTGCTTGCGGTAGCGTCGGGGGTCGGGTTACCACCTTCCCTCAAATATGGCGAGGGGGGTAATGGCTGACCTTTGCGTTATGCTCGTGAACGGGTGCTGCTTGTGGTGACTGGTCGACTTGCTGACCATGGTTTTTGTTATTGTTATTTGTATTAACTGTTATTTTATTTTTACTCCGGAGGTCCTAGTTTAACTATTGTAACTTCAACTTAGCAATATGCATCAATGTATGTATATGTATCATTTTGCGTCGTTGAATATGTAAGCGGGCACGCCCTTTATGCCTGGAGGCTTTATTTAAGTTTTACGTTCTGTTTACGATTTTGTTTTATTATTTATTTCAGCTTGAGTTTACTTTTCAATGTTTTGTTCGTATATTGGCGTGTGCTAGCTGACATATGGCGAATATTGTATGTTTTGTTTTGTTTTATAATATTAATTACTTACACGATATTGTATAGAATCAAGTTCTTCTAACTTAACAGACAGCTGTGCTGCTGGGGAGTTTGTTCCGCCACTTCTTCTTCCCAGCTAAAGCACTAGGAAGTGTCGAAGGGCGGGCGTTTTGGGGGGACTGTCTTTTGTAACTTTGACGTTCAAAAAGTGCTGACTCTCAGCCTAGTTTGAATAAATGACTTTTGATTTTGATTTTGATTTTGATTTTGTACCGTTTTAATTAATGGTAAATAAATCAATATTTTCGATATCAGAAGGCGTATTAAGGAGCTTAAATCGATTTGGGTAAGACACCTGGCAAGGCGTAATGATGACAGGCTCCACCTGTCAGGCTGCGACAGAGTGGCGTCCAAGGACTGGACGACGAAATGTCGGTTGCCTGGTAGCGAGATGGGCGGACGACATTCTTGCCATCGCAGGCAAAACCTGGGTAAGGGTGGCACAGGAGCTTGTGCATTGGCACAAGAAAAGAGAGGCCTATTCTCAGTAGTGGTGAAGTAGGGCTGTGGATAACTATGATAAAAGCAATGAATTATCCCGTTATGACTGCACAGCAAGAGCTTAAACAGAGAAGGATTGAGCGCGTGCTCACTGCTTGTTTGCGATTGAGAAGCATTCATCAAAGGGTCGCAAATAATTTCATTGCCAGGTTTTAAGCCCGTAAGGTGTTGATTAAGCGATGGGTCCATAAACCCCAATCTTCCCATTAAATCTTCGGTTATTCACAAAAAAGCAGCCATTATTGCCTGCGGTATTATTGGTTATGTGTGTAACATACAAAGCCAAACCATTCCATTGATTGCGGTCCGGTTACGCGAAAAAAGGGTTTTCCATTCAATTTATTACTGTCATTTGAACAATGTAAAAAATAATGCTCAGGTTTCATGAGCTAAAAGTAAGGGTAATGAATATAACAGTGTATCATGTTTGGTATTATGTAACGTAATAGTTTGTTTTATGTGATAGAAGATTATTTTTAATCACTCCTTTATTTATAGCGTAAAAAGTGCTGAAAATGTTTAAATTAAAAGGCATGTCTGAATATATTTTATGTATCATACCGATTTTCAAACGTTAGATTCTATTCTTCTTCTTCATAAATTCAGCAAAAACTCAAATGCAATGCACGCTAAACGCAATTTTAAATAGCATACGTTACGGTTATGAAGAAAATCTGCTGTTTCATGGAAAATTACGATACCTCTGCGATCAAAATGTATGGAAAAGGAATTTCTTTTTAATAACCAACTAAAAATGGGGGTTCAAAATTATGTGCTGAATTCATTATTTTCCACTTTCCACGTCGATGTCCTTGCCACCCTATATATTTTACGTACTGTTTGGGCCCAATTTTTATTGCGGGGACAAATGCTATTAAGTAACTTTAAAAAATCAAGCTTTTAAGAGGAGTTGCTGACAAATAAGGCATAAAAAAGAGAAGACGAAAAAACTTTATAAATTTTCAAATTCCATTCATAAATGTTCCGTACACGATTCAACAAAACGAAAACTGATTGGTTTCCAAATCTGCACAGCGAGTATTCCGTGTATCCATGAATAACTGTCGGTACAGGGACCAGTGACCTGTCGTTGTGTATAATTTATATCTAATTTTAGAAACTGGGTTAATATGCCGTCATGAAACCGTTTGCAGAAATAAATGAATAGGGGAAGTTATTGACAACACGCTTTGAAAATAGAAACAATTTGTTGGGCTATAAATAGAACTGGCGCATTGAGGTGGATTTTATTCTGTACCTTTTTTCTATTTTGAGGAGCTCATGAGACTAAAAAACATCAGCCGCATGGGTTAATTAAAGGTTCCACTACGCTTGACGCGGTTCATTCATGAATAGGTGACCATCCTTTTGGACATGTCGAGACCCCTCTCCGTGCCTCGGAAAGCAAGCTAAGCCGTTGGACCCGGCTGTCGTTTGTAGATCTATAACGGTAATTAAGGTAGTCAGAAATAAACGATCTATCTTCTGAAATAAGCAGGAGAATAATGGTGGACAATAAATGCAATTTCAGCCTGCTAAGGTATTTTCGTTCAAAATTACTCTCAAGAAGCAAAAAACTTCTCCTCTATAAGACTGATACTGGCATACGGCTTGGAAAACTGATTGATAAGCAAAAAGACGAGAACCCTCTGTTAAGTACTCGAACGGGAAATCTTCAAGCGCATTTTGGGTGCATTGCTGGAAAACGAGCATAGGCGAACGCGGTTCAACCATGAGCGCTACGAAATGTACGAGGAGCCTAATGTGATTAAAGCCATTAAAATAGGACATATTCGATGGGTAGGGCATGTCGCAAGAACAGACGATACCAGAGCACCCAAACCCTTACAGGATGGTAAACCGGATGGCTTGGCGTGTCTGTTTTTTACTATACACACTTAGGAAAAAACGGTGGAGTTTCTCAATTTGATACGCAAGTAGGAATATACTGTCCACGTTCTTGCATAAGTTTTTTTGTCAATCCGAAGCCCAATCAGGACTATATTTGTCAATTTTACATCAGATGTGATCGATTAATGTAAAGTTAACAGCAATTCTTTAATAACGTACCGACATTCGGTATTCTTTCGGTGTAATGTAAATTAAATCGTTCTCACGGCACTTTTGAAAAGGTTTCAAAGTCAACAACAAGCGACAATGTTACAGATATAGCTGAACATACCCATATATTGACACCCATGTTTATCGAGGTCAAGAATGTTGCAAATTATATCATATCACCATTTCAAGGATGATAAAGGGTATAAGTAATACAGGGGTTTACTTATACCCCTGTATTATCCCAAATCCAAGAACAGAAATGCTTTAAACTCCAAAGACTCAGCCTATCCTTACCTGCAGGTGTAAGCGGCCTGGCTCGAGGAGTAACCGGCGGCGGCGGCTGCGCGTTATGGTTGTCATCTCGAGGGGGGCTGGCGACTGCACCCTCTGAGTTGTTGTTCACGGGAGGACCTGGACCCTCACCAGCTCCTGCCTCGATTTGCAGCTGAAAAACAATTTTAACTTTAGAAATATTTTGACAAACGGTGGCAATGGTGTTTGAAAAGCTTGTGCATATTTTGGGTGGGTGTTTATTCGATGATTTAGCAGGCCATGTTAACTTTCGATTAAATCAATGCGTAGGGCGAGCTAGTATCAGTCTGTATCAGTGTCTACATACTGGGAGTTTGTCCAGCTTAGGCTGTATAGACGGACAGACGTAGGTATACAATAGTGCAAATGACTAGGAGACGCAAATATATGTACATACAGGTAGAAATTATGGAACGCCACCTTTTACGATCCTTATATACTCTTTTTGCACTGTTTTTGTTCATAAATCTGGTCTTATACCCACACCGGTTGCGAGTACGCACCTGACCTTTCTGAAGAACATCACTAATAAGGTCATTATTTGCCCTCCTAGGGCGTCCCCTCCCGGCGTTTCCACTCACATCTGGCGTTTAGACGCAAACATACGCAGCGTAAACACCTAAAGTAATCGTGACACTAGAATTGGTTTAAAGACCCTAAGGTCATTATTTGTCCTCCTAGGGCGTCCCCTCCTAGCGTTTACACTCATATCTGGCGCTCAGACGCAAACATACGCAGCGTAAACACCTAAAGTAATCGTGACACTAGAATTGGTTTATAGACCCTAAGGTCATTATTTGCCCTCCTAGAGCGTCCCCTCCTAGCGTTTCCACTCATATCTGGCGCTCAGATGCAAACATAAGCCGCGTAAATGCCTAAACAAATCGTTACACTAGGATTGGTTTAAAGACCGCATGAAAACCAACTCTTACTTCCAAGGGCACGTCTATTTCATTAAAAATAATATGAATCATCAAAAGGAAATAAAAGAAACCGGATCACTTCCTGAACGAAGGAAGCCTTAAAATAACGGGCGTACTTATTTGTTTTCAGAGCTATATTTAGTAGAATGTCAGGAAAAGCTGCCAGTCCCATGGTCACAGTAAAGATTTAAAAGAAAATGGAAATGCTGGCGGTAAACAAATATAAGAGTGAAGAATGAAGTCAACAGGGAGCGCTGTTGGTAAATATGATTATTAATTGATTTATAAAAAGGAAGAGTTTCTCAATTCGGATGTTATTTTTTTTGGTTTGCTTTATTCCGCAGAACTCGGTAATTTATTAACCGATTTGAAGCAACATCAAAGTCAAAGTATCTTTATTGTTATATGTAAGTTACAGGTCTTAACAATATTTTAGAGTATCAATATGTCCTGCCTTATAGGCATACAATAATGGAACATACACAACAACAACACACCATTCTTCTTTTGTTTGAAAAGATACTTATACGAGTGGTTTTATGTAGATACAGTTTATGAATTAAATTTAAGAAAACATATTTTGTCCACTTTGTGGATGTTATTACAATATTTTCCTATCACTGTTGTTTAATTAGCAAGTGAAGGTATATGAACTTTCCTAAAAACAGTTAAAAGTATAAAGTTCGTTATATTCCGGAAGTCCTAGTCGGTGAAAACAAAACCGAAAAAACTAAAACACCAGCTTCCGAAATTAAAGTAATTTTTCTCTTCGTAGTGTTTTTTGTGCAATATTGTTCCGTAAAATGGAAAAATAAATAATTAAAAACGAGATGGTCACTCTACTTTCCACATTAATCTTGTAATATAAATCTCTATGGTATGTTTCTTCTGAGATAAGTTAATGTTCATGAAGATTTGATGTCATCAATCATGTTATCCTTACCGACGTTACTCCATAATAGAACGACCTTCTACCGAAAAATAAAAAGGTAAAAGAGGTTTCGTTAAAATAACGTAGCGTCATGTTCCTAGGTAGAAGAGTGAATACTTATTTAGTAAATAATAACAACATAAAATTTCTACATTAGGATATGTTTCTAAAGTATACACAAATTATAGGCGTCAATAATATTTTGAACAAAAAAAAAATGTTTTGCAAAAAAAATGAGTAAAACCCTGGGATATTCAGACTAATCTACTATTTTGACTAACTAATATTATATCTGTAAATGGGAAAGTGTGTGTGTCTGTTTGTCCGTCTTTCACGGCAAAACGGAGCGACAAATTGACGTGATTTTGCAAGTGGAGATAGTTGAAGGTATGGAGAGTGACATAGGCTACTTTTTATTCCGCGACTTCGTCTGCGCCCGCGATAACCGACATTTACGCGAACGAAGTCGCGGGCAAAAGCTAGTATGGCTATAACCCGAACTTTTTTTCCTGAGTGCTATCAATCAGTATTTTATCAAACGAACATGGATAACAAATGTCAGATTCCCTCTTTCTCTGTGTTTAAAAATTTACAGTTGATAATTTCAACCATCACTTCTACCATAGTATAATCAGACTATAATGTTCCCACTGCTGGAAAACAAGCCGTTCCCACTGCTGGAAAACAAGCCTCCTCTCTCTATCCACGACGCAGGCCCTGTGCGAATTGGTAGATGTTACACGACTTTGAAGATTTGGTTATATGATATACCAGCTTTCTCACGATGTTTTCCTGTGAATGAATGAAGATAATAGTTATTTGTTATACAAGAGTGCAAAGTTGCTTTTTAACCGCGTGCTCAATTTTGATGACCGAGCAAGCGAAGGATTCAAAATTAGAATCCTGAGCGTTAGCGAGGGAATACTTTACTTTATCCTTTGTTTAACAAATAACTATTTCATCCCACCATCTCGGAAAGAGTATTTTTAATCTTCAATATCTGAGTGGAAAAGCCGTTTTTATTCTCTAGAGGATAAAGTAAATTGAATTTAGAACATCGTGTGCACTAAGTTTGTGATAGTGCACACGATGTTCTAAATTCAATTTACTTTATCCTCTAGAGAATAAAAACGGCTTTTCCACTCAGATATTGAAGATTAAAAATACTCTTTCCGAGATGGTGGGATGAAAAAATAATTTTCATTAATGCTGCTTTCTAGGTGCGAAGTCACGACCTACGGCTTACTCTACCTTATTTGGTTTTAAATATCAGTGTCCATTATGAAATAGCCTACCAGTCCCTATTCGTATTTTTCTTTGCCTCAAATTAATTATTTTCAGACTTAATTATAAATACACTTAATTAAACTTCAATGGTTTCGCAACTTTACTTAGCACGTCTTTTTAATTATTTTTGTAATTATTCTGCGTCGTAATTTTCTATGTGTAAACAACAGCCCTGAGTGGTTGTGACAGGAATTCCGACTTTTACTGAATATTATGCTACATTTCTCATCTTGTTTCAATTTCATGAAACTCGCGAAAATACCGGTTATTACCACTTAAAAATATCATAATTTACAATGACTGTTTATAGTGGTTAGAGAAATCCGCACCCAAATCGGTTCGCGCGTTTGAGAGCTACGATGCCGAAGACAAACACATAGCATAAAACTCCTCTTTTTGCGTCGGGATTTATAAATTTAATACTGTTAATAAATATTAATATTAATAATATACTGGTAATTGATTTTGTGTTTTACCCATAAACTGCCACTATTTTTTGGACTTCGTAATGTTTGCATGTAATTTACTATTTTATATTTTTTTAATATTGCATATCCGACATGTCTAGACTGTCGAGCCTAAATAATGTTATGTTTTATTAAAGTTATACGAAATGTACACAGTTATGCAATAAATATATGTTTATCTTTATATTGCGTTTATTCTTTCCATGTTGCTATTCACAGGCGAAAAATGGTGCAAAGCTCCGATCAACGAAATAAAATGCTACTATTTAGTTCAATGAAATTTTTTTGAACATTTCAACCTCTGTGGTAAAAATTACCTCCCTCCACCCTATTTCCGGCGGCATGCGACAACTACCCAGCACGCGATGTCTCTCTGCTTCAAATTATTACTGTACCACAAATTATTCTACGGATATCAAACATCGTTATTATGCTATGAATTTAATTAGGGAAAATGTGAATTAGATACTTATTTATATCTTACTTTTTGTTTCTAATAAATAGGATTATCATATGTAAAAAACCGTGCCATTTTGGAAGAGGGATGGAGGCTTTTTCTAGCAGCAGGTAAAAAAAGAATTTCTTTAAAGTAATAAGTACTGGGTTTTTGTCAATGAAATACCAGTGCTTACTCAGCAAATTTCACTGTTTGTGTAGTTGATTAAAGGCACGTTCACACAAACGCGACGCGACGGTCGCGCGCGTTTCGGCGATTTATATCCGTAGAACGATTTCTATGAAAACGCTACCGTTCACAAGGGGCGACCTGTCGCGCCGCGACATGGACATAGAAATTGTTCTACGGATATAAATTACCGAATCGCGCGCGATGTCGCGCCGCGCTAGTCTGTAGGAGCCTTAACTCACTGCGTCAATTAGCTGTTTAGCTCTTTCATTTGACTGACAAAGAATGACTGTTATTGTGATTTGTATTTACGGAAAATGAAATTGTTATTTGATAAGCACTTTGCTAATTAAACTTCTTCCGTCACTGTACCTACGAGGTGTCGAAGAAACAGAAATATCCTCAAATATCCACTGCCTACAGAAACCATAACCTAACATCACTCCGTATCGGATATGAGGTAATTTATCAACAGCAAAGAAAACTCCAGTAACCGCAGTAACCTTTCGAGTAAGATCGGGCCAATGAACCGTGTACGTACGAGTACCAACATTTGTCGGTTCCGTTAACAGACACTGAACTTTGCGCAATTCCGCTGGGATTTGTTTAACCAAGTAAATAGAACTGACGAAAAGTATTAGCTTAACTACTCGCTCTCGTCCAACGCTAGCAGATTTTTTTTTTAATTCTCACTGTGAAAACTTAGGTGAAGTGAACTGTCTGAAGTGTCAATTCCTACCATTAGGTGGAATGACAGTAGAGTTCACGGAGAGGCTAGACCGGCTGTTCTCTGATAGATAACAAATCATATGTAGGTTTGTACAAAAAAAAAATACACGTCAATCATATTTAAAATACTAGATGAGGTCGGCGTTACTTATCTGATTACTCTGAGAAGAAAGACCAAAACGAACTCAGAGGTCAGAGTCTCTTTTGAAGTCCAGGCATAATCTTGGTCTGATCATGTGAAAACTATGTAGAATGCCTATATCAACCAACATATTATGGTGCTGTAGACAATATGCTCTGATTTCAATGCACAATATCACTCTGGTTAACGCATTAATTATTAATAATGTCCTGCGATATTCTTGCGTCACAAAACTCCGTTTAAAACTTCTTTTCGTAGAATAATATTCTTTATAGCATGCTATCGTAACAACTAATTTATAATATGCATGCAATGTGAAGCGGAACCATTTACAATGCTTGTATAAAAAATTACAATACTTTGTTTTATACAAAGTATTGTAATTTTTTCATCGGTATCGTGTCACATTTTCAGCATTGCGTGCAAACCTTGTAAGTTCAATGTTTTTGTTATCAATTTTGTTGCTGACGGTTCGTCTATAAAACGTTCACAGTAACACAGAGTTAAAGGAAAACAGATTTTATGTTATTTTTAAAAGCGGCCTATTAAATAGTCAGGCGACTTTAAAATGGCGGCTGGGACAAACTGGATTCGAAAGGCAAACAACAGGGTATAGAGTTGCAATTTGGACGAGGTCCACATTCATTGATAGATATTTTATTGATTTTAATCATCCTAATAATGCCTATAAGACCAACAACTGAACAACGTTGGTGGTGGGCTTCTAGCTGGATGCAGCAATATCAGCATTTTACATGCAGCGACTGCTTATCTGACATCCACGATACTGCATAATACCCCTTGGTAAGAATGGTTGTTAGATTTCCAGGCTTCTGGTAACATAATAAAAACACAAAGGAGATAACCATCTCATCGAGCATTAATGACCCGTTCCTAATCGATTCACACGTCCCCGGAACGATAAACCGTTTGTCCGCTAGATAGAGACAATATAATATATCGGTATAATTTATTGCCATTATGTGGGAAAAGGGTATATGATATCATAAAGGATGACAAGGGATATTAATTGTTCCTGTCCCGAAATCAATAGATACATAAGCTTTGTTATGTAATAATTAGGTACTGAAGATTATGATTTAGGGATCATCATTTTCATCATCATTTCAGCCGAAAAACGTCCACTGCTGGACATAGGCCTCCCCCAAGCACCGCCACTTCGACCGGTTCTGTGCTTTTTGTATCCAGCAGATTCCTGCGGTTTTCACCAAATTATCATGGCGCCGAGTGGGATCTCCGGTCTTTGCTTGCGATCGAACCTTTCGGCCCTATCGGTTATCTGTTTTGCGAGCAATGTGCCCTTACCACTTAAGTCTGGCAATTCTTCGGCCTATGTCGGCTACCTTAGTTCTGTTCTCCTACAGATCTCTGCATTTCTGATTCGATTGCGAAGAGAAGTATAAATGATTATAAAACTCCATATTTAATCTTATACAAACTGGCAAGGAGATATTGATGGTTACCAGATTTCAGAGTTTCAGTGCATGATTCTGAACGTTGAAATTTTGCGTCAAAGTTTTTCGTCGATTTATTAAAACTGCTACTTCATACATCACCTTTCCGACTACCTTTGACCAACGAGAAATTTCTACGCTAGGGGGTCTCGAACTATATCCTTAATTCATGTTTATAGGTTGCGTGTCCATGTCCCTGACACTGTAGTGGAAGCGAAGGATTAGTGAGTTGTGAAAATACAAAAGAAGTAGTCTACAATACCCTGTATGTATTCTAAGATATCACTTAGCATTGCACCTTTCACCAGAAGAGACGTAAAAGTATCAGGTGTGCCTGTAATTATACCGGTCTACTGCGACACGGCATAAAAATAAATAAAAAATAATACAGACTACGTAAAAAGTGAACTTTAAAAAGATATAAACAAGTTTTATTATGAACAATCTCTTGCCGTCGGAGGAATCTTCTTCAATCTATTCTTATAATAAAACTGTAGAGAGGTCAATTCTGTGCGTTGAATATATATTCAAAATTAATATTGGAAGATGAATGGTGATCGATACTAATGCCAAAAATGCAATCAGTAAATTTTTTGTCTGTCTGTCTGTATATGCACGCATGGGTCAAAAACTACTGAAGGGATTTTAACCAAACTTGGAACGATTGTAGTCCATACTCCTGGGCAGGTTATAGGCTATATAACATAACGCTAAGACACATAGGAGCTGAGCAGTGACGATAAATTGGAAGCAAGTCGGATGAAATTGCGCTTTCGAGCTCTTATCCTCGCATACGTTGATCATACACCAAAAGTATATATTAGAAAGATGATGGTCTTCAAAAGATCTAGAAAAAAGTCCTCAATAGTATACATACATCTATCCTACTAATAATAATGTAATGCAAAAGTTTGTATGTATGGATGTTACTCTTTCACGTAAAAACTACTGAACGGATTTGGATGAAATTTGGAACACAGTTAATTTATAACCTGAATTAACATATAAGCTACTTTTTATACCAGTATACAGACATACGCTCCCGCATACGTTCCCGCGGGATATTTTCCGATCTCCACGCGGGCGAAGCCGCTGGCAAAAGCTAGTTTAACAATAAAGAACTATATTAGCGTCTCTACAAAGGAACAAACATACATAGGCCGATTAACACATTTCGCTCCTTAGCGTCGCTCAAAGGCACACCTTTAAAAGCCACCAGCCAGTTTTTAGAACCATTAAGTTTCCAAATTAATTCACAAAGAACCCAACGACTCAACTCTCAAAAAACAACCAAAATTACTGCAGCAGTTTGCAAAGTTACCTTGCATCAATACTGCTCACAACTTTGCTCACGCTAGCAAAAACCGTAATGCTCCAACTCCTGAACAATTGATTGCAACTTACCCAAAAGCAAGTAAAGCGATTAATAACAATGAATTATCACGAAGGTTTAGTCTTGCTGCAGTACCGAGTAAAGCGAGCTACTCACTGAGGTAAAAATGAAATGCCGACACAGCAATAATATTATTACGTACACATCTGAGAGTAAAAATACAGTAAACCATAAATTTGTAATGGCATCTACATCGCCACTCCACAATGACGCGTCTCGCAAAATCCTACATCGTACCAGTATAGTTTACCGCGCAAGTAGCGTACTTATATTATATAAGGTCGATGCAGTTGCTCACCAAGTACAACACACGGCAGCTCGGTGGATCTTAACTTTACACTCCCTCATACATCTATAGATGTGCTGCGAAATAAGTGATCACAAGAAATTTAAAGCAAGATGGGTGTAAGCAATAATTAAGAAGAAGAAAGGACTGCAGAAACGGCAGAATGTACATGGATCCCATTATTTAATTTAACAACTCATTTGTATGTGCCTACATTCTAAGCAAATAAAGACCTATTCTATTCTAAGAAAAGGTTTTGATGTGAATGCAAAGGCGCGATCGCAAAAGGAGAAACCATAGACCGTTTGTCCACTGCCATCGTCAACGGGATTCGGGAACGAGATAGTGATACATACCAAGTGATTGGAAAGACTTGACAACAGTGCTGTCGGAGAATACACTACGTTTTTTTTTTAGTACACTGAGTTTTTATCCGAGAAAATATCATAATTGACTGAATAGGTCTGGACTGATGGATATGGCTTTTGTATAACTTAAGTGAACAATAATGTAAATGCTTGCATGCTAAATAGTGAAATATGCCTGATACTTTTCTACATTCCTAACTACCTATATTTGCAAATATAAATGTTTATTCTATTCCACACTAAGCGCGTGTCCACTGTTCACCAGCGACGTGACGTTACATTCAGTACAAATTCGAATAATCTCATTTGCCGTTGTCGTCCCGTTGACGGAGGCGGTTGACAGACAGTGTTACCCCACCATTACGAGACAACAGAAAACACCCCTTTTCTATCCATATCATACTTCACACAGTCCATCCATCGTTTTTTTAGTCTCCCTTTACTCTTATAGCCACCGACATTCATCTAAACTAATATTATAAATGCAAAAGTAACTCTGTCTGTCTGTCTGTCTGTCTGTCTGTCTGTCTGTCTCGCATTCCTGCTAAAACGACTGAACCGATTTAAATGAAATTTGGTACACAGACAGTTTAGAGCCTGAGAAAGGACATAGGCTACTTTTTATCCCGGTAGTATGTTCCCGCGGGATAATTTCCGACCTCCACGCGGGCGAAGCCGCTGGCAAAAGCTAGTACTCAATACTTTCCTCACCACATTTTCCTCATTCCTCCATATCACATGACCATACCATGACAACCGATTCCCACACAACTTTTCACTTATCGGTTCCACTTGCAGACTTCCTGTTACGTACTCATTTTTTATTCTGTAAAATCCATTCGTGTAACACCACACATCCCTCTCAACATTCTCATCTCAGCTGTATGCAATTGCCTTTCATCCACCCCTTTTGTGGCCCAGCATTCTGACGCATACAAGACAGCAGGTCTGACCGTGTACTATACCACAATATACCTATGTGTCACAAATAAGTAATGTTGAATTTGAATTTAAAAACCTCTACGTTTTGCAACTGCATTCACTCGTATTTCATGTCCACCTCGAGACCAGAAATGGTCTCAATTGTCTATAATTACGTATGTTGCCAAGGTTACCTCATAGCTGTTGCCTTTATAGTATCTAAGCTTTAACCTACACTCCGTGCAGCTGTTAATCCAACTCGCTATGCAGATCCTGACGTAGCGTTAACTTCGACGTCAGGCCAACATCAGCATAACGCCCGTTTTCGTGAAACTCTTTGACTAGTTACGATTTCTAGTGCAGTTTGGAGTTTCTTTTAAAGCGAGGATTTTGAAACCGGCAGTCACGAATGCTCTTTAAAAAACAGGAATGTTACTTTAAACTTTCTTGCTGTGATGCCCTTGAACGTTTTATGCAAATTTATAATGTCAGATTGACATTGTATAATTTACGACCTTCTAGTTCAGAATGAGCGCAAGAAAATAGTGAACATTTTTCCAGATTTATTAAAATTGATTTTTGTATGAATTAAGTTCGAAGAAGAAATTCTTGAAGCATTCAAGAAATAGACATAACGGAACTGTAAAGAACATATATACTTCATGAATAAAAACTGTTGGCATGATACCATAATTTCTATACACCTACATAGACGGAGGGCCATGAAGTCTTGGATATTATACGTTCAGAGCCTCCATCTTAAATATGATCCTTAAGCTGCCCGTAACTACACCCAAGGGCAAAAAAGGGTAGCCATTACATAGCCGGAAAGTACACATTTCAACTCCATAAGGAAAATAACTCTGTCCATAATATAGTGCCCATATCGCTTCTTAAGAAAGTATAAAGAACTCTACAAAGCAATCTTTATATAAGACGGAACGTCTGTCTGTGATTAACGCGTATAGCTCAAGAACCACTAATATGAGTTGCGTGGTTTCTTTCAAAGATTGACTAAGCGACATAGTAGCATTATGTCGCTTAGTCAATTTCGCCTTTCAAGCGTCGATATGTTCTCTAACTAGGTCTAAATGTCACTTTTCGTTTATCGGTATGACCGTATTATGCTTCTAAACAACACAACTGATTTTCAAACTAGGCTGAGAGTCAGCACTTTTGGTACGTTAAAATTACATAAGACAGTACCGCAAAACGCCTTTCCTTCACGACTCCTGAATGTATAGGGCTATCTATTGCAGAGTGTACGCTTTATTTTTTAACCCATCCAACTATAAACAAGTAATTCTGTTAAAAACGATTAGCTACCGACTTGCCAAGGGATGTCATTGTGACGATGCGCTGATAACGTTAGACCCAATTAAAAAATGTCACATGACACATGAGTCTGCAATTTGACCACGCCATTAAAACGCTGGCTGAAGCAGTACGTTATTTATAGTTAACGTGCAGGCTTTTACCGCTTACCGCAGCGTTCATTGCAACATCAAAACGCTCTAATTGGTTCTGGAACGCGGGAATAAAACGCGAATCGGGTACCTTCGGCGACCGTCGTAAAACATCGTTTATTATCAGACCAGTATGTTCTGTTCTTTATTGTGCTTTCATATACTCTTGGTGTAAGTGTGGTGTTTCATCTGCAGAGGAATTTGAATGATTGAATTTTATGGGAATGTGTGTAATCAAACACTTATAAATATTTTCATGAAGAAAGGTTTCCGTATATAGTCACAAAACTCCTGAAAAAGCATGTGTCGTGGCAAGCGCAATCTTATAATGACACAGAAAACCATTTCTCGCCCGAGCGGAGCGCAGGCATTTGCAAAACGTTAACACTATATGCCAACGACACCTAAACGTCACCTCAACGCGACGTATTTTTAACACGCTTTTATTACTAGCGTCACTTGTATGTAACGGAATATTTGAATGTGATTCTCATCTATTTCAGATCAAATTGTTTAGCACACTTCGAGAACTGATTACAATCATCATCATCATTTCAGCCCAAAGAAGTCCAGTGCCAGATATAAGCCTCCCCCAAATACCCCCCCACCTTTGGGGACGGTTTGCCATAATCGCCACGATTGGCAGGCGGGATTGTGATCGTAGTATTGTGGTAAGATGCATAGAGAACGGTGCTGCCCAATTCTCTAGTAAGTCCCTTAGTCGCATTCTACAACACCCACGGAAAGAAATGGGACTGTGCTATTACTTACGTTCGGCAACACACGGAAAACTGATGACAATACACTAATTTAATTTTGTCCCAGTATTTTTACCAGAATCTTCAGGATTAGTGATTATTTATTAAAGTTTCCGGAGAAAGAGCTCGAGAAACGGCGACCACATCCAAGAATTAACGACTAGCCCATTTTTTGTTGCATTTTCAAATTCATGCGACAAAATGAAGAAATTTTTTTTTTTTTTCATCAGTGACTAGTCGTTAAAGGAAATTCATTGAAGTTCTTGAAACCAACCTTTAACTTTCTGTGCGATCATTGGTTGCTGACATATCGATAATCAAATAAAAAAGGATCCTTTTCCATTTGAAGACAGATATCTCGGCGAAAAGTGAACGTATCAAGGTTCCTAAAAAAAGAAATTAAAGCTAAATGAACGAAGTATTCGATTCATATAGTGGTGAAGCAAAAAAAAAAATTCCACGCCCGTAAATCAATACAAAAAACTCAAAAAAAAATGTTGTTTTTTTGTTGCCTTGTTTTTCTAAGATTACTCAAAAACCGCTGACTCAACAAAATTTTAAAGTTCTAATCCAAAAACTAGACACTTGGAACTACAATTTCCTTTCTTTTTAATTTCTTTTACGACCATTTCTCTTGTAGTTACGGCCTGTTGAAAATTGCCCAAAAATGTCGAATTTTATTTTTAATCCCTTAATTATTTCCTGTAAGTACTGTATAAAGTTCACTACAAGCCTCTTTCGATTTCGTACGCGTTTGACGAAAAAATAAATAAACGTAACGCCGCTTTGACGAAAAAATAAATACACGTGATATATTACTACACCCCCCCCTCCCCCTTTTTTTTTTTTTTTTTTTGGATGGGAAATCATCAAATGACTTCTCCCGCTCTGGGCAGAGCGGGAGGGCATGTCAGACTTTTACTGACTAAAACCCACCCGTGTTCCTTCAATTGCCCATGTGCCAGGGTCACGGTATCTCATTCGAACAATCACGCGACCCCGGCAGGCATCGGTCCTAGCAGACCCCTTCAGTTTTGCTGACATTTCTTTGAGGCGCGCGTGGAACACTACGCGCCGTCGACCCGAGCTTGGTCCTTACCGGGCGGCGAGCTACCCATTGCTCGCCACCCGCAAGCTCGCGCCTACGGTGGCCGGGAGTCCGCAATCGACTCCCGCCCCCTCCCCCCTTGTGATATTTCGTTTTTTATGGACCCCTCCCCTTCGCGCCTCACGTGATAAATGGACAGCCCCAAAGGTAGCAGCACTTGACCTCAAGCACCCCTCGCTTTTTATGATAAAGTATTTTTGTTTGTTAATTCCTCTATTCTTATTATAAACTGAAGATAAGATGGTTCTCTTATAACCGTGTTAGATTTTTGTTGTTTTTTAACTATTATTTTCGATACAATAACGGCTTTGCGACGCCGGCGCAGTGTATGTATTGGCTCTGCGTTCGCAACATCAACGCTAACCATACACTCATTGCAAAGACTCTCTAAAATAGACCGTGTATTGCAGTATTAAAACCTACTCCAAATACCAAGGTAGAGGTCACGAGTGCCGTCATCTCAAAAAGTAGGTTAAGTACATTATAAAGACCTTATGGGGTTTGATTGCGGCGTTTAGCTGCACTGAAAGAACCAATATTCTTTATATAACTCATTCCTTTTAAATCTTTACGGTTCCAATCCCTTACTTTTACATGAGCGTTAATTTTACAATCTGTTTTTATTTTGTTGTAGCTTTACGTTCGTTTATATGAGGGATTCCAAGAATCTACGATATTACTAGCAGTAAATAATGTGGCTGGATCCAGACTCTTATAAAACAGTTAATTAAAGTCTAGATAAATAAAACTGTTTGATTTGTGTGGGTGTAAGACACCGCGGGCGGTAAATTCTAGTCGTAAATATTAACTTTCTGGGATTAACCTGCTTTCTGGAATTGTTTGACATTCCGGTTACAAACACTCAGTTAACAGTGAAAGAATTTGCTTACAGAATAAAAAGAACTGTTTTGTGGTAAGGAAAACCAATAGCTGCTTAGTTAAGTGCCAAAGTTGCTATAATTATAATACTACGTGTTAATTATTTTTTTAACAAGTGCCGCCATGTGAGTGAAATCTTTGTAATTTCTTTTTGAGAATTTCTTAAACCATAAGATTCCGATCTTAGCCTAAGCATAGGGTTTTCCTGGTTTAAACTAATACTGCAACTGTTTCTTGCCGGCTCTACTCCATAGAAAATCACCAATTGGAACCATGCACGTAGCTTCTGATCTTTCATAAGTGAAATAAAATATTTTGATTTTGTTTTGTTATTTTCTTCATCTTCATAGATCGCACGTTGCTCAGTCTCGTAAAAAATACTCTCAGATATAACAACCCAATTTCTATAACTATGTTAACATGTAAATATAGGCACTAAAGTACCTAAGTGAATAGCGAATTTCCGCCCAAATACCGGAGGGAAAAAATATAAATAACACAGACATAAGTAGTTGTGACAACGGGAAAGTAGTTTCACCAGATTCTGGATTATATTCGGGACCCGTTTGGAGGAATATGTTGTTGTTTTGGCGCGACAAAAGTTAATAAAAGGCAGTATTTTTGAGGTTTCTTTATCCTTTAGCATATTGTTGTGTTGCGGTCGGAATAAAGTTGGCATCCCGACAGCGTTCTACAGTGTGGTAGGAACCGATGATTAATTTCAGTTCAGAATCAGTACTAAATCTGAGATGTCTCTGCTACCTTGTAAGTATATTAATACTAGCCTGTCACTCTCCCACTACCGGGAGAAGTCCTCTACTCAGCCAGAGAAGGCACGAGCATTGAACACCACTCTTGCTCAAGACGGATTGGCGATTTCAAACTTATGCCAATCAACAATATGTCCCGGTTTCCTCACGATGTTTTTCTTCACCGATGTCCAAGGGAGTCTCACTGTTACTTGTTCGGATTTAAACCAACAACCTTATGTATGAGAGATGAGGTCCTATGGAGGAAGTATTGACTGGCCTGTTAGTTTAGTGGTTAGTGACACTGACTGCAAAGACTGAGGTCGTGAGTTCGATTCCCACCCAGGACAAATTTAATCTTTGTGTGATGAGCACAATCATTTGTTCTGTGTCTGAGTGTAATTTATCTATAATAAGTATGTATTTAGAAATATACCGGGTGACTTTTTTAACGTCTTGAAAAAAAATGGGTGTAATAGGTGAACGGAGTAGAAGCCTTTGGCATAATTTTTTTTATTATTTTTATTTTTGAATAACATGTAATGAAATTGATCTAGCAATAAATACTACACATTTAAAGTAAAATTTTCATACTAGAACAACAAAAACAGAAATTTGGAAAAAAAATTAAAAAAAAAATTAAAATCTATCGAAACTAAAATCATACGCACTCTACTCATTGCGCGGCATGTATCAATAATTTTGTAGCGCGGTCCTACCCTTTGAAGCCGGCCGATAATCGGCCAAATTGATCTTTCGCAGGCGCTCAAGCCGCATACGCATCCCCGTCCGCCCGCGTCCCGCGCTCCTTTAGTCACCTGCGATGAATCTGAAGGCCTTCCTGCCTTCTATTCTAGTTACACAACACACCGTATGAAGGTCGAGACGATAAAAAATGTCATCCGGTATAAGTATATTTTTCAGTTGTCTGGTTACCATAGTACAGGCTCTGCCTAGTTTGGGATCAGATAACGGTGTGTTGGTTGTCCTAAGATATTTATAGATTAAGTGCCAGAATAGCCCCCGAAATTAGAATTTTCTTAACTTATTTCTTTTTTTGCAATTTAAAGGTCAGTTTCAAGTTGTGTGTTGAACAAATATGATTCACGTATATATGTATTTACAGAATTATAAACATAAAAATCATCAATACAACCCTCGTCAGTTCATACAATGTCATTAAATGAATATTTCATGATTGACGAGCTACCTTAGCGCGTACTCCTTAACCACAGGGCCATCACGATGGTTAACAATGTATTCTGTGATATGTATGAATAGAACCACTCTCGTAAGACCCTTTGTAGAATATTAATGGCCGTTATTAGAATTTATCCTACATAATGTATCTTTATTACCTACGTTTATAAATATCTAATTTCGAAGCATATGTATATCTTTGAGCTTATAGTTAAGAATATCTGTTCCGTGTGAAATAGGAACCCAGTGCGTAGTATAGGAAGCCGAATGTAAGTATAAACGAACTGTATGACAAAATAAGAAGGAAATTATTTTAGGCTTATTATTTTCCAAGTGACTAATAACTTAAAAGCCGACTAAACGTTTGCAACAAATAAAATAACTTGCCAGCGATTAAATATTTTTGCGACTATTATATTATGTAAGGTTCAAAATTAAGGATGTTATAAAAACCAAAAACTACCAGCTGCGTTTAGGTAGCAAATAAACTACACCAGTCAATTGAAATATCAGGCGAGGAGCTATATATAATGACTTGGCGACTAATAATGTTAGTAGAGTGGCAAAGATAATATATTACCAACTATTTCGTGCCGTCTAAAAACCCACTTTCAGGCTTGGATTTGCGGGCAGCTCTAAATGTTAAAACGAGTACAATAAAAAGGAATAAGAGTTAATTAATAATATTTTTTTATCATAATTTCATGAAAACGGCGGAAGGTGCGATGGTTACAAAAGTTATTGACAGAAACGAATCGCTGCAGAATCGACTCCACGTAGTCTTCTCTGCCCTACCCCTAGAGTGTAATAAGCCCGCTTAGGCGCGGAGGGGCGAGGCGGCCCGCGAGCTGAGGAGCAGGTGATTTTGACGCACGCCACCGCAGCGGAGGCTGGCCGGTGGAGCTGGCCAGCAAGCCGAAGCTGCGGTGGTGAGCGTAAAACCATCTGCGACGATGAGCTCGCGTGGGATCGCCGGAGCCTCGCAGCGCCGGAGCCGTGACAGAAAGCATGCAAGCTGCATGTTGCATGCTCGCCTGCATGCTGTGAGCTTACTTGCATACTGCATGTTGCATGATTTTTAAAAATAAATAAAAGTAATTACTCTTTTTATGTTTTTAATTTATTCACCTATAATTTTGAAAATAAAAGCCGCAAAATATTTTTTCTTCATGCCATTTTAGAGTTTATTTAAAGCTATTAAAAGTCACACAATATTATGTATAATATAAGCTAGTTTATATTTATTCTTCATACAAACAATTTTAAATAGAATCTGATTTGTATTATTTATGAATGCCCATTTTCTATTTTATTGTCATCATTAAGTTTTCGCTTAGATATTAATTCAGTTCCCAAAAGAAAAACTTGATGCTAGTTTAAATTAAAAGGGAGCTTCTAACTGATATATTATTATGCTCAAGGGCGGATCCAGGGAGTGGGTCATGGGGGTCATGACCCCCCCCCCCCCTGGGCTGGGTCCACCGTGGACCACTATTTAAAATTGTTAACCATTGGTAATAGTTTTAAGTAAGGATATATTTTTTTGTCCCAATATTATTCATATATTTTATGTTCTTCAATATTTAATAAATTTATCTTCTTCTTCTTGGCGTGTCGATAGTAATCTAAATAGTTTTTGCCCAGAATTTGGCTACGAGCTTAGCATTTTCAGTAGCGTCCATTAAGTCCTGTAGCGTGCAAACTGCAAACAACAGGACATGCTGGACAAGATATCAAGTGCTTCATCGTTTGTGGGACAGCACCACATTTACACTCCAGGGCTGAGTCGTCTATGAATCTCCACCTGTACAGGTTTTCTTTACTCCGGCCTACCTGAGTCCGGAGTCTATTTAAAGACTTCCATGAAAGCCAAGGCAATTCGTATCCAGTTGCGAGATGTTCAGCAGGTGGAACGAATGGGTTTGGTAGGGAAGCGCCTTGTTGCCACAGTTCTAGTCTTTCCTTAGACTGTTCGCCAGTAAGTGGGAGAACACACTTCAGAAAGCTGTTGCGCCTTTTCAGTCTATGTGACACGAGGATGTTGTCATGCATAGGGTGTCGTGTGTCAGAAACCATCTTGGCTCTTAATCAATTTATTATAAACTAGCTTTTGCCCGCGGCTTCGCCCGCGTGGATGTCGGAAATTATCGCAAGAGGACGTACTATCGCGGTAAGAATGTATTAATCCATGTTCTACATACATAAAATTACGCCTTTTTCCCATGGGGGTAGGCAGAAACTACGGAACGCCACCTGCTATGATCCTTGATCCCTGCTACGCCACATGATATGCATGTGTGGTTGATGTACTTAAAATAAAACTAATAGTATTCAGAGTAAGAAGACTGCGACATAGGGCTGGATTGAATTGAATATAAGTCTTCCTGGTTTTTCTTAACGCTCCTATTCTACCTATACAGACACTCAATTATTTACCAGACACCAAATTAAATATAGTTATAAGAATAGTACTTTGGCCAGTGGCTTCGCCCGTATAGCTGTCGGAAAATATCCTATATGGTAAGTATCCAGGATAACCAAAAATCCAAATCCATCCAAAAATCTAAGCCATATTTCGCGGTCTCTTACTTGGAATAATACTGTTAGGTTTATTTTGAGTACTTCGAACACACATGATATTCGCATTTACTATGAAGCCAAAGTAATATGAATTACAATATTACAATCCTACTAATCCTGCACTACCCGACCGCCGCTACCAACCGGGACGGCCGGACGCGGGACGGCGCGCTAGCCGCTCTGCTCGGCTATTTTATTATAATCTCTGATATCTTCTAAAATATTCATTTTAATGATATGCTGTAAAGGGCAATTTTGATCTACATGAAATGCACAACGTATCTCATGTATTTAATTGGATAAGGATTAATGCTCGTTTGCTTAAAATCGCTTCGTAAATAAGCCATTATTTCTCGTAAAAAGTAAAGGATCAAAAATGGTTATTGTGGGTTATCCCTAAGAGATAGACATATACCATCACGGACTTTTTTGTAGATCTTTCTAAAGTGTACAATACTGTAGTACATTATTTTGATCTATTTCGTAGGGTTCAGCCAGCGTTCGCAATGTAAGCGCAAAAAAAATGAGTTTATTTATGACATCACATTAGAAACTTCAAAATTATCAGCGTTTCTTTACTATATTATGCATGTTATATACATATAAACCTTTCTGTTGAATCACTCTATCTACTAAAAAAACCCGCATCAAAATCCGTTGCGTAGTTTTAAAGATATAAGCATACATAGGGACAGACAGACAGCGAAGTGACTTTATTAACCGACTTCAAAAAAAGGAGGGGGTTATCAATTCGACTGTATTTTTTTTTTATGTTTGTTACCTCATAACTTTTGACTGGGTGAATCGATTTTGATGATTCTTTTTTAATTTGAAAGCTGGTGCTTCCCGAATGGTCCTATTTCAATTTGGTTTCATTCGTTTTCATTCGGACTGGGACCATGGGGTCTATGCGAAAACCACATAAGTCTTAAATTTTCATTAAGTATTTGTGCGACAAATGAACGAATAACGCGATTAGATTAGTGCGGAGAATCGACCATAACTAAAAAGTTAAAAATAAAAACTTTTTACAAAAAAAAGAAAAAAACAACCGACTTCCTTAAAAAAACACTACAAAGTCAAAAATAACTTTAATTTCGGAAGTCGGTGGCAAAAAACCTTAAATACAGATCCTAAGAACTTCCGAAATTAAAGTTATTTTTGTCTTTGTAGTGTTTTTTTAAGGAAGTCGGTTGTTTTTTTATAATATGTAATGATGATAATGATAATGATTAATATTTGGTATGATGGCAAACGCATTATTCGGGAACGAACGCATCGAAAAGAACAGTGGCGAACTCCCAAACAAAGGCAATTGTCCAGGCTTGGCCATTTTTAAACACGCTGCTATACAAAAATGTAATTTACCAATAATTTTAATTCTATTTTAGTAAATATCTGATGCTAATAACTTTGTATGAATAAGCACTGTAAGAAATCTCTTTTTTTTTTTTGGTATTTTTTATGATGTGACCAAGTCTTTGGCTTTGAATTTGACTTCAGTGTTGCCAACAAAACTGCATAAACAATAAATTCAAATCGATTTAAAGTGTAGGGTAATCTCTCCATTGTATTTAACGCAGTTTTCATTTAATCATATTATTAAAAAATACTAATATACGATATAAATAATTAAAGACTTAAAAATGATAAATTGAAGAGTGCATTATACCTGAAGAACTTATAAAACAATCATCGATTCCATATGTATCGATACAATTTTTTCCTTTTTTTTTATTTGGCAACACAGTGTTTTAAAAATGTTGTGTTAATTGTCAAAATGACGAGTGAAAAAAAAAACCAAAGTGAATGATAACTTCATTCACTTTTTTTTTTGCATCGTGAGTGTTGTTTTTGTAAGTTTTATAGCGAGTTTTATAACGACTTTGGCTGTTTCTAAATGGATTCCGATTCTCCCCTTCTTGACGACCCCGGCACTTCCATGGACCAAGGTTCAGCCTTGTATTTATGATGAACCTGACACATCTAAAGCAAGTTTTATTACAAGCATAAACAATTTCAATAAAATGTTAAAAATTATCTAAATATAAATCTTGATAAATAACTACGTTTATATTGGCATTCTTACTGATAAGAACTATTAAATCAATCATATATTATATTATTAGCTGAACTGTTTGTTTATAAGTGGCCAAAGTCCCATAGAAGTTGGTCGATGCCCTTTTAGTTGCCATTTCTACCCGTTTTTGCCAGACTATACTTACATTAATAAAATACCTACTTTTTACTTTTATGTATGATTATAAAAATTAAATGATAACTTCTTGTGACTTGACAACGACGATGTGACCCCCCCCCCGCACCAGAGCTGGATCCGCCCTTGAATATGCTACCTTTTACTTATTACGATACTCCTTATTAGCTGCCAACCCATTATATATGGTACCCACTCTATTTTTTTTTAAAACCTATATTCACATTACTTAGTTGCTGCATTAAATACATGCCATAATTTTATAAGGGATCTAAACATGAGATTCTACAGACTAGATTTTACAACAGCTACTTCTACAACCTCGTACAATGCGACATAGATTTCGACCTGGATAAAAAATCCGAGAAGTCTCGAGACTTCTCATCGTTTGGCAACACTATCGAGTAGTCTTAAGTACGCTGGCATGCCAGTGAAATGCCAAGCGCGCCACTTGACGGCTCGCCGAATAAAATCGATTTAGGAGATTGAAACTATACTTTCATGAGCGTTTTTCCTTAAACGCAGAATAAATGGTACAAGAAATTTTATTTTTAGAACGAGGATCGTCAATACGTATAGATTATTGAGATTTGGAATGTTTGTTTCGACTGTTTTTTTTTTTTTTTTTGGTGGGAAATCATCGCATGTCGTCTCCCGCTCTTTGCGGAGCGGGAGGGCGTGTCAGACTTTTACTGACTAAAACCCACCCGTGTTCTATCAGTTGCCTATATGGCAGGGCCACGGTAACTCTTTCGAACAGATCTCGCGACCCTGGCAAGATTGTTCTCAGTCTCATGAAGTCATGACCCATTATTTGATGAAAATAGCCAAAAGTCTTCCCTCCGTACATTAAACTCAAATGATGATTTCGATACTCCTAGCTTCTGACATGGTGTAGTTTCTAAATCTTTGTCCCATAAAAATTAAGCTTCAAAGCCAGTCAGGCACTTTACTTTGTTTAAATCATCACCACTATCCTCAAAACCGTCAAGGAAAAGATCGAGAGGTAACCGGCATGTCCTAGAACCAAGAAATCAAACAAGATCAAAGAAGAGAAAAAAAAACAAGAACATGTAACAACCACCATCCCGCGTGCTGGATTATGGTCCATCCCCTCTCACCGAGAGGAGGCCTGTGTCCCAGCAGTGGGAACATTATATGCTGATTATGCTAGTTAAACTGTATATACTTACGGTAAAAAAAAAACAAATTCGAAAAGTTTAGTCAACCTTTCTACTTGACCTAGACCCACGACCTCACGTATAATAACGCTGTATATATATGTACAATGTAGGTTCTACAACAGATTGATTTTCTTCCATTATACCTAAATGTAAATTCATAACAATGAAGTGACATAGATTTCATTGTCTGTTAATGTCAACCCGATATAGCATCGACTTTTCCAACTGTTCAACTTCAGAATATATTGTGTAAAAATTCCACTATATACCAACAGAAAAATACCAATTTTATGTAAAATTAAAAGGTCATCCCAAGCTTGTAAGCTCGCAACGCATTCCCAGGGCCGGGTCCCTAGGGACCGGCAGACGCATTTGAACGGTACCCTCCCTTTGCAGGTCAATATGAGGTCGCGAGCCCGTGATGTCAGCCGTGACGTCATTGCCTCGGGGGGACTGACACTTCTCTCATTATTCTGTCCAAAGCGGAGTCTACTTTCATCTTTAAATAGAAATAAAACTGGTGTGATATTAGAAGTTAATATTAGATGACACATAGTGCTGTGAGGTGTTGCTTTTCAGGTAAATGGAGCTTTATGTGTAGAAAAATCGCGTATATAAGTGAAAGAAATAGAATATATGCGGAAAGTATTCTACTTTAAATTCAAATTGTAATGTCGCTCCGGGCTGTGAGTGTCTTGTTGGCTCTGATCCGTCTCCATGGAGAGAGAAGGTGTTATACTAATGTACTGAACAGACGTACCGTCGACTTTTTTTGGAACCACTTAAAGCATTACACAGATGATTTCAAATAAATCTATTTATTAATACGTGAACTAAAAAACTTTGTACCCCTTTTTAGGAAAATTACGCGGACGGCAGAGCAGAGTATGAAATTTGGAACGGTTAAAATTAATACGGAGAAGGAGTGCGGAAAGCTAATTAACATCTATTTTTTCAATTAATGGTCGAACTTCAACCATTGGGCGAACACTAGTATTCACAAGTTGAGTTCTCGAGCAGCTATAGAGGCCGTATACAAAATATTGTCGATTTCGCTGTTGTCGCTTTTACAGTCACTGGTAATCCGCTGCATACAGCTAACTACATGCCATCCTACATAGTTACGAAAAGATGAGTCTTTTTTTTTATTCTTTTTTTTTTTGGACTTTTATACTACATGTATATGTCAGTCCGATTTATCTTATTTACTAGTTATACATAAGTAGTTTAACTTAAGCTGATAATAGTTGAAACAAAAGACAAGCTCCTTCACTGTTAGGGTTTGAGAGTAAAGAATTCATGATTCCGACCTGCAATTTGTCCAGACCCAATTTCTCTGATAATTCTTCTCTCTCTGCCTGAAATTGAACACACTCCATCAACAAGTGGTAAACATCATCTATTACTCCACAAGTATCACATTTGGGGGAAGAAACCTTTCCCATCAAAAAGGCAAACTTGTTTGATGGAATATGTCCAGTTCTGACTCTGTGCGCTATAACAATCATTTTCCTACCTAACTGACTATATGTACACCAAGGTATACGAGGAGGCTGACATTGGATAGTTTTATACCATATGCCTTTTTCTAATGATCTCTGATTGAAATATTCCTTCCACAAATCATAACACTGTCCCTTAAATTTCGTTAATATTTCTGAATAATATGGTTTCACATTAATTTCTTGTCCTTCTGTACTTCCGATTTTCGCCAATCTATCAGCCTCCTCATTACCACGTATCCCAATGTGCGAAGGAACCCACTGCAACCTCAGATCCACTCCTTTCACCGTTAATTCCTCTATTTTAGAGAGTATCTCGTATGCTATCGGTGTACCTCTGCGACCAGAGGCGCATCGAGCTACATGATGTAAGGCACTCTTACTGTCTGAACATATAACAACTTTACTGTCATCAATCGTTTTGACATATGATAGCGCTTCTGAGATCGCAATAAGCTCCAACGACATAATACATAGATTTCCAATTATTTTAAAACATCGACTAGCGTTTTCTTTCGAGCGAACATAAAATGCAGCTCCCCTACCTTTCTTACTCATAGATCCATCTGTATAAATTACTACCCATTCAGCATATTTTTCTATTATTTCGTTCGTTATATTATGTCTCAACAGATTTCATTCGTAAAAATCTTTAGCTCGATGCATGCTATCTAAACCAACCGAAATTATATTATTAGCATCAATGTAAGTGACCCACGTTGTCAAGGTATACATCTCTAATGGAGAGGACGAGGCAACCTGAACATCTTTAACTTCATGCATAACAGACACAAGTAATGGAATCTTTTTGCGTGTCCAATAACTGTTGGTAGTAAAAGTATTTAGTTCTTTTGATAATTTTATCGTTACATTCTTAGTCCAAGATAGGGATTTTAAACAATATTTGTAGGCTAAATATTTCCTTCTAATGTGCAATGGCGGAATACATAGCTCACTCTCCAAAGTGTGAATTGGCGTAGACTTTATAAAACCACCTATAATTCTCAGTGCTTGATTCTGTATTTTCTGCAATTTATATAAATGTGAATTTGCACTGTTGTCGTAAATAAAACAACTGTAGTCTACACGACTTCTGACTATCGCTATATATATTCTGCGTAAATGTTTGGGGTGTATACCCCAAGAAGTACCTGCCAAAACTCTTAGTATGTTTAAGTATTTCTGTGACTTTCTGACAACCTCATTAATATGACGTCCCCATCGTAGCGATCTGTCTAGCCATAACCCCAAATATTTATAACTATCCACTAATTCCAAGGCCTTATTGTTTATTTTCAATGTAATATTTTGTCTCCTAAATCCCCTGCTGAAAATACACAGTTTTGATTTGCTATTCGACAAACATAATCCTAATTCGCTTAGACAGGACGACAAGGTATCTAATGCTTCTTGTAATTTAGTTGTACTATCTGAAAGATTTTTATCTGTACAATACAAGACAAAATCATCAGCGTATTGACACATATGTACATTGTTGATTTTTGAGAATAGTTCAAATGTTACAACGTTAAATAATATAGGTGAAATTGGGTCACCCTGGGCTAAACCTAAACTTGTGTATCTAATCATAGTGTCATTTTCATTAAATTCATCAATAATTTTAAGATGTCTTTCATTCAAAAAAGTCCACAAATAGGAACATAATTTGTTACCTATACCGATTTCATTTAATATCGATAGCATTTTATTAATTAATACGTTGTTGTATGCACTTTCAACGTCTATAAAACACGCAACAGTTGCATAACCCTTCGAAAAACCTAGTTGAATTTGTGTGGTCAATCTCGTTAAACAGTCCTGACATGATTGTCCTCTTCTAAAACCCGACGTATATGGAGACAAAATATGGTTGATCTCTATAAACCATTCAATGCGTTTTGTCAGTATGGACTGAAGAATCTTGCACAAGCATGATATTAAGCAGATAGGCCTTAATTTTAGATTGTTATCTGAAGGTGTACCTGGTTTAGGAATAGGCATCAAAACGTCTTTGGAAACTAAATTGTCAGTTTCCTCAATTGGTTGGTTACACTGAGGATGACATGGTTGTATATTGGTTGATAGGTTGGTTGATTGTCTCTCGTTAAAGAAGTCACCTTGTCATCATATCATTCTATAGCTAACAATCTCCTTTGAACACACATCTTTTGGAAAATCCCAAGAGCAGTTTCCCTCAAATACCTACACAAGCTTTTAAACCCGTTCGTTTTTACGAGAGGGAAGTTCTTAGTACCGCCGATCAATCACTGGAACGAACCGCACTTGTTGCGTGGGTCAATCCAATCCATCTCTTGATATTAAATCTGACGGAAACGTCCAAATATAGGCGCAAAAAGTTATCGAGTGGAGGATTTTTGCTCTGAATTTGTGGTATTGATTTTTCAGTTCGTTTTGGTGGAGTTTTCAAAAGAAGTGGTTGTTTGGAAGTGAAGAGGCTGTTAAATTTTAGCTGATTCTTGAGGCTTCGAGGGATGGGTAATGTGGAGATGGAATAAAAAATAAAAACCAACCATTTACAAGCTTTTCAATCCATCTGTGGTATTCAATCTGACTGAATACTCCAAATATAGGCGCAAAAAGTTATCAAGTGGAGAATTTTTTATCTGAATTTGTGATATCGATTTTTGAGGTAATTTTGGTGGAGTTTTCAAATGGTTGGAAAACATTGCCTGTTCAATTTTCACCGATTCTTAGCCCTTAGGTTATGGGGGTTGTTTTAATAACCAACCATTTACAAACCTAACTTAACCAGTTTCCAGCCAAGCTATCAAACTAAGCAATTTTGATCTGCTAAGCTATTCGGACCAAATCTCAACGTGAAAACTTTAAGCTGTTAACAGTATTAATTCATAGCATAAGTTGTTTAAGTTGCCTAATTTTTCATACAGATTAAATCGGACTCCGTTTATCATAAAAAATAAGGGGCAGCGAGTTTTCGTGGTACTGCTTTATCGTCTGTATCAAATGCAAAGGTAAGCTAGGTTTAGCAATACCAGTCAGACACAAACCTTTTGTGAGAGTGGGCCGTAATCCATAATCCATCACGCGGATTCAGTGCGAGATGGTTGATGTCACAAGCTTTCACATTTTTTGGTCCTAGAACATGGCGGTTTTTTTTTTTTTTTTTTTCAGGATGGGAAATCATCAAATGACTTCTCCCGCTCTGGACGGAGCGGGAGGGCGTGTCAGACTTTTACTGACTAAAACCCACCCGTGTTCCATCAGTTGCCCATGTGCCAGGGTCACGGTATCTCTTTCGAACAATCACGCGACCCCGGCAGGCATCGGTCTTAGTAGACCCCTACACTGCTGCTGACATCTCTTTGAGGCGCGCGTGGAACACTGCGCGCCGTCGACTCGAGCTTGGTCCTTACCGGGCGGCGAGCTACCCATTGTTCGCCACCCGCAAGCTCGCGCCTACGGTGGCCGGGAGTCCGCAATCGACTCCCGACGCCCGGGGCGTCTCCTCCTGCGGCGGCTAGGGACGTGAGGGCGCAGAGACTGCCACTCCCTCACGCGCCCCGCCTCCTCCTTCGCGAGCATTACTGCTTCGCAGAAGGAGGTGATGGCTTCCCATTCCCTCTCGCTCCGTACCATGGCTCTCACCAGGGCCGGACGCGAGAGGTCGCCGCCGCCGATCGCCTCCACGAGGACACGGCGGTGCTCCGCCCAGGCAGGGCACACCTCCACCGTATGCTCCACCGTGTCCTCCAAACGATCCTCGCAATGAAAACACCCGGACGTATCCTCCCGCTTTATCCTGAACAGGAACCCACCGAAGCACCCATGCCCGGTGAGAACCTGCGTCAGGCGGAAGGTGAGGACGCCGTGGCGCCTCTCTATCCACTCCTCAAAGAGGGGACTTACCGCCGCAATTGTGGCGTGCCCAGCACTGGGTTGCGACAATCGTACCCGCCATGTCGCCATGAGATCACACCGGAGCTCTGTCCGAACATGCCGGTTTCCTAACCATGTTTTCCTTCACTTTTTCGAGGTCAGTAGTGATGATTCACATAAAGCAAATCACCTGTCTGGATTTGAACCTACGATCTACAACTGTTATGTCGGCTTGCTACCACAGGACCACCACTGCTACAAAGGTCATTAGCTTTACCGAAACAAAATTGCAAGTTTCGATAAAATCAAGTAAACCCACCCCAACCCTTAGTCGAAACTGTATTCCAACTAGAAATCTGTTGAACACCTGAGTCCTTAATCTATAAAGTTTCTTTGTTACCCGATACTACTTACATCATAGAGTTTGTAACAGAAATAGCCGTAGCTCGCAATTAAACGTAATCCTTTGCAAAATAGAATTTACGAGTACCTACCTGTACTTCGATTTTGTTTACTTAGTTTAAACAGTTTTTTTGCCAAGGTTGCGGCTGAGGTTAACTAACATTAAATAGTTGCCTTTTTCTTACAAAAAATGGTATATTTTCTGTTCTGAAAAGCGTATTTAATATAAACCAGGATTAAGTCTACCTATTTTTATGGTCTGTGTGGTGCCGAACGTAATGAATAGTACCAAGTACCATTTCTTCCCGTGGGTGCCGTAAAAGGCGACTAAGGGACTTACTAGAGAATGGGCGGCAGCGTTCTCCTTTGCAATTAACCGAATATATTGCCAAACCACCTGCCAAGCTTGGCGAATATGACAAAATTGGGGAAAGCCTGTGTCCATCAGTGAACGTTATTTTGCTGTAATAGCGATGATGAAGATAATTTTTATGGTCAACGTCTTTTTTAACCGACTTAAAAAAGGAGGATGTTATCAATTTGGATGTTTATATTTTTTTTTATGTATGTTCGGCCATAACTCCGTCATATATAAACGGATTTGCAAAATTCTTTTTTTTTTCGAAAGGGGTTTATTTCGAAATGGTTCCATATAAATTTCATGTAGATCTGATGATGAGTTCTGGAGACAGACACCGGAACTCTTTAAAAAATGACGGCAAATCAACCGCGATTTCTGCTGTCGCATTAATATGCATTGTTTGTTTGGAATTAGTGCGGGGTAGATACCAAAACTAAAAAGTCAAAAAATAAAAACTTTTTTACAAAAAAAAAACCGACTTCCTTAAAAACACTACAAAGTGAAAAATAACTTTAATTTCGGAAGTCGGTGGCAAAAACCTTAAATACAAATCCTAAGACGCCGACTGCCGAAATTAAAGTTATTTTTCACTTTGTAGTGTTTTTAAGGAAGTCGGTTGTTTTTTTTTTTAACTAAACTATTTCTAGTGGCAATCAAGATTTCATTATAAAATAAGGCGTCTCTTAATCCCTAAACGGCTAGGCTTAGAGGCTGCGAACAATACAGCACTAGGAAGGCCTAAGTTTCTAAGCTTTGTTCACCAACCCCTATTGTTCGAGTACTAAACCCCAGTTCCTGAAGGCCTCTTCAATAGTATTCAACCCAATCTGTAGAAATTGACTGTAGGTATTTTGATAACCTATCACAATGGACATGCTCATGTTTTGCGTTCTGATTTGACAACAGAATTACTGCTTTGCCACCGGGGTTTGAACGATTTTATACGTACTCAAGAGTATTTAAGTATGTAAAAAATCCTTACTACAAACTATTATATGTTCTTTATCTACCTAACCATTTCTCAACTGTTTTAGGGGCGACTTCTTTCGTCTATCTGAGCTTCACAACCTTGTTACTGGGTAATACCATACCCTTAGCTAAGACTAGTTTTCAGACTTTCAGGTTTCTGATGACCCGTAAAGACTGTCAAAGATCTACGAAAGATCTCCTCTTCCATATGTATCTTTGTACGTAAAAAAATAAAAAAATAAATAAATATCGTTTATTTGCTTACAGGTTTTGGTAGTAACAATATGTGATTGAAGCCTCCTTTTAGACAAGATATGCCTGTGTTAGGAGACTCCGCTCGTCCACAATAACAAGTATTAATAATCCGATAGTGTAAATAAACTTAATCTAGGACGTGCATTATAATATTAAAATAGTAAACAAAACTAGGTGCTAAGTAAACAAAGAACAACAATTACAATATTTGAAGTGTGTGGGTTGTGTGGAGTGTTTCGGTGTGTGTGGGGGTGTATATGTGTGTATGAGAGGGTGTGTGTATGTGCGTCAATGTACGTGTAGCAAAAGTGTCTCAGTATCACAATAAGTAAGTGTTTTTAACCAATTGCTTATTATTTTTTTAGAGTCATAATAAGTTTTTGAGTAAATATACACGTGTTTATTGATTCTGTTATACAATTGAGCAGATCGTTTGCTGAATTGTGTACTGGCAGACACGGTCATCGTTTGAGGGACTTTTACTATAAGGTCTTTTCTTCTTTTAGATTGAATGCTGGCATCAAAAACAACTGACTTATGTTTTTTTTTAAACAATTTGTATGATATAAAGTTTTCTCACTGAGAACAAGTTACTAATTTCATATAAATTTTCAGTAGGATGTCGTTTTTTCTTAAAGTACATGTACTTTATGAGTGCGCGTTGTGCTCGCTCCAACTCTAAAAACCTGGTCTTAGCTGCACCCCGCCCCAAATAGGAATACAATATATCAGGACTGACTGTACTAGAGCAACATATATTTCATTTAAGAGATTTTTATGATGCCCTAAACAGTACTTACATTTTTGGGAACCACGTATCAAAGAGTCCTGAACATCCAGCTAAACTTTCTAACTCTGTTCGCTATATGCTCAAGGTGAGGGTACCAGGAGAGTATCTGGTCAATGACAACACCCAAGTACTTCAGGTAGGGAACTTTATTTATTATTAAGCAGCTACAATTTGTGAGTTTGTCGTCGACACATATGTGCACTTTAATATTAAAATCCTCAGGAGGCTGTGTTCGATTGCAGACACTGAAGCAAATGAAATTTGTTTTTGTAATGTTCAGTGTAAGCAGATTCTTGCCCAGCTACCTGGCTATTTTAGCCAAGCCTACTTCAGCACTAATCTTCACGTCATGCCAAGTGTCACCAGTGAAGACTACAGCGGTATCATCAGCGTACGAGAAGATTTGTGCGTTATTTATTTGTAAGTCACACAGTAAGTTGTTATGTAAAATTTATTGTTTAATTATTATTATGATTTGGATCTCTGTTACTAGGATTTGCTGTTTGACAAAGAATGAAAATATTTGAATGATGTCTTGATGAATATTTATCATTACAAATGAAAATGAAAATCAATTTTCTCCAACTGCAAGTGTACGATCCATACAATGAGTATATCTATTTAAGGATGGTGTGGAAGATCTTCCTGACAACCGTCACTATTCAGCAGTTCCATTATAATTCAAAAGTGCCTGTAAATTATTTAATTAAAATCAATGTTTGGTGATTTTAATTCTAAGATCTTCCACACCCAACAAGCAATCCTTAAACAGATATACTCATTGTATGATTCGCACACTTGCAGTGTTCTTATTGTTGAGGTTGAAGCGCGTAGAGAAAAGATCAGTCACACATCATACTTCGTCCGCGTAAAATTCATTGGTTATGTTACTCCGGAATAATATAGCTTTCCAAAGGTAAAATAATTTAAAAGATCCTTTAAGTAATTTTTGCTTTTATCCAAACAATTTTACAAACAATCAAATAGTTCTTTATATAACTTCAGTTTAGATAGAGATATTGTAGATAAATTGTGTGTTTCCAAGTCGAATAAGTGTGTTTACAAGTAAAACTGTTGACGATTCCTATCTTTAATGTTATCGCACTCACTAAAAATAGTAAAACGTGTACAGTTTAAGACTAGGCGGAGGTAGAGGCTAGAGTAAGCGGAGGAAAGCATATACCTACGCACTTTTTGAAAATTACAGCCCAAAATAATGTAGGGCGAATGTACTACCAATAACTGGGCATAAATCTTTAAACATAAGTATTTCCTACAAAAAATCAGTCTTCATAAAGTCAGCGTGGCGTTAAGAGATAATTCGGTATCAAGTTATACGCGCTAGCATACGGTAACGAGCGATAAGAGTCGAGTGGGTGAATTTAATAAGGCCTCACAAGCCGCTGGTAATCCCTGCGATGACTGGCTGTATAAGGCTTATGTTACACGTGCAGTAACTGGGAGTTTGTGCTCATACATACGAGCGGAACGCGTCAACAGCGGAGACAAGTACAACTGAATCGACCGTGTATTTGAGGTCCTTAGCACAGCTCCGCCGCGTTATGTCGCGTTTCAAGTAGCGAAAACATTATGAGAGTTAGTTGAAACGTATCAATTGGAGCAAATCGTCGTTTCCAACTTAGTAAATTCAATATAGGCCTATTTACGACCCTAAGAGGTGGGAAGTAGGTCTATATTGAATAAAATTTGTTTTTCCTTAAAACCAACATCCATTTGAAGAAAAAAAGATATGTTACGATTTATAAACTTATCGACTGCCACAGACATGTGCAAAACAAACATGCTACCGCCACAGAATAGCGGACTGAGCGCGAAAGTGTGAAGTGCCTTCCAAGTAGATCCGCGAAATCGCGAAAGAATGTGTTTGACCAGGCTTTT
The DNA here is from genome assembly GCA_932294355.1 of Aporophyla lueneburgensis. Lineage (NCBI taxonomy): Eukaryota > Metazoa > Arthropoda > Insecta > Lepidoptera > Noctuidae > Aporophyla > Aporophyla lueneburgensis. The sequence continues at coordinate 28,252,043 of OW028747.1, forward strand.
TCGCGTCTGTTTTGCTTGCCTTACAAGGGACAAATCAGACGGGACTACTGCGGTTTCGCTGCTATGGTTTTGTGGTAGAGAAATGATACCCACCTGAGTACGGCACTCAAATACACGCTGCTCATGTATATGAGAACTTATAATAGGAAACATCGAGAAAGAGACTGTCTCACACCTGTAAGAAAATTCTGTGACTCATTCCTATGAGTCACACAAAGGACGCTGCACAAAACTTCATTATTGTTTGTACTGAGGAATCTGCAAAACATAAATATATCTGAAGAAATACATAAATACGACTTTAACATGTTTTACTTACATACCTATGTGAATTAGTTAAAAAGAAATAAGGAGACAAAACTTAATTGTTAAGAAGTAAATGAAAGGCGAATATTACTAAAAAGTCTGAACTGAGAGCCCAATATTTTCGGCTTTATTGACTAGGCTCAACCTCATAGATTAACGCAAATTAGAATAAAAGTTTTAACTATTTCTTAATTAAATTGTTACATATCGTTCGTTCTTCTAAGTGTCATACTTTAAGAGAAAATTGATTTTAAACTTTTTGAAAGAGAATTATTTGTAGAGTGACCATAATGTTCAAAGTACCTGTACATTTTGTAAAGTGTATTCGGCAAGTCATAATTTGCAGCTAAAAGTACTATATACCTACTAATTACAATTTGGTTTTCCTTATTTTTAATGTAATTTCTATTTATGTGATGTTACTCTTTAAGGTAATACTATGAGCCAATATGCCTAAAGCAAATAAAAAAATTTAGTAAAAAAAAAACTAAAAACGAAAATAGAAATGATTATTTTTTTAAATCAGAGATATAGTTGCACTCATCACTAAAAATTACTTCGCTTTCTCGCAATTTCGTATTTTTAGGATATAAGACTATTTTAAGATAACATTTATGTGAAGTAAATAGTTTTTTATAATTATACCGATCGTGTTTTATTTATCACAATGAATTTGTTTGATCTGGTGCTACAGTGATCCATAGATACGATGACTACTTACATGTATAACATACTACTAGTCGGTTAGTTTGCCTTTCATTTTATGCAAACACTGTTGAAGCTAAATAAATATTCTAGTTTTATTTATTTTTATAGAAATTATATTAAAAATAAGGAAAGCCAAATTGTAATTAGTAGGTATATAGTACTTTTAGCTGCAAATATTATGACTTTCCGAATGCACTTTACAAAATGGACAGGTACTTACTTTGAACATTATGGTCACCCTACAAATAATTCTCTTACAAAAAGTTGAAAATCAATGTTCTCTTAAAGTATGACATTTAGAATAACGAACTATATGTTACAATTTAATTAAGAAATAGTTAAAACTTTTATTCTAATTTGCGTTAATCTATGAGGTTGAGCCTAGTCAATAAAGCCGAAAATATTGGGCTCTCAGTACTTTTTAGTAATATTCGCCTTTCATTTACTTCTTAACAATTAAGTTTTATCTCCTTATTTCTTTTTAACTATTTCACATAGGTATGTAAGTAAAACATGTTAAAGTCGTATTTATGTATTTCTTCAGATATATTTATGTTTTGCAGATTCCTCAGTACAAACAATAATGAAGTGAGGGCCCTAGATATGCCGCCATAAATCGGTAATGTTATATATTACAGATTTGGGCATTTCTTAAAATATTTAAGAAATTCTTAACTAAATTCTTAAACAAACATTTTTAACCCAGAGATAGTACTTACTGAGATTTAGGCTATGCCACTTTATGCACGCGTCTGGATTGAGGGCCCAAGTTATTTCATCATAACAGTTTTAATTCACGTTTAAGAAATTTATGACCCTTTGCTTTAAGTTTTTACTATTTTTAACTAATTTCCCTATAAATCTTATTTCGGTACGCAAGGGTTAAAAAAATGGGCCCTCAATCCAGATGCACATTTAGTGCTTAATGATAAAATCAAAATGTTGCCATGTTCGTGCTATCTGCACGTGTATACTAAGCCTAAGTGTATACCGTCTGGCCGTATTCATTATAATCATGTCTGAAGTCAAACATGGGAGGGAGTATTCTGGCACGTTTTATGAGTATGTGCGAGCTCAGTAAAGACTGTCGTCATGTTTTGAATAGACGTATGACACTTTTCGACTTTCATAAGCGATTTTCTCGAAAAGTATTGATTGAAATAAGGCTATGACAGAGTGGCGTCCAAGAACTGGAAGACGAGATGTCGGTCGTTCGGCAGCGAGATGGGTGGACGACATTGTTACAATCACAGGCAATACCTGGATGAAGCTGGTACAGGAGTGTGGTGATTGGTACAAAAAAGAAAATCCTATGCCCAGTAATGGGAGAAGTCGTGCTGTGAATGATGATGTTAATAAAAGTACAAATAAATTTAGTTCTTATTGTATCTGAATTCCAAAACTAATGGAGATGATACCGACATAGTCCTAAGATATAAGCGGCAGGGTACATTCGTCACAGAACAAATGGCTGATAGCGTTCGGCAAGAAAGTTCTAGGGCGACGACCGCGTACCGGAACACGTATTGTTGGAAGGGCATCTACCTACACGGTGGACCGATGACCTGGTGAAGGCCACTGGAATTCACTGAATGTGTGAAGCACAGAACCGGTCTCAAAGATGCTTGGGGAGGCATATGTTCAGCAGTGGACTTATTTCCGCTAAAATGACGAAGTGATGCTGAACTGGGCCTTTTTGGCGCAGCCGTGAGGCACACTCTAATACTAGTTTGTCATCGCACCTTACACTTTTATGTTTGAATTGTTTTTATTTTTTTATGTTTTATACTCTTTCTAGTTTTATACTCTTTCTAAATAAATCTATTTTCTTTCTTCTTTCTTTCTCTGATACCAAAAAGACTTTAAAATACATATTTTTACTATTAAAACTATACTACACGGCAAAGAAATATATTTCAATTGAATGATCTCACAACTGAAATAACTACCCACGTAGAAATTGGGTTTTATTAAAATATATAGGAAATTAAAGTTCAAAGAAGAGTGATAGAGCTCCTTTACAAATATTGAACCTATTTACAAAACCAATTAAAACCATCTGTCACTTAGATTGAGGGGTTTTTGCCCTGAAGTGACATGACTACTAAAAAGGTTACCAAACCAGAATATGTTATATGCAAAAAAATATTTCACACTTGATTTACTAATTGTAATAATTACATTTGTTTTAGACCGCGGTGATTGGCCATGGATTCTTACAACTCTGCCCACCCAATCGAGAATAACAGGCGTAAACATCATCCACATACCTCAGAATACACCTCACAGCAGCAAAGACTTTGAAACGGTTATAAATAGACCAGAGGTGTTTCAAAGAGTTACGTAGCACTATACCTACGAAACTACGACGGCTACGAGCGCTACGTCGTAGTACGTCTACGCTAGCGACGCGTAGCTCGTAGCAGGGACCTACGTGCTACGAATACGTTGCTAGCTGACACTATTTTAAGAGTTTATGGATAATGTGGTGTAAGTAATAATATTAGTTATTTTTATAACGGGAGGGGCACCTATTGGGCAGCAAGTTTACGGGTAATAATATAATAATTATTTGATTTTATTTTTACTTCGTAAACCTTATACAGTAAAGAGAGAAAAGCTTTAACAAAAACATTCCTTAAATAACTTTATCTTTAAGTTAATAGGCTTATCACTAAGTCTTTCTGTGAAACTCCTGACACCCAAACAAGGCCAAATCCTGTATCTCAGGTGCCAGCATTCCTACCTAGTAGTCACATTTGTAAAGCCTAACTTTCCATAACAAAACAAAATTATCATTATTTACAACTATGAATAACACAATGCAAAGAGATAATAATAACCGAGTCATTAAATATTCATAGTTCAATTAACTGAAACGGCGATAATGGACGAGTAAGGCCGATACCACTGGCAGAGCACATCAACTGATCGCTCAATAATATATTTCAATAATTCATTCACGAACGAGAACACCGGGCGGGGACGCCGGTGTGGAGCCGCGCCGGTGGTAGTGACCTTATTGGTGATGTTCTTCAGAAAGGTCAGGTGCGTAGTACTCGCAACCGGCGTGTGTGTATGACCAATTGTATGAACCTAAACGAGGCAAAAGAAGTGTGTAGAGATCGTAGCAGGTGGCGTTCCGTGGTTTCTGCCTACCCCTCATGGGAAAAAGGCATGATTGTATGTATGTATATATGTATGTAATACCCGAACATTGTCATTTTGGACACTTCAGTTGAAAATTCCATTTATTGAAATTACACGTATATAGAAATATTTCAACTGTGAATTTTGTAGCTGACTGAAATATAGCAATATCTGAATAATAGACTGATTGCACTATAATTGAATGTAATGGTTAGTATTATACTTACTTTAAATGTTTAAAAAGAAAAGTGAAGTTTGAGATAACGGTATAATTTTGTTGAGATGTTTATCAGTATTTTTGTTTAAATTTATATCTATCCATGCTAACTAGCTTCTTCCCGCGACCTCATTGGCGTGATATTTTGGCCCCCGAGCCATCGCGTCGTATCCCATATAATTTCATTTACACAGCATACTTCCCAACTTTTTTCATTCTTCATTTTGTTCGGCTCCTGAGGGACGTAACGTGATAACCTTTCTCAAAATTTGGCTTATCAAATACAAAACATTTTTCAAATACAACTGTAAGTTTCAGAATTTGTAAGATTGTGAGTTTGTTTGTACGAAGCAATTCGTACCTACATTAACCCACATTCTTACAAACTTTATAATTAGTGTAGAGTTAGACAATAAAACTGAAGAGATTATTTGTTTGTAACTAACTAGAAAGAAGAGTTAGATTTGAAAAAAAAATGTTTTGCATTTGATAGCCCAATTTTTGAGAAAAGTAGTAGGCATTAAAGAAAAGTTATAACGCTATCACGCGTCAACCCATAAATCTGAGCAAAACTTATAAAAGGCAGAAACAACTCAAAGTGAAAATGAAAATAAAGCTCGGCCCAGCGATGCGATGCAACAGGATAGGTCGTGGTAACAAGAAATTTCACCCGATAAAATCGCGGGCAGAAGCTTCATCATAGTAAAATTACATCACACCTTTACCTCCCGAAGAATTAGGCAGATCTACTATTATAAGTAGCAACACATTTACAAACAAATAACAACAAATTTTCTCGTAACATGAAATAAACATTTGTTTTCATAAAACTACCTTTGCTACCGAAACACACCTTGTGATTGTTGCTCTAAACTGCCTTTATACATGCTGTGTGAGAATCATAACTATTCATAACAGACATTTAAACATAAACGTAGCATTTTCAGCTAACCTAAACTGAATATTTTTCTCAAATTTCCTAATCAAAAAGCGCAAGAAAGCTGAAAAAAATGTAGCGTAAAATCTGCTGACTTTTCTCAAGCAAGTTTTCTTTTTATTTTCCTTTCTCTCAGACCACTCCAGCTTGCAAATGTCAAGGACCTGATAATGAGAACATGAACACGCTTCGAATACATTAATGTGAACAAAACATAATGATGAGTGATTTTATTTCTGTAACGATTGTATTTTTGTAAGTAGGTTTGTAGTACAGTTTGTTGGATCGTCGTTACGGGTCGTCTGAAGCCCAAAAGTCTGATAACTAATCTTATTAAGAGGTATTCAGTTACTGGGTTGAAGAGGTCAAATAGACTGGAAGCCGACCCAAACATAGTTAAGAATAATCTAGGCAAATGGTGATAATGAATTATCTTTGTATTTCCACGTCAAAATATATTTTAGAAAATAATTGTAGTTGGTGTTTCCTATCAGAGAAGAAAGGCCGACACAAATTCAAAGGTCACAGTATTTTTTAAGTCCAAACATAATCTTGGTCAGATTATGTGAGGACCAGGCAGATTAGTGTCTGAAATAGTCTCTAAAGTAATTAACAACACAGATATGAGTGGACCTGACCAGCACTCACTTGTTAGTAATCGTGCCGCTCAACTTTAAAATACACATTTTTACTGTAAAACTCCCGACGCGGTATAGGAATATGTTTCAATTGAATGATCACAGCTGTTACAGCCTTTCGCGTTGTTTGTTATTTAAATTGGGTTAATGAATGGTCGGGTTATCAAAATATTGTGGTTTAATTAAAATGCGGAAAGGTTAAATCCACTTTTATGTTTCGGCTTAAACTTTCGTCAATTAGCCAAAACATCTGCGCTCAAAAACAAGGATAGATGACGTGGCCCAAAAAGCTGCGCAATGTAAATAGACTGAGCAGGACTGTCCACAGCATGTACAACAAAAAGTGGGCCCAAATAGCACAAAACTGATGCCCTAAAACAATGAGGTGGGAACAGGCTCCGGTTTTTTCTAAAAGGCCTGTCGATAAAATACTATTAGCATCGCATCTTTTTACAAAGACGAAGATTATGCGAGATTTTGAAGGCAATCCAAACTTTTGAGAAACGAAGTTTAAACTAAAGCATTACAATAATGAAAGTGTAATTGACCCTAAATTTAATTCAAAACCACTTTAACAATTACCAAAATCGGCAATATAAAACTCTTTGAAATGTTAAAAGCAATTTAACTGACACAAAGCCAATAACTTTTCGGATAAAACAGAGATACGTATAGCGTAAGCCGATAACCGACTACCCACACAACTGAAATAACTACCCACGTAGAAATATTGGGTTTTATTAAAAGATAATTGTGATATTTAAATGTAGTAAATTAAAGTCCAATGAAGAGTGATAGAACTCCTTTACAAATAGTGAAACTATTTACAAAACGAATTAAAACCATCTGTTACTTAGGTTGAGGGGTTTTTGCCCTGAAGTGACATGACTACTAAAAAGGTTATCAAACCAGGATATGTTATATGCAAAAAAAAATTGCCACTTAATTTACTAATTGTAATAATTACATTTATTTTAGACCGCGGTAATTGACCATGGATTTTTACACTCTCCCACCCAATCGAAAATAACAAGCGTAAACATCATTCTCATACCTCACAGCAGCAAAGACTTTGAAACGGTTATAAATAGACCAAAGGTGTTTCAAATAGTTACATAGCACTATACCTACCAAACTACGACGGCTACGAGCGCTACGTCGTAGTACGTCTACGCTAGCGACGCGTAGCTCGTAGCGGGGACCTAAGTGCTACGAATATGTTGATACCATTTTACGAGTTTATGGATAATGTTATGTAAGTAATAATATTAGTTATTTTTATAACGGGAAGGGCACCTATGTTCGGCAGCAAGTTTATGGGTATTTTATAATTATTATTTTATTTTTTAGTTCGTAACCCTAATACAGTAAGGAGAGAAAAGCGTTAACGAAAACATTCCTTAAATAACTTTATCTTTAAGTTAATAGGCTTATCACTAAGTCGTTCTGTGAAACTCCTGACACCCAAACAAGGCCAAATCCTGTATCTCAGGTGCCAGCGTTCCTACCTGGCAGTCACATTTGTAAAGCCTAACTTTCCATAACAAAACAAAATAATCATTATTTACAACTACGAATAACACAATGCAAAGAGATAATAATAACCGAGTCATTAAATATATATAGTTCAATTAACTGAAACGGCGATAATGGACGACTAAGGCCGATACCACTGGCAGAGCACATCAACTGATCGCTCAATAATATATTTCAATAATTCATTCACGAACGAGTGAGTGGAAACACCGGGAGGGGACGCCGGTGTGGTGCCGCGCCGGTGGTAGTGACCTTATTGGTGATGTTCTTCAGAAAGGTCAGGTGCGTAGTACTCGCAACCGGCGTGTGTGTATGACCAATTGTATGAACCTAAACGAGGCAAAAGAAGTGTGTAGAGATCGTAGCAGGTGGCGTTCCGTGGTTTCTGCCTACCCCTATGGGAAAAAGGCGTCATTGTATGTATGTATGTAATACCCGAACATTGTCATTTTGGACACTTCAGTTGAAAATTCCATTTAATTAAATTACACGTATATAGAAATGTTTCAACTGTGAATTCTGTAGCTGACTGAAATACGCAATATCTGAATAATAGCCTGATTGCACTACAATTGAATGTAATGATTAGTATTATACTTACTTTAAATATTTAAAAAGAAAAGTGAAGTTTGAGATAACGGTATAATTTTGTTAAGATGTTCATCAGTAATTTTGTTTAAATTTATATCTATCTATGCTAACTAGCTTCCTCCCGCGTCGCGTCGTATCCCATATTATATATGATCAAACGAACTTCGACAAGTGAAGTTCGATCGATATTATATTAATCGCTTCATTCGAAGATATAACATTCACAACGTAGTTCCTCTAACCTACAAGGCAACTTCGCACATTTTTTAAATTACCCTTTCTTTTTTTTTTTTTTTTTTTTGTCTGGTATCTGCCATCTGTCTATTTAAACTCATTCTTTTTAGAGTAAGTACAGGTAGTTTAGCAAAACTTCGTTATAGGGAAATGGGGTGGGTGGGTGTTATATCTTCGAATGAAGCGATTAATATAATATCGATCGAACTTCACTTGTCGAAGTTCGTTTGATCATATATTATATTGCATCGCTTCATTCTTCAGATATAACATTCACAACGTAGATGTTTAGAGGTAAAGTTTTGCTAATGACAATACATAAGTTGTTTATTTAATTCGTTTATTTAACATAAACTTTTGTTCCTTTAATAATGATTAATCAGTAACTTTGTGTATACATTGACAATATTACAATCTTAATTTATTATTGAAATAAACTTATATATAATCAAGAATCAACTTCAATCATAATAATATTATTTAGGTTGATAACCTACTACATACCTACAATAATATAGGCGCTAATCAGTCTTAATTTAATTTGGGTTTGGTGGAAAACAAACTGAACTTGCGAAAGAACTTTCTTCGCGTATGGCCCGACAATAATATTTGGCGAACGTTTGAGAAGCGGCTGTCCAGCCAGCCGCTTTCCTGATGGCGTCTATTGACAGGCCAGCGCGGTGCGCCGTGGACGTGGCGGCATGGCGCGTGCTGTGCGCGCTGAATGTCGTCACGTCCACGCCGCTCGCACACAACACTTGTTTTATCCAGCGACTGATTGACTGTGCCGTGGCACCTCTATAGGGCCGTTTAAATGTTAGAAATAAATTATTTATGCTTCAAGTGACTAATGAAATTAGACCTGAGAGCATAAATAATTTATTTCTAAGGTAATCTTTTAATGTCGTAGCCGGGCAAATACTTGGTTTATCCAAAAAGTATGGTAGGAATAAAATTGGATGATCTCGGCCAGGTGCCGATGTTTTAATAATGTCGGTTATGATTATTTCGATGCCTCTGGAATTTATTTTTATGTTTGAGGTCTTAATAAGAGAAAACGTTTGAACTCTGTGAGCTGTGCAAATAGCTAACAAAATTGCTAATTTCTTAGTGATATTTTCTATTGAAAGATCTTCATTCGGGAACCAATTAGTGATAAAGTTGAGTACCACCTGGGGATCCCAAGTACTCGTGTACTTGGGTACACACGGTCTCAACTTGTATGCTCCTTTTAGTAACCTTTTTATGCAGTCGTCTGTTCCTACACTATTTCCTAGAAGTAGCGATAGGGCAGAACGATGACTATTAAGGGAACCGTACGACGCTCCCTTATTAAATTGATCGGATAAAAAGGTCATGACCTGTGGCATTGACACCTCAAACGCGCTAATATTCTTATTTATACAGAATTCCCACCACAGCTTAAAGGTGACATTATATTGTTGCAAAGTGTTTAGGGACAAAGAAGCTAACATTAAGTCAAGAGCGGTTGACGGCGTCCCTCGCTGCGTGAACGCAAGCCGGAGAGCACTGCGGCACCCAGGGTAAGCGACTTGTAAAGTGGATGGTGTGTTCTGAAACGGGACGATAAAAGACCTTTATTTGCTTTCAAAATAACAATTTCGGTGACAAGCATACTCATTAACTGAGGGTACCAGGCTTGTGAAGGCCATTTAGGAAAAACGAGAATACCTTCGGCTTTGTCTAAAATAATTTTTTGTAAGCATTTTAATATCACCGAAAAAGGCGGGAAGGCATAAAAGTGTTTATCACGCCAGCTTATAGTAAAGGCGTCAGTTGTGATGGCATCGGGGTCTGGTCGCCAAGACACATAGTTCTGACATTTTGCATTAGTGCGAGAGGCGAATAAGTCTATATCTGGTTGGCCTAATTCTTGTTTTATTAATTGGAATGCTGAATTTGATAATTCCCATTCTGTGTCCAAGTTAATTTTTCTAGATTGTTCGTCGGCTATAACATTATCATGTGTGTTTATGTAAGAAGCTACTAACCAAATATTTTTACTCTCGCACCACTGCCAAATAGATCGAGATAAATCATTCAAATGTGGGAATTGTATTCCGCCCATACGATTAATATAACTAATGGCTGTTGTATTATCAATACGTAATAAAATAACACAGTCAGAATAATTTCTGACGAACCATTTTAATGCTAAAAATACCGCTAAGAGTTCGAGATAATTAATGTGAAACTTTAATTCTGAACTTTTCCAAGCGCCATTAATGCGTTCGTTATTGCAACAAGCGCCCCAGTCCTGGACGCGTCAGTGAATATTTCTAAAGTGAATGTTTGAGCCCTTATGGAATTGGAAGTTGTGGAAATATTTTTTGACCACCAATTCAGATCATTCAAAATTATATTAGATAATTTAATCTTAGTATCAAAATTGTTGTATGTTTTTAAGGCCAAGTATTTTTGTCGTTCTAAGATTTTAGTGTAAATCCATCCATATCTTGCTGCAGGACAAGCAGCAGTAAGAATTCCAATTAATTGTGCAAATTCTCTTATTGTGCAGCTTGGTAAGCGTAAAAATTTATTTATTGCACTAGCTATGTGAGTGCGTTTTTCGTCCGGTAAAGACATAATTAATTTTTTTGAATCATACATAAAACCTAAATATTTACAAGTCTGTTTTGGTTCCAATGAACTCTTATTGAAATTAATAACAAAACCAAGAGATTCTAATAATTTCAAAGTTTCTGATAAGTTATCACGACATTCAGAATACGTATCACCAATACATAGTATGTCGTCTAGGTATTGAACTGATTTATAACCCTGGTTTCTGAGATGGGACATTACCTCTTTCATAATCTTGGTAAAGGTTCTAGGTGCTATGGATAAGCCATAAGGCATACTATTAAACTCATACAAAATATTTTGTGCTTTATCATCCTCGAAATGAAACCGCAAGTATTTCCGGTGATGTTTAGCAATAGGGATTAAAAGATATGCTTCTTTCAAATCTATGTTAGCCATGTAACCATTTTGAGGTATTAATTTAGTAACGGTCCTATAATCTTCCATTTTAAAATGGAACTTAGATATAAACTTGTTTAGTGGTTTTAAATTCAAAATAAACCGCTTGCCGCCGTCTGGTTTAGAAGTAAGGAATATCTTTGATATGAATTGATTCTCGGTCGGTGAACATGTTGATATCGCGCCTAAATCAAGTAATTTTTTGATAGCCACATTCATATCCTCTTTGTCTACTGTTGAAGAGCAATTACGGGGTGAAAAAGTTTGCACCGGAGTTTCAGAAAATGGTATGGAAAAACCCTTACGAATCCATTCGAGAACGATGTCATTGGAAGTTATGTCCAGCCAGTGAGAATAAAAATTACGTATTCGTCCAGAATGTACCTGTTCTATTGTTGAGGTTGAGCACGCGTTTTGTTCGTGTTCGAGTACCTCGGTTGCGCCGCTGTCTGTGGCTTGCGTGCTGCAGGGGCTTGTCTCCTCTGGCCTCCGCGCCCCCCCCTGTTCGACAGGTAACGCGAAGGACCTGGCCAGTTTTCCTGGTAGCGGGGTCGTGTGACAGACGATTGAACTGTCTGTGGAGGTTTTTGAGGCACCGAGGCCTTCTTTATTTGCAGGCCCTGCTTTTCAATAGCTTTTGAAGCTTTGATTTTTTCGGATAGTTTTAATCCGAACAAGGTGCTGTCCCTTTCGTTATCCTTGATAACATTTAGGAATGATCTTTCCAAGCCGGGAGTTACCAATTTGATACGTGCTTCAGTATCCATATGGTGCAGATGGGTTAAGATGCGACAGCTGTCACTTAGCATTTTTATAGCCTGTATTTTTTCCTCGCCTGTAATGAGGAGAGTCATCGCCCTATTCACGGCTGTGATCCCAGTGCCAAGGAGTTGTTGCGATAACTCCATCTTCTTATCGCGATTTCTTGCCATATCTGTAATAGCAGCTGAAATTTCAGCATTGAGTTTTGGTGCTTGTAAAAGAGCACAGTTGGAGGGGACAAGATATTCTTTTAATAGTTTGTCCTTGGCCTCCTTGGGAAGTCCTTTTTTCAAAATGGGGTGCCATCTTTGTGCCAGAGTTTCGTGTATGCTTTCCCCAAACTCAGGAGTGTCGTCAGATTGCTCGCCTAATGCTGACAAAATTTCTGGGTCAAGATCATGTGCAATCGGAGGTGTTTCGGTTTCTGGTATCGCTGGATTGGGGACCGGGATCTCGATAGTATCGGTAACCTCTAAGGCTGGTGGATTCACAGGTCCGTTTATGTCCACTTTATCGGCATCTAATAATAAAAAATATTTATTTTATGTAAGTGGGTACTTTGACAAAAAAATACCTTCGTTCTATCTCTCGGATAGACCCCAGGTTATGTCTGATTTCGCAAAAGTTTTAAGCTACCTCATGTAAGATATGCTTATTTTTTGCTTTTATGCCCTCGTGTTGACTCACGGCCAACCCCCAGGCTTGCCACGTTCGATTTCGAATCAAGGCAGTAAAGAATGTTTTGAGGTTAAACTACCACATTGAATCACTTATTCACCAACATTAAGTACTTGATATTAAATAAGTGCTTACCATTATTCGTGTTGTTATCGAAGCTCACATCTGAATCCGAAGATTCTAACACTCGCAACACGCGACGACGATTTTGTCGTGCCTTTTCTTCGAGTTTACGAATTTTTTTATTATAATGTTCAATTTTATCTTTAGCACTGCGCTTGGGCATTCTTTCAAATGAATATTACTATTAAACAACTAAATATTAAAAACGTTAATTTATCAAATCGGGGACTGTGACGGCAGAACTCGTGTTGTCGTTGCCTCGCACGGAAAAAGAATGAGTTTAAATAGACAGATGGCAGATACCAGACAAAAAAAAAAAAAAAAAAAAGAAAGGGTAATTTAAAAAATGTGCGAAGTTGCCTTGTAGGTTAGAGGAACTACGTTGTGAATGTTATATCTGAAGAATGAAGCGATGCAATATAACTTCATTTACACAGCCTACTTTCCAACTTTTTTCATTCTTCATTTTGTTCGGCTCCTGAGGGTCGTAGCGTGATGTTAAATAGCTTATAACCTTTCTCAAGAATTGGCTTGTCAAGTACACAATTTTTTTTCAAATACGACTGTAAGTTTCAGAATTTGTAAGATTGTGAGTGTGTTTGTACGAAGCAATTCGTACAAACACACTCACAATCTTACAAACTTTATAATTCGCTCATTGAATACAAAAGGGCCACAAATCAAAAAATATAAATTAACTTAATATTTTAAATATTTTATATTTTTTTATGATCACATAACGTGTTAATATAATATATTAAACACGTTATGTGATCCTAAAAAAAAAACATAAAATATTTATAAAATCGTGTTCTGAATTTTTGTTTGGCCTTCCGCGTCCTACACAATTTTTTTTTATTTTTATTTGTGGCCCTTTTGTATTCAATGCGCGAATTAGTGTAGAGTTACAATAAAACTGAAGAGATTGTTTGTAACTAACGAGAAAGAAGAGTCAGATTTGAAAAAATTATGTTTTGCATTTGATAGCCCAATTTTTGACAAAAGTTATGGGCATCAAAGAAAAATTATAACATCACCCTTCAAACCCATAAATATGAGCAACATAATAAAAGGCAGAAACAACGCAAAGTGAAAATGAACATAAAGCACGGGCAAGCGATGCGATGCAACGGGATGGCCGTTGCGTCGTGGTAACAAGAAATTTCACCCGATGAAATCGCGGGCAGAAGCTTCATCATACTAACATTACATCAGACCTTTACCTCCCGAAGAATCAAGCAGATCTACTATTACTAGTGATCGCCCATTGGTCGAAATTCAACCGTACTTCATTTGAATAGAAATACATTATTAAATAAAAAAATATAGATAATAATAAATATAAAAAATAATATGGTTATATTTCACATTCAGTAACACTATAGACAAATTGTTGACGCTGTACTACTATGGAGAGGGTTCGCTGGCGGGATGGTGATGGCCAGGACCAGGACGTAGGTGTAATGAGTAAAGAATACTTCTTCAGGACTCTCTTTTTTATTTTCTTAATACTTCTTAACTGCTGGATATGGAACAATATGGAATGAATTATCACAGAAAGCTCTGTTTTTATAGAATTTTTCCTATTATTTTTAATAGCTTCTGCCCGTGACTTCGTCCGCGTCAAATTTTCGCTACCCTTCCCGTCGCATCGAATTGCCTGCCAGTTTTCGTCAATTTTTCGTTTGCTGCTCAACTCCTTTTGACCGTAGCGTGATGTTATATAGCTTATAGCCTTCCTCAATAAATGGGCTACCCAACACAAAAATAATTTTTCAATTCTGATCAGCAGTTACTGAGATTAGCGCGTTCAATCAAAAAAACATACAAACAAACAAACTCTTCAGCTTTATAATATTAGTATAGATTAATTATGACGGTTCCAAATGTCATAATTATAACCAGCCTGTACAATCTATGACCAGCCGATTTAAGTTCCTTGGACCAGCCTGTACAATCGTGAGGCATACAACCTCTACAGTTTGCACACGACACTAAGTTTTGTATGGGAAACTTACTAATGCCATACTTGACACTCTCCATACAACCACAAAAAATATTTCTTATAAATCTAAACTAAATTCCTATCGTCGCTAATACAAATAATATTAAAGACAAATATTCTCGATATGATCATAGATTTTAAAAATGAAATAGGTTATATATCCATAAAATTAATTAATTACCTATGGCCTATGGTTATACTTGACATTCTGTAAGACTATAGACACAAAATCAGGCTTACCAACTTAGGGGTTTTTCCAAATTTAGGGGGTAAATATGAGGATTGAGATTTTTTAGGGGCGTTCCATTTTTAGGGTTATTCTTAGGGTTTTTTTGCCATCTTACATTTCTCATTGTGTTTTTGATTACAATAAAAGTATTAGCGACTTCTAGTACGGTTCCTCGATACTAAGAATGCAGAGTGAATGATTAACAAATGTCGCGTAATAAATATAGACAAATATTACTACTGTATGCCGGGTCTATGATTACTGAACATTCGTTGGTTATTTTCATTATAATTTTTAGCGGATTTTTTTTAGTAATTTTTTAATTAATATTATATTTAGGGGTTTTTAACTTAAGCTTTAGGGGTAAATATTTCTGGGTGTTGGTAACACTGCACAAAATAATAAAGACAGATTTGGACCATAAACAAAAGAATTTCTATGCATGTGTGTATTAGATACACGGTAATGAACAGTAGTGTGTGTAACGTGTTATTTATTGAAAATAATGTATTTTAACTCATAATTTAAAAAAATATTAGCATTCGTCACTTCTTCTCTGTATAAACTATAAGTGTACGAAATTTCATACTCCTCCGTCCGCCCAATTTTCGTAAAAAGGGATCCAAAGTTTTCGCTTCACGTATTAATATATAGATAAGTAGCAGCACATTAACAAACAAATAACAACAAATTTCCAAGTTACATGAGATAAACATTTGTTTTCATAAAACTACCTTTGCTAGCGAAACACACCTTGTGATTGTTGCTCTAAAGCTTTTATATACTGTGTGAGAATCATAACTATTTATAACAGACATTTAAACATGAACGCAGCATTTTCTGCTAACCTAAGATAAATATTTTTCTCAAATTTCCTAATCAAAAAGCGCAAGAAAGCTGAAAAAAAATGTAGCGTAAAATCTGCTGACTTTTCTCAAGCAAGTTTTCTTTTATTTTCTTTTCTCTCAGACCACTCCAGCTTGCAAATGTCAAGGACCTGTTAATGAAGACATGAATACGATTCGAATACATTAATGCGAACAAAACATAATGATGAGTGATTTTATTTCTGTAACGATTGTATTTCTGTAAGTGGGTTTGTAGTACAGTTTGTTGGATCGTCGTTACGGGTCGTCTGAAGCCCAAAAGTCTGATAACTAATCTTATCCAGAGGTAGTATCCAGTTACTGGGTTGAAGAGGTCAAATAGACTGGAAGCCGACCCAAACATAGTTGGGAAAAGTCTAGGCAAATGGTGATAATGAATTATCTTTGTATTTCCACGTCAAAATATATTTTAGAAAATAATTGTAGTTGGTGTTTCCTATCAGAGAAGAAAGGCTGACACAAATTCAAAGGTCACAGTATTTTTTAAGTCCAAACATAATCTTGGTCAGATTATGTGAGGACCAGGCAGATTAGTGTCTGAAATAGTCTCTAAAGTAATTAACAACACAGATATGAGTGGACCTGCCCAGCACTCACTTGTTAGTCATCGTGCCGCTCCACTCGGAAACTAACGTTTAACGATTCGAAGAATAATACCAAAAGAAAAGACATTTGGATCATTTTAACATCATTATTTCAGCCGAAAAGACGTCCACTGCTGAATATAAGCCTCTCCTGAATTTGGGGGAGTTTGCCATAATTACCATGCTTGGCAGGCGGGTTGGCAATCGCAGTACGGAGGTAAAATGTATAGAGAACACTACTGCCCATTCTTTAATAAGTGCTTACTCGCCTTCTATGACACCGACGAAGATGGGGAAAAAATGGGACGGTGCTATTCTTTACGTCCGGCAACGCGCGGAACATGGTTATATTACCATGTTCCCTTTTAGTGTGACACTAAATTAAACCTGAGTAATTTTGAATTCAAGGCCACAAATGTTATTGATGCAATAGTTACTCATGCTAGGATTCTTATGAATAGCTTTATCGATTAACAATTGTGTTGCTAATCTACTTGCTTGTGGATCAGTGAAGGTTATGTGAAGGCCGTAGAATATTCAGAATAATTTATTACTAAGAAGTGAACTTCTTTGATAATAGAGACGCTTCTAAAGTCAAGTCTACATATTAATAAATTCTCCATAGCTCAACGTGTCATCATTCTCAGTATGAAGTCAAGCATTTATTTAAACTCACAAAAAATATTTATAAATATTTTTCAAAAGGCTTTTATTTTGCATTGTCATGAGAACCAAACGTGTGTGTCAAATTTCAGCCCGATAGCTTCAGTCTAAGGGGGTGATGAATTTTGATTGCAAAATTCCAGCACATGCAAGTGGAGTTAACCTCTAAGTCCCTGAGATACCACATTTGGTATAGACACAATGGTTTTTTAATTGTGTCTGTAATTACGGCATTCAATGGGTTAAATAAAAAAGTTATAAACATAAAATTGATTCTAGTTACCACATGGATGGCAAAGGCCACGCTATTGTGGTCAAGGGCGGATCCAGGGGGTGGGTCATGGGGGTCATGACCCCCCCCTGGGCTGGGTCCACCGTGGACCACTATTTAAAACTGTTAAACATAGGTAATGGTTTTAAGGAAGGATATATTTTTTTGTCGCAATATAGATTTTATTTAAATACCTTCAATAATTTAACCTTCAATAAATCAATTTATTATAAACTAGCTTCTGCCCGCGACCTACCGACCTATAATAAATAGGCTACTCAACACAAAAATAATTTTTCAATTCGGACCAGTAGTTCCTGAGATTAGAGCGTTCAATCAAACAAACAAACAAACAAACAAAAAAACTCTTCAGCTTTATAATATTATTATAATAATAATTAATAATAAAGTATAGATTACCGGTACCGTGTGGCGTCGGACTAAAATAATAGCACCACCCCGTTTCTTTCCGTGGGTTTCGTAAGCGGCGACTAAGGGATATACAAGAGAATGGGCAGCAGCGTTCTCTATGCATTGCAGACTATCATACTGCGATCGCCAACCAGCCTGCCAAGCGTTGCGATTATGGCAAACCCCCCCCAAAAAACCCCGAGAGCTTTCAGCTCGAACTCAAAATCGTTTTGAGTGCCTAGGGAGCTCCGTGGACGATTTTAACGATGGGTTCGTGGAAACTGTCCATACGGTCGGTTCTAAGTTCTTCAAGACCCGCCGTACTAATAGGAAAAAGAAATTCTCAGATCCAACATTACAGCTTATGGAACAGAGGCGCGGAATGATCCTGTAGTCTTCAGAAGCTGCGCTCGAGTACCGGCAGCTCAATAGACGGATCTCTAACTCCTTGAAAAGCGACCTTCGCCGCTATAACACAGAGCGGATCAAGGACGCGAAAGAGCGGAATAAAGGCTCCAAGGTCTTTACTAAGGATCTGTATATTGGGCAGAGCCACCTTCCGAAACTGAATACCGACGATGGCAGGGTCGTATCTGCCAAACCTGAGCTGTTTAAGGAGATTGAGAGGTTCTATGGACAGTTATACACGTCAACAAGTGACTCCGTTAAAAATCTGGCAAATGACCAAAGAGCTAGGTTGACCCGACACTATACCGAAGACATCCCGGACGTCAGCTTGTACGAGATTCGGATGGCTCTGAAGCAGCTCAAAAACAACAAGGCGCCGGTTGATGACGGAATTACGGCTGAACTCCTGAAGGCCGGCGGAAAACCCGTTCGCAAGCCCTTCAGAAGCTGTTTGATTCCGTCATACTCGAGGGCAAAACGCCACAGGCATGGAACAGAGGTGTGGTGGTACTTTTCTTTAAGAAAGGTGATAATGCCCTACTTAAGAATTATAGGCCCATCTCACTTCTGAGCCATGTCTACAAGCTGTTTTCAAGAGTCATCACGAACCGTCTAGCGCGCAAGTTTGACGACATCCAGCCTCCCGAACAAGCCGGATTCCGTAAAGGCTTTAGCACCGTAGACCACATACGCTGCGGCAGGTTATACAGAAGACCGAAGAGCTGTCTCTCTGTTTAGCGTTTGTGGACTACGAAAAACCCTTCGATTCGGTCGAAACCTGGGCTGTACTGCAGTCTCTTCAACGGTGCCAGATCGACTATCGGTACATCGAGGTGCTGAAGTGTCTGTATGAAAACGCCACTATGTCAGTCCGACTTCAGGACCAGACCTCGAAACCTATCCTTCTGCAGCGAGGGGTGAGACAGGGAGACGTCATTTCTCCGAAACTGTTCACCGCTGCACTGGAGGATGTCTTCAAGATTCTGGACTGGAAAGGGGCTGGCATCAACATCAATGACGAGTACATCACTCACCTTCAGTTTGCCGATGATATAGTTGTCCTGGCTGAGACTATGGAGGGCCTCAGTACAATGCTCGATGACCTCAGTAGAGCTTCCGAAAGAGTGGGTCTCAAGATAAACATGGACAAGACAAAGGTCAGAACCAATGCTCATGTGATACCCGCTCCAGTGAAGATCGGAGGCGCTACACTCGTAGTTGTGGAGGAATATGTGTACCTAGGACAGACTGTCCAGTTAGGTAGGTCCAACTTCGAGAAAGAGGTCAATCGTCGAATCCGACTCGGCTGGGCAACGTTCGGGAAGCTACGCAATATCTTCTTGTCCCACATTCCGCAGTGTCTCAAGACGAAAGTCTTTGACCAGTGTGTGTTGCCAGTGATGACTTATGGATCCGAAACGTGGTCACTCACAATAGGCCTTATTAGAAGGCTGAAAGTCACCCAAAGGGCGATGGAGAGGGCTATGCTTGGAGTTTTCCTACGCGATCGAATCAGAAATGAAGAGATCCGTAGGAGGACCAAGGTAACCGACATAGCCCGAAGAATTGCTAAACTGAAGTGGCAGTTGGCAATGTACCCACATTGCTCGCAGAACAGATGGCCGATGGGGCCGAAAGGTTCTGGAGTGGCGACCGCATACCGGAAGACGTAGAGTTGGAAGGCCTCCAACAAGGTGGACCGATGACCTTGTGAAGGCCGCAGGAATCCGCTGGATGCGGGAAGCACAAAACCGGCCGAAGTGGCGGAGCTTGGGAGGGGGCCTATATCCAGCAGTGGACGTCTTTCGGCTGAAATGATGAATGATGATTATAAATTAATATTTTGTATGATAGCAGCAAACGCATTATTCGGGAATGAACGCATCGAAAAGAACAGTGGCGAACTCCCAAACTTTTAATTGCCGTTTCTACCTGTTTTTGCCAGACTATACATACATTAATAAAATACCTACTTTTTACTTTTATGTATGATTACAAAAATTAAATTATAACTTCTTGTGACTTGACCACGACTATGTGACCCCCCCCTGACACCAAAGCTGGATCCGCCCTTGATTGTGGTGCTTCCGGGATGTTCACCTAGGCCAGGGTAGATGGGTTTCATGCCATTATACGGAAACGGTGTGCGTCTATTCTCGGTAGAATACGTGCTAGCTCCCACAGCATCCTGAGTGTATTGTGTGATAGCTGGGACAGCCCTATGCTGGCTCACTGGATACGGCTGCACACGTAAGTGCCAGTTGTATCATTTTTTATTAATGGTAAATAGTAAATAGAATTCCCTAAATAACACCACAAAACCTAAATTCGAAAGCGAAAATAAATATAAACGGCAACATCAAAACGGTGAGTAACGAAGAATATATTTGAGGGATATTTGTTAGCATCGTATCGCCAAAAATAACTCATTAATATGTTTACTAAGCTCTTCCATCGCTGGTAATCCGGAAAGCTCCAATTTTGAGGGGATTACCGTCTATTGATCACGAGACTTATGTATGATAGATAGATACTTCCTAGGAACGTCTGGTTTTTTGGGGTTCCATACCCAATGAGTGCCAACAGGAACCCTATTACTAAGTCTATCTTTCTGTCACCGGACTGTATCTCTTAAGCCGTAATACATCGAAAATTGAAATTTTCACAGAGTGAGTTAACAAATAATAAAATTAAAATATAGTTAAAACTAAGCAGTAGTGGCCCAGTACTTTGTATAAATTATTTTGTCACAACTGCTCTCAAACCGGGAAAGGACATTGTGCGACAACCGGCATGGCTTAGAACAATAATTCAAAGACATGTGATATCTGTCAACCCGCACTGGGCCCACGTAGTAGATTATGGCCCACTCCCTTTGACAGAGGAGGCCTATGTCCAGCAGTGGGAATATAGGCTGTTGATGATGGTGAAAGTAAAAAATTAAAGCGTGATACAATGTAGCGTGTTTTTTATGTATAGTATTAAATACGATACGGTGGTACGGATCCTTTCGTACACGAGTCCGACTCGCACTTGGCCAGTTTTTGTCAAAGTCAACGATCGAAGGACGCCTCAAAGAGATGTCAGCAGCAGTGAAGGGGTCTACTAGGACCGATGCCTGCCGGGGTCGCGTGATTGTTCCAAAGAGATACCGTGACCCTGGCACATGGGCAACTGATGGAACACGGGTGGGTTTTAGTCAGTAAAAGTCTGACACGCCCTCTCACTCTACCCAGAGCGGGAGAAGTCATTTGATGATTTCCCATCCTGAAAAAAAAAACGGTCGAAGGACCGTTAGTGAATAAGTGTTCTCGAGTGTTTCAAAAATAATTCCTCACTATGTCTTGTTCTAATTCCTCACTCCTAGGCGCAATTCCTATTTTTTTATTAATCTTATCGGATGAAATAGCACGTCCGCCTGGAGCAAGTGTGGTGATTATTCTATGTATCTTATCGATGAGGCTTTGCTATGGATTGGCACAATAATACACTGATCGCTTTGAGCTTATGCCCTATATTAAAAAGACGTGAACTTTACATATCCCAAGTTCCAGTTTTTCGATACCGTCAATAAACCGTGTTCCAGTAGCCAGAATACTCAATCAAGCCGACACTGATCCTCGGGAAGGTCCCAAACCACCTACGCAGATCTATCTTTAGCAGACAACAGCAAAATGCATGAGCATAAGGCACCATTCCCACCAAGCGAGTAGCGATTGAGTGACTCGCTTTTTAATAACCTGTTGATTTATTTTACCTAAACGTAAGACGGTTAACGGCCAATCACATCAGATTTAATACTATACTAAGAAAAAGAAAGAAAGAGAGAGATATAAAAATATGGGCATTCGATAGGATTTCCCATCGGCAAAAATTACGAGCTTCTATCCAAACTTTTCCCCTAATAGGGGTGAATTAAAAAATATACATATTTCCAAACGTTTTTATGGTCAAGGCTATAGTGATGATCGTCATAGTAATGGAAGGTCATCAGTGATAAGCCTTGTTGCACCATTATAGTGCATTGGGTGCATGTACATGTGTATGTACTCGGTGCGACAGGTGACTGCGCGTTGTGTTTCAGTCAATGACTGCATTTGAGATTTTAATTAAATAGATTCATGCAATGATCTCACTGAACTCCAGAAATACCTATGATCGTCTTCCATTAATCTTTGACCAGGTCACAGCTAAGTTTACCGTTCAAGAGAGCGTTGAACATTGCGTGAATGCACGGGAGACAAGACTGGTCACTCATGAAATGTTTCATGGATAAGTATTTGATGCCGTCGAACGTCTGGCATGTCTTTCGAAAGACCTATGGCCGTTGCAGCAGACGAGTAATTGAATGGAGACCGCGAGTCGGCAAGCGTATAGTGAGATTTTATATAGAAATACCGATGACCTAAATATCTTCTGGTACTTTTGGACAGACAGACTTGTGCAGCTTTTATTTGGGTGGGAAATCATCAATTGACTTCTCCCGTTCCGGGTGGAGCGGAAGGGTGTGTCAGACTTTTACTGACTAAAACCTACCCGCGTTCCTTCAGTTGCCTTTACCCGGGCTACGGTAACTCTTTCAAACATGTCTTCTTGATACCTATGTCCAGCAGTGAACTTCGGAAGGCTAAGTTAATTAATTGCTCCCGAACTCGTCACCGTTTCGAGCCCAGTTTGCTACTCGCTAATAGTTAGCAGTGGGACCAGTGCCCAAAGCAATAGATGAGTGTTGGAATCTACCGAAGAAAGATCAAAATACGAGTACCTATATAGGTATCGAGACATTTAAGTACCAAAATAGTCTAGCACTGACATTTACGGATTGCGTGGGAGGACAGCTGATGAGTATGAAGCCATACTTTCAGCTAATACGTATACTATTTATATCGAGGGGCTTGTGGGAAGAGAGATTAGGTTAAGCTACGCTTGCCGCGGTTGATCCGTGGATGGGTGACCGTCCTGACATACCAAGACCACTTCTCGTTCGAGAGTCTTTGACAATCCTTACAGGTATACAGAAGTCCGAAACCACCAGTCTCGCCAGGGTATCGGGTAACCCAGTAACTGGGTTGTAGAGGTCAGATAGGCAGTCGTAAATACTGGTACTCAGCTGCATCTGGTTAGACTGAAAGCTGACTCCAACATAGTTCAGAAACGTCTAGGCAGATGATGACAAATACTATCCATATCTCTGTCTAATTTCATTTTACTGATAAATAATGACGAATGACCTAAACGAGGCAAAAGGAGCATAGGAGGATTTATATTTTTTCTCGTATAATTTATTTGCCTACCCCCATGGGAAAAAGACGTAAGTTTAAGTATGTATGTAAATAATGACATTTAAATGATATGATACTTGTTTATTGACAGTATTGGCACGCCATACATGACAGAATATTTCGGTAAATAAATATTGCTATATGTTAATTATAAAAAAAAAATGTGCCGAGGGCGACGTTTCTGCCCACGTTTATATGGCTACAGTTTTTTCACAGAATTTAAAGTAGGGATACTAAGCACTTTCTAGGTACAAAGCTAGCTCATAGACTAATTACTTATTAAGTCTCAAATGTAGTTAATTAACAAAAGTACAGAAAAATTATCCCACTTTTGCATTTGTGTAATATTTCAAATGTATGACCATTTTATAACAGAAAGTCTGTTATTTATGTATATGCTAAATATTGCTGCAAATCTTATATCTTTAATCTATCTTATATCTTATCTTATACCTTTAAACGAGCAATTCTTGTATATATATATATATATATATATATAATCTGAATCTCGGAAACGGCTCCAACGATTTTCATGAAATTTAGTATACAGGGGTTTTCGGGGGCGATAAATCGATCTAGCTAGGATTCATTTTTATAAAATGTCGTTTTATTCGTGTTTTCAATGATCAACTTTATCGATAATCAACTTGAACATAAACTTATTAATTTAAACACAATTTACCAAAAAATACCGAGCAAAGCTCGGTCATCCAGATATTTTAATCTTTAAACGAGCAATTGTTGTATATATATAATCTGAATCTCGGAAACGGCTCCAACGATTTTCATGAAATTTAGTATACAGGGGGTTTTGGGGGCGATAAATCGATCTAGCTAGGATTCATTTTTATAAAATGTCGTTTTGTTCGTGTTTTCAATGACCAACTTTATCGATAATCAACTTGAACATAAATTTATTATTTTAACCTCTAAGTCCCTGAGATACCACATTTGGTATCGACACAATGGTTTTTAATTGTGTCTGTAATTACGGTAATTGACTGGACACAATTTACCAAAAAATACCGAGCAAAGCTCGGTCAACCAGATATTAAGGTTAATGTAACTTTTAAATTTACCAGATCCATTTACAAAAGAAATTATGTATAAATTGTCAACACAATTTCATCTGAAAATAAAGTTATTCCCTCCGATTAATTGAAAAGTTCTCGGAAGCCAATAAGTCAGGAAGTAATTTACAAATCAAAGTATTTTTCTTAGAATTCGGGACTGTGAACATTTTGCTAGGCTTCACTTTTATTATGAATGCGTACAGCAATTCCTCTTTGAAGTATTCAGTTTCAGTTCTGGGAAGTACATGACCTTGTTCGTTTACTTCTATTATTTACTTGATTTTTCTCGCGGCTAGGCCCGCGTGGAGGTCGAAAATTATCTAACGTGCACGTACTCCCTGGATAAAAGTATTATATGTCCAGATATAGAATATATGTGTAGCTATTTATATGTGCCAAACTGTATCCAAATCCGTTCAGACGTTTTTCTGTGATAGAGTAACAAACATCCAAATATTTAAATATTAGTCTTTATTATCACAGCTAAAAACGGTTTACGTTTGCATGCCTTTTTTTTTCTAGATGGGAAATCATCAAATGACTTCTCCCGCTCTGGGCGGAGCGGGAGGGCGTGTCAGACTTTTACTGACTAAAACCCACCCATGTTCCATCAGTTACCCATGTGCCAGGGTCACGGTATCTCTTTCGAACAATCACGCGACCCCGGCAGACGTGTGCATGCCTTAGTTGAGGTAGTTAGTAAGGATAATTTTAAATGTTACATCTGTAACCCGTTTCTGCTTTCTGTGCAAATAAAGATCTATTCTATTATATTCTATTCAAATAGGATATGATTTATTATATTATATTTACCTTTACTCCAGTTTCTCCATGTAACATAGTTTTAGTTGCATCCGGTTGGGAAAAAGCTAGGTTAAAAATTATGACCTACACAATTTTTCTTTTCTTTTTGTCATGCATCATTAAGATCGAGTGGCATGTCATTCATGCCTATACGTAATCTGAATATTAACGACCCAGCCAAACTTTTTGTTTTCTATTAAACTGATGCTTTTAGTACTTACAAAAATACTAAAGTACTCAGTACTAGATCTAAAACTCTACTATTTTTCTACTAGTCGTATTTATGGTAATTGAAAAACGGACATCATTGCGCGTTGCAGGTAACGCTTGGCCACCATTGCTGATTAGGTACAAGCAATGCGAGAAACAGGAAAAGGGTATATTTAGGTGTATTTCGAATTACTGTGATTTTGGTCCTAAAGTCTGAGGGCTGGTTGTTATAAATCATAAAACTATACATTTAACAATACTGAGAAAGTTTATTAATGAACTCGAATTATATTCTAATTAACAGAAAATATAAATAAATAAACCCACACAGCCCATGAAAATTAAAGCCATTAAGGTCTTGTGTGACCAGACACGAAAATCTTTTAAAATTCTTTACTGGAGTTTCGAAATACGAAATAAATCATAAAACCCGCATTTTGTCCGACGCTCGTCCGAATCACTAAAGGCAAAGGTATACTCACATTCGGCCTTTGCGGCAAACTATCCACGCCCATTTTGGAACACACTATCACTCATTCTATGTTACTAAAGTCTTGACAAAGGTTTTATTTGTGTTTGTAATATTTTTTTAAATATTTTTAGCCGCAGCGCGGCTGGCTGTATGCGCCCATCACTGCTGGGGAGAAGACTGGGTGAATTAAGGATGGGCTGCGTCGGGCGACCCGGGAGAATCGAGAGCTGTTTTGGAGTGATAAGATAAAAGTAAGTAATCAAATATATTCAATAACTCTTCATCAGATTTTTTGGTAGCGTTCTGTGTTCTTAAAAATGTATATTATTACGTAAAATTATATTATAATTTACTGTCTCATTTCCATTCAGAAAATTATTAATATGCACCAACTTTCATCAAACCAAAGTATACAGCATATCCTTTAATTAAACAGAAAATACACATTTCAGAAGAGACATTACCCTACTTTACTTTGACCATTATTTCAATTATCGACAGAATCTCTCCCCCATCCCTAGCATACTTGATGCTGCGCGCGCCGTCCAACCCCGCAGCTGCCTCACACCTTATCTCACGAAACCAATCAAAAGTACACCCTTTTCTTTAGAACACAGAGTTTAAATTCGCTATTTCGTCAGTGTCCTTCGTTTTCGTTGGCAGTACAAGTTATGATTGGCAGCGATGTGACTACTATCATTTAAGTTGCAGACGAAAGTGACTTAATTTAGTTAACTGGAGCGATTTGGGCGTGATAAAGAATCTAACAATTACTTTAAATGGGAGCTGCTTAACTTAATGTCTAGGACAATCTGTGCAAAATTTATTGTGAGTTATTCTGGGGTTTGGTATGAATGGTTATGTATATTCTTATCTCGTGATAGCCCTAATTTTGGACAATAAGTAAACAAAAAGAGGATAATAGAACGGAACTTTAGCAGTTTATCTTACTCTGGCAGGCATGACGTCTCGATACGCTCCAAAGATCTCAGGGAAATTTATTGCTACGCAAATGGTACTTAATATTAATTTGCCGTCGTTTGGCCATATCATATAACTATCAAACTAAATTCAAAACACTCATGTCACGAAAATGACAATAATGTTCCTTGGAACAAAAACGCGTGCCGCGCTAGGATTGGAACAAATAGAAAGCAGTACGTGTGTACATGTACACAAGGCCGCGATTTTCCCCGCTGCGATTTTTTGTCGCGCGCTGTTCGATGTTTAACGCTCGGCGATAAGCGGTATCTACAAACGCAAGCACTTCAAAGTACCCGAAACTGTTAAAATCTCCCAATCAACCTTGAACCTAAAGCTTAAGCGATAAAGTTGAAAATCTATTAAAGAAATTTGACAGATTGTAGTAGCTTGATGTGTTGTCTGTACTTTTGTGCCTACGGATGTGAAAAAGTCGCGCGCGTTGGTCAGTACGCCGCGTAGTCCACGTCACACGGACGTAATAATTACGCGGCGGGATTGCTCTTCGCGGATTGGAGCTTTAATGCATCGCTTAGTCCCTCTTCCATATCTATGTGTAAAATATACAAATCCTGTTATAAAATAGAATTTTAACATAGTAGGTACAATATAATATAAGTACAGCGTGGCACGGGCGTTAACGGGCAAACTGGAACCATGAATTCAATGGAACCATGAATTCAGCACATGATTCTAAACCAAGCCTAGAAATATTTCGTCCGTTATCAAAAATAAATCTGCAGTTTCATAGGAAAGTGCAATACCTACGCGATCAAAATGATAGTGGAGCTATTTTTTTTTTTAATAACCGTGGAAATATTTGAACGCTGCGGCTTTCAGAGTGATGTAGGTAATAAATCTATGGTAACATGTTGTACATGAGTGTCCCAGTCATCCTGTATTATGTACTCGTACATTACCACGCCCTCGCTTACCACTTATGTGCTTTCGAAAAATAATCACAAATCCTTGACCTTACCCCCAAATTCCAAGAAAAACGCATTCGTTGAGATATATACCTACGAGTTAAAGTTTATACAGTTATTCACGGCAGTTCCACGACAGCGGGACGTAAGCGGCGTGATTCAATAAAACATGATTTTTTTGTTGTGGTAAATGGATTTCGCGTTCAAGCTTTTTATGATAAATTCGATTTCGATCAGTAAAATCATTATTTTATTTCGAAAGACAGAAAAAGGTAACTTACTACAAGCTGCATTATTGAAAACGAAGTTCTTTAACGCAGTTTGCTTTCAAGAGTAAAATAATTTTACTTTTGAAAGCAAGCTGGCTGAAAATGTTGTTATAAAATGGCATACGCTCTTGCAGCATGCTGTCCTGAACTTGCTTCAAATCGTCATTTTTTTTAAATATAATATTAATTTTTTGCCTTAGTGCATGCTAAAACCTCTTGAGTCCCTGACTTATGTTGTTTATGCAATAAACGTCGTGGAATTATTATGTTCGATGGCTAGTTTCTACCAGCAAGCCAAATTTTCGGAATAATAAAATAAGAAACGACAAGTAACAGGCTTAGAACTTGCGAAGGCTATAATATAATTCGTATAAGAAAACTAGCCAAGTCAGACCTTAGGCTACAATATATTATCCTAAGTTATAAGAAGAAATGATATTTTATGTAGTTACAAATAAATTTCAGGACTGACCATTGCACTTGGCACCCATTTAGATCTCACTTCTTTTGTCGTTAAAGTCAACAACCAAGGCATATATTGAACTTGGCTCTCATTTCACATTTATGTTTTTGATGGGATATAGAAATTCAGTATTTTAGTAAAACCTGTAGATTGTATTTCTTGACTCTATATTGTATAGTAATGCAGTCTTTTTACAAAACTGATAACTAAGAAAAAACTGGAGACTGCATTTCTAAAATCTATATTGTATAGTAATGCAGTCTTTTTACAAAACTGATAACTTACTAAAAACTGGAGACTGCATTCTATGATTTTTACAGTTACATTAGTTAGTTTAGTTTTATAGTTTTTAAAGTTGTAAATGCACCATTTTTGTCCTAAATCAAGCGTATGGTTCCTTTCACTAGTTAATAACTCTATTATCATAGTTTCGAATTCACCCTCAAAACATTACACCTTATTATAGACCTCACAATGGTAGGGCCCAATTCTTGAAAACAAATTTGGCGCGTAAAGACGTAACAACGGTCTGAAGAACACAGCTGCGTGCTAAATCTGTACCAAAATGAAGATTGAATAAATTACCGAAGGCTATACATTATGCAATGAAGTCTCAGCTGTGAATTGTTGCCTAATGTCTATTACTGCGAATTGTGGATTATCTGTAGACGTAAATTACTATTAATTACCAACACAACATAAAGCCTTGTTTCCCTGAAGGGTCGGGCAGAGGTGTACCTATTGTACGCTCACATTTTGCGAATTGTTTTATGTCCCATGTAATAGGGAGCGAGCCTATTGTCATCCACCGGGCACAAATCCAACTCCGGGCGAGAATTTCCAGATGGAAAAACACTTTGCCCTTGTTTGCCTTGGGAATCGAACCCCATTATTTCTACACTTTTGACATTACACTAAAGGCTCCCACAAACAGCGCAACAGCGCGACGTGACTCTCCTAGAACAATTTCTATGTGAACTTCATGAATTTTTCTACAAGAATCGCGTCGCGCTGTCGCGTCACTTGCATCTGCGGAAGCTTTTTTTTTATGGGAAATCATCAAATGACTTCTCCCGCTCTGGGCGGAGCGAGAGGGCATGTCAGAGTTTTACTGACTAAAACCCACCCGTGTTCCTTCAGTAGCCCATGTGCCAGGGTCACGGTATCTCTTTCGAACAATCTCGCGACCCTGGCAGATCTGTAGAAGCCTTATATTGTGGATCTTTGACAGTAGTTACGTATCGTCAGAAGCCCGAAAGACCGGCAACCCGTCTAACCAAGGGCTATCGTGTTACTCAGTAGTTGGTTTGTCGAGATAAGATAGGCAGTCACAATCATCATATAATGTTCCCATTCCTAGAAAACAGATATTTTCTCTGTGAGAGGGAGTGTGTTCTTTATGGTTCTAAGGCAACCAGAAATTGGGTTCGAACTCACGACCGCCTCATAAGTCGGGACCAATATCACTGGGTCACCACTGTTCTCCGATGTCCAGTTGTTGCATGTAAAATTCTGCAGGTATTCAACTACATCCGGGTAAACTGAAAGGCGACCCCGAGATAATTAAGTAAAGGCTATGCAGATGATGAATAACGAGTTAGTAACTATAAACGAAATATGTGTGTAGTACTAGCCAACTTTCCATTTGATGTCCGTTCTATAAAGCGAGATTCTAGGAAAACTGTGTAACTGAATTGAGTACTACATTCAGTTTCTCACCTCGCAATGTTTCGTTTCTAGGAATTCTAACAATCTGGGTTCTCTCAAAGCAAGCTTCCACGAATTTCAGAGGCTGTTGCATTTGGATATACCTATTGAATCAAAGCACATGGATTTTTGAAAAAAAAAAAAGAACTGTTAACCAACATTGGTTACCTACGACTACGAGGTGTACAATCTTAAAGTAAAACAGTTAAAACGGATTGTAAATTAATATTATTTCTTTAACAAAATCAAAAGTCATTTATTCAAACTAGGCTGAGAGTCAGCACTTTTTGAACCTCAAAGTTACAAAAGACAGTGCTTTAGCTGGAAAGCAGAAATTTCGCAACAAACTCCCCAGCAGCATAGCTGTTTGTTAAGATGGAAGAATTTAATTCTACACAATAATAGGAAAATTATTTGCCCTATGTCAGCTAGCACACGCCAATATACCAACAAAACATTTTAATGTTCTTATGATTATGCTCTATATACTTCTACAGATCTTGCCAATGAATAGATCAGAGCAGACGAATATTTGGAACTTATGCAGCTTAGCAATGGATTAGTTAGTAAGGATATTTTCTTCAAAATGATTTCGATGATCATTAACCGTGTTACGCAATAAGGATGCAGTTGGAATCGATATATTTTATATGTTGTAAAAACAAACAAGTCTGGTGGGAACCAGAGAATTAAGTTTACAATGGCTACCAAGGATAGGTAAGTTATAATGCAGGAAGGGAGCAACATTCTACTACGTGAAAGTATAATTTCGATAGATAGGTCAAACGGAGGCCGATCCGTGTTAAACGCTAAAATATTCAGCCACGTTTGATTGGGCTGAAAGCAGATCGATGTTTAATGCAATTCGCACCTAAAATATACATACTTAGCATATGTGTAGTAAGAATATGTAGACGATTTAGGTATACAAAGCCCGTTTTAGCTAACACTATTGCTACGGCTACATTATCGCGATACGGCGAACTACAACTCCGTAGTCAATCTGTGCTCCGTGAGTTACCAGACGTAAAGAATAGCACCATCCCATTTCTTCCCGTGGGTTTCGTAGAAGGCGACTAAGGGACTTGCTAGAGAATGGGCAGCAGCGTTCTCTATGCATTTTACCATACTGCGATTAGCAACACGCCTGCCAAGCGTGGCGATTACGGGATACCCCCATTTGGGGGAAGCCTATGTCCAGCTGTGGATGTCTTTCGGCTGAAATGAGGAATCTGTGCTAAATTAATGTACGTTTTTCTTCCAAATAAAGAACTACTGTGAACTACCCACTTACTATTTGTTTAGCCCTACCTATAGATATACTTCGTTGGTTGATTTGCTCTATTGGTGAACGAGAGTTGGCCCAAAACTGTATACGCACAGGTACTTGATATATAAGGTGTATCTATTCATACACGAAATATTTTAAGAGGTACACCTGTAGGTGGTAAAGAAGCTATAGAAGCAAAAAGAAAATTTTTATCTAAGCGTTTCTGAATTTTCGTAATTATTATAATTTTAAAACTGCTTGAGACGTTTTGCATAAAACCTTTACTCCAAATTCTATGAATGGCCCGCCTGACGCTGCGAGGGCGGCGACCAGACGGCACAACCAGGCTGCGGTGTCTCGGGCCGTAAAAAATAAGAAGGAGCCAGTATTTCTTATGTGCGTCAAATAATTTTTAAATATTATATTTTGAAAAAAAAAAATACATTCAGATTTTTTTTCTTTTTGCTTCTATAGCTTCTTTACCACCTACCAGTGTACCTCTTAAAATATTTCGTGTATGAATAAATACACCTTATATGTTAAGTCAAGAATAAAGGGAACGTTATGGATTGGACGCAAGACCCTCGGACATCGTTTTTGAAAAATATAGGTACAATAATCGATCTTTAACGTTCTCTCTGCTGAGACACAGGTCCCCTCTTTGTGACAGGGAGACAGCATAATCCACCACGCGAGTCCAGTGCGGGTTGGTAGATGTGTTCGTATTTTTGGTTTCCTCACGATGCTTTCCTTCACTGTTTTAAGGGCAGCGGTGATGAATCTCTACTTAATGTTATAAAGCTGAAGAGTTTGTTTGTTTGTTTGATTGAACGCGCTAATCTCAGGAACTACTGGTCCGAATTGAAAAATTCTTCTTGTGTTGGGTAGCCTATTTATCGAAAAAGGTTATAAGCTATATAACATTACGGTACAACTAAGAGGAGCGGAGCAGAAATGAAAAATGTTGCAAAAACGGGGAAAATCGCATGGGTAGGCGATTCGACGCGACGGGAAGGGTCGGGGGTACAAGAAATTTAACACGGACGAAGTCGCGGGCAGCAGCTAGTAATTGATACGAAGTAGAGCGCCTGTCTGGGTGCGAACCTACAACCCACCCGTAAGTCGCGGTCGTTAGGTACCACTGGGCTACCAAAATATAAAACGAAAATAAATAGGATTACCTACCTGCCTGAAAGCTTTAAAGAAAAGCATATCATTTATAAGCAAAACCTCACAGCGAAATTAATTGGAAAATATCAAAGCAAAAGAATGATGTTTTTTTAATAAACTAGCAAATTTTCGGTAAACAAATGTTTTTAGTTTTTCTTATGTAAATAAATCGGAAATCAAGAATAATCTAATTTGTTGTGAGTACTTACATCGTATAAAATCATATCGAGGGTCGTTGTTTCGGTCACCTGTTGCACTGTTCTTAACCTTATTGATTCTTTTTTAAACACTTAGTAATAATTTAACTTTTATTGATAATTCTTCTTACTAAAAATATTATGACCGTTTATTCACTAACAAAAAATTCTTATCAATTTCTGACGTTATTATTTTTAATTTTAGTGTTGGCTGGTATGCGTTTTATAAACCGTACTCTTTTTGAATACTTGTTTTAATTTGCGGTGCAGTCCAGCAACCAAATAAAGAAACCTTTTAAAATTTTAGCATCGTCAAGTTAATGCACCTATGATTGCGAAATATAATTCTAAATTCAAAACACAGCACTAAATGGTAACACTGAGAAGTTCGATATTTGAATCCTAGCGATCATACGTGTGATCATTTAATTTATGCAGTAGTTTTGTGAGGAAAAACAATATTTTCCTTTATATTATTATTTATTTGGCGAAGAGACAAGCGTACTCGCTGAAAGCGCGGTGCACACTAAGAGCGGTCGGCCGCCCTACGTTGCGTACTTGGGCGGGGCAGGCTGGCCGAGAGCAGTGTAGAACTTAATTCAGTTAGGCACCACCAGCACATGAGGCATCACTGAAACTTTACACTCCAACTAAGTAGTTATTTTACTTCAACTATTCGATTTTTGCGCTAAACTAATTATATTGCTATATATAATTATGTATTTTAATTGTGTTAGGAGTAAATCGTTGATCGATGTTTAATGTTGAAAGACGTGGGCAAAAGATCCCTAGTCTGAAAAGTTTTGTTAGGTCTAAACATTAATTTTCTTTCGACTTTGAAAGAGAATAATCAGATTCAAATAATAAATAATGAGATTTAAAATAAGAAGCATAAGTAGGTATTGAAGTTAACAATATAAAGCATTTTTTTTTTCTTTGATGGGTAATCATACAATGACTTCTCCCGCTCTGGGCGGAGCGGGACTGTCAGACTTTTATTGACTAAAACCCACCCGTGTTCCTTCAGTTGCCCATGTGTCAGGGTCACGGTATCTCTTTCGAACAATCTCGCGACCCTGGATATAAAGCACTATAGGATCGTCAGGAATAATATTTACATAGTTAAACATTTAAGTCCCCCAGTACATTTTTTAAAGATAATGTGAAAAGAAAACAAAGTAGAATAATTTGGCGCTTGCCATTCCGCAAATGGCGTAATATTCAATTGAGGAAAAAGGCGAACATTTAAAAGCACGTAGGAGGGTAGCGCACACAAATTGGGGGATATAATTTTAATATTAAACACGTTACGACCTAAATGTAGGAATAATAGTAATATCGTTACCGTTTATGTTTTATACTTTAAAATCATCATACCATGGTGGTAGGCATATCTAAGGTACTTTCTCCTTTGTCTGATGTCTTGTAGTTATTTGTTAAGAATAGGAAGAACTAAAGTGAAGATGGGCAAACAGGAATAGTGGTATTATTACCACCATTACCACCACGTATGTATAACCACCATTCCTGTTTGCCCATTTTCACTTTGACATGTAGTTTCAAAGTATCATACAAGGACATTCACAAGATGGACCGATGAGCTTGTGAAGGCATCAGGAATCCACATGAATAAGAGAAGCATAAAACCTTCGAAGTGACGTCGAAGCTTCTCGACGGCGTATGCGCAGCAGTGGACGTCTTTTCGCTGAAATGGTGATAATGATACTAGCACATAAGTAACATTAAGTACGACTACACCGACGTAAAAATATCGCGGGGGAATTTTGCGCGCACTCTATTTTAAATTTTCGGTCTTGAACCGAGCATTGAGAATGCAACGGAATGCGTCACAGAGGGTCGAAAAAACACTTTGTTCGAATTTTAACTCTCGGCGCTAGGCAGTGCGTTAAAGATCCAATGCACGGAATAATTTCACCGCGATTTTGTTACCTTAGTGTGAACGCGGACTAAGAGCTACACAGTTTTTTTTTTTGTGGGTGGAAAATCATCAAATGCCGTCTCCCGCTCTTGGGCGGACCTGGAGGGCGTGTTAGACTTTTTCTGACTAAACCCCACCCGTGTTCCTTCAGTTGCCCATGTGCCAGGGCCACGGTGTCTCTTCCGAACAAATCTCACGAGCGTGCAAGGCAAAAAATAAGAGTCCCTGAAAAGCGATATATAATTTAAAGAAAACAGACAGTTGCAAGACCTTTTTTTAAAAACACGAAAATATTGACTATGCCGTCGTTGTATATCTACGAAACGTGTATGTTCGTCAGAAATAATTTACATAAATTTGCTCGAGTAACTAGTCAGCGCCGTTGTGATCGATTACAAACAGTTGGATCTAGTACTGCGCTGTACAAAAACAGTATTTTTGTGATGGCTCCAAAGGTCTATAACAAATTACCAAAATGTATAAGAAGTGAAGGCAGTGTTCGTAAATTTAAAAGTAAACTGTATTTATTCCTAATAGATAAGACATATTACTGTATCGATGAATTTTTAAATGATAAAATATGACATTAGCAGTCCCTTATTTAATGTAATTTACCATTGACATGCAAGTAAAAAATAAGTTATAATTTATTCATTATTGACTAATAATACATTTAATTGACATTTCTTATAATATGACATTACATTTTATTATGGACATGCATGTAAAAATAAATTATAAATTATTTATTCTTAAAACATATAAATTACATTTTTCTACACGAACGTGATTTCTTGTATAAATTCAGCATGATTATTAAGAAAACCTAATATACCTATTTGTACACCAATTTCATTGGTAGGACATAGAGCTCGACACAAAATGTATACCTAAGAACTTTATTGTAATACCTGTGTTCACAAATAAAGATTGATTGATTGATTGATTGATTGAAAAGCTCCATCGTTATCTATACTAATATTATAAAGAAGAGTTTGTTTGTTTGGTTGGTTGAACGCGCTAATCTCAGGAACTACTGGTCTGAATTAAAAAATCTTTTTATAATGGGTAGCCTATTTATCGAGAAAGGCTATATAGCATCACGCTACGATCAAAAGGAGCGGAGCAGCAACGAAAAATGGACGAAAACTGGCAGACAATTCGATGCGACAGGAAGGGTCATGGAAGCAAAAATTTGACGCGGACGAAGTCGGGGGCAGAAGCTAGTTTAAAATAACTAAATCAAAACTACGAACGTGAATAATTTAAGACAACACAATTAAACTCTATCACGTTCCATTAAAATATTGTCCAAAGATCAACTCTGCGAAATGTTTCAGCCGCGCGCCGCCGCCCGCGCCCCGAAGTTTCGTTAACCAAAATAAAGGCAAGTACATTGAAACTAAATTAAAGTCTTTCGTCGAGGCATTTGGGTATCGGTAATGGATATATTGAAAGTTACTGTTTGAAGATCCTTACGTAACAGACATTACGCCTGTTTTCCCAGGAGTTAGCAGTGGTTTAGGTAGGTACCTACCTATAGTTGGTACACCCACATATGAGCATGTTGTGGTCTTGTTGTGTGTTATAAGGAGTAGATAAAGCCAGAGGTATTACCAACCTACATCATACCCATATTTGATAATTCTAAACAAACACAACTTACATGTTTTGTTTTCAACCGACGAAAAAAAACGGAGGAGGTTATCAATTCGACGCGTATGTTTTTTTTTTTTTTATGTATGACCACGCATTACTTTTTACATTGTGGTCCGATTGTGACAATTCCTCTTCTATTGGAAAGAGTATACTCCCAAGGTGGTCCCATATCAATTTGGAAAACAAAATCGAACCCTAGGGTCGGAAAACAGGGGATGATTGATTGTTCACTCACTGATTGTAATGTATAATCGCATAACTTTCTACAGAGTAGTCCGATTATGATAATTCTTTTTTTGTTGGATAGGATATACCTTGCCAAGTATTATGAGTAAATTAAAGTCACAAAAAATTATAAAATGAAAACTTTTTAACAAAAAATTAAACCGCCGAAAAAACTGAAAAGCATAAAATAATAAACCTTAAAATTTTGAGTCGGCGCTGAAAAATCAATGAACAAAGATCACTCAAAGCGCCGACTCATAATTTTAAGGTTTATTATTTTATGCTTTTCAGTTTTTTCGGCGGTTTAATTTTTTGTTAAAAAGTTTTTAAACTTTAAATACCTATCTACGTTAGTTTGTAAGCTATAATGTGTGTCTATGGGTTATCAAAGCCGGAAATAAATATTGTATTTATTTATTATTTTATATTTACAGTGGGTGCTTGAAGATAGACGACACCGCCGAGGCTGACCTAAGAAGTGGTTAGACGACCTAGACGCGTACTGCAAGAGTGGCCGAAGAAGTATGACTGGAGGAACAAGTAAGGAAGAGGTGGCCCTGAAAAAGTATGACTGGAGCGATTTGTGGAGACGTTTGCTCAGCAGTGGTACAATGTAAGCAAATAAAAATCATTATTTATACCAAGCAGTAGATACCGGACTACTCAGCTCCTTGTTGCTGAGCATTTCGTATGGAGTTGCCTAGTTTTTGCTCGTCATGAAAATGTAAACCAGAACCCCATAGTCAGGCGTTTCAATTGCGACAACTTTAAACCAACGAGGTAGTTCAAATAATTAAATAAGTACCTACAATTACCGAGCCAGTAAACCAAACACAAAAACAAAAAGTTTGTGAAACCGCAGCAAAGTCCTCGAAAAATTCCACCCAATTTTAATTAACAAAACAAAAAAGAAACATGCCTTGCGGTATGAAACCATGCCAGCCTAGAGTTTGTTTTTCAAGTGCGTTTTTTTTAATCTGTGCCCGTGCGAGGTCCCGTGCCGGTGAAGCCCGCGCCACGCGACCGACAATCCAATTAGATTACGAAACGTGCGCGAATAGAACTAACGGATTTACTAATATGCGCAGTTCGTCTTTCCGAGATTATATAGCACGAGATGCGTGCGTGTAGTTGGAAGGGTTTTTCATGTTACATTTTTAAAACTTTCACCGCTTTGTTTTAGGTCAGAAGGGTAATTGCGTAATACATTATGAGAAGGAATCGCTTTCATTTTGATTGTACACGCGACTACACATCAAGCAACACAATGCCAGTTTTAGCTGAGCTCCCATTGTATATATATGCCGTACAATGAGAAGTCAGCTTATAGTGGAAATCTATAGCTTGATGTGTAGTCGTGCATACCACAACAATCATGGCGTCGTTTACGTTGCTAAGCAGATAATTTTTACGAACGTATGAAAGAATGGATTAGCAATAACCTTCCAAATGATTAATAATGTATTACGCAATTAGGGTGCTGTCTTATATTTCATAGAAAACGAGGAGGGTGAGCTCTGTCTATTGTAAGACTTCCAAAAAGTGCTGATTCTTGCCCTATTTAGAATGAACACGTTTTTATATTTCTTTCATCCACATTATTTCAGCCGACAGACGTACCTATACAACTGGCCTCCTCAAGCTCCGCCACTTTGACCGTTTTTGTGCTTCCCGGATTCCTGTGGCCTTCACAAGGCATCGGTACACCTTGTGGAAGGCTTTTCAACCCCTAAGTTTTAAGGTAAGCGGTCACCACTTAAGGACTTTTGGGCCCAAGCGACCATCTGTTTTGCGAGCAACCTGTCCTGCCCATATATTTTGATAACTTTGAAATATTTTCTTATCACTATTCACAACCAAATTGTGATCAATGTTTCTGTGCGGTTAAGCAGGACGATGCTGTTATGAGTTAAGAAGTATCAGTGTCGGCGCTATCAGCTGCACTGAAATCTATTTTAAGCATAATCAGCCTATTATGTTCGCACCAATGGCCTGCTGGGACACAGGCCTCTCCTCTGGGTGAGGTAGGGGCCATAAACCACCAGGTGGACCCAGTGCGGGTTGGTAGATATCACGTCTTCGTATTTTTGGTTCTAGGACATGCCGGTCCCCTCCCTCACTGTTCCGTCCCGTTTGACTTTTTACTCTATGCGCCTACGTTTCTAAACGTACCTAACGGAGTGACATCTGTCACTTGTCAATTTGACGTTGACACTCTTTGTTTTTGATCTTGAAAGGGATGGTGGGTCCTCTTGGCGTTCCGACCCCGTTTGTAAATTAATTCCTTTAAATCGATCCGTTTGTGGCAATTTGCCGTGATCCAATTGTTTGTTTGAGTAACCAACCCCCTTTGACGATATAATACGGGTTCAGTTTGTTTGAAATGGAAATTAGTTTGATGTATTAGTGATACCATTGAAGACTGCATGCTGTGAATACCTCCAGCCTTATGGGGCGGCCTGGTATCCTGGATTATCACTTAGAACGTCACTACACAATACAATATACACTCACTTACATACATAAATCCAGGTAGGCTCCAGAGCAGGTGTTCTTCTACCATCAGGTGAGTTATTTGAATATTATATTATATTGTTCTGCTCCGCGCACGGCGGACGTTTCGCTCGTCACTCTTGTCTCCAGGGCCCCACCATCATAACTTCCACTGCGCTATTTGAATCCCATGGTAAGGCCCTTGGCTTGGCGTCGAACACTCACTATATTTTCTTTCACCGTTTTCAGGGCAGTGGTGATAAAATTAAATAAATAAAATGCCTGCCTGGGATCTAACTCATGACCTATAACTCATAAGTCGAGTCCGATGCCACTGGGCCACCACTACTCAGTATTAAAGTATTTAGTTTAATTCATTTCCAGAAGTATTAAGGTTATTAGCGCTTGACATTGTCTGGACACAGTTATAAGACTTGAGCGTGACCTCGCTTCTCAGATTAATTTTCAAGTTCAGCTCATTTCAACATCCAAGTTCAACATGGCGTACTTCTGCATATTTTTAATGATCTACGGCGGATATCTGAGGGTCAAAAAGGATCCGTGTCCGTGACTTTTTTGCAATGAAAAAACTATTAAATTTCATTCACATTTTATTTCTTAAAATCAAATATTTAGTCACTAAACTGCAAAAAAAAAAACAAAACAAAGACACGCACAATGGAAGCCGAAACTTGTCCTGTCAAGGAAAGCCTCAAGTGGCATCAACTGTCATTTCAAGACCACGCGTATCCACACTTGATCCACACTTATTCACTAAGAAAGTCAAGATCCGTATCCGTATCCGCGGATCTTGACACCAAAGTTTCCGTATTAAGATGCGTGTCCACGGACATACGTTTTTAACGATCCCACACATCACTGTTTGATACTAAAATTATAACAGACAATAAAGTCAGCTGCAGAAAGCACAATAAATAATCAATCATTTTAATTTGAGATAAAAATAGAAAACTTCCTGGACGGTCTCAATAGTCCTCCAAAAAATAATAACATGGCAACCTTGTACCTAGCTGTCATGTCAAGTCAATTGAAATTTGAAATGTCAAATCTGTAAACAAGAATTTCGTGGATGTTTGTTTTTTAACGGAATCTTAAGTGAAATAATCAATAAATAACGTTTTATACTGAGTAAGAAGTTTATTGATGTTATTTTAGATGACTCTTGGACGTAAATACCAGCAATCTTCCGGGTAAATGGTTCTCCTGCCCTTGTAGCGCTGTCCCTGTTTGGCGATGCATGAACGCTCTTTATCGTTTATAAATAAGGCAAAAATTGATTTTTTCCTATTTATAGGAATGCTGGGGAGGCTCGTAAGGTGTATTCTAACCAGTCGAAGGTCGGGACTCTATCTGGTTGCTCGTCTTCTGTAAGTTATCCCACTAATATAGCATTAAAAATCATAACATTTTAACTATGTGAATCACCCTTCCCTTATCCTTATTAGTAGTGTGTGCTTTGGATTGTTTACTAATTAATTGCTGGTACGTCGAGGCTACTGTTACTTCATACTAATATGCCAATCTATGAGGCAATTCTTTAACTATTGTCTCAAGCTATCTGGTTTCAT
Organism: Aporophyla lueneburgensis; assembly: GCA_932294355.1. Taxonomy (NCBI): domain Eukaryota; kingdom Metazoa; phylum Arthropoda; class Insecta; order Lepidoptera; family Noctuidae; genus Aporophyla; species Aporophyla lueneburgensis. The sequence continues at coordinate 28,293,113 of OW028747.1, forward strand.
AATCTAGGTTTAAACTAGGACAAAATGTGCTAATATTTTATTTTGCATGCAACAAGTGTTTTGTGGAGATAACTTTACTAAAATATTTCTTAGAAATCATATTTTTTGTATCGGCCTGCAGTCTGCTTTCACATTTTATAAATCATACCCAGTGTGTATTTAACTTTCCCTTTATGCAACTATATGCCAGTGTTCATACTTAAACTGCCTCAAATATTACTTCTTTTAAAATATATAATTATCATAGGGAGCATTCAAGTAATACGTAACGCAATTTGGCGGGAGGGGGGGTCTTGCAAAACGTTACGGTGCGTTACAAGGGCGGGAGTTGGAGTATTTAAACAACGCGTTACGTAACATTTTTTTTATTTTAATAAAAAAGCTAGAGAATTAGAATCTTTCAAATTCCAAATATTATACTTTGTTCAACATAATTGTGACTTTAATGGTCACTTAAATGTTACGTAACGTTTAGGGAGGGGAAGGGGGGGGGGGGTGCAGAAAAACGTTACGGTGCGTTACATGGGGGGAGGGAGGGCCTAAAATCTTCAAAAATTGCGTTACGTAATACTTGAACGCTCCCATACCTTGTTAATAATACAGTTGAAAATAATCCTTAACTACAAATATTTGCCTTCATTTACAAGCAGTGCCGTCTCTTGAGGAGATCGAATATGGCCACATCATATCATAATAAATGGATAAAAATAAAAATGTACTAATACTTAACAGCAAACCATTAACATACCACACTCACACATACATAGTGTTCTCACCAATATAATCATGCAAAGTACAACGCACATAAATACATAAACTCAAGCATGCTACCCGAAGGGTAGGTATAAACTATAGAATACCAACTGCTATGAGTCTTGTATACCCAATCCTTTTCCTTGCAATGTATAACTGCTTGTTACTGTGAGCCTGCATCATCCCACTGTGACTTCTAGCTCTTTCGATCTAGAGTTAAATTGAACCACTGGTTGTTTGTTTTCTCCAACTTGTTCCACAATCTTCTACGGGCCCTGCCACAACGCCCTGTGGCTATGTCAGGGCTCCATGTAGTGGTTATTCTGGCCCACAGCTCTTTGGGCGTAATGCAGATGTGACCAACCCAGTCCCACTTCAGCTTAGAGGCTTTTTGAGCAATGTCAGTAATATGTGAAGTGCAGTGTGGGCAGCCAAATAATTGCAGTCCAATTCAACCGTTTGTTAATTGTAAAAATCTACTGTTACCCAAGGGAATAGAAGCTAAAGTCTGAAATACAGGCTATGCTTAGTTTGGCTTCGGATACTTAAACTTTTGTGTGTGCAACGAGTTTCCTATAGTATTATATTTGTCACTAGCTTCTGCCCGCGACTTCGTCCGCGTCAAATTTTTGCTCTCCTGACCTTTCCCGTCGCATCGATTTGCCTGCTAGTTTTCGTCCATTTTTCGTTGCTGCTCGCTCCTTTTGAGTTATAGTGAGTCAACCTTAAAAGATAGACATATGCTCGCGCGGACTTTTTTTTAGAACTTTTTAAAAGAAACAATTCCGTCATACATGATTTTTGCCTTACTTTAACCGTTTACGCAGCGCACGCAACGGAAACTCTCAAAAGGAATAAATTTCCCCCGTTTTTGCAACATTTTTCATTACTGCTCCGCTCTTCTTAGTTGTAGCGTGATGTTATATAGCTTATAGCCTCCCTCGATAAATAGGCTACCCAACACAAAAATAATTTTTCAATTCGGACCAATAGTTCCTGAGATTAGCGCGTTCAATCAAACAAACAAACAAACAAACTCTTCAGCTTTATAATATTAGTATAGATTTACTGTACTATTCCGAACTGCTTTTTTTTAGATTTGTGTGACTTTATTGTATGTTGTTTGAATGACATCCTAATTCATTTAATGGAATTCTATATCTAACTAGCGTCTGCCCGTGTCTTCCTTCATGTGAAAGTTCTTGTTTAACATGAAAAAATATCCTACCTAGTGATTATGCCAACCAGCCCAGCTCCCTCCAGAAGTTTACTATATCTTCTAGGCTGTTGAGAATGTCCGTGTCAGATTTGAGTGCCCCGAGGGTTTCTGTCCTAATCTGGACGACCAAAAAGTAAATGCGCAACAATTTCTTCAGTCTCCATGCAAGCCCTGCATTAGAGACTGTCCGTTATTCCTATTGTGTAAAGTGTTTGTTGAGCGGGCAGTATCCCGTGATCGTCCCCGTCACCAGACGCAGACCGTCCATGTCCAAGCGTAACAGACGTCTGGTCAACCTGCCATCCAAGGGTAGCATAGCTTCTCTGAACTGCCTGCAGCCTGGTGTCAGGGTCTAACAGTTCTCCGCATGGGTGGGCGAAGTCCTGTAACCACCTGCTTAGCTGGTTGAAGGGGAGGGCATGATGGGTTCGGGTCCGCAATCTGACGCGCTAGATGCCCTTTTAGCCTTGTGATTTGCTGTGTCCTTTTATTCAATGCATTGTCACCAGAGCATTGTGACATTCTAGTGTTAGACTCGAGGTAATGTAATTTTTCCCGAAGGATTGGAGGACTGAAGCGCTGTCGGAGAGTATATGTACGCATCCTGGCGTATTTAGCGTTAACCCCTTGTACAGTGCCCACACGTTCAGCACGGTAGACGGTGTTGAGCATTTGCCGTGGGGCTGGATATTTTTATGTTAAGGTCGTGTGAGAAAACTCCGACCTTGATTCCCGATTCGGTCTTTGAGCCATCGGTGTAGACTCTTAGCTCATCCAGGAATGAGTGGTTGTTCTGTTCTTCTGTGAGTATAACGTAACGTTTTTGAAAGTAGTGTAGTTTCGAGGTTTTATCGCAGGGTTTTTTTTTTGGATGGGAAATCATCAAATGACTTCTCCCGCTCTGGGCGGAGCGGGAGGGCGTGTCAGACTTTTACTGACTAAAACCCACCCGTGTTCCATCAGTTGCCCATGTGCCGGGGTCACGGTATCTCTTTCGAACAATCACGCGACCCCGGCAGGCATCGGTCCTATCAGACCCCTTCAGTTTTGCTGACATCTCTTTGAGGCGCGCGTGGAACACTACGCGCCGTCGACCCGAGCCTGGTCCTTACTGGGCGGCGAGCTACCAATTGCTCGCCGCCCGCAAGCTCGCGCCTACGGTGGCCGGGAGTCCGCTATCGACTCCCGACGCCCGGGGCGTCTCCTCCTGCGGCGGCTAGGGACGTGAGGGCGCAGAGACTGCCTCTCCCTCACGCGCCCCGCCTCCTCCTTCGCGAGCATTACTACTTCGCAGAAAGAGGTGACGGCTTCCCATTCCCTCTCGCTCCGTACCATGGCTCGCACCAGGGCCGGACGCGAGAGGTCGCCGCCGCCGATCGCCTCCACGAGGACACGGCGGTGCTCCGCCCAGGCAGGGCAAACTTCCACCGTATGCTCCACCGTGTCCTCTAGACGATCCTCACAATGGAAACACCCGGGCGTATCCTCCCGCTTTATCCTGAACAGGAACCCACCGAAGCACCCATACCCGGTGAGAACCTGCGTCAGGCGGAAGGTGAGGACGCCGTGGCTCCTCTCTATCCACTCCTCAAAGAGGGGACTTACCGCCGCAATTGTGGCGTGCCCTTTTATCGCAGGGTGATGCCATCAAATGTTGTTTGATAGCATCTTTCTTAATGCGTGTGCTTGATTCTAAAGCGTATGTTTAATTTATATCATAGTACAAAAATGTATGGCTCTAATTGATACACGTAAGTAGTTTCAGGCAAAAGGATAGCGCCTAGGATTCATCACTTTTTTGTTTTTTACTTTTTACCCGACTGCCCCAGAAGGATCGTAATGTTTTTGTGTGGAGCTACGTCTGTTTTTACATACATACTAGCTGACCGTACAGACGTTGTCCTGTTTCCTAGAACTCGATAGCAGCGCCACCTACCGGGGCCAGTAGTGAATCTAAACCATCCAGGGTGCCACCCAAACGCATACAAAAAAAAAACATTCAAATCGGTCCAGCCGTTTAGAAGGAGTTCAGTGACATTCACACATACAGTAGAATTATATACATATATAAAGATATAACATCACGCCTGTAATCCCCGAAGTTTAAGCAGAGATGTCATCATAGTCATTCAGCCGAAAAACATCCACTGCTGGACATAAGCCTCCCCCAAATTGGGGGGGTTCGCTCTTAATCTTGCTTGGCACGCTTGGCAGGCGGGTTGGCCATCGCAGTATGGTGGTAAAATGCATAGAGAACGCTGCTGCCCATTCTCTAGAAGTCACTTAGTCGCCTTTTACGACCTCCACGGGAAGAAATGGACAGAGAAGTGCAAAGAAGTACCTTTACTAAATAGAGTCTAAAAATACAATTTATTTGCACTCCTTAGATATCACTTTGCGACATGATCGAACCACCGGATTATGAGGAGGTGTGCGACCGCCTCATGGGAGAGCGGGACCCCCTCGCGTACCCCGCCGTGGACATGGAGCTGTGCAACGTGCCCCGCCGTATCCGGACCATAACCCATGTCCTGCCCGATGAAGACCTGTGAGTATAAGTTATTTAAGGCTTACCAACTAAATATGTACACAGCTTTAACCCACAATCTCGATCATAATTTTAGATCTCGCGTTTCTTAATGCTAAATATTATAAAATAAATGTACTCATAAAAATATTTAAAACAATGATAATTATGTTTTTGATTTTATTAAAGATTCCTAAATATACCGTCGCAGCATCACGGTCGCAGCTGTAGAGTGTAGAAGGAGTTTTATAGATAAGTTCCTACTTTGGTAGCAAACTGTCAAATCATTAGTTGACTTATAATTTAGCTGCCTCCAATAGAATTCTATCAAGCACTGCCACAAACAACTACAAAGATAGTGTAGAATGTGCTTATGTGAAATCGTAACAGGCAAAATGTTAGATGTTAGTAATATATAACTCTATCCTTTGATAATTGAATCGGAAAACCTTGCCTGCAGTGTCACTTATTGTATTTTGCTATTATTTTTGTTGTATTTTTTCTTCTCAGCTCTTAGCCAGGTTTTTTGCATCCTTTGCTATTATATGATTTATAATCATCAACCATTGGTGTCCCATTGCAGGGCAAAAGCCTCTCTTCCCTCCTTCTACTTATCCCTCTTTGTGGACAATCTTCTATCATTCATTGTTTACGATAGGAGTATTAAGCTTACTTTGTACTAATAATTCTAACAATAAATACTTTTATTTTTATTCTGTCCTTCCCCGACAGTGCAAAAGCCCCAATGTTCGTCCGGGACTGCATCCGCTGCTACACAACGGACTACACAGTCGTGGAGTACAAATATAGGGCTCACTCGGGCTCCATGTGTGGTCGGGAGCGGCTAGGGGAGCGCCTGGAGCGCCTGCACGCAGGCCCGCGCCACCAGTATGAGGTAGACGCCGAGCCGAGCGCGAGTACTGAAGAGCCACAGGTACATGCTAGACTACAAGTCCACTTTAACAACCTGGTGAGCAGTCAGTACCACCAGGGAACATGACTGTCAGAGCGCAGGTTGTCTTACCTCGAATAAAAGCCATGACTTTTCAAAGCTTTCGTCATGGGTGTTGTTGTCATAGTTTTCGAGTGTGTTGAAGGCGATAGTGAGGTTAAAATAAAGGTTGAGTATTTTAAGATACAGTAATTACGTTACATTCAGAGTTGAAGAAAGAGCGTAAGGAACTTCTTTCGTAACAGGGGTGGGAACCCCTGTTACGAAACCACCCCTACATGTTTTTTATTTATTTATCTGATTCACATTTCAAAAGCTGGACATAAGTACCTCAGTGTTACAAATTTCAATCTTTAATCCTCAGTCTGAATCTCAGCCATCAAGCGGCCGTCAGTCCGTGGCCTCAATGTCCTCATCATCTTCCTGCAATGAAACCCTCACTCCACGTGGCTCTTGGGCCAGCCTGGACCTACGGAGCTCATCCTCGGATCCTCTGCTACCTGACCTCTTTGAGAGGAAACCACCGGAACAGCTGGATGCTGTCAATGAATCTAGGAGGTGAGTTAGTTCTGTTTTGGGATTTCTGACAGCGTTTATTACTATAATACAGCCGGGGTACTTGCATAACACACGTTAGTGTGTGAAATTAAAACCATTCCTACTGTTTAGTAGGAATGGTTTTCATTTTGACAGTGCAACAACATTCATTGCTTTATTTACGTTATTGAGCAGATACATTTTTCAAAAATATGAAGCAATAGATTAGCTATATCCTTCACAATGATTCACATTCTCATTAATAATGTGTTACCCGGTTATGGTGCTGGTTTCTGCGCACCAAAATACAGATACCTAACTTTACTACTAATTGTGTCAAAATAAATTGTTTTGCAAACATCTCATCACCATCTTGTCTCTTTCTTACCTATAGGTTAGAGAACCGCCAGGCTGATCTCCTAGGGTTGTATACTCCATACCTTGACGAGGAAGAGGCGGTGGAACGAAGGTTAGCTGCTGAAATGCCGTGCGAGATCATGGGGCATAGGATAATGGTGGTCTGCCATCAGTTGAAGTGAGTAATAATTTTTTTCGAGGTATATTATTATTGATTATGATTGTTTATGTAAATAAGGATAAATACTTTTATTCAACACCTTACATTTTAAACAAAATCAGAAATTAAAGATTTTGTGTGCAATGAAAACTAATTATTTGAATTGCTGGAGACTATTACATAGCCAGGTAACTTCTGTCTGTTACAATTTTTTTACAAGTGATCCAATTTGTGGTCCTCCGATGTCAAAATACATAACACCACTCTTGCAACTCCATAGGGCTAGGCAGAGATTTTAGTATATCAAAGTATTCATTATTTTCATGTCATGTGTCCATTCCAGGCTCGAACTAGACGTGGAGCCACTCTTCGCATCAATGGCCGTCTACGACGCAAAAGAAAAGAAAAAAGTTTCAGAGAACTTCTACTTCAACCTGAACTCGGAGTGCACTCGGCAGATGTTGTCCTCCCACGTCCCTCACGCAGACCTCTCGACCCTCAGCCGGAGTGCCGTGTTCGACCTCCTAAATCCTTCGCCAGATATGTTCCTAGTGGTTCGAGTGGAAAAAGTGCTTCAGGGTGACGTCAATGAGTGCGTTGAGCCGTATATTAAGGATGATAAGGTTGGTTTCAGCTTACACTTAAATGTTATAAGACATGATTATATTGCCATCTCCAGGGAGAGGGCAGTCCGTTTCTCTCGCCAAAAGAATAGAATATAATTTATTTCTGAGTATATTGTACATGCATTCGTCTACCACACATCACCACCACAATTAGTGACAAGATTTGCAGACATACCCCTCTACTGAAGATACATTTGCTGATGAAAATCTGACAGTATGTTAGATTATTGCTTAGAAAAAATACATAGCTTCGTAGCGGGATATATAATTAAAAAAAAAAATTTATTAAAGATTATATAGTAATCATGGCTTTGTCCGAAGAGGCAGATTCCCTGTTGCGTCACTTAGATCAACTTGGAATATTATAACATCCAAAACATTGTGTATCATATGCCTTCTTTTTTGCATTTATGTTACTAGTTCCCCACTTTTATAAAAGTACTCAATCCGTAAATGACTATAGCGACAATTTATTTTTTATTTTTTAGGTGTTGTTAAAATATCTAAAAATGAGGTTATACGTGCGACAAGGCCGACAGAATTTCTTTTACGGTTAATACAATTTATTGACCGACTTCAAAAAAAGGAGGAGGTTATCAATTCGTCTGTATTTTTTTTATTTTTTTATGTTTGTTACCTCATATCTTTTGACTGAGTTAACCGATTTTGATGTTTCTTTTTTTATTTGAAAGCTGGTGCTTCCCGAATGGTCCCCTTTTAATTTGGTTCCATTCGGACAATGGGGTCCATGTGAAAACCATATTTCTTAAATTTGCATTAAGTATTTGCGCGACAAATGAACGAATAAGGCGATTAGATTAGTGCAGGGTATCTACCATAACTAAAAAGTTAAAATAAAAACTTTTAACAAAAAAAAAACAACCGACTTCCTAAAAAAAAACACTACAAAGTCAAAAATAACTTTAATTTCGGAAGTCGGTGGCAAAAAACCTTAAATACAGATCCTTAGACACCGACTTTCGAAATTAAAGTTATTTTTGACTTTGTAGTGTTTTTTTAAGGAAGTCGGTTGTTTTTTTTTTTTTTGTTAAAAGTTTTTTGTAAAAGGTTTTTTGTTCTCTCTAGAACCGCGAGAAAGTCCGCGCGGGTGCGGCGGCGGCATGCTCCCGGCTCGGCAAGTACCGCATGCCGCTCGCGTGGAGCGCCGTGTCTCTGCTCAACATACTCAGCGGCTCCAACAGTCTGGAGCGCGACCACGACAAGGACAGCTTGGCGGCCTGTCCTAACACTAATAGCTTGGGTAAGTACACGGAGAGTGACCCTAGTCACATGCCAATAACAAATTGAATGACACGTGACGAAATTCAAATTATTTAGAGACGGTAAAAAATAATATCTATACATCTATCTATACAAATAAATAAAATTGGAGTGTCTGTTTGTAATATTAAGATAACCACTTTTTACTAAGTGTATATGGATGTATACACAGTACATATACCAAAACAACATTTTTTACAATTTATGTCGGTCTGTCTGTCTGTCTGTTTGTTCCGGCTAATCTCTGAAATGGCTGGACCGATTTTGACGGCACTTTTATTGACAAGTAGCTGATGTAATAACGAGTAACTTTGGCTACTTTTATTTTAGAAAAAATCTTTTATTTTAGAAAAATACCTGCGTTAATTTCCGACATCCACGCGGGCGGAGCCGCGAGTAAAAGCTAGTTCAAATATATCATTCAACGTGTTCTAAACCAAATTTACAATATTTTACCACCATATTGCGATCGTCAACACACCTGCCAAGCGTGGCAATTATGGCAACGCAGAATTGGGGAGTTCTATATCTCTGTATCATCCTCTTCGTGTCCACTTGAAGGCAAAAACTCAGTTTGCACTATCTTTGACGATAATAACACGATTTTTTAAAGAATTTCGTTTTGGGAAATGACATTTTCATAATTACTACTAGCTTTTGGCCGCGACTACGTCCGCAAATTTTTGCTCCCCTGACTCTTCCCGTCGCATCGAATTGTCTGCCAGTTTTCGTCCATTTTTCGTGTATGCTCCGCTTCTTTTGATCGTAGCGTGATGTTATATAGCCTATAGCCTTCCTCGATTGACACTAAGTGGATAAGTATCGATGGAATACAAATCATTTTGTAGATCAAATAGATATTCTCAAAACTCAGTATTAAAGTAAGAAACATGTGGAAACTGCTGATAACTATTTAATATTTATCTTTTGTAATTGGGCTTATTTTTTCTGAGTGGGAAATCATCAAATGAGGTATCCCGCTCTGGACGGAGCGGAGGTCGTGTCAAAATTTTACTCACTAAAACCCACCCGTATTCCTTCAGTTGCCTGTGCCAGGGCCATGAAAACTCTTTCGAACAATCCGCGACCCTGGCAGGTATCGGGCCTAGCAGACCCCTTCATTTATTGCTGATGATTTATTCTTTTGCAATTGGCCTAAAAAATAATCCAAAACTGTGTTTAATTTCAACGCTGACCTGGGAACTGTTGCAGAAGGTGCATCCGGTAATTGGCTTTAATCATAAATCTTACGATCGAATTCTCAAACGATACTAAAAGTTTTTTTTTTATCTTAACAATACACTTAGTGTTTATACTTAATTCAATTTGAGAATTCGAGGGTTTGATTTTGGCAAAATTTTATCGTCATTTAGAATTTTCTTGCCAGCTCGTGTTCTGTTTGTGTAAAATAGTTGTAGCATAATATTTTGTAGTCCATTCTGTAAATTTTCACGTTCCATCTTATGTATATAGATAACTTTTGCCGTGGTTGTGGTAGTCGAAAAATATCTCGGAAACGTACTACCGGGGTAAAAAGTATCCTATGTGATAATCCAGGTTATAAACTAGTTGTACGCCAGATTTTATTCAAATTAATTCAGCCTTTTTGCGTCAATCCAGAACATACATCCACATAGACACAAATTTTAAAGACTATATCTTCGGCCGCAGAGGTGTACTTGGTATACAAATGACTTTTTACAAATATAAGGTGTATCTATTCATACACGAAATATTTTGTTTTTAGTTTTATAGATATATAATGTCATGGCTTGTGGTGAAATAAAGAATTTATTTATTTATTTATTTTAAGAGGTACACCTGTAGGTGGTAAAGAAGCTATAGAAGCAAAAAGAAAATTTTTATCTAAGCGTTTTTGAATTTTCGTAATTATTATAATTTTAAAACTGCTTGAGACGTTTTGCATAAAACCTTTACTCCAAATTCTATGAATGGCCCGCCTGACGCTGCGAGAGCGGCGACCATACGGTACGAGCATGGCCGCGGTGTCTCGGGCCGTAAAAAATAAGAAGGAGCCAGTATTTCTTATGTGCGTCAAATAATTTATAAATATTAAATTTTGAAAAAAAATACATTCAGATATTTTTTTTTTCGTTGCTGTAGCTTCTTTACCACCTACAGGTGTACCTCTTAAAATATTTCGTGTATGAATAGATACACCTTATATATTCAACATACAGTTTTGACTTTCTTACTATTTTATTATATGTATTTAGGGTGTACCAGAATTTAGTATAAATGCTTCTAGACTCACCAACGTAAAAGTTTAAAAAAATAATCTGCTGCTCCATAGCTTTTAACCGCGTCGGTATTGCACTTTTGTATGAAACAGCTGTTTTTTGCTCGTCGTTGTCCCCTCCACAGTGTACTTATTAAACTTTGTACCTTACGTTGGGTGGTTTGTGGTAGCGGTCTGCTGTAGAAGAGCATCTCTATGAGCATACAAACATAGCCAGTGATGTACAAAATACCTTACACAAAGTATCTGGAATACAAAATGCAAGATACTTTTAAATTAGGTATTTCAGATACCAGATACAAATAACTTTTAAGAATGGTATCTGAAATACTAGATACAAAATACGTATCTTTCAAATACTTTTTAAAGATAAAATACTTTTGAAAGGAAATAACATTTTATTGAATGTTTATTCTTTAACGCGCAAATCGCGCTGATCGCGCAATTATATTGTTTTCAAGGTTTAAATTGAGTAAGTAAAAACCAATTCTTCAATCATTTTATCACACATTTTACTTTGATGAGGCCTCATAATCATACCCTTGAAAGGGAAGAGTCGCTGCATGGCAAACAGGTGTTGTATTTGAAAAACATTGTTGGTAATCCAGACAAAAAACATTGTAACTTAGCCAAAATTCGCATCGAGCTGAAAATTGATATAGACGTCAAATCCTCTTCGTCTTCTTGGCGTGTCGATAGCAATCTAAATAGAGTTAGCCCAGAATTTGGCTACGAGCTTAGCATTTTCAGTAGCGTCCATCAAGTCCTGTAGCGTGCAAACAACAGGACATGCTGGACAAGATATCAAGTGCCTCATCGTTTGTGGGACAGCACCACATTTACACTCCAGGGCTGAGTCATCTATGAATCTCCACCTGTACAGGTTTTCTTTACTCCGGCCTACCTGAGTCCGGAGTCTATTTAAAGACTTCCATGAAAGCCCAGTTGCGAGATGTTCAGCAGGTGGAACGAATGGGTTTGGTAGGGAAGCGCCTTGTTACCACAGTTCTAGTCTTTCCTTAGACTGTTCGCCAGTAAGCGGGAGAACACACTTCAGAAAGCTGTTGCGGGTTTTCAGTCTTTGTGACACGAGGATGTTGTCATGCATAGGGTGTCATGTGTCAGAAACTATCTTGGTTCTATAAGATGACCTTGCCACTGCTCTGCGGATAGACGTCAAATAAAACATTACAAATGAAAATATGTCAAAAATCCCCTTCGATCTCATTTCTGCAAAAAAAAATATCGAAGATCAAAGGTTAGATTACAAAGGTTTAGCTTCGTATGAGAAAAAGTATCTGAACAATTTTTGTAAAAAATTGTATGATCTACAACTTTTGTCGAAGCTATTTTTACGATAACACGCTATTTTTACGGTTTCAGAGAAAAATGGGAAAAACCTTAATTTTTGACCTTGGACCTTGGATGTTCTTTCCAGATGTAGGATCGAAGGGGATTTTTGACATTTCATTTGTAATGTTCTATTTGACGTCTATCAATTTTCAGCTCTATGCGAATTCTGGCTAAGTGCTTATTTTGACTGGCTATGGTAGGATTGTAGGATAACCATGTAAGCTCTTTATGTTGGTATCTTTATTATTTAGGCATGCATTGTTTCTAAGTCAGTGGTACTGCCAGTAGACCTTGTGTTTGCAGCACTTGCAATAGAGGAATCAGAATCCTCTTAAAACATGTAATTCATCTTTTGATTTTTTTTTATATCACCTCCAATGTTGTCTAAAACCTCCGCTACTCTTGTTTCAGATCTATAAATTTTTCCTGATTAAATTAGGATAAGTTCTTTTACATATTTTTTCCGCGCTCTTGGTACGCATTTCATTTTAAAGAACGGATGTGACACTGAGATTAATATTGCATCATTTGCTGCAAGCAAGTTAATGTCTCCATACAATCTTGTCACATTTTGTAATTTGAATAGATGTACCTATACATAACTATTACTCAAAGTATTTTAGCAAACATAGTATCTACAAGATAGATACCCTACAAAATGTATTTAAATACAAGATACAAAATGAATTTTGAAAAAGTATTTCAGATACAAGATAAAAATACGTATTTTGTATCTTGTATCTGTGTTTTAGATACTTGTATCTTAGATAAGTCACATCTTTGAACATAGCATACGTTGTCTACATTTCAATTGCATAAGATAATGATAAGTGGAAGCGCAGAGTCTCCTAATACAAGCAATTCCTTGCTTAACCCTTTATAAGGCAGAGAAAACTAGACATGGTATAGTAATTCTTAAATAAAAATTCTTAGTAAGTAAATAATAAGTATGTGAATAATGACATTTTAAATATTTTTTCAAATTGGGAATTCGATGGTCTATTTGCAGAAATGTATATGTTATCATCAATGAAAAATAAAATCGTTTTCAACAATACAGTTGAATAAAATAAATCTTTTTATTGGTGGCATGTATACTGCCTCGTATCTTATAAAGGGTTAAAAGTGATCTCCAATAACATGTATCAAAATGCCATTTTTAATTGAAATAAACTATTTATACATGTGAGTAACAAACTAATCATCCTCGTGTGTCCCCCCCCCCCCCCCCCTCAGACCGCAAGGCGTCGTCCAGCAGCCTGGAGCAGCTGCGTCGTCGCGCGGGCGAGGTGGGCGGCTCACTGACACGCAAGGGCTCCATCGAGCGCCGCGCGCCGCCGCACCTGGCCGACGACCTCGCCAACCAGCTCGACAGCTTCAAGCCGATCGTTATTACCGTCACCAGCTTTTTTAAACAGGTCAGTTGTCTTTCAATTGCAGATACAGGTTTTTCTCTAAACCTAGAAATGGCGACTTTTGCCTAAGTCTTAGCGTAAAAAGTTTTGGTGACAAAAAATGTTTAACAACTTATCTGACGAGTTTTGAAGTACAAATCAGGGCGGTAGAATCAGTTTTTAGTAGGAGTTGGCAACACCTAGATCCTAAATCGCTACGCTACCCTGTAAAACCCTATATAAATTTCGCATTCTATAAAAACTCATCGATTCTCAAGTAAAACTACTACCTTTCATCTAATTCTCACACGGGCGCCACTAATATCCTAGCAAAGTAACATTGCTAGTTTTCCAAAACTTGTTTTACGAATCTTAATGAAAGATTTATAAAATATCTTCAAATTGTTATGTATACTTACCAGGAAACGGACAAACTTCGCGACGAAGACCTGTACAAATTCCTAGCTGAGATCAAGCGGCCCAGCTCCGCTCCAAAGAAACTTAAGTGCATTCCTGGAACATTGAAGATTGAAGTCTCGCCATGCCCTGATGAAATTAAGAATGGACTCACTCCCGAGCTTGCCAAATTGCACCCTTATGGAGGTGAGATATGGTTCAAATTATTTTGTCGAACGCCACTCCACGGTATTGTGGTATTTTTCTTAACGTTGGTTGATTTTATCCGTGTTGGACAAGATCATAAAAGACAGATTTCAAAAATTACATCTTGCAGTGCAAAAGCATCGCAGACCTTCATCGACCCTTGTTCGACGAAGTGCCAGCCCGCACCGTAGCTGAGTCTGTAGTTTTAAATTCCCCAATAAATAATCTGATCTGATCCCCCCAGCGACGTCCTAAGCCGAAGTCCTTACTCCACAGGGGGGGGGGGGGTGCCCTTAGCGTGTAGTTGCTGAGTAATATAAGAAATTCATTCCTGGCTAGAGGCCAGTTCGCTTAAGATAGCCCCAGGTAAATCCGGTAAAGTAGTTACGACCTCTCAAGGTCAACTACGGAATGTCATACAAAAAAAAATGAAATAATAATCTGTGTTAATAAATTGATATTAATTTATTAACCCCGAACCCCAGGTCGTAACAATATATAATTTACATCCTACATGTTTCCTCACAGACGACAACGTGCGTCCGTGCAAGGAGATCCTGCCGTTCCCGTCGCAGCCGCCCGCCATGCCGCACTACCAGTACCGCAACCTGCTGTACCTGGCCGTCAAGGACATCAACCTCAACGCCTACACCTCGCGCACCGGCTCCGCTAGGAATATTACTGTGAGTTTGTTATATTGCCTTATTTACACTGTATGTGATGTTGCTATGCGGGAACTCTGACGACCGGCTTATTTACAACCCCTTTTTTTTTTGTGGGTGGGAAATCATCAAATGACGTATCCCGCTCTAGGTGGAGTGGAAGGGCGTGTCAGACTTTTACTGACTAAAACCCACCCGTATTCGTTCAGTTGCCTAGACGCCAGGGCCACGGTAACTCTTTCGAACAAATCCGCGACCCCGGCAGGTTTTTTACTGCCCTACAAGATTATTTTGGCGCGTAGCCAAATTTGAAACTAACGTCGCCATCTTGTTTTGTCAGTACAATTCGGTTGTGCACTTTCAAAACCTAGCAACTAATAAGCACAATATATCGGCAAATATCTAGCAATTCCAATATGCAAAAATACAATTTTTTAGTTGAATGTCAGTTGGGTTTGAAATTGCACAGCTGAATTCCTGTAACATAAAGTCATGTTTACCAACAACGCCCTCTATCAATGTCATTTAGTATTGTCGTTTGTGTCGTTTTAGCAGTCTAGATTCGAAAAACCGACGTTCTTTCTAGAACTTTCTTTCAAATGATAAATCAGTAGATATTAATTCTGCCTTATTTTCAATAATTTTCTGGTTTTCTTTCCATGCAGTTCGCTAAACGCCAATCAAGTCGTCAAATTTATTAGCTTCATAATCTCAATAATAAATCGTGCATAATTCTTCAAACAGGTGCGAATACAACTGATGTCTGGTGAGAACGAAGAGTCAGCTCTACCTGCTATATTCGGAAGGAGCTCCTGTCCAGAGTTCACCAACGAGGCTTACACCACCGTGCTCTACCATAACAAGTAAGATAGCATTTATTCTTATGATGGCCAAGATTACAAGGTCTACAAATTGTGATTGAATTTTTTGACTGGCCTGTTAGTCTAGTAGTTAGTGACTCTGACTGCTAAGGCTGAGGTCGTGGGTTCGATTCCCACCCAGGACAAATCTTTGTGTGATTAAGCACAATCATTTGAGCTGTGTCTGGGTGTCATTTATCTATAATATGTATGTATTTAGAAATATATAAGTATGTTTATCAGTTGTCTGGTTGCCATAGTACAGCCTCTGCCTATTTGGGATCAGATAACGCTGTGTTGGTTGTCCTAAGATATTAAAAAAATAACTGAAAACCTCTTAAACATTCAGTGTGTACTCATTATTATGAACAACTTTTACTAGGGGAGGCAACCTAAAATAAATAGCTGCAGCTGCTATATAACAAAAACCCTGTCCGATCCTTAAGGGTATTATTCGGCATCGTACTGCGTACATTATTACGTAACCAATTAATGGATTTGAGATTATTATCTTTGCCTTGTGAATATAATTAAATAAAAATAAAAAATAAAAACGAATCAAAGGCAACACTGCATCGCTCAACAAAGTTCACGTGTTACTACGTACAGTTTTGTGTCAAAGAAGCCGCCAGAGCGAGGCGGTTTGTATGATCCTTTGTCATGAACCTGCTTTGTCGCGTGCCGCCAAACAAACTTATAACGAAAGAAAATTACGCTACGTCATACCTTATGCCTACGCGTAGGTATCAGCTGATATTGTTTTGTGGGCATAGTGATCCGGAGACCTAATCATGTTTGTCAAGAAACAATTAATTGAATTAAATGTAGCCCTGATAAGGGCTTTTTTAATATGATGTCCTTTGGGCAATGTACTTACCGACTGCAGGTTTCAGTTCTCTTGTTGTTGCATACTTCGGCGATCGTACTCCACATGTCCACCTCCAACACTGATACACATTCGACACCTTTTCACTAAAGGACATTGCCCGCGGATGGGCCCCTTATTTTTGGTGCCGGGCAGAGACTATTTACTTCTCAAAAATTAAGTCGTAATTTTATAAGTCTAATTTTATTTTATCAACATCTCTTTCACCCTAGCATTAGAAACCGTAATTAATAATTATTTTATTGAATCAAAGGTAGTTCTGCCATTAAAACTTAACCTGAATGTTGCCAAGATAGACCACAGATTATGTCAATTAAATGGTAGTAATCGATTCAAAATATCGATATATTACTATTCCGCCAACTAAAAGTACCGGAGATGTTTACAATAGCTTTTCGCCGGTCATAATTTAGGTCTCATGTAACTGATTAGACGTATATTCAAATCGTGGATTAAAATAGGCAGCGGGTGGGCTAAAATAAAAATAAAAAATAGAAATAGGTAGTAAATAAACTAAAACACGAAGGAATTATAATTTGAGGATATATATGTCGTGGTCAGATCGTAGAATTGATCACTTTATGATGTGACTAGCCATTTCATGAATTAGTTGCATTTCATGATATGACCGACTAAAACTGGCTAGATTGTTTAAAAATTAACGTTTGATATAAATATGAACATAAATCATATGCAAAAGTATCTCTTTAATTAGGTATAAATAGAAAGCAGGAAAAAAAGAAAGAGAAACTGTTTACAACTGTTGCACAAATAGCAAAATATCAACACTAACAAAAGTTACCACAATACGGTCACACTAAAATTCATAAATGATATTACCTAGTTTTATCAAATCGATTTGGTAAATCGATCAACAAAATATTTTAACATGGCCACACCTACCTCGCGTTCCGCATTACAATAACATCGCTGCCGCTGCACTGTTAGCGCGTCAAGAAATCGCCACGCTTAGCGGAAGGATTTTTTGGCGCGCTTATATTAGAGATTTTGCGTAACTCGGAACGCGAGGCTAGACTAGACAGATTAATCTGTCAAATCAATACATCATTCAAATTGTTTTTTAGTGATAAATGGTGATAAATGTCTGCATTTCTGCAATCGGGTAAACTCTTTATCTCGCCGGTGCAGCGGTATGTCAATTGCTCTTTACGTCTGGCGCCTAATCTTCGTAGACGTCAAATCGAAGAATTAGATGAACCAATGCATAAACCTTCTGAGATCCTGGGTAACACCTACATTGGTAAGTTAATATGTCATTTACAATATTTATATGAATACTTACGATGCCTACCTGGTCAATCATGGAGTCATTGTCTGACAAAACAGGTAAATATTCAAGCAGCTAACTTCTAATTCGTTTTAAGCAATGTTAGAAGTGTGCTTTCTATGAAAAGACATGCTTTCTATGTCCTAAGGTTATTAAGCCATTGTGCACACAATAGTAACAGATATAATGTTAAAAGTAAGATTTTTGTCTGCATACTTGAACTTTTTATGTTATCATACATTTATTTTCATTTATAAACAAAATGTCATATATCATGTATTCGTCTCAGACCTATCCTCTAGATGTACTGCTTAACTATTCCCTTGTTATAATAAAAGATTTACAATATAATCTATCATTTGTGGTAAAACTATTTTGTAATGAATTTTAAGCACCTGAATTAATTTACATATTATACTTAGGAATTCAGGTTTTTTTTGTTATCTTCTCAGGTATCTTCTGATGACATCCTGTGTGCAGATTTTTTGTATTATTAGAAAACCGGACATCATCTGACACAAGTCTATCCCTTGTATACCCTGCTCTTGGACACCTAAACATATGTTTTGCGTGTGGCTTGTCAATTGCAAGTCGCAGAACTCACAGAGTTAATCAAGATTGTCTTCAAAGGAACGTTATACTAAGATGGACACCAGCTCTTCACGTAAGTGTTTATTCTTATTTATTTATTTAAACATAATATACATAGTAATTGAATAACAATTTATAGTATAAATATAATATTTTTGTTTTTAGATCTTGCATTTGGAATGAGTTTGTCATCCTTGTTGGGAGGCTGCATCAAGAGTAACACAGAGGCCACCCGTTGCTGGCTGTAAACAACCCACTGTGGAGTCTGCACCAGTGTCTGATAACATAGACCGTAACATCATTGCAGATGTTGTGATTCCTATACCAACTATAGCCCCAGCACAATTTCTACATAATATATTCCTTGAAGAATAAATGTCTATTGTTGTTATTGATTATTTTACTAATTAAACAGCTGTATAGCAGTATACTGTATTTTAACCTCCTCTATAATTAAACAGCTGTATAGCAGCATACTGTATTTTAACCTCCTCTATAATTGAACAGTTGTATAGCAGCATACTGCATCTTAACCTCCTTTATAACTAAACAGAGAGATTATCACACTTGCGGGATTCTGGTACGAGTACCTAAGGTTTAAATATAGCACGCAGAACCAACAGCTTGAATGTATTAACAGCCACTCAGGAAGAATTTGTATGTCACCCATTCGCAGTCTGACCAAGCTTATCTTAACTTGAGATAGATCTGTGCCGTTATTGTAACACCCATGAGCTCCTTTACCCGAAGGTTTTAACCGTTGGTAAGTATTTATTTCTAATAAGTGGTTAGGGTACAGCCCAGTTAATACTGACTGCCAGGTGGTCAGTCCAACATAATATAATACATATATCTAGCAACAGAAGATGCTATGTAGGTAATAGGTAGAACGGGCTGGTGTCTGCAACTCCACGACTGAGCCTGTATTTTGCATACGGAAGTTGCTATGTAATGTTTTTATTTCATTCTGGAATCAATATTAATCCATAAACAATATTATTATTTTAATTTCAAATATTTTTATAAAAAATATTGTTTTATAACCTCAATTTCATCATCTTTAAAAAAAAAAAATCTCTGAAACTAGGGTGAAAAACTGAAAATTGTTTTCAGGATCGGAAAAGGTAATTGTTGTTCTTCAAAACCAAGATAAAACCACCGTTGCCCGCGTTTTTTTTCTAGGGGCCCAAATCTCCTAACAAAACGGGCAATGTCTTTTGCACGTACTCTTTGCAGCGCATTTATGTCCGATTTAAATGAGTCGAAAGCTGCCACAATTCGAGCTCTGACTTCGATTTCCGAATCGCACTCTCTTTTATAAACAATTTGTTTAACATGACCCCATAAATAAAAATCCAGTGGAATGGATGATTGGAATACGACATTGTTCGCGAAACGATAGCGGCACGTGATACGTACAGACGTCGATCAAAAGCTATCTACACGAAAGACTGGCCATTGGCCAACAAGTAGCGCGCCGGTAGGCAACCAGTCGGCAACATCAAAGAGTCGAACGAGTGCCTACAACGCGGTACAGTAGGGCGGTGGATCTTTGAAATAAAAATAGGTAAAAATAACAAGATTTTGCCGGCGGGTGGAGTGTTGTTAACTTATGAAAATTTGCCATATTCACTGTTATATTTCGCATGGATTATAAAAATAAAAAAATCTATTACATTTTGTTTTTTTTTTAGATACATTTATATATCATTTTTTCTAGTACGTATGTTGAACGAGGATTACGCCTTTATTGGATCGGACAGGGTTTTTGTTACATATTGTATACACGGGGACATTTTTTTACGTCTTGAAAAAAAAAATGGGTGTAATAGGTGAACAGAGTAGAAATTTTTATTTTTTGTATTTTTGAATAACATGTAATGAAATTGATCTAGCAATAAATACTACATATTTAAAGTAACATTTTATACTAGAACAACAAAAACAGAAATTTGGAAAAAAAAATCAATTAAAATCTATCGAAACTCAAATCATACGCACCCTACTCAATGCGCGGCATGTATCAATGATTTGGTAGCGCGGTCCTACCCTTTGAAGCCTGCCGATAGGCGGCCTCACTGATCTTTCGCAGACGCACAAGCCGCACACGCATCACAGTCCGCCCGCGTCCCGCGCTCCTTTAGTCACCTGCGATGAATCTGAAGGCCTTCCTGCCTTCTATTTTAGTTACACAACACACCGTATGAAGGTCGAGACGGTAAAAAATGGTATCCGGTATACATGTGTGTTTGTATAACCCGACAAAATATATGCAACAGCTGATTTGTCCCGCATTTTTATGGTTTCAGTGTAATAATTCAATAAACCAGTGTTACCTTGATGAATCTTGCCTGAAAATTGGAAAGTTCATTATTTTATTATTTTAAAACTAAACAAGACATCCAAATAAAGTTGAGATTTCACTTGCCATATTTTTTCCAGGAATACACAAAATAAATTATCGTTACAAAAATATATCGCTTTTTCTTAAATTACAGCTTAAAATTGTTCAAAACATACTTTTCGGAAACACGGACGTGGCATAACTGTAGTCAAATCAAATTTTATCTTATCTGACTATAGTATCTTATCATCGTTCCCAGGAACCCGTCCCTTTACGACGAGATAAAGCTGAAGCTACCCGCCGACCTGGGCGATCAGCATCACTTACTGTTCACGTTCCTACACGTGTCGTGTCAGAGGAAGCCTGTGGCACCCGACCAGGAGAAGAACTTGGAGACGCCTGTGGGATACTCGGTAAGATATTGCTCTTACAACCAAAATGAGGAAGACAGATAATAAACAGTTTATAAATGATCACAATAGCTGTGTCCACACAATCCAAATTTGGTTTAGTGCTCCACGATCCATGATGATGGAGCGCCGATTGAGGATTGGAGATTCTTCCGCACGATCACTTTTAGGAGACCCGCGATCTTACCGCATGTTTCAGTGCCGATTCACATTTTAGCTACATTACGTTCAGATAAACACACGCTCGAGTTAAATTGTCAGACCCAAATCAAACAACTGAGGTGCCTTTGAGTATTGTCAGCGTGCGGATCGGCCGCTCCACAGACCGAGCTATTAAAAAAGAATACCAAAAGAAGTTTTTGGGCGGCGGCGGCTGTTCGGATCATACCATGAATCAACCTTCGGACTAGCGACCATGCCTAAGAATTCATTTAAAAACATTAGTTTTTACAAAGCTTAAGAATGTTGTCATTAAAATGTGTTTCCATTAGGTACATACTGGTCATACAAAGTTAACACGTTGAGTGCCAAACACAGATTGATGGTTAATCCGATATAGCTACAGATTAAGAGCGCATACAAAATTGTTAGTAGCAAGCACGCTATATCGCGTGGTCGGCCATAATGCAGAGTCGACGAATCACGCGATATCGCGTGATCGGCACTCAACGTGTTAAATGTCCAAACTTAACTTATATTGTACTTGCTCGTGGCTAGTGGCTGCCGCTGTGCCGCAACGGCAAGCTGACGTGCGGCGAGTTCCAGCTGGCGGTGATGCAGGAGGAGCCGCCCGCCAACTACTCGTACATCTTCCCCGACGTGCAGCTGCCCGGCACGCGCTGGATCGACAACCACAAGCCCATCTTCAGCCTCACGCTCGACGCTCACACCACTGTGCATCCGCTCGTGAGTTTCTACTAGGGATGTTATGGATATGACATTTCGGATACGGATTGGATACGGATGTAGGAATGATTATTATATCGGATACGGATACGGATATGGATATGAAATTATGTCGGATTATCCGTTAGTTTCGGATAATATCGGTTACGGATATTAAACTTTTAAGGAATTTCAAAAGTAAAATATAAATAGCTTATAAAATGAATTTTTTATATGTCACCATTTGGTAGGAATTACAATAAGTCCGTGAGTAATTATTACAGCTATTTAAAATAAAAATGATTATAAATATATATTGAGTGTTATCTAATCTACCTAAAATAAAAATGTAATAACAAATCCGATATTATCCGAAACTTTTATTTCGTATTCGGTTACGGTTACGGATAATTTTTTATATCGGATATCCGATAGTTTCGGTTACGGTTACGGAGCTCCTTAACATCCCTGGTTTCTACATACTGTCTTTGAACCGTATATTTATTTTAAGTGAGCACACTTTAACTTTTACTGAAAAATACGATTTTGTTTTTTTTTTATTTTTATTATTGGAATGGGTATTCAGTGTTGTGTGGGCTTTAATGTTGGTCCCATTTAAAACTGAAAAACAAAATCCGCCCCTTAAAGTAGAGAAAAAAACCTTTAACAAAAATTTAACTGACAAAATAGGAAATTGAAAAGAAAAAATAAACTATTCGTCTAACAGTGCTCCTAAATTAATGTTAATAACGTTTTTGAATCGGCGAACATCAAGACGCCAAACAAAACAATGGCAGCTTGATAAGCTGCAACGCTGTTGTTTGGTTAGCGGCGGCACATAGATAATTATTTACATTAATTTAGGAGCTTAGTTACCCTAAATGTTTTTTTTTTTTTTTTGCAGGTTCTTTTTCATCATTTTAACTTTTTGTAAAAAAAAAAAATTAGTTATGTAGAAAGAAAAACAATCTTGTGACCTTTATTTAAAACTCTAATATGCACTCGAGAAAACCATTTTAGCACTGAAGTGCTAGCTCACCTACAAAATCTAAAATGGCCCAGAGACCAAATATC
This sequence comes from Aporophyla lueneburgensis, assembly GCA_932294355.1. Taxonomy (NCBI): domain Eukaryota; kingdom Metazoa; phylum Arthropoda; class Insecta; order Lepidoptera; family Noctuidae; genus Aporophyla; species Aporophyla lueneburgensis. Next base: position 28,316,135 of record OW028747.1, read on the forward strand.
TTCCAAAATTTTGATTTTTCCTCTCTGATAGGATACTGAGCCCGGCAGGCCTGCATTCTGATATGAAACAATGCTATTTTATACTTTGTTCACAGGATGGATATATAGAACGGTTCGCAATGGCGTGCGAGGCGGTGCAAGAGGGAAACATTCCGCCGCGCATCGGACTTTCTAACATGGAGTCTGAACTACGCGCTAGGTAAGAAACATACAGTAGAATCCGTTTAGTACGACTTCGCATGTAACGACCAACCGTTTTTAGCGACGTAAGTATAGGCGCATGTTTGGTTTTAATACGAGCCACTATGAAAGTACATCCGTTAAGTACGACTCCGCTTACAGCGACCGACCGCTTTTAACGACAGAATTTCACACAAAATTGTCCGGCTACAACGACGAGTGTTGACGTGTTTACAAATAAATCGTAGGTAAGAAACTATCTCCGCCCCGCGCTTCCCCCTTGCCTACATGTCGCTGATTCGAATGCGACTGTTTAATTTACGGCGTTAATTTGCGGGTGATGCGTGATTTCGCGTACAAGAATGGCTTCTACAAAACGAAAAAGTTTCTCTGTTGAAGGAAAAAGTGTCATTATTATCAATACATTATGTGAAATAAATAAATATTTTGATTCAAATGTTTTTTTTTTCGCTTGGTCACGTAAATATCATTAAATACATTATGTTTGTATGTATATAAATGAATGTGATTTGAATGAAAATCAAAAATTGACATTTCCTTTAGTACGACGTCCGGTTAGTACGACGTAATATCACCGGTCCCTTCACCATCGTTATAACCGGATTCTACTGTAGTTGTTTTAGATAAGCTTTAACTATCTTAAATTTTAGGCTGTGCATAATCATCGTATAATGTTCCCACTGCTGGGACCAGGGACACAGGTGTCCTCTCTGTGATAGTACATGCATCAGAGGGCAGGGTCCCTATATAAAATTTATTCACTTTGCGTGTGTATTTTTGCTTTATCCTCGACTAGCTTCTGCCCGCGACTTCGTCCGCGTTAAATTTCCTGTTCCCCCGACCCTTCCCGTCGCGTCGAATCGCCTACCCGTGCGATTTTCCCCGTTTTTGCAACATTTTTCATTACTGCTCCGCTCCTCTTGATTGTAGCGTTATGTTATATAGCCTATAGCCTTCCTCGATAAATAGGCTACCCAACACAAAAATAATTTTTCAATTCGGACCAGTAGTTCCTGAGATTAGCGCGTTCAATCAAACAAACAAATATATAAACAAACAAACAAACTCTTCAGCTTTATAATATTAAAGTATAGATAATACGTTTAAGAAACGTTGTATATCTAGATGATATTCTACTGTTTCCTGTGACTGTTGCATATACAGCAAGTAGTTGTAAACGAATTGGTGTGGGGTAGGTAAAAAATTAAACATAACTCTAATTTCGGAGGTTGGTGTCTTTGGAAATACCTTTTAGTTTTTTGTCACCGAATTCTAAAATTAGAGTTATTTTTCAGTTTGTAGTGTTATTTTCAGAAATCGGTTGTTTTTTTTTTCTGGAAAACCATTTTTTGAATGCTGTCTTTTTTTCTCAGTATAACAGAGCTGCCCACAGCCAACGTGGAGGTGCTGGCGCGCTACCTGCCGGTGGTCCTAGATAAACTATTACACCTCCTGGTGGCGCCGCCCTCGCTGGCCGGACACACGCTGAACATCGCGCAGGATGTGTTCACCTGCCTCGCGCATCTCTTCACTGATATATCGGTGAGTAAACTGTAATCACGAAAAAAAATATCGCCATTCCCTTTTGAAAAAGTACTATGTAAGAAAACATTAGTCAAAGTCAAAGCATTTATTTCAAACGGCACATAAAAAGCACTTTTAAACGTCAGCAGTTACATTAAAATAGAATTGATTGTAGTCGCCCCTCCCAAAAGGGTAGAAAACTGCACCGTTACTCTATTGATTATTATATTGTTAACCAGTCTCACTTACAAAACCAACACTTTCCTAGCTCATATCGTACCAATATATTTATTTCGCTTTATGGAGGATCTCCAACTAATTCCTATTTTGCTGAATGATAAACAAGTAACTAGCTTGAGTTTAAAAATAAGCCATCTTATAATACCATCATCGTCGACACCATTTCAGCCGATATCATGTCCACTGCTGGTCATAAGCCTTTCCCTAACATCGTCATTTCCCGCATTCAGCGTTTTCCTACGGCTTTAACTAGATTATCAGCGGTCCTCCTTGTCCCCCCTTTTTTTTTTAGGATGGGATAACATCAAATGACTTCTCCCGCTCTGGGCGGAGCGGGAGGGCGTGTCAGACTTTTACTGACTAAAACCTACCCGTGTTCCATCAGTTGCCCATGTGCCAGGGTCACGGTATCTCTTTCGAACAATCACGTGTCCTTGTCCCCCCTTGTCTTCCTATCCAGGCCCCCGCCTTCCAACGTTACGTCTTCCATAACACCATGCAGCTGCCGCCATAAGGAAAAAGGACGTTTCTACAGAAATGTTAAAATGGAGAAAAAAATTGTTTTGTACTTTAAAAAATAAAAAATTCGCTGTTCGAAGGAAAATAACATTAACAATAACTTTTTATTGCAAAAGTGTCGATTACAGTTTAATCTATCGAAATATAGATGGAAATATTAATTAAATGTATGTTATATAATAAAAAAATAACATTTTGTTTTTCATTGTAGTAAAAAAAATATAACAAAATACGTTTTACTGCAATGAAAAGTCGTATCTAACCACATGCGTCCTTTCAACTTAGTAATTAGTCAAATCGTATTTAGTACTTAGAGATAACGTGCTCCCGGGTCGTAGCTACCTAAATAGAAAAGACGTTTCTAGCCATTTGCTGTTAGTATTACTTAGCTATACCTATGTATATTTAGTTAATTACTTTTCAGAATCACCTTCTTGCTTATCGTATAGCAGATATGTGTTGTTAGACCAATTAATATTCATTTAATAATTTTCAATTGAATAAAACACAATTATTGAAGTCAGACTTGTATTCTTTCAGGAATTCAAAAGATATTGGGTTATCATAAACTTTGTCATAATAAATAAAATGCTTAATAATTACTGAGTTCCAAAGTTTGTATTCATCCTAATTAGTTACAAAAGAATATTAAAAAAAAAACTATCAAAAACCTTTCTAACTTTCTCCTTATATTTTATTATTTTTAATAAACAAACAATACCTGATAAATATCAATTTACTATGGAAGGTTGTATTAATTCAAATTAAAAATAATTATCACAGCTTTAACCTGTTAATCAGTACATACTAACTTGTTAATCAGTAAAAACCAAAACAAATATCAGAAACTTCTCTGGATTTGGCGACATAAAATAAAAATTCTTTATTTAAAAAAGATATAAACCTTAACTTTGACTGCCTCGTTGGTCTAGTGGTAGCAAGCGCTACTGCTGAGCATGAGGTCCTGGGTTCGATTCCCAGGTCGGGCAAAGCTTATGGGGTTTTTCCATCTGGAATTTCTCAGTAGCAGCCCGGAGTCTGGATTTGTGCCCGGTGGATGGCAATAGGCTCGCCCCCTATTACATGGGTCTTAAACATAACAGGCGAAATGTGGGTGTACTGTAAGTACACCTCTGCCTAACCCTTCGGGGAAACAAGGCGTGATGTTATGTATAAACCTTAACTATCATTTTCGTATTAATTCTAATTAAAAAGAAATAATTATCACAGCTTTGGAAACTGCCTACTATTTAATCAGTACAAACCAAAAAAGCTATCACAAACCTCTCTAGCTTTCTCAAAATATATATTTTCATTACAAAATAAAAATAAGTATCGAAGTTTGTGTTACTTCATTCTAATTAGGAGTAATTTATCCTAGCTCTGGATGCTAACTGTAAATCAGTCTTCATAAGCTTAAGTTAGATCAATACTATTATTATAATCAGTAGGGAAATTATACCAAAATATTTTTCTGGTGTCTGGCATTAAGGGTGTCAGTTTTTGTATGATTGCTGAATTCCGCCCTTGAGTTATCCCTCTAAATTACTTATTAGGTTTTGGAGGTGGTATCCAAGTTTTTATATTCTTTAGTCCCAGAAAGTCCAGCGAGTAATCTTGTTCATCATAAGGGCATGTCTTGTAGCGTATGCCATGGGTGCCTCTATGGAATGTTACTTCACACATGTCACTTAAATAAGCTCGAGGAGAAGAATGCTGTAATTTATATGATGCGGAACAGTCCTCAAACTGGCAAAAATCTTCTACATTCATCACTTTTACGGCAATATTGGTTCTAGTGTTGAGAACTGCTTGGTGAGTCTTCAAAACCATAAATGTGTTTCTTCATCTTCATGGATTGCTCCGATTGGTGATGAAATTCGTCAGCACCCATGTACGGATGACCTACCACTAAATATTTTAATGTTATTGTTTCTAAATTAATCTCGACTGAATTGATAACATTAGAGCAGTTGTCTAACCAGATGATGACGTGTTTTAAATCTCTATTTGCGAGTAAAAAGCTCTAAAACAGCTTATTATACCATATACTTTGTGGCCAGCAATTGCTTCGTGCCATATCGCAGTAAAAGTTTGAAAAGTACTTTTATTTCCTTTATCACCTATTGGCACAAAACTTTCATTGAATACTATTATTCTCGGGCAAAACATTACAATCTTAAATTCATTAATACGTGGAAGCATTATTACTTTCTGTAAATCAGCTGCAAAATAGGCAGTATCTGAATTGATATTGGCGTTATTTTGTTTTTCAACATCACTTTTGTATGACTTCCCGACTTCCTGGGCGCAACTGATGGAACAGTGTTTCCAACCGCGTACCCCGCTTCACCCCACACAACTAACAATACTATGTTGAAAAGGCACTACTGCCACTTGCGTCCAGCAAATTTTGGTAATACTAACTTGAAAAGGCACATCTACGCAGAACCGTCTTTTTTTGCTAATGAACATGGAGTAATCAAAATCAAAAATCAAAATCAAAAGTCATTTATTCAAACTAGGCTGAGAGTCAGCACTTTTTGAACGTCAAAGTTACAAAAGACAGTCCCCCCAAAAGGCCCGCCCTTCGACACTTCCTAGTGCTTTAGCTGGGAAGAAGAAGTGGCGGAACAAACTCCCCAGCAGCACAGCTGTCTGTTAAGTTAGAAGAACTTGATTCTATACAATATCGTGTAAGTAATTAATATTATAAAACAAAACAAAACATACATTATTCGCCATATGTCAGCTAGCACACGCCAATATACGAACAAAACATTGAAAAGTAAACTCAAGCTGAAATAAATAATAAAACAAAATCGTAAACAGAACGTAAAACTTAAATAAAGCCTCCAGGCATAAAGGGCGTGCCCGCTTACATATTCAACGACGCAAAATGATACATATACATAATGACTTTTCATTTTATGATTAAGTATACATTTTGTAAATAAATAAGACTCTTCTACTTAAATACGCCTTTCTACTTATTATACGTCAGAAATGTCTTTCCTACTTGGTAAATATTATGACTTATGGCAGATGCGTCTTATTTAGTAGTAAGAATTATTAGGTTTTAATTAAGTTAACGCTAATATAAAAATACTGGTAGATGCATCTTGTTTTGCTGATTCCGAATATGTATATAACTCAATTTCGAAAAAAAAGTCAGATACGTCTTTTTTCCGTATGACGGCAGAGTAGAACACTGACTCCTAGGTCACAGGATTCCCCTAGTTTAGGAGGCAGGGTTTTTCACTATTTGTGCGGCCTTTTTTCGAAACCAATGTAATGTCTGTACATTGGATTTTACTAAGGTACCTTGTGTGAATAAACTTTTTTTTTATGCCGAAGCATAATCAGCCTATAATATTCCCACTGCAGGAACACATGCCTCCTTTCTTCGAGAGGCAGTGGGCTTTAACCTACCACACGGGCCCAGTGCCGATTGGTAGATGTCACATGTCTTCGAATTTTTGGGTCCTAGGAAATGCCGGTTTCCTTACAATGTTTTCCTTCACCGTTTGGAGAGCAGTGGTGATGATTTTTTTTTTACACAAAGCACCATAACCTCAAGATAATTATGTAAGAATGTCCTTAATCGACAGCAGTCCAATTGCATCGTAATGACATCTTTTATTTTTTTATTTTTTTTTTTGGATGGGAAATCGTCAAATGACTTCTCCCGCTCTGGGCGGAGCGGGAGGGCGTGTCAGACTTTTACTGACTAAAACCCACCCGTGTTCCATCAGTTGCCCATGTGCCAGGGTCACGGTATCTCTTTCGAACAATCACGCGACCCCGGCAGGCATCGGTCCTAGTAGACCCCTACACTGCTGCTGACATCTCTTTGAGGCGCGCGTGGAACACTACGCGCCGTCGACCCGAGCTTGGTCCTTACCGGGCGGCGAGCTACCCATTGCTCGCCACCCGCAAGCTCGCGCCTACGGTGACCGGGAGTCCGCTATGGACTCCCGACGCCCGGGGCGTCTCCTCCTGCGGCGGCTAGGGACGTGAGGGCGCAGTGACTGCCTCTCCCTCACGCGCCCCGCCTCCTCCTTCGCGAGCATTACTGCTTCGCAGAAGGAGGTGACGGCTTCTCATTCCCTCTCTCTCCGTACCATGGCTCGCACCAGGGCCGGACGCGAGAGGTCGCCGCCGCCGATCGCCTCCACGAGGACACGGCGGTGCCCCGCCCAGGCAGGGCACACCTCCACCGTATGCTCCACCGTGTCCTCTAGACCAGGGGTTCCCAACCTTTATTTGTCTACTGCCCACTTTAAGAATAAATTATTTTTTAACGCCCCCCTTTTTAAACATACTTCAAAACCGCTAAGTACTTATAACTGATTATTGAAACGCAAATTTATAGTATTCGGACAGATTATCTTTTATTGAAAATAAAACAAACATAATCAATTCTTATATAAAAACTAATGTGAAGGTTGAATCTGATGCTGTTCAATAAGTTTGTTGATATCAGGTTCCAATTTACTAAAAAACAGCCGCAAGTCGCCACGTTCGGTAACACGCAAACGATTTCTCTTTTTAGTAAGCAGCGTTGCCACAGCACTAAATCCACGTTCACACAAATATGACGATGGGAATGCTATCAAAAATCGTTGGACAATTGACCACAATCCAGGGTACAATTGCGGGATCGGTTTTTGTAGCCAAAATTCTTGATATCCATTTTAGAACTTGATTTTTATTTCTTCGTTTGTTGTCAATTCTATAAGTTCTTCTTCCAGCTGAGGTGACATTGCTGTGTTGACATTTGAAAACGGATCCAACACCCAGTCTGGTATTTCCAAGTTTAAAATGTCCTGGTATCGTTCGGTGAAGTCAATGTGGAGGTTTTCCAAATGTTGGCAGTAGGCAAACAAGTCGTCGTTACTGCAGTATACTGATAAATTCGGAAAATTGTGAAACTCACGTCTGCCCATATTCTTTTTGTGCAGAAGCAGTTTGGCTGCGAAAGCAGCTACGACATTTTTTGTTTTAATTAAATTTAGTTCAACGCCTTGCAGTTGGAGGTTCATGTCGTTGAACATTTTATACAGGTCTGTCATGTAAGCTATATCATTCTTTGATGTTATGAGGTTGTTGCGCAGTTCTGTATCTTTAGTTTCCAAGAACTCTATCACAGAGTCAAACAGGTTGTAAAATCGAATCAGACAATTGCCTCTTGACAGCCAACGAACTTCAGTATGAAGCAACAAACGGTTGAAATCTCCGTCATTAGTAACACAAAGCTGATGAAATAATCTATCATTCAAAGAGCTGCTACGGATTTTATTGACTGCTTTGATGACATATTGCAGTGATTGAAATAATCGTTCACTTAAGTTTCTAGCAACCAAATGTTGTCTATGAATAACGCAATGTATAGCAAGGACATCTGGAATTTTATTCTTTAAGTATGCTATGAAGCCTTTATGGCGCCCTGTCATAGCCGGAGTGCCATCCGTAGCAACTGATATAATATTTTTCAAAGGAATCTCTTTCTCTTCACAAAACTTTTCTAATGTATTGAATATGGTTTCGCCTTTTGTATCTGTCTCCAAATTTCTGGCAAACAATAGTTCTTCACGTATTTTCTCATCTTTAATAAACCTCACGTAAGATAGCAACAACGCTTCATTAGTTGGTAAAGTGGACTCATCGAACTGGATTGAGAATTGACTAGTCCTCAGATGATTGCACAATGATTCTTCAATGTTTTCAGCCATTTCATCAATTCGTCTTTGCACAGAATCATTACTCAAAGGAATTTTTCGGATAATATCTGCGGCCGGTTTATGAAGCACAGTAGTTATTACTTCCTTTATTGCTGGCAAAATTAACTCTTCTCCGATGTTGTGTGGTTTGCCTTTTTGAGCAATTTACAAAGAGATATTGTACGAAGCTCGAAGTCCGTCGTCATCTTGCTTAGCAGCCGCCGAAAATAGTTTTGATACACTTGGCTGAGTATTATGCTTCTTCTCTAGGTCTTGAAAATATGCTACATTCTTTTCTGTCTTATCTGGATGCATTTTATTCAAATGATCTTGCAGTCTTGAAGGCTTCATTGCTTCGTTCGAAAATGTTTTTAGACATAGAAGACACAAAGGCGACGACGGGTTTGTGGGATTTTCAATAAATCCGAATTTAATATATTCCCCAAAGTATTGCCGTCTCTTCTTTTTTACTTCCGACATTGTTTTGTTTTAAGAAATACGTAAGTGTTGAAATCAAGTACTGCTTATCTATTATGCGCGAAACCGCAAATGAAAATAAAATAAATTTACGTCGTTTATATAGGATTGCATAAGCAGCACGCACCAACAGGAATAAGACAAACGTGCATAAACTCGTTTATCTCATTCGACGCCCAATCGTACTCGACAAGCAAGAACAAGTATTATAGAACCAGCCGATTGGTATAGGTATGTACAATTCGGATTATTTAACAAAAACTTGTTAAAACATGATTGCCCGCGGTCTTTTATATCGAACCGAGTTTGAGCTATATCTTAATTAATATTAGTTGATGTTCACAAGATGTAGTCGAGAGTCGAGAGCTCAGTCGGTGTCTAAGAGTCTTCCTAGCTAGGTAGATGAAATTATAAATCGACCCCAAAGCCCTACACAATGCCCCCTTTTTTTTCTGGGTCTCTTACCGCCCCCCTTTAGGCCTGCAGCGCCCACAAGGGGGCGTTATCGCCCACGTTGGGAAAGACTGCTCTAGACGATCCTCGCAATGGAAACACCCGGGCGTATCCTCCCGCTTCTCATCTAAATGACATCTTGCATTGCATTTATATCACACTTATAAATTTTTCACCGATTTCCGTGATACATTAACACATTTATGCAAGATATTACCTTTTACTTGCAGAACATGAACGAGGGTGCTACCTGCGACAACCACGGCCGCAGCGGCCTCATCACCACGTACATACAGTACCAGTGCACCATCCCACGGCCCTCGCTCACCGACCGGGATATAGGACTGCCCTTACCGCCTGCAGGTATGTGCTAGACCAGTAAGTGATAAATGATAATGATAAATGATAAATGATTTATTTCTGTAAGTAGGTTTGTACAAACACTTTTACAAGTCAATAATATTTTTTTGAGCTAGATGAGGCCGGCGTTTCCTATCTGACTACTCTGAGAAGAAAGGCCGAAACAAACTCAGAGGTCACAGTCTCTTTTAAAGTCCAGACATAATATTGGTAACATTATGTGAAGACTATGTAGATAGCTGTCTGAAATGGTCTTTAGAGGAAAGAACCAAACAGATTGAGTGGGCCTGTCCAGTCAGTGCACGCATTTGTCACTAATCGTGCGGCTCAACTCAGAACTTGAGAAGCTCAACGATCCGACGAACAATACCAAAGAAAGGACATTTGGGTAGGCCGCAAAATTTACTCAACCTGCCAGATCATAATTACAACATACTTGACAAATAAAGAAAGATAAAAGAAAAGAAGAAACATACCCACACAGTCTTCACATTCACAATGATTAAACAATATGATACTTTTCAAAGTAAATATTCATGTCATTGTATAAATAAAATTTATCAATGTCAATGTGTATATGAAAAATCCGGAAAGGATCTCGGTCTAATCACTTGATGACCATGTTAGTCGCTGTCTGAAATGGTCTTTAGAGGAAATAACCACACAGATTTGAGTGGACCTGTCCAGTCAGTGCACGCATTTGTCAATAATCGTGCAGCTCAACTCGGAACTTAAGGAGCCCAACGATTCGACGAACAATACCAAAGAAAGGACATTTGGGTAGGCCGCACAAATTACTCAAACTGCCAGACCAAAATCGAAAGTAAAATAATGACCCACATAGTCATCAAATTCACAGTAGTTAAAACAATATGTACATATAGTAAATATACATGTAGCTGTAAAAAAGAAAAAAAAAGAAAATAAATAAAATATCAAAATAAAAACAAAATCCTCAATATAGTCTTTGACAGTATAATTGGCTTTTTGACATAGTTTCCGCTTTATAAAAGATTTGAATTTATTTAAGCTTAGTTCTTGAATGAGGCTGGGAAGTTTATAATAAATTCAATTTAATGGGGAAGCGATAATCAAGTTATCTTATGTTAATTTGCAGGTCAGTGTCTGATAGAATTGTAATTATAATATGACTAGCTTCTGCCCGCGACTTCGTCCGCGTTAAATTTCGTGTTCTCCCCAACCCTTCCCGTCGCATCGAATCTCCTGCCCGTGCGATTTTCCCTGCTTTTGCAACATTTTTCATTGCTGCTCCGCTCTTCTTGGTTGTAGCGTGATGTTATATAGCCTATAGCCTTTTTCGATAAATGGGCTACCCAACCCAAAAATATTTTTTCAATTCGGACCAGTAGTAGTTCCTGAGATTACCGCGTTCAACCAAACAAACAAACTCTTCAGCTTTATAATATTAAGTATAGATTCACGTCTGTGACAAATATGGCTTTGCAGAATAATAATTATTCAAATCACCAATATAATCCCCTTTTCCCCATTGGTCTCGTAGTCGAAAGGACAATTACTGTCGTCGGTCCTGGGTTCGGTTCACTGGTCGAGCAAAGTGTTATTGAGTTTTCCCATTTGGAATTTCTTAGTAACAGCCCGGAGTTTGGAAGTTTGCGGTGTAATACCCCCGTTCCTCGACAAGTACGTTAAGCCGTTGGTCCTGCGTCTGATCTCCCTCCAGTCGTTTCAGATTGCCGTCCCATCGGACTATGGCAGTGATGGAACAGAGACTGCTCTGTGTCTTCACACCTGTACTACAATACTCGTATCTACGACCCCGATGGCTAGTCTCCTTAAGATTGTCTGCCAAATTTCAACACAGATGGATTCAGAATCATGTACTGAATACATGGTTAAAGGGTGCGCGTCGATGTCTCACTCTTTATACCAAGAATATTTACAGTTTCAATTAATTAATTTTGTTTTCAGTGATGACGGATGGCTCTTGTAAGATTCTGCATGAAGAGTTGGCGCTACAGTGGGTGGTCGCTAGTGGAGCTACCAGGGACCTCGCTATGCAGAACTCATGGTAAGTTAATTGAGTAACTTTGAATATAAACTAATAAGCATGTATAACGGTAATTTTCCGGACTGCTATTGAAAAAATAGAAATCCCACTTTGGCAGACCTAGGAATCGGGATCAGGATTTAATGCTCAGCAGTAGCCAGAAGGAACCTGAATGTTTCCGGTCGATAGTAATATGCTTACCCCCTATGGGACTTAAACATTAACGCGAAATATGGCTGTGCTATAGGTACACCTTTGCCCTATCCTTCGGGAAAACAAGATGAGATGTTATGATGATGTTTACGGTCATTTTATCATGGTTCTATTAGTTGAATTTATTGGCAATATTTAATGGGATTCCATGCAATACCCAATTAAAATATAAATATTACAAAAATGGACGAAAACTAGCAGACAATTCGATGCGACGGGAAGGGCCACGGGAGCAAAAATTTAACGCGGACGAAGTCGCGGGCAGAAGCTAGTTAAAATATAAATATGCGATGATTTTTTCAGTAGGTCAGAGATGGTTGAGATGTTATGATGATATTTACGGTCATTTTATCATGTTTCTATTAGTTGAATTTGAATTTATGGGCATTTAATGGGATTCCATGCAATACCCAATTAAAATATAAATATTAGATGTTTTTTTCACTAGGTCAGAGATGGTTGAGATGTTATGATGCTGTTTACGGTCATTTTATCCTGTTTCTATTAGTTGAATTTGTATTTATGGGCAATATTGAATGGAATTCAATGCAATACCCAATAAAAATAAAAATATTAGATGAATTTTTCGCTAGATAAGAGATGATTCAATGGTACAGAAATTCTTTATACTTGGGTAGTTTCACCCCCTAAAAGAATTTCAATGACTTCAAACTTGTTGGTGTAAATATAAATTCCCTGTCGACCCGCAGGGCGCTGTTCGAGCTGATGGTGAAGTCCATGGTGGAGTACCTGTACTGGAGCGGAGCGCACGAGGCGCGGCGCAAGGCGCGCTTCCCCGACCAGTTCACGGACGATCTCACCACGCTCGTCAATAACGTCACCACGGAGATTATATCCAGGTAACCATCGTCACATAGATCTCTCACTACCTGCCAGAGTCGCGGATTTATTCGAAAGAATTATGGTGGCACTGGCATAGTCAAGTGAAGGAACACGGATGGGTTTTAGTCAGTAAAAGTCTGACGCGCCCTCCCGCTCCGCCCAGAGCGGGAGACGTCATTTGATGATTTCCCACACAAAAAAAAATTTAACTACCTTCACCAACTGCTCCTGAGCCTCCCGCATCCAGCCTTCTCGCAACTCACACCTAGTCAACGGCCTGCCTTTGTTTATCAGATTTTAATATAAACAACCCTATTTGAAGATGAAGACAATGTTTTGGTTTTATTATTTTATTTATTTATTTAGTACATGGAGGACTTACAGCTAAATAAAACAGACAAAAGAAAAAAATGAGGCATCCGAAAGCCAATTACAAGTCCTCACGTATAGACTTATATTAATATTATGGTGTGAGCACGTAAACAAAAAACACATAAATCTTAATTCAAGAAAAAGCTATTAAAGTACTTAGCATATGACTGAAATAATAGAGAAAAAAAAACAAATAATAAAATCTACCGCTACTTGAAAAATTTAAGGCTTAAGCACCTTCTGGCTGAATTCACACTTATTGTGAATGGATCAAAATTATATTCCTTGCCCTATATCATTGACATTGTTGCTTGCTCGCACAATGTAACTGTTCTGCCTATAATTCGTAGATGTACGTGGTACACGTATGGGTGGATTAAAACGAAGTGTTTTACTGGGCACATTAAAATAAAATTTAGATAATAACTCAGGGTTATCAATATTGTTATTGAGGATTTTCAATAAGAACAAACAGTCTGCAATTTTACGTCTGTCTACCAGTGGTAGCAGATGATACTTCTTACAGAGTCCAAGATAAACGGTTGATTGATATGGAATCTTTTGATGATAGCAAAGATATTTTATGAACCGTCTTTGGATGTTTTCAATGCGGTCAATGTATTTATGATAACGTGGATTCCATATCTGAGACGCATACTCTAGCTGACTTCTTACAAAAGTGCAATACAATATTTTTAGTGTTTTAGCATCAGTAAAGCTCTTAGAGAGACGTGTTATAAACCCGAGCAATTTAGATGCTTTTTTGACAATTGCATCAATGTGTGTGTCAAAAACTAATTTACTGTCTTGATAGACGCCTAAGTCACGAATGGTATTGCACCTTGGCAAGATTTGACCCGCCAAGGAGTAAGTAGTGGCTAGGACTGCACGTTTTCTAGTATAAGTGATCACTGAACACTTGGATGGGTTGAGATCAAGTTTATTAACCCGACAATACTCTTCTAGCCGATACAAATCAGCCTGCAGAGCTAGTCTATCTTCAAGCGTTGAGATAGCGGCAAAGATTTTCATGTCATCCGCAAAGCATAATAGTTTGGATGAATGGAGGCACTGATCGATGTCGTTTACATAGACTACAAATAAAAAAGGACCGAGCAACGAACCCTGAGGTACTCCGCTGGGCACGATTACCCAACTAGACATATAATTGTTGAGTACTACAGCTTGTGACCTGTTATCAATGTAAGAAGAAAACCACCTCAAGAGGTCCCCACGGATACCTATGTAGCTTAGTTTCTTTATCCAGGGTATGATGATCAATCCGATCAAATGCCTTGCTATAATCAGTGTAAACCACATCGACCTGCTTACTATTATCCATAGCATCCGTAATGAAGTCATTAAATAAAATCAAGTTAGAAGTGGTAGACCGTCCCTTCAAAAATCCGTGCTGAAAGGAGCTGAACGAGCAATTAAGGGCGGAATATAACTGGTTGTAGACAATCCTCTCAAATATTTTAGCTATAATGCACAGCTTGGATATAGGCCTATAATTAGTAATCTCGGTTTTAGAACCTTTCTTATGTACGGGTGTAATATACGCAGATTTCCAAACTTTGGGGACAACACCTTGAGTTAAAGACTTAGAAAACAAAATTGAGATAGGTAGGGCAACTGAAGGCGCGCATTTAATTAGAAATTTAGATGATTCGTTATCAGGGCTAGCACCTTTAGTTGGATCCAAGTTACGAAGTAAACCGGTCACAACATCTATATTCACTTCTATATGACAGATGTCAGATGAAGTTCCGATGGTTCTCTATTGTGTGACCTAACTTTTTTATCCATAATCTAAAGAGCCATAATTTTTCTTGTCCTAATCATCATTTGTCCGAATGATAACTTGCCCGAACTAAATGTCACATAATATCACATGCCATACAATTGAAATCCCTAAATATAATATGCCCTAAATCCGTTTGTCATAAATATTACTATCTATCAATAACATACAAAAGACTTAAAACTGTTTTCCATAAAAAAACAAAATCAAAAGTCATTTATTCAAACTAGGCTGAGAGTCAGCACTTTTTGAACGTCAAAGTTACAAAAGACAGTCCCCCCAAAACGCCCGCCCTTTGACACTTCCTAGTGTTTTAGCTGGGAAGAAGAAGTGGCGGAACAAACTCCCCAGCAGCACAGCTGTCTGTTAAGTTAGAAGAACTTGATTCTATACAATATTGTGTAAGTAATTAATATTATAAAACGAAACATACATTATTCACCATATGTCAGCTAGCACACGCCAATATACCAGCAACAAAACACTGAAAACTAAACTCAAGCTGAAATAAATAATAAAACAAAATCGTAAACAGAACTTTAAACGTAAATAAAGCCTCCAGGCATAAAGGGCGTGCCCGCTTACATATTCAACGATGCAAATTGATACATACAGCTAAGTTGAAGTTACAATAGTTAAACTAGGGCCTCCGGACCAAAACCATGGTCAGCAAGACGACCAGTCACCACAAGCAGCACCCGTTCACGAGCATAACGCAAAGGTCAGCCATTACCCCCCTCGCCATATTTGAGGGAAGGTGGTAACCCGACCCCCGACGCTACCGCAAGCAGTGACATCTAAGGGAGCATGACGAACTTGCTGTCGGTGGGTCAGACAAGAATATTATGAACAGCTGACGAGGTCGCTAGCTAACTACATGTTGCAATACAACTCATTTAAAATCATTGTAATGAGTAGATTATGTCCACAATAAATTAAATTAAAAGAAAATTAAGATAAATTAACAAAATCAGTGAAATAAAATATAAAAATCAATTATATGAACTACCCATATAAACTGTCGGTAGGAAAGCTAATTCTGGATTGAAAGAACATAAACATTGTCTTGAGTTAATCACAGCGACCAGCTATTCTTATCGTTTAAGTAGTCGTTGATAGAATAGTATGCCTTTGAACAAAGGTTGGATTTTACTTTAGCTTTAAACTCGTTAAACTGCAAATCTAACAAAGCAGAGGGAAGCTTGTTATAAAAGGTAATACCAAGACCAACAAAAGAATTATGAACCTTATGAAGCCGGTGAAAGGGGGCTCGTAGTTTGTCCTTATTTCTAGTATTAATATTATGAAAATCACTGTTTTTAGTGTACAAGTGTATATTTTTCCTAATATATAAGATGTTGGCGAAGATGAATTGTGATGCCACCGTAAGAATACCAATATCTTTAAACAAATCTCTCAGAGAAACTCTAGCACCTAGTTGGTAAATCGCTCGAACAGCTCGTTTTTGAAGAACAAAAATATTTTGAATGTCCGCGGCTTTGCCCCACAGCAGAATGCCGTAGGACATTATGCTATGAAAATAACTAAAATAGACTAATCGTGCTGTATCAACGTCCGTGTACTGTCTAACTTTCCTTACGGCGTAGGCGGCTGAACTGAGCCTTCCCGCTAGGCTTGATATATGTGATCCCCACTGAAGTTTGGCGTCTACTGTTATGCCCAGAAAGACTGCCGAGTTAACAGTTTCAAGCACCTCATTATTTAAAACGACATTGGGTCCCAGGTTCCTAACATTCGGTAAGGCGAACTTTATACGTTTCGTTTTCTTAGCATTAAGAACTAGGTTATTTGTAGTAAACCAATCCGTGGCCATTGAGAGCGCATTATTCACGTCGTCAAAATCTTTTCTATTCCTGTCTACTTTAAAGATAAGTGAGGTATCATTAGCAAATAGTACAATGTCACAGATATTCTGTAAATAGAATGGTAAGTCATTTATATACACTAAGAATAAGAAAGGACCCAGTATTGAGCCTTGAGGTACACCTAACTAAACTAGTAGCCCGGAAGATTTTACACCATTGATATCTACACATTGGTGCCTATTTTGCAAATAAGAACTTATGACACTGAGAGCTTCGTTTTGAACACCGTAATGACGTAGTTTACGCAAAAGTGTGTCATGGTGAACGCAATCAAAAGCTTTGGAGAGATCACAGAAAACTCCGATAGCATTTTGCGAGTTCTCCCATGCGTTGAAAATGTGTTTTAGCAGAGCAACACCCGCATCTGTTGTCGAACGACCTTTTGTAAAGCCATATTGCTCATTATGAAGGAGGCTATTTAAATTAAAATGTCTTAGTAACTGCTTGAGTATTAACTTTCAAATATTTTACTAAATGCAGGTAAGATAGAAATGGGCCTAAAATTGCCAACGTTATTTTTATTACCTGTTTTAAATAATGGTATGACTTTACTACTCTTCATAAGGTCAGGAAAAGATCCTGAATCAACACATTTATTAAAAGTTACAGCTAGATAGGGGGCTACGATGTCTATTATATTACTTAACAGCTTAATGGAGATGCCCCAGTAATCTCCAGTGTTTTTTGACTTAAGTGTCTTAAAAATGTCAACCACGTCACGAGGTGTTACATGTTCGAAACTAAATAAGCGACTACATTTGGGCACACTACTATGCAAAAGGTTTTCAGCTTTAGACGAGGACGAATTTAAGGAGCAAGTCGTAGTTATAGGTATGTTGGCAAAAAACTCATTAAATGCCTCAGCTACGTCGGCAGCTTTATTAACCAATTTGTTGTTAATCATAATCTCTAGTTGTTTTTCCTGTTTAACCGATTTACCCGTTTCATTGTTAATAATTTTCCAAGTGGTTTTTATTTTATTACTGGATTTTTTTATGGTATCGCTTAAAAATTTAGATTAAAAAATTTAGATAAAAGTTATAAGTTCTAAATTAAAAATATTTTACGTTTATTTATCCTATAAATTATATTTGTAAAACAAAGTATTACGGAGTTCATTAAGAATTTTATTATTTTATCACATTTAACTGATACAATACATAAATATTAAAGATACAAAAGCATTATGGTATTTATCAAGGCCTGGCATGGCGCTGCATGTATTATCACTCAATAAATACAATATCACTCAATAAAACAGGTGATTGTGAACAAGTGATTTTATTTCCCTCTAAGAAACATACAAACAAACATACACCATGCATGCAGCATGCATGCACGCAAGCAACATGCAATCGAGCAAGCATACATCATGTAGCATGCAAGCAAGCATGCAGCATGCAAGCGAGCATGCATGCAAGCAGGCAAGCAGCATGGAATCGAGCATGCAAGCAAGCATGCAGTATGCAAGCGAGCATGCATCATGCAGCAGGCATAGTTTCTGTCACGGCTCCGGCACTGCGGGGCTTAGGCGGACCCACGCGAGCTTATCGTCGCAGACGGTTTAACGATCACCACCTGCTCCTCAGCTCGCGGGCCGCCTCGCCCCTCCGCGCCTACGCGATTTTAAATTACACTCTAGGGGTAGGGCAGACAAGACTACGTGGAGTCGGATTTACAGCGATTCGTTTCTGTCACTAAAACCTAACATGTAGCATTTTTTTACTACTAATGATTTTATTATAAATGAACATTCGACATAATACAATTTATTTAATACAATACTTAGGACATGACTTTATAACATGCAAAATTAGGAGATTTAATGATTAAAGTTTTTGATATTATGACAGAATAGTTTTAGAAGCAAAGATAATTATGTAAAACAAAATTTCGACTTTTTGAATATTATGGTTACTGCCGTTTATAGCTAACGTGTTATGGATAATGATTTTCGGACAAACAATTTTAGGAGAAGAAAGGGAGTACCAGTTCCGATAGTATCAAAAGGGACAACAGGAGGTGGACTGGGAGTATTAGATGAAGAGGGGTCGAGGAAAGTCGCAATGAAGTAAGATGAGAAAGCCTCACAAATAGAATCACCAGTGAGTAATGGTTTATCGTTATAATTTAAGGTATTAGGTATAGCATTAGAATTGTACCGATTTTTAACAAAGCTCCAAAAGTGTTTTGGGTTAGCTTTAATGGATTTTTCAGTTTGGTTAATATAAAATTCATAACAAGAAGCTTCCATAGTCTTGACTCTGTCACGCAAATATTTAAAAGTTAACTCGTCAGATTTATTGCCGTAAATCTTGAATTTTTTTAGATATTTATATTTTTCTTTAATTGCTTTGATGAGTGATGAGCTGAACCAGACTGGGTATTTGTTTTTACATACTAGTTTTTGCGGTATATACTTGTTTTGAAGCTTTTTTAAAGTGTCTATAAAGTACTCAACCGACTCATCCTGTGATCGAAACGAAAACTCTTGTTCCCAATTAATGCCAGAAATCTCGTTGTTTATGGAATCGAAATCGCCTTTGCTATAGATATATCGCATCCGCGGCGCATGGTCAAGGGGAGGTATTTCAAAGATGTCAATATTGATTAACAGTGCAGGATGATAGGGATCAATAGGTACTAGAGGGTCAATACACTCACTAACACAGGCTAACTTATTTGAGAGGATTAAGTCCAACAGCTTACCGTACCTTTAGCTACCCCATTATACTGTCCAAAGTCCAGCGTACATAACTCGTCCGCAAACGAACATTCGTCACTAGTGGCGGGGTTCACTTATTAGATGGAGCCCACGTAATTCCACTCATATTAAAATCACCCAAAACTAAAAACACATCTGAGGTATTATTCAGAGCTGGTACAGTTCAATTTGGATAGGAAGTTATTAAGTTGTTCCGAAAACGAAAACCCTTTGTTTTGTTTACACAAGTAGACAGTGCAAATATATAAGTTCACGTATTCACGTGACTTCGAACTTTTAAGCCGTAATGTGATCCATAGATCCTCCGCCGAGGAGTGCAGGAGCGGTTGCGGAGTGACAGGTAACTCCCTACGCGTTGCTATAAGCACACCGCCACCTCTCGTTTGACCAGTCATAGCATAATCCCGGTCACGGCGCCACACTAAATACCGATCATCAAACAACTCTGAGTTTAACACACCATCTATTAACCACGTCTCCGTTAAAACAATAACATCGTAGGAATTCTGTTGAACCTGACGGTAGAACGAATCGGTCTTTGATCGCAATCCCCGTACGTTCTGATAAAATATAGTAAGACACTGTTCACTGTTGTTAGCCATTGCACACACATCCAACAATAATTGTGTAAGCATCAATAACAATATCAAATAATAAAATTAGCCAAAAATAACAAGTAAATAAAAGTGTATAAATCATCCGATGACATGACTGTGCGAGCAAGCCAACAGCAATATATCACAGGCATATGCGTGAGCGAGACAAATGTATAATTAAGTGTTGGAACTACAAAACAAACAGCACGATAAGGAATACAATGGAAGCTCATTAGCGATGCAGAGGTGCTAAACCTTTTACAAGCATAAAGCAAATAACAATAATTAATGTGCGAACGTCGAAACATTTTAAGAGTAGATAAGCTAGAAATTATCCTTGGATGTAAATAAAAGCGGGTTAAACCATTTTGTTTAAATCAAATTCCTTTCTTATTATAAAGGTTTTGCAATCCCCGTACGTTCTGATAAAATATAGTAAGACACTGTTCACTGTTGTTAGCCATTGCACACGCATCCAACAATAATTGTGTAAGCATCAATAACAATATCAAATAATAAAATTAGCCAAAAATAACAAGTAAAGTAAGTAAAAGTGTATAAATCATCCGATGACATGACTGTGCGAGCAAGCCAACAGCAATATATCACAGGCATATGCGTGAGCGAGACAAATGTATAATTAAGTGTTGGAACTACAAAACAAACAGCGCGATAAGGAATACAATGGAAGCTCATTAGCGATGCAGAGGTGCTAAACCTTTTACAAGCATAAAGCAAATAACAATAATTAATGTGCGAACGTCGAAACATTTTAAGAGTAGATAAGCTAGAAATTATCCTTGGATGTAAATAAAAGCGGGTTAAACCATTTTGTTTAAATCAAATTCCTTTCTTATTATAAAGGTTTTGCAATTAACGTCCTTGCGCACGTGAATTTTGCCATGTTTCACCCAGACAAATTCATAGTGTTTCTCTTTAGCGGCGATTTT
This sequence comes from Aporophyla lueneburgensis, assembly GCA_932294355.1. Lineage (NCBI taxonomy): Eukaryota > Metazoa > Arthropoda > Insecta > Lepidoptera > Noctuidae > Aporophyla > Aporophyla lueneburgensis. The sequence goes on from OW028747.1 coordinate 28,337,050, forward strand.
AGTCATATTCAGAAGTTTTTTGGATTCCACACTTAGATGGTCGTTGACATAAATGCGTTGTGGCGCTCCTTGAAAACCTATATCAGAGGTTGAGAGATCCTTATCAGCACGTGCAGCTGCAATAAAATCTTCCTTCACATACCTGTTGAGGAAGCTCACTATCACTAATTTTTCCTTCGAATTGTGTATAGGCACCCTCGAAATGTAGTTAATCTCAGTCTTTGAACAGTTGTACTTGATTTTGCTGCTGATGGCGTCAACGACTGAGAACAAGTTCTCATCCTTCTTTAGAGGGACACCTTTAATCTCCACATTGTTTAGTCTGGATCGCTGATCAAATGCAGAGAGCTCATGCTTAGTTGAAGCTATTTCTGCTTGCAATAAGGAGACAGTGTCCTGAAGCTTCTCAAACTCGGAGCTTTTTGTTTCCAGTTCAGCAAGTCTAGTATCAAAATCATCCAGTCTACCACTAGAGAAATCACAGCTTTTCTTAAGCTCCGTTCACTCATCTTTAATCGACCTTATGTGGCTCACTAATGTTGGTAAGCTCAGCAGCTGCTGCTTCAATTCGCGAATCTCACCCAGTACTGTATCCAATGAAGCAGAAGGTTGAGGTGAAAGCGGAGCAGGCGACGATTTACATGCAGGACATTTCCATTGCGCTCTTCGGTCGGGTCCCAGTTTTCTCCAACCCACTTCGGACACATTTGCGCAAGAGAAATCCAAGAATTTCTTGCAGCTTCCACATTGCACCCCGTCGTTAAACTGATCATTGCAAATGGCACAAGTCTTCATGGTGTCCAAAAAATAATTATTTGAAAATATTTATAAGTGCAACTATTATGGATTTATGGAAAAGGTTGACGATCTATTTTTTTGAGCGTAAGTGTACTGTACTAGTGCGTGCTCACACGGAACTGACACATCTCTTTACTAGCACATCTCCCTCAACTTCGTCCCAAAATTATAGCTCATGTTACTCCAGAATAATGTAGCTTTACAAAGGTGAAAGAATTTTTAAATCGCTTTGATAGTTTTCTAGTTTATCCAACATCGAATATATCCAAATCATTCCTTTTATAATATTAGTGTAAGTATAATAAGATTTATCATTTCAACGCATCGTATATTGTTACAAAATGAATGACTAAGTAAAGGCAAGAAAAAAACCGGCCAAGTGCGAGTCGGACTCGCGCACCGAGGGTTCCGTACAAACCTGTAGGTATCCTCGGTTTATGTATAAGGTTTATGCTTATGAAATTAAATGTTTTTTTTTTATTTTTATATTTGAGTTGATTGAATTAAAGGTAAATTGCGGTATACGATTTATGACGTATTCAAAAAAAAACTACTTACTGGATCTCGTTCAAACCAATTTTCGGTGGAAGTTTACATGGTTATGTACATCATATATTTTTTTGAGTTTTATCATTCTCTTATTTTAGAAGTTACGGGGGGGGGGGACACACACACATTTTACCACTTTGGAAGCGTCTCTCGCGCATACTATTCAGCTTAGAAAAAAATGATATTAGAAATCTCAATACCATTTTTGAAGACCTACTCATAGATACCCCACACGTATGGGTTTGATGAAAAAAAAAAAATTGAGTTTTAGTTCTAAGTATGGGGAACCCCAAAATTTACTATTTTTTTCTATTTTAGTGTAAAAATCTTGATGCGGTTTACAGAATACATCTACTTACCACGTTACAACAGCGTAGCTCTTATAGTTTCGGAGAAAAGTGGCTGTGACATACGGACGGACAGACAGACAGACAGACATGACGAATCTATTATATAAAGGTTCCGTTTTTTGCCATTTGGCAACGGAACCCTAAAAAGGAATTCTGCCTGAGAGTTTTTTTCGAAAGAAAGATTAAAACCTTAAAATTTAATTTAAGTTATTAAAATCGAATTCGTAGTTCCACATTGAGCACTTTGCTGTATTTTTCACAGTTTCAGCTACCTATCTAGAGATGACCAAAAATTGACTTATCACACATGACCAAAAATTGCCCCGTATACAAAAATAGGATATAAAAATGTACTGTCCGCCCCAGATACGGCAAAGACAGCCGCCTGACGCAGAGCCTGAACAACAGCCTGGCGTTTTTCCTGTTCGAGCTGCTGAGCGTGATGGACCGCGGCTACGTGTTCAACCTCGTGCGCACCTACTACAAGCAGATGTGTGCCAAGATCGCCTCCCTGCCGGATGCTGTGCCGCTAGTGCACTATAAGGTAAGGAGATCTATCAATGTAGCCTTTTCTTAAATATGTTGGGGTTGTCTTTCAGTCTTACCGAATCCAGTTTAATGGTTTTTTTGTAATACCGAAGTAGTGTGTATGTTTTAAAAATAACAAAAAAAAATTGTAAATGTTCAAACACACCTCAATTTGATTTATTTGAATACTGTACTACTTCATCTTGACACGTAACGAAAAAGCGTTATGTTGTCTCAGCGGTAGTTGTGAAAAATCATCCTTCATCATGGGTATCTTTTTCATGGTTTTTGAGGCTTCTGAAGCCAAAAGTAAGGTCGAAATGAAAATCTGAAGTGGTGGCTGTTATAATTTTCAAAGTTTTCATAATGGATGTCGTTTTATGCGATATGACCCAGGCTTTCGATTATGTTAATCATGATATTCTCCTCCGTAAACTGAAAGCTTATGGCATTAGAGGCAATGTACTAAATCTCATAGAATCTTATTTGAAAAATCGTAAACAGTATACAGTGATTTCTAAAATAAACATTAATACCAAAAAAGAAGAAACATATGCATCGAAAAAACGTATAGTTAAATATGGAGTCCCTCAAGGGAGCGTTTTGGGTCCTTTGTTTTTTATTATTTATATAAATGACTTGCCTTTAGTAACTAATTATCCAGTATCACTTTTTGCCGATGACAGCACAGTCACTATTCATTCTTTAGATAAAGATAGGTATGAAAATGAAATTAATAATACAATCAATTCAATAATTAACTGGTTAGATAACAATAATTTAAAAATTAATCTTGATAAAACAAAAATGATGTTCTTCAGTCAACGTTTAGAAGCACCCAATATTAATGCTCACCATAAATTAACTGTTATAAAAAAGGTAGACACAGCTAAATTTTTGGGTGTAACCATTGACAAACGTCTGAACTGGAAAGCACACACAGAAGAATTAAATAAAAAAATATGTTCTTCTGCCTATGCCCTCTATAAACTAAAACCTATTATAAGTACCAATGCACTTATAACTGCTTACCATGGCATTGTCGGCTCCATATTGAGGTATGGAGTTATATTTTGGGGAAACTCTACTAATAAGGAAATCATTTTTAGGTCGCAAAAAAGGTGTATTAGGGCTATGTCTGGTTTAAAAATAACTGATAGTTGCAAACAGTATTTTATTAAATATAACATTTTAAGTCTCCCTTCCTTATTCATTTATGAAATAGCAAATTTTATACGAACTAATCCTAGCCTATTTAAGAAACAATCAGCCGTTTCTAGTCGTAATCGACGGGATAAAAATAAACTATGCGTACCAAGATCAACAACGGCATTGATGCGTAAAAGTATTTTTTGTTTAGCACCAATTATTTATAATAAAATCCCAAAACCTATTAGACAAATGCCGACTGCTCTGTTTAAAATAAATTAAAAAAAATATCTCATAGCCAAGTGCTATTACACCATATCGGAATTTTTTAATGAACGCAATTAATTAAATTTCCTATAGTTACGACATTTTCACACTTCGAACCCACCATTTGTAAAAAAAAAAAACTTTTTTATTTTTCAATTAGCATTAATTAGGAATATTTTAATATTTTTTTTTTGTTTGCTGTGTCATTTTTAAATTTTTTAAGGATTATTTATCCAAAAAAAAAAAGTTATTTTGTACGCCATAAATGGCAAAACATGCAGATCAACCAGTTATTTTAAGACCTTGCACATATTATTTATTTATTTATTTATTCATAGGAGAACCAACAGCTGTAACATATGGATAACAATTGTAAAGGAAACAAAAAGCCAATTACAGGTTCTCACGGGTAAAAACAGAAAAAGTAATAGAGATTTTATGATCACTAACAAGCACGATAGAAAAGATTATATAAATAAGGTACAATAAGCACTAAACAGTTTTAAAAAAGTCGGTGTTTAGCCGGGCGCGTGCCGAAGAGGTTTTAGTGGTAAATGGGTCAAATGAGAACTCTTTACAAAGAATATTAAAGTCCTTACTCGCTCGCACCATGTATGAGTTATGCCTGTAGTTAGAAGAGGAAAAAGGAATGGAGATAGGTGGATTAAATCTAACTGATCGCTGAGGGACGTTGAAACGAAGTTTATGCAGGAGATCTGGACAGTCAATCTCGTTAGATATAATTTTTAAAAGAAAAGTGCAATCAGCTAATCGACGACGATTTAAAAGTGGCTGTAAATGAAATTTCTTGCAAAGATTTATGTAATTATCAGAATGGTATGGTATACGCAGTCGAAAACATAGAAAACGAATAAACCTTTTTTGTATGTTCTCAATACGATCGATGTACTTGCCATAACACGGGTTCCATATTTGAGACGCATATTCCAGATGACTTCTCACAAAAGAACAATAGAGAATCTTTAGGGTTTTGGCTTCCTTGAAACAGCTTGCGATTCTCATTACAAAACCTAGTGACTTTGAGGCTTTGGCAACTATTTGCTCAATATGCACGTTAAATAAAAGTTTAGAATCATGGAAAACGCCCAGGTCAAGTGCACCGTCACATCTGTGTAATAGTTGCCCTTTAAGTTTGTAAGTTGTAGGGAGAGGAACGCGCTTTCTACTAAAAGAGATTACTGAACATTTGGCAGGGTTCAAATCAAGTTTATTAATCAACCAGTAATCATCCAATCTCGCCAGATCAGACTGAAGAGCACCCATGTCATCATCTGATGATATAGCAGAAAATATCTTCATATCATCAGCGAAACAAAGTAAATTTGAGTTGTGGAAACACGAGTCGATGTCGCTCACGTAAATGATAAAAAGTAATGGACCCATCAAGGAACCTTGAGGAACACCGCTAGGAGCTGAAACCCAGCTCGATATGTAGTTACTGATAACAACAGCTTGAGATCGGTTTTCTAGGTAAGAAGTAAACCAACGAAGTAGATCTCCTCTGATACCATTGTTAAAAAGCTTTGTCTTAAGGATATTATGGTCAATTCTATCAAAAGCCTTACTGTAATCTGTGTAAACGACATCGACCTGTGCTCCATTGTCCATTTTGTCCGTTAGAAAGTCATTCAACAAAGCCAGGTTAGACACAGTTGAACGACCCTTCAGGAATCCGTGTTGAAAAGGGCTGAAAGACTGACTTAGCGCTGCATAAACCTGGTCGTAGACAACCCTCCCAAACACTTTAGCCAATATACACAGTTTGGAAATAGGTCTGTAATTAACAATTTCATTTTTGTGCCCCTTTTTATGCACCGGAGTTATAAATGCAGACTTCCATATTTGGGGAACAGAACACGAGGAGAGCGATTTTTTAAACAGTAGAGATACTGGCAATGCAATGGTTTTAGCACACCCAATCAGCAATCTAGGTGATAAGTGGTCCGGACCGGCAGATTTAAATGGATCAATTTGACTGATAAGCTTAACTATAGTGAGTATATGTGATGTATACTCATGTTTTTACAATAAATATATTCTATTCTATTCTTATGGTTTTCGAGGGTGCTGAAGTTGATAGTGAGATCACGATAAAGTTTGAGTATTTTAAAGAAGCAGAAAACGAGGTTACATTCAGAATTAAAGAAAAAGTAAGAACCTTCGTTTCTGACGGCGACCACATAAATCGACGGGAAAAAGACTTAGGCCGGTCATAACCAGCTTTATGTCGATGCAATAAGAGCGAATAGTCTGACTTATAGAGTAGCGTAGTCGAAAACGAAACGAGTGATTTATTTATTTCTTTAAATAAAACGGTTTCGAACCAATTACAGAAATTAAAGACACTGTACACATGCACAAAACAAGAGATTTTTTTTAATACAAAGGTAACGTAAACGACACTTTCATATGTCCTTCTCGCAGTACTTTTGGATATGCCGATAAAATTTTCGTTTATTCATCCACAAAGAGATCGTTTGCGGTTTTATTGCATTACTCTTTCTGATTGCCTCAAGCCGATCCAGCGTCGATAAGTGTTGTAGCTTACGGGTCAATGTCCAATGTCCTATCTTTGGTATTGTTCGTCGAATCGTTGAGCTTCTCAAGTTCTAAGTTGAGCTGCACGATTAGTGACAAATGCGTGCACTGACTGTACAGGTCCACTCAATCTGTGTGGTTATTTCCTCTAAAGGCCATTTCAGACAGTTATCTACATGGTTTTCACATAATGTGATCAAGATTAACTGTGACCTCTGGGTTTGTTTCGGCCTTTCTTCTCAGAGTAGTCAAATAGGAAACACCGACCTCTTCTAGCTCAAAAAAAAATTATTGACTTGTAAAAGTGTTTGTACAAACCTACTTACAAAAATAAAATCATTTATCTTGTGTCCCATTTCTTCCCGTGGGTGTTGTAAGAGGCGACTAAGGGACATATTAGAGAATGGGCAGCAGCGTTCTCTATGCATTGTAGGCTACCATACAGCGATCGCTAATCCGCCTGCCAAACGTGGCGATTATGGAACCCCCTCCCCCCAAATAATGACAAGCACTAACAAAAAACGACGGTGCTTGGGGGAGGCCTATGTTCAGCAGTGGACGTCTTTCGGCTGAAATGATAATCATTTGTTCCCTCCTCCCAAGCTGGCGTTCCTGCGCATTATCTGCTCGCACGAGCACTACATAGCACTGAACCTGCCGCTGGCGGGCGGCGGCGGCGTGTCGCCCGCCGCGTCGTGGCAGTCGCTGGGCTCGCAGTCCAGCGCGCCGCCGCGCCACGCGCTCGGACACGAGTTCCGCTCGCGACACTACCTGGCCGGCCTGCTGCTCACTGAGCTCACTAATGCCTTGGATATGCAGTAAGTACAACGCCATTTTTGCCTTGTCTGTTCCCAGCTATATCGAAGTTGGGAGCTGAATACCAGTATTTTACATGCCACAATACCACAACACAATTATTTATATATATATACTTTTTATCCCGGTAGTACGTTCCCGCGGGATAATTTCTGGCCTCCACGCGAATGAAGTCGCTGTCAAAAGCTAGTAAACTATATCTGTATCTTCGTCCGCGCCAGGAGCCCGGTACTACAGTGCGCGGCGGTGAACGGCGTGCTGGCGCTGCTGACGGCGCACGACGCGGACCCGCGCCTGGCCGCGCCCGAGCTGAAGGCGCGCGCCGCCGCGCTGTACCTGCCGCTGCTCGGCATCGTCATGGACGCGCACGCGCAGCTATACCGCGGCTTCACCACCAGCAAAGGTACGGCTCATTATAGCAACGGTTAACACAATAATCATTGTCCCGCCTTTCTCCATCTTAGCGTGTCGATAGCAATCTAAATATAGTCAGCCCAGAATTTGGCTTGCGACTTTCAGCAGCACTTCACAGCAGCGTGCGTCGACTCCTGTAGCGTGCAAATAAGAGAACACGCTGGAATAGATATCAAGTACCGCATTGTTTGTGGGACAGTACCACATTTATACTCCAGGGCGGAGTAATCTGTATCGCCACTTGAGCAGGTTTTCTTTACTTCGGCCTACCTGAGTCCGGAGCCTATTTATAGACTTCCAGGAAATCCAAGGCAACTCGTGTCCAGGTGCGAGATTTTCAGCAGGTTGGACTCAGCAGGTTGGACGAATAGGTTAGATAGGGAAGCGCCACAGGCTTAGTCTTTCCTCAGACCATCCGCCGTAAGGAGAAGACACACTTCAAAAAGCTGTTGTCGCTTTTCAGCCTTTGTGGCACGAAGATGTTACCGTGCAAACGGTGTCTTGTGTCAGAAACCATTTTGGCTCTTTCATTTGAGATTGCCACCACTCTACGAATTTCTTGTGACGCTATTCCAGCCACTGGATACAGCATTTGCACTGGGGTCGGTTTGAGGCAGCCGGTGATGATCCGGCACAGTTTCATTCAGAGCTGTGTCTACTAACTGTGACTCCACACGGGGCACGAGAATTCACCCGCAGCGAAAGATAGTGCCAGGCCAGTTATCCGCAAAACGTCAGGTGAAGCACCCCATTCTGACGAGACAAGCCGTTGTTGGAGATTGTTGCGAGAGTGTACCTTCTGCTTGATGTTCTTGCAGTTTATCGTGCCTTAATTCCAATTTAAAACAAAACAGCGCATCGCATCTTTCAAGAATGGCATTTAACCCGCCTTATATCCACTATCCCTTCCACCATCCATCAATATACTCCCTCTCAATGAAAGAAGACCTGTTTCCCAGCAATGGGAACGTTATTGGTTGCCATGACCCACTATAAAATCCGTTTTCAAAAAATATTTCGTTATTTGGTATTAAAGTAATATTCTCAACCGAACTCATTGAATGTTGTTTTGCAGAGATACTACAACTGGACAGTGAAATGGGCCAATTTGGGAATTTGTATACTGCTTCGACGCCTGAAGGAGATTTTAAACAGGTATGACATTTTCTGTACACTCAACCGCATGTTATGGGTCAAATTTTCATAGAGATTATATCAAACTATAAAACAAATATTGTGAAATTAAAACCGCTTCTTCTTACCGTGTCGATAACAATCTAAATTCAGTCAGCCCAGAATTCGACTTCGAGCTTGGCACTTTCAGTAACGTCCATGACCTGTAGCGTGCAGACAACAAGACATACAAGACACGATTTTATGTGCCCCATTGCTCGTGGAACTCCAGGGCGGAGTCATCTCAAAATCTCCACCTGAGCAAGTTTTCTTTGACCGCTTTCTCATCGTCTTTCATCAATCAGTCCCAATTTTTGACAGTGTTTTAATTATTACTTTTTACTCCCAGAACGGCCGTCCACCTTTCAACAGTGAAACAAGCCGCAACTTACTGATGTGCCTCGTGTGGGTGCTGAAGTGGGCCGAGCGAGGCGCGCTGGCAGCCTGCGTGGCCGAGCTGTCTCCGCACAAGCTGCACTCTCTGCTGGCCCTCATCGACCTGTGCTTCAAGTGCCAGGAGTACAAGGTACAGTACTGCGTGGCCGAGCTGTCTCCGCACAAGCTGCACTCTCTGCTGGCCCTCATCGACCTGTGCTTCAAGTGCCAGGAGTACAAGGTACAGTACTGCGTGGCCGAGCTGTCTCCGCACAAGCTGCACTCTCTGCTGGCCCTCATCGACCTGTGCTTCAAGTGCCAGGAGTACAAGGTACAGTACTGCGTGGCCGAGCTGTCTCCGCACAAGCTGCACTCTCTGCTGGCCCTCATCGACCTGTGCTTCAAGTGCCAGGAGTACAAGGTACAGTACTGCGTGGCCGAGCTGTCTCCGCACAAGCTGCACTCTCTGCTGGCCCTCATCGACCTGTGCTTCAAGTGCCAGGAGTACAAGGTACAGTACTGATGTGGAGTGAAGGTATGGAGAAGTACAGTGACAAATCGGCAAGGACTAGTCTTAGTTCATAACTACGTCACCACACAGCTGGATCTGAAAGAAGACAATAGGATATTCAGCTACTAACAAATATATCATAAAACTAGCATCTGCCCGCGACTTCGTCCGCGTCAAATTTTTGCTCCCCTGACCCTTACCGTCGCATCGAATTGCTCGCCAGTTTTCGTCCATTTTTCGTTGCTGCTCCGCTCCTTTTAATCGTAGCGTGATGTTATACAGCCTTGACTCTCCTCAATAAATACGCTACCCAACACAAAAAGATTTTTTCAATTCGGACCAGTAGTTCCTGAGATTACCGCGTTCAACCAAACAAACAAACTCTTCAGCTTTATAATATTAATACAGATAATACTTATTTTAAAGATAATGTAAATAAAATCGATTAGCAAAAAATTAATTACATCAGGAGAAAACTAAAAAGTTCACAGTTTTGAAGTTTTTCTTCTATCCTTGTCGTTTTGCGTGCAATATTTCATTTCCAATGAAGGATAAAGGGTGAAGCGTCTGATATTACCTAACTTGATCTGCTTATCAGAATTATTTTTTATACAGTTTGGCAAGGATCTCGATCGATCGACGCGCAAGGTTTTACCATAGATTTCGTACATGGTGCTACGCCGGTGATAAGAATAAAAATGGTTATTGTTTGCGCGTCGATGTCCTTGCCAATAATCTATATAATTAATATTATAAAAAGCTGAAGTTTGTTTGTTTGGTTGAACGCGGTAATCTCAGAAACTACTGTATCGAATTGAAAAAATCTTTTTGTGTTGGGTAGCCTATTTATTAAGGAAGGCTATAGGCTATATAACATCACGCTAAGATCAAAAGGAGCGGAGCAGCAACAAAAAGTGGATGAAAATCGGCAGTCAATTCGATGCGACGTGAAGGGTCTGGGGAGCAAAAGTTTGACGCGGACGAAGTCGCGAGCAGAAGCTAGTGTAACAAAATCCCATAAACAAATTATTTTTTCAACAGTTAAACTTAATTCCAAAATTAAGATCCAACGTTACTCCTCAGGGTCGTAAGGAAATAATGAAATGCGCGCAACAGAACGTGCGCAAGACCACGGACATCAAGGCGAAGCTGGAAGACGTGATCCTGGGACAGGGATCCGCCAGGAACGACTTCATCATGAGGAGGAAGGGTCAGTTGGTGATGCCTGAATGTAATGCTACTGGGATCTTTTGGCGCCTAGATGACATTGACGCGCGGGGTGTTTTTGACAATAGTTTGGGAGGTAGCATTGTATTTTATGTAGTGATTTTCCGCCGATCGATTGCCATTTTTTTTCAGTAGGTATCGAATGACTAATAAGAGAACGAAGCGTCAGCTGATGCTTGGAAAGTTGCGGAGGTGGGAAAAAAGCATAGTACGCCAGCTGAAACTTTTTTTATAAATTGTTGACGGCATACTGAGCTGAAAAATGGAGGGGGAATATGCGTCAGCTGCTCGCATGAACTTGTAAAATAATGACGAAATTTGACAATATGATAATAGTTACATACGCGAAAACTATCACTTTACTAAGCGTGGACAGTGGGGGAGTTCTGTCAGCTAATAGTAGAGTAGTAAGCTAGTAAGCTACCCTGAAAGAAATTCCTCGAATAATCTGTAACTTTACTGCGCCAAGTGATGGTCTTTCCGAACTTTTTATTATTTAAATAATCACCTAGTTAAATTTCATCCGGCGTTCTATTGTTTTTTTTTATTTTACCACCTTCGCAACCAACCCACTGCAGCTAACCGAGCTGAGAGTGGTCAGGTCACTTATTAGTCATGTATTATAAGATCAACTATCGATGTCAACATTAATCGGCTCATTGACTTTTTTAATTCCAACACTACCTCCCGAATTATAAACATTTGTGAAAATGCCACAGATAATGAACATAACAAGATGGGCGACATTAGTTCCGATTTTGGCTACGCGTCAAACGAACCTCGTAGCGTTGCAGATAGTTTATGACCTTTTAGATGTTCTAGTAAATTGTTCATGAAGATCGCATGAATTGGATTAAATTTTGAAGTAACAAACATTCTGGTATGTAGTTGGTAATTTTTTTTTTCTTTTTAATTTCGTAGCATAGTATTTCTTATGGCGTTTTTGTCTGAATAGACAATTTTCTTTTCCCTGGCCAAATATGTTAAGAATCCTTCAAATTACCCATATTTTATTGAAACATGGGGTTGGTTTTGGAATTTCTGATAATCTTATTTGATTCACCATTCGATGAAGGCTATCTGAAGATCCAATTCCCTTATTTTCAAATGTTAATGTCGCCATCTCAACTAAGCAACATCGACAATCAGTATCAAAAACGTATAAAAAAAATGTAGGTAAATTAGAGGTAAAATGCCAACATTCATAAATATATGGGCAATTGCCCGGATTGCCTCCCTCTGACGTTCTCACCTATATCTCTTTAATAGCGGCTAAGTATGGATGAGAGCGCCAATTCCCCGTATCCTGTCCAAGCATGAGGGTCAATAACCACTGTATGTTGTGCGACATAACTACAAAGTGTAAGATAGGTGGTGGGTCAAGCGTAGGTGCGTGCCGGCGCGAGCGCTGGCGCAAGGAGCTGTGGCGCGGCGGGGCCCGCGACGCGGGGGGCCCGCCCGCGCCCGCGCCGCACCTGGCCGGGGCCCTGGCCGCCGAGGTGGCGCTCACCTTGCTGCATGCGCTGGAGACCATCGTGCAGGTACGTGGGAAATACGAAAGATTGTCGAATACGAATCTTGACTCTTCCGTATGGAAAGAATGAAGAAGAAGCAGCATCCCATTTCTTTGTACAAGCGAAGGTTAGGTCTGATACTAAGTTCTGATGCACGTTACATATCGAAAGAATATTGTGTTTTAACATAATTATTTTTTGTTAAGGCCCATTTCTTCCCGTGGGTGTTTAAAAGGCGACTAAGTCCCTTAGAGAGTAGGCACCAGCGTCCTCTAAGCATTTTACCACCATACTGCGATCGCCAATGCTCTTGCTGCCTGCCAAGCGTGGTGGTTATGGCGAACCCCCCTTTTAGGAGAGACCTATGTCCGACAGTGGACGTCTTTCGACTGAAATGATAATTATGAATCGGTTCAGTAGTTAATAATAAACAAACTACTTTCAGGACTTGCGCTTTTTCTGCACCTTGTAAAATTTTACATTTTTAATAGAATCGTTATGAAAATTGTTCTGATGGAAGGAGTAAATACTTTAATGTCTGTATTTGGTCGTAAAACCCCCGGTTATGAATGTCGTTTTTCTAAAATCTAAGCCATTTTATCATATTTTTTTACGAAATAGATGTTTCTTCTTGTATATCCAGTCATGCTGCAACCTGGAGTGCGGCCAGAGCGTGTGCAGCGCAGCGTTGCAGGTGGTGTTGCGCGCCTTGCAGCGCAACCAGAGCGTCGGCGTGTTGCAGCACATGTTCGCCACTGTGCGGGCGCTCATCGTCAAGGTAGTACTACTCCTTGGAAGATCACATTGTTCATGGTATCTTGAACAATTTTTCCTTAAAAAGTCCACTTCTGATATTTTTTGTTATTGTGTTTAAAAAATATGGGCAAGTCGTGCTGAAAACCGGGCCTTGTTGGAGTACATTAACAGCAACCCGGAACCTGACGCTGAAAAAACTTGCATCAAATATTTTTTTCAAGTCAAATGAACATATGATGTAGATCACCACAATTTAACTAGAATACAACTTTTCAAAAATATTTTTTTCATTTAGATTTTCTAACACTCTGTATGTCTTCATTTTTCTTTAGAACAAAGTGCAAATGCGTAATATTTATTTATTTAATTACTTTGGATGACTTACAGCTAAAACAAACAGAATACAAAATAATATGTGAGTCTAACAGCTAATTACAAGTCATCACTTCTAAGAACAGATTGGAAGGGAAGAAAGAGTGTGACCAGCACAACACAGCTACCAAAACACAGAATAACATCCAAACTTACACTAAATTCACATTTTATATTCAAAACAAGAATAAAAACCAGGACATACAAAATCTTAATTAAAAAAGCCAAGGCTCGGGCACTTTCTAGCAGAGGACACACTTGTTAAGAAAGGGTCAAAATTATGCTGTTTACACATGCTATTGAAGTTGTTACTTGCACGTACAATAAATGAATTTTGTCTATAATTTGAAGAGGTAAATGGAACACGCAACAGTGCATTCCTTCGCTTTAGCTTTCTTTGGAACCTTAAAATAAAATTTGAATACATGATCTAAGTTGTTAATAGAATTATTGAAAATTTTAAATAATGTAATACAATCAGCGATTGCTCGCCGATTTATTAGGAGTAATATATGATACTTCTTAGAGAGGTTGAGGTAATCTTCAGACCGGTAAGGCACAGGATGATATCACAAATATTTGATGAACCTTTTCTGGATGCTCTCTATACAATCTATCTACTTGTGATAACATGGATTCCGGATTTCAGACGCGTATCACAAGTGGCTTCTAACATAACTACAGCAGAGAACTTTTAAAGTTTTGGCTTGAGTGAAGCACTTAGCACACACAGCCTTATTATAAAACCTAGTGCCTTAGATGCTTTAGCAACTACCGCATCAACATAAAGTTCAAACGTAAGCTTAGAATTGTGATATACGCCAGATCTCGGATGCAATTCGTTCTAGGTAGTACTTGATCACCTAAGATATATACGTATGATGAAGGTATAATAAAGCGCTTTAAGGAATACGTTAGCATCGACAATTTGGCAGGATTAATCAGGCTTAGTCTCACGACAGTAAAGGACGACGATAATCAATCTCCTCGACGTAAATGATCCTGAAGTGCAATCACGTCCATTTGTGTAGTCGCATAGCTCTTCATATCGTTAGAAAAACAGTTTGGATGAAATTAAGCAAGAGTTGATGTCGTTTATATAGATAATGAAAAGTACTAGGCCGAGCAATAAACCCTGGGGGACTCCACTGGGGACAGGCTCCCAACCAGACATATATTTGCTTAACCTGCACCTGCTTGCTTTACCTGTTCTCCAGGTACGAAGAAAACCATCTGAGTAAATTACCTCGTATTCCCATGCCATATAATTTTGATAGTAAAACCTCATGATCAATCCGATCAAAAGCTTTACTGTAACCATTATTCTCGACATCAACCTGCTTCCCGCCGACCTGCTGCCACCAACCTGCTTACCTGCTGACGCCAAGGATAACCATGGCGTCAGTAATAAAATCATTAAGCAGAATTAAGTTTGTAACTGTAGACCATTTTGAAAGGAACTAAACGAATTTTTAAGAGATATATATCCGATGTAAACATAGAGCAACATGGACCAGAGGGGAGTAGCCATACGCAGGCGTTCCCTTCTATCAAAGTACAAGTCCACGCGGTCCTATGCGTATAATAAAACTAGTTGCAGCCGCACTGCTCAGTAGACTAAATCTAGTTGCGCGACTAAATTAATACACACATACATACAATCACGCCTTTTTCCCATGGGGGTAGGCAGAAACCACGGAACGCTACCTGCTACGATCTCTACACACTCCTTTTGCCTCTTTAAGGTTCATACAATTGGTCATACACACACGCCGGTTGCGAGTACTACGCACCTGACCTTTCTGAAGAACATCACCAATAAGGTCACTATATGTCCTCCTAGGGCGTCCCCTCCCGGTGTTTCCACTCACATCTGCCTTGTAAATACCTTTTGTGAGTCGTCCTTCATTCATCCTCTCAACATGACCGAACCATCTAAGCATACTTTTTTCAATTTTTGTCACTACATCTTCTTTTAAACCACACCGTTCTCTTATCACATCATTCCTCAGCCTATCATTCATAGTCACCCCACACATGCTTCGCAAGGAACGCATTTCCACAGCATTTATTCTACTTTCATGCTTCTTTTGCCACACCCAACATTCACTCCCATACATAAGCGTAGGCACCAGTACACCATTGTGAACAGCCAGTCGAGCCTTATTGGACATCAATTGGTTGGTCACAATTGCATGTAAAGCACCATTTACTTTATTTCCCGCATTCTCTCTTCTAAATTGATGTCCTACAAAAATTACGAATTGTTCTGTATTTTGGTGCAAAAAGAGATCTGCCACGTCAAATTTACAATAAGATGGCGTTACCTTTCATATGTAACTAATATTTAATCACATTATTCCCATTTACTTCCGTAAAACTTAAAAAAAGCTTAAAAATTACAATATTATCGGTCGTGTTGTTTCGGATTTGTTTACCAACACAGGCCGCTCGCCCTCATACAATATGCGGATCGATCGAGCGACTGATCCGAGTTTGTTTCCGAGTAGACGCTGCCACCGAGCGATAGTATTAGCACCTGTCACTACTCCATACAAGTTTAGACGTGATTAAAAACTTTAGTTACGTCAATTTACGTCAAGCGCTGATTAATTTGACAGGACTAAACTAAAATTTATCTTCTGTCCTTTCCTTAATGAAATAGAAAGAAAAAGATGCACTGAACTTAAATTTAGTTTAGTGTGTGAATAAGGGAATCGGCACCATTGCATATATTCCAAAAATTTTTAGTTTAATGTCTATAATGTGAAAAAAGTTTCACTTTTATCGTGGTTTTATAAAAACCATACAATTCTTTTTTAATTTATTTATTGCAGGTTTCCTAAAGATCCAAATTTAAGGGATACATGGAAGAAATTTTGTAATAATAGACTAACCTGGATTCCCACAAGAAATAGTGTCATTTGCTCAAATCATTTCAAGACCTCTGACTTTCATGTGTTGGCGAACAATAGGAGGAGATTAGTTGAGGGCACCAAATCAACTCTAACGCCACACTGTATTTGTCCCGGAAGTTTTTTATATCATGGAAAAGGTAAAACAGCGTACAGTCCACCTGATGTACTACACATTAGTCATAGTGGCGAAATGAAGCTTAGATTTCTCAACTTGAAAAATTAACAGTTTTAAACCTAATTTTCCAGAGTCATTAAAAATCATTAACTCTACCAAATGACAGACTATCATCTATGATGCTATTAGTGCCACTCTTACTATTCCTGATTCGTTGACATCTCCGTGTACTTCGTCAATCAAGTCAAAAAGCAGACCCACAAAAATGTATTCATATTTATACAAAACTAATCCACTTTAAAAACTAGTGATAGATACAACTATAACTAGCTTTTAAAATGACGTAAACCTTCATTTTATTTGTTAAATAATAATTATTGTAGTACATAATAAATAAAGTCAATCTTTATTATAATATCTATCTTTGTATCACTTTTTAAACGTAATATTTCGAACCGAGTTCTTGAATTTATCGATAATGCGTATCGACAGTAGTTGCAACCACGGCTGTAAGCAACTTGTCAGTTCAGTTGCGTCATCTCATTGTACTGTTACGACACATAATATATCTATGTGTGTGAAATTGTTAGTGTATGCTTTAATTTTTATGTGTGAGTTTCGTAGTAACAGACGATTATTTTTGTGTGAGAATTTGAGAAAGTGTGGGTAGAGCAGATTTCCCCCCGCAAAAAATGACAGACAGTTTTGTATCGGGGAAAAAACGCTATGGTGTCTCTCCTCCGGTCCGCCGTTGGTCCGTGTTGCTCTATGGATGTAAAAGATTTTATCAACTCTTTTATAACTTAATTTTAGTTTTATCATCCTGCAAAACCATCGCCTGTTTTAATATTATAGCTTTCCTCACAGAAGTGAATAATTGTATTGTTTTTTAATCAAATAAATTATTATAAATGTGTGTTATACCTTACCCCCAGTTGGGCTGGTCGTGCTGCGGCGAGGAGTCGGGCATCTGCCGCGTGTTACTGCGGCACTGCGCCGCGCTGTCGGCGCCCACGCGCGCGCATGCGTCGGCTACACTGTACGCGCTCATGCGGCAGCACTACCAACTCGGCAATGTGAGTAGTATCAACATCTGCCGCGTGTTACTGCGGCACTGCGCCGCGCTGTCGGCGCCCACGCGTGCGCATGCGTCGGCTACACTGTACGCGCTCATGCGGCAGCACTACCAACTCGGCAATGTGAGTAGTATCAACATCTGCCGCGTGTTACTGCGGCACTGCGCCGCGCTGTCGGCGCCCACGCGTGCGCATGCGTCGGCTACACTGTACGCGCTCATGCGGCAGCACTACCAGCTCGGCAATGTGAGTAGTATCAACATCTGCCGCGTGTTACTGCGGCACTGCGCCGCACTGTCGGCGCCCACGCGTGCGCATGCGTCGGCTACACTGTACGCGCTCATGCGGCAGCACTACCAGCTCGGCAATGTGAGTAGTATCAACATCTGCCGCGTGTTACTGCGGCACTGCGCCGCACTGTCGGCGCCCACGCGTGCGCATGCGTCGGCTACACTGTACGCGCTCATGCGGCAGCACTACCAGCTCGGCAATGTGAGTAGTATCAACATCTGCCGCGTGTTACTGCGGCACTGCGCCGCGCTGTCGGCGCCCACGCGCGCGCATGCGTCGGCTACACTGTACACGCTCATGCGGCAACACTACCAGCTCGGCAATATGAGTACTATTAGTATAATTAAAAAAAATGCCCGACAGAAGTGATAACTTAAACTAAGTTGAACTATTTAATACTGAAACGGTGATAGTTTTAGGTTATATGCTCACTGTCAACAGTATAGGTCTATCGCATACTAAACACTGAGTAGAGAGAGAGGGAAGCGTCCGTCCGAAAAACGGGTAGCGCTGTGGGTTAGAGTGAGAGAGGAGGAGCCTGCCTACCGCTGCCGTAAGCGTAAGGGAAAGGGAAGCCAGACAGACTGGCGCCGTAACGCGTTACGTAACGAAGCGGTTTACCCTGCCATTAAAAGTTATCACTTCAATAATAGTACTACACGTGCATAGCCACAACCTTGCAGCCAGGATTATTCATCAGCAACTTGCTCTGAAATACAGGTTTGTGCCCGACCCAGTTCTCGAAAATGGACATAATAATACAGTGTACTGGAATCGATCCATCATCACTGACTGGACTATTGTTGCAAATAAGCCAGATATAGTGGTGGTGGATCGACTAGAGCGGCGCACAATGATTGTTGAAATAATGGTCTCAAATGGCGGGAACCTCGTCAAAGCTGAAAAAGATAACGAATCAAGTACCTTGACTTGGCTCGCGAAGTTGTCGACATGTGGGATTAGGACTCAGCGACCATTGTGCTTATAGTCGTAACAGACAATGGTTGATAGTCTAGAGTCTCGACCAACACCTGAGGAGGCTCTAGTCGGGCAGCTGGATCAAGGGTTTGAAAGGAAGAGGAATACTTTCCACTATTTGCAAACAAATTATTTTTTGAGTTTATAATTTAATAAAAATGTCTTGATCCCATTTAAATGACACATGTTTCACTATCTCTCTGCAGAACTTCAGTCGCGTCAAGATGCAGGTGACGATGTCACTGTCCTCGTTGGTGGGCACGTCCACAACCTTCAGCGAGGACTCCCTGCGCCGTGCTCTCAAGACCATCCTCGTGTACGCGGAACACGACGCTGACCTTGCTGATACGACCTTCCCTGAACAGGTAACTTATGGGTGAAATAAGAAATCAATGACAAAAACATTAGCAACTCTTTCTTTGAGAACAGCTCCTGCCGGGCACAAATCGTAGCCGTGTGTAGTGAAAACTTCGGAAAGAATTGTTTTTATTAATTATATAAAATTCGTAATACATATTTAGAACAAACGTGCTCAGCTCTAAGGTGCTTCTAATGCCTTTCGATGATTATGACCACCCCATAAAACATTAATAACGACCATTTTTTCAGTCACTTTTTATCCGGCTCGAAGGACCAATGCTAGCGCGAGGAGCAAGAAAAGTATGGAATGTATTTTAGGGGCAATGGTTTATTATCGTTCTTATTAATAAATGTAACTTTCCCGGGCAAACAATTAATGATTAACTTAGAGAGGAAAATCGTCCGTCCGTGGAAGCGAGTGGTCATCGAATCGAACCGGTGGGACGGTGACACGTTGAACACGCCGCCTGCGCATGAAGTCCGCAACAATTTAAAAAAATACCTATAAAAGTTAATATATATTAAAAGTTCCTGAAGTCAATTCAGTAGTCAATCAGGTGGTTTCAGGTCTTTTAGTTATCCTATTCCACCTTGTATATAAGGTGTATCTATTCATACACGAAATATTTTAAGAGGTACACCTGTAGGTGGTAAAGAAGCTATAGAAGCAAAATAGTAGTTTAGTAACCAAGGGGATAAAGCAGTGTGTTCTGTCGCGGGTGACGATTTAAATCGCGAGCGTAACGAAGAACTCGAGGTTTACTCCCGAGCGTAGCGAGGGTGTTAAAAACTTAAATCACGAGCGAAGCGAGGGATTTAAGACGTGTCCTGAGTGTAGCGAGGGATTTAAGTTCACCCAAGACTAAGACAGCTTTATCACCGAGGAAAATACTCTACTTTTCGTACCATTTGCGAAAAAACTAACAAAATAATAATATGAGATAAGCATTTATTAAAAACTAGTTTTTGCCAGCGGCTTCGCCCGCGTGGAGGTCGGAAATTATCCCGCGGGAACATACTACCGGGATAAAAAGTAGCCTATGTCCTTCCTCAGGCTCTAAACTATCTGTGTACCAAATTTCATTTAAATCGGTTCAGTAGTTTTAGCAGGAAAGCGAGACAGACAGACAGACAGACAGACAGACCGACCGACAGACAGAGTTACTTTCGCATTTATAATATTATATATAATATATAAATATATAATATATATATATAGTGTGGATAGTGTGGATTAGTGTGGATAATCTATATATTAATACGTGAAGCGAAAACTTTGGATCCCTTTTTACGAAAATTGGGCGGACGGAGGAGTATGAAAGGAGATGTTTCATTTTTGTATAGGCCTCCGGCCATAACACGTACGTTTTAGTGAAGCTGGGAAACATACTCCTGAATAGAATAAAGTAACATTTTTTTCATAATATCAAATGGTTTTTATGTACAAAATTAAAATTAAAAATATTTGACGTTTGTCTTAAGAGTTAACAAGAGGTTATTTTGAATTCGTTTAGAAACACACTTCAAAAATGAAGACTAAAGATTTTTGTAACGATGAAATGTTTACCCTTAATTATGTTTACTGAAAAATATGTATAAGAGAATAATAGTAATTTATTTTTAACACTACAAGAATACACACATTTTTTAATTATTTTCTACTTAACATTGATTTGATGAGACATGATTTCAGAACGAATGAAGTCTGCAATCAAACGAGACGCCATGTTGAATAAAACATGGCAATAATTGAAAAACTATTATTTTTTGTACACAACAAATCGGGCTCAAATTTGTGGGATTTTTTCCTCTTTTTCGATAAATGTACATCTGATGGCCGAAAATGAAACATCTCCTTTCGCACACTTATAGTTTATACAGAGAAGAAGTGACGAATGCAAATATTTTTTAAATTATGAGTTAAAATACATTATTTTCAATAAATAACACGTTACACACACTACTGTTCATTACCGTGTATCTAATACACACATGCATAGAAATTCTTTTGTTTATGCTCCAGTCTGTCTTTATTATTTTGTGCAGTGTTACCAACACCGAGAAATATTTACCCCTAAAGCTTAAGTTAAAAATCCCTAAACATGCCACAATTACTAAAAAAATCAGCTAAAAAATTATAATGAAAATAACCAACGAATGTTCAGTAATCATAGACCCGGCACACAGTAGTAATATTTGTCTATATTTATTACGCGACATTTGATAATCATTCACTCTGCATTCTTAGTATCGAGGAACCGTACTAGAAGTCGCTAATACTTTTATTGTAATTAAAAACACAATGAGAAATGTAAGATGGCAAAAAATCCCTAAGAATACCCCTAAAACTGGAACGCCCCTAAAAAATCTCAATCCTCTAATTTACCCCCTAAATTTGGAAAAACCCCTAAGTTGGTAAGCCTGATTTTGTGACTATAGTCTTACTGAATGTCAAGTAATAGGTAATAAATTAATTTTATGAATATATAACCTACTAGCTTCTGTCCGCGACTTCGGCACTTTAAATTTCTTGTTCCCCCGACCTTTCCCGTCGCATCAAATTGCCTACCCGTGCGATATTCCCCGTTTTTGCAACATTTTTCATTATTGCTCCGCTTCTCTTGATTGTAGCGTAATGTTATATAGCCTATAGTCTTTCTCGATAAATAGGTTACCCAACACAAAAATAATTTTTCAATTCGAACCAGTAGTTCCTGAGATTAGCGCGTTCAATCAAACAAACATACAAACAAACAAACTCTTCAGCTTTATAATATTAGTATAGATTTCATTTTTAAAATCTATGATCATATCGAGAATATTTGTCTTTAATATTATTTGTATTAGCGACGATAGGAATTTAGTTTAGAAGAAGAAATATTTTTTGTGGTTTTACGGAGAGTATCAAGTATGGCATTAGTAAGTTTCCCATACAAAACTTAGTGTCGTGTGCAAACTGTAGAGGTTGTATGCCTCACGATTGTACAGGCTGGTCATAGATTGTACAGGCTGGTTATAATTATGACATTTGGAACCGTCATAATTAATCTATACTATATATACTATATAATATTATAAAGCTGAAGAGTTTGTTTGTTTGTATGTTTGTTTGATTGAACGCGCTAATCTCAGGAACTGCTGATCAGAATTGAATAATTCTTTTTGTGTTGGGTAGCCTATTTATTGAGAAAGGCTATAGGCTCTATAACATCACGCTACGGCCAAAAGGAGTTGAGCAGCAAACGAAAAATGGACGAAAACTGGCAGGCAATTCGACGCGACGGGAAGGGGAGCGAAAATTTGACGCGGACGAAGTCGCGGGCAGAAGCTATTAAAAATAATAGGGAAAATTCTATAAAAACAGAGCTTTCTGTGATAATTCATTCCATATTGTTCCATATCCAGCAGTTAAGAAGTATTAAGAAAATAAAAAAGAGAGTCCTGAAGCAGTATTCTTTACTCATTACACCTACGTCCTGGTCCTAGCCATCACCATCCCGCCACCGAACCCTCTCCACAATAGTACAGCGTCAACAATTTGTCTATAGTGTTACTGAATGTCAAATATAACCATATTATTTTTTATATTTATTACTATCTATATTTTTTCATTTAATAATGTATTTCTATTCAAATGAAGTACGGTCGAATTTCGACCAATGGGCGATCACTAGTGACATTTAAAAGTAAAAGTTAACTTTCGAAACATTGGTCCAATTAACGTTTATGTATTTGAAGAAAACAAAAACGCGGCAAATTCCTAGACTAATATGTTTTTTTGTCGGAAAAGCAAAGGCATCAAGCTCATACGGCCTCGTCGGTTTTCGTAATTTTATTTAATAATCATAACTGCATAGTAAATGCGTATTCCTTTTTCAAAAAGATGTATAATGCTTTATATACAAACTCAATGGTGTAAACACAGATGTAGTTCAGCATAAATTTCGGTAAGTGATCGCGACGATAGTTCGTGGTTAAATGTAAATAAAACTTGGAGTGGACTGTATAACATGTAATATGGTGGAATACGGATTTACAATGATTAAGCAACGGTCGGTTAAAATAAGAACAAAGAAGTATTAAGTATTAAGATGCGCAAGCGCAGCCGTGCGTGGAGGCGAGCAACAGCTGACTGGTGTGGCGGGGGGGCCCGCGCTCGGCCGTCGGCAGGTCGGTGACCCGTTGTCCCCGCACCTCTCGTTCACTGCCGCTGGGCGCGCGGCGATGTTGAGAGATATGACTCAACATACTCCCCCCGTTGAAGAGTCTTCAACAGTCGTGACCGGCAGCGGGCAGATGGTGTTGAAGGCGCGCCGGATGACACCCCTTCTCGTGAGAATGTCGGCGACCCTCGCGACGCCATCTCTGCCTGGGATAACACGTTTGATGCGTCCTAGAAGCCATAGAAGGGGAGGTAAGTTTTTGTCCTTTATGACGACCATGGTTCCTTCCTTGAGCTCGCCAGAGGACCGGCACCATTTTGTTCTCTCCTGTAGCCACACAACGTACTCATGTGAGAAACGAGCCCAGAAATGTTGCTTCAAATATTCAATGCGGCGATATCGTTTAAGGCTGTTGACGTTGACGTTCTGGATCTGTGGATGAGGCAGCATGATTAGAGAACGGCCAATAAGGAAGTGAGCTGGGGTTAAAGGAGCGAGGTCGGAAGGGTCGTTGGACAGTGGAGTTAAGGGCCTTGAATTTAAGGTAGCTTCAACTTGAATTAAGCAGGTAGTCATTTCCTCGAAGTTTAGGTTTGTTAAACCCAAAATGCGTCGTAAATGATGTTTGGTGGATTTAACTGCAGACTCCCATAAGCCACCGAAGTGTGGAGTGTACGCAGGTATGAAAGAAAAGTTTATGCTAGGGTCGATATTGTTTAGGTTTAAGTTTTGCGAAAGAAGCTTGGCCAATTCATTGAAAGCACCGACAAAGGTTGTGCCGTTGTCAGAGAATATGTTACGGGGTTTTCCCCTTCGAGCAATAAAACGGTTTAGTGCAGCTAAGAAAGCTTCCTTTGTAAGATCTGATACAAGCTCGAGGTGGATGGCTCTCGTAGCTAAACACACAAACACACAAATAAAACATTTGATGAGTCGGCATCCTCTACCTTTCCGGTCAGCTATCATGATGGGACCGGCGTAGTCTACCCGTGTGTCTAGAAATGGGAATTCTAAATGAAGACGCTGCTCTGGGAGATTACCCATAATAGGTTGAACAGTGTTGGCCTTGACCCTGCAACACTTTACACATTGATGTGCGATCTTTTTAGCCAGGTTCCTACCTCCAATGTGATAGTAGTGATGACGAACAGTGGCCAATAAAAGCTGTGGGCCAGCATGCAAGAGGCGTAAATGAAACATGTTGAACAAGAGAATGCAAATTGTTTGAGAACTAGCTAATATAATTGGATGCTTAATGTTATAATCGTTGTTAGTTTGATAATTGTCTCACTAGATTCGCAAATCACATATCCGCATAACTAGCCATATGTACGTCTCATTTATCTTTAAAACTAAGTGTTATTATAATATTGAACCAGTCGCCAATATACTAGCTTCTAAACAACACGTATTTAATTCATCAAAAACCCTAATAAGGAAAAGTGAACCTTAACACAAACACCATATGGTCGAAATCGAGCCGGATCCATCCAGTACGGGCACCTAATGAGAGAACAAAAGGCTCACATTCCACAGCAGCGATAAGCCGACCCTTTTTATTGCACTCATCGTTTTCTAAGAATTAGCAAGTTGTTTACTACGACTCGAGGACTGCTAATTACGTAACTACTTTACGCATCGGAAATCAGCTGCATTCAAGTGTTTTTACGTGACAATGACGACGACTGAGGAACAACAGAAATTTCTCTCCGTGTTAGAAGATACTGCAAACCTGCTACGGAAAACACAAGTTAACCTGAGGAAATGTCCTAAAGCACGCTTAACACGAGGATATATCGAAGCACGTATGAAAATCATCGAAGATTATTGGGATACCTTCAAATGTGCACATAAAGATTTAGTAGAAGTTACACCGAAAGAACATAAAGGAACTTTACCTTATTTTTTAAATGAGGAGTTTTTTATTTATGAAGATTTGTTTAACGTGCTTCAAGGTGACTTAAAGGACATGGTTATCGCGATATCTGAACAATCTGTAGTGCAATCAAAATCAGCAAATAGTAGTTTCGGCTCCACAAGTCCACAAAATAACGTCGTGCATCTACCGAGGATCGAGATACCGAAATTTTCCGGTGATTATGAATCATGGCAAACTTTTCAAGATTTGTTTACGTCGTTGGTGCATGATAACAGTTCGCTTAGTGATGTTCAAAAGCTTCACTATTTGAAGACTTGTGTTACTCAAGAAGCCGAATCACTATTGAAGCATATACAGGTAACTGATAAAAATTATGTAAATGCATGGGATATTTTGAAAAAGAGATATGGCAACAAACGCTTACTTTTGAACCATTCTATGAAAAGGTTATTCAACCAAAAGAAGATGTCTTCTCAATCAGCTTCCCAGTTAAAAGGGTTGTTAGATACAACCACAGAGTGCCTTAACAACTTAATTAATTTAAATATTGACGTCGGCTCTTGGGATCCATTCCTTATATATCTTCTAGTACAGAAGATGGACTCAGAGACTCACAAAAACTGGGAAGAACATGCATATAAGGAAGAATCTGAAAACTTACCTACCTGGAGTGATTTTAAGAAGTTCTTAGAAACGAAGTACCGTACCCTAGAATTAACAAATCAAAATAATACATCAAAGGACAATAAAACAATAAAGGAGCGTTCATGTCATGTTGCCACACAAGTTACGGAGAAAGTTTGTGTGATGTGTAAAGAAAGTCACAGTTTAAGTCATTGCAAGGAATTCAGCAAGAAGGAACCTGCTGAAAGAAGAGAGTTTGTGAAAACCAAACAATTATGTTTTAACTGCTTAGTACCAGGACACTCGGCATTTAAGTGTAAAGTGCCAGTATCTTGTCGTCTTTGTCATAGGCGCCATCATTCCCTTTTACATGAAACGAGGACCAAGCAGCTTGGAGAATCATCAGTCACCTCACCTCCAGCTGCAACACATGTAAATGAAGAGCAATCATTACAAGTCAATACAATGATGGCGTCGCATTGCAATACTAAGAAGAAAGTAGCAGCACTGTTAGCAACGGCAGTAGTGGAAGCAACAAGCGAGCAAGGTAACACCATTTTACTGCGGGCGCTCATAGATCAAGGTTCCGAGGCAGCTTTCATTAGCGAGAAGGCGACTCAACTATTGAAGCTCGAACGACAACCTGTAAAAGCAAGCATTACCGGGGTGGGATCCCAGAAGACTGAAATAAAATATGTGGTACAGCTACGAATAAGATCACGATTGGACCGAAACTATTGTTTACCGATCAAGGCATATGTAATGTCCAAGCAACTGACCGCAAAGATACCCACCAAATCAATCAATAAACAAGATTGGGCACACATTCAAGACCTCAACCTGGCTGATCCAACTTACTTCAAGCCAGGGTCAAAAGATCTACTCTTGGGTGTGAAAGAATATGCGGAAATTCTGCAAAACAACCTAATCAAAGGTCCACCAGGCACACCAAGCGCTCAGGAAACCAGCTTGGGATGGATTCTTTTTGGAGAAGTTAATACAACGCATCAAAACCAGTATGTTGTCATGCATCATTCAGTTGACGTAGAGGACTTGTTGAAATCAATAGGGGAAATTGACGTAGACAATAATAGACACTTAACAAAGGAAGAACAACTGTGTGAAGAAATATATGAAAAATCAACAACTAGAAATGAAGAAGGAAGATACATTGTTAAATTGCCATTTAATACATACAGTCCACAATCACCAGATGGTAATACAAAATCGATAGCAACACATAGATTTACACTATTGGAAAAGAAGTTCAGGAAATCGCCAGACCTGCAAAAAGAATATAGTAAAGTTATAAATGACTATATAGAACAAGGACACATCGAGAAGGTACCTGATAATGAAAAGGATAAAAGAGCGGTCTACTTACCTCACCACGCTGTTATCCGAACCAACAAAGAATCCACGCGAACACGCGTTGTATTTGATGCGTCATGTAAAGGATCAAACAACATTTCATTGAATGATGAATTACTCGTGGGTCCTCAGCTGCAAGAAGACTTGAGAAACATTTTGATGAGATGGCGTATGAAACAAGTCTGTTTTATGGCGGATATAAAACAAATGTTCCTCCAAGTATTAGTGACCAAAGAAGACGCAGAATTTCAGCGAATCTTGTGGAGGCAACAAGAATCTGATAACCTGGAAGACTATCGATTACTCAGAGTCACCTTTGGCACAGCGTCTGCGCCATATTTGGCCGTTAAAACGCTTCAACAGATAGCTAAAGATGAAGCTAAGAATAATACTCTTGTTGCGCAAACTATGAACGAGGATTTCTACATGGACGACCTTTTATCTGCCACAGACTCAGTAGCTGAAGCTAAAGCACTTTCTAAAGATTTATCAGACACACTAGAAAGAGGCGGTTTCCAACTTACGAAATGGGCATCCAACAGTATCGATTTAATGAAGTATATAAAAGATAAAAGATCTGCAAAAGCACATATTGATTTAAATCTCGATGGAACTCTCAAAGCATTAGGCATAGAATGGAAGTTAAAAACAGACCAGTTTCAATACAATCTTAAATTGACACCCACAACCAAGTCAATAACAAAGCGAAGCATATTGTCTGATATACAAAGAGTGTTTGATCCCCTTGGTTGGATAGCACCGAGCACTGTTATGGCTAAAATCTTAATACAAAAGCTTTGGCTTGAAAAGGTTAACTGGGATGAACAAGTTAGTAACACATTAGAACAAGAATGGAAAGAAATAAGATCAGACCTCGTTAACATAACTAAAATACAAATAGATAGATGGCTTGGTACGATGACAGTTAACAAAAACAAAATACAAGTTCACGGATTCAGCGATGCTTCAATGCGTGCATATGCAGCGGCAGTCTATATAAGAATTGAAACTCAAGACAACAAGATTGAAACAAAACTCATAGCTGCCAGAACCAGAGTAGCACCATTGAAGACGATTTCGTTACCTCGTCTAGAACTTTGTGGTGCCCTACTTCTATCAAAATTGATGAAGCAGGTTGGAGAATCAATGAGGATACCGACAACACAAATGTACGCATGGACTGATTCTTCAATTGTTATCGCATGGCTTAGTGGTGAACCTAACAGGTGGAAACCCTTCGTCGCAAACCGTGTAGTCGAAATTGTTGAAAACATTAATAACAAGCACTGGTTCCATGTTCAGTCACACGAAAATCCCGCTGATTTGGCATCTAGAGGAATGTTGTTATCCGACTTGAAGAAATGTAACTTATGGTGGCACGTGCCGGGCTGGCTGTCTGAAACAAAAATAAATATTAAACATGAAATAACAGAAACAGATTTGGAAATGAAGAAAACTAAAATCAATACTTACCTGAACGCAGAACGGGTTGAAGAACCTGAAACAACTTTAATATCACAATTTGAACATTTTGAAACATTAACAGATTTAATAAAAGCGATTACTTACTGTAGAAGATGTAACAACGCAAGAATTAGAAGATACTCTACGGATCTGTATTAAAAAGCCTCAAGAAGAAGAATTTAAAGAAGAAATAGATATAATAAAAATAGGAAAACAAGTTAAGAAAAACAGTCAGCTGCGATGTCTAAATCCATACCTAGACGAGAAAAATATACTCAGGGTGGGCGGTCGCTTAAGACATGCTAACTTACCAGATGATAAGAAGAATCCTGTGATCCTGGGAAATAGAAACGCACTGATACAGCTTATAATTGCTGATACACATGACAAAACACTTCATGGTGGAGTACAGTTGATGTTATGTCACTTGCGTTTTAAATACTGGGTTATAAGAGCTAAATCACTGGTAAAGAGACATATTCATAAATGTATGAAGTGTGCCAGAATGAATGCTACAACGAAAGGACAAATAATGGGAGACTTACCAGTGGAAAGAGTAACTCCGACGAGACCGTTTCTGCATAGCGGTGTAGATTTCGCAGGACCGTTTCAAACACTGGTGTCTAGAGGAAGAGGCAACAAAACTAAAAAGACATATGTGGCAATTTTCGTATGTATGAATCAACAAAGCAATCCACATAGAACTAGTTGGAGACCTCACTTCAGAGGCATTTATAGCAGCCTTTAGACGTTTTGTTGCCAGAAGAGGTAAATGTGCCCACCTGTGGTGTGATAACGGCAAAACCTTCGTGGGTGCCGACAGAGAACTTCATGATTTGTGGAACGAAGCACAGATGGCAGGAGAAGTTACATCCACGCTAACTACAGATGGCACACAATTCCACTTTATCCCAACATATAGTCCGAACTTTGGAGGTTTATGGGAAGCAGGCGTGAACTCGATTAAGTACCACCTAAAACGCATTATTACAACTAACCTGACGTTCGAGGAAATGACTACAATATTATGTCAGATAGAAGCCTGCCTGAATTCACGCCCGCTGTGCCCAATAGATAGCACTGACCCAGAAAACTTAGATCCATTAACTCCTGGCCATTTTTTGATTGGAGAACCACCGATTATAGTACCTTCACCTGATCTGCAAGCCGTGAAGGTTCATAATTTGTCACGATGGCAACATACACAAAAGGTTCTTCATGACTTTTGGCGACGCTGGCAAGAGGAATATTTGACTAGGCTGCAGCAGCGTCCCAAATGGATGAAGAAACAGAAGGAATTTGCAATTGGTGATATTGTGTTGATCAAGACTGAAAATCAACCACCCAGCAAATGGCCCTTAGGACGTATCACAGATAAACATCCCGGCATGGATGGTAACACCAGGGTGTATAGTGTGAAAAGTGGAGGTTCCATAACTAAAAGAACTATTACCAAGTTATGTGCATTACCAGTTGATTCTACTTAGTTTGTCTTTAATTATTAAGCTACTTTCAAGGATTTTAGTAGATATAGTGGATTTTAGTAGCATTTTAATATGTATAGTAAGAATTTCATTTTTTTTTTTTTGTATTATTTGTGCTTTAGACTGTCAATTTGAAGTTAGATACTTGATAGTTAAGTGGATAATTTGTTAGAACTTAATTAAGATTATAAAAGAACTTAAAGTCCTTTTGGTGGGCGTTATGTTAGTTTGATAATTGTCTCACTAGATTCGCAAATCACATTTCCGCATAACTAGCCATATGTACGTCTCATTTCTCTTTAAAACTAAGTGTTATTATAATATTGAACCAGTCGCCAATATACTAGCTTCTAAACAACACGTATTTAATTCATCAAAAACAACAAACAAGGAAAAGTGAACCTTAACACAAACACCAATCGTAAAATGAGTTATTTAATCTTCTTCCAACATGAATAAGATTATTAAGAGTATCAAAAAAAGGAGACAAAGATAAAAGTTTATTCTTTGCTGGTAGTTGTTTACCTGATTTAAGTAAGTGATACTCTTTCGGGAATGATTCTATTTGACTGAGTCTTAATAATAAGTTTAAAGAATTGGTAAGTTCAGTGGAAGTTAGTGAACCACACTCAACTGATTTCTTACTGCATTTATTAATGAATCGCATGACATATGTCACACGCTGTAATGTGTTAAAGTTTGAATATTTTGAAAATAACGCTGTGATAGGTTTTTCAAGATTCTGATTAGCAACATGACAATACGCGACTGTTTCTGATAACCCAGAATGGTTATGATTTGATTCAGGGAACTGAGGCCATGAAGACCTGTCTTTGCTAAGGAATTGTGGTCCTGACCACCACAATGAAGACGATAACAGCCTGTCAGTTCTAAGTCCACGCGAAGCGAGGTCTGCGGGGTTTTCAGCTGACGGAACGTAGTGCCAAGCTTCTCCTACAGTTTCATGAATTTCAGACACTCGATGACGTACGAATGTCTTTAATTGATTTGGTGAAGTAGCTAACCATCCCAAGACGATGGTGGAATCACACCAGCAATGTACTTCATCAAAATGTAAAGTAAGTGACTGACGAACCTTTGAGTACAACCGTGAACCCAACAACGCACCACACAGCTCAAGCCGCGGTATGGTCGTGGGTTTGATTGGAGCTACCTTGCTTTTAACGGTTAGGAGATGTACAGTAACCTCGCCGTCTCTCGATACACTGCGAACATAAACACACGCCCCATAAGCCTTTTCGGATGCGTCAGTGAATATATGCAATTGTAGACAGGACGCAGATTCGCACAACACCCACCGAGGTATCTTGAACTCGTTTAATAGGTGCAGGCTATTTTGAAAGTCATTCCAAGCATACTGAATATGCATGGGAACAAGCTCATCCCAAGAACATTTGGCCAGCCACAGATGCTGCATGATAATTTTGGCTTCCACTATGCATGGAACGACCAAGCCAACGGGATCAAAGATCTGCGCTATGGTTGCTACGTTTGGTAGCCTTTTCAGTGGAATTTAAGTTTATAGAAAAGGAAAATGTGTCACTTAAGCTCCTCCATAGAAGCCCCAGGGTCTTCGACTGCTCGTTGTCGCTCAGGTCCACAACATCAGAAACGTCGTGTTCACCGCTAAGCGCCTGCAGCACCTAAATGGAGTTGGACCGCCATTTCCGAAGATTGTATTTTGCTGACCGAAGGGCATTGTCAACACTGCGGCTTTTTTCTAAAGTTTCTGAAACAGATGATCCACCGGACAAGTAATCATCCACGTAGAAATCATGTGCTATCGAAAACTTAGTTGAAGTATCAGAGCACTCTTCAGCTAGTTGAAGTAAACACCTGGTAGCTAAATATGGTGCTGAGGCTGTGCCATACGTTACCGTACTAAGTGTGTATTCCTTTAGTGGATGAGTTGGTTCTGCCCTCCACAGGATTTTTTGTAAAGGACGATGACTGTCATGTACAAGTGTTTGTCGGTACATTTTTTCAATATCCGCACTTATAACAATTCTATGTTGACGGAATCGAAGCAATATTGACAGTAAATCATCTTGTATAGGGGGACCAACCATCTGTATTTCGTTAAAAGACTTACCTGATGCAGTTCTGACGGAAGCATCAAAAACTACCCTTAGCTTGGTGGTAGTTCTCGACTCCTTCAGAACACCATGATGCGGTAAATAGTTTGAACATGTTGAGTCGAGTGGGCGTCTAGTTGATTCAGACATGTGTCCCAGCTTATGTACTCGTTAATGAAGTCAACGTATAGGCCTTTAAGGCGAAGATCTCTACCCAAACGACGGCGACGTTCAAGAGATAGAAATCGCTGCTTAGCCATTATGAATGAATCACCCAATACGTCCAGTGACTCTTTAAGAGGAATACTTACCACAAATCGCCCATCGGAACTACGATATGTGGTATCTTTAAAATGTTGTTCACAGGATCTCTCTTCACCAGAGTGATTATATATAGACGACACAGCACCTAATTCCCAAAACCGATCTAAATCTACTTGTTGGTTATTAGTATGCATACAAACGTGTGAAGAGGAATCCGAGTGTTGATATGCACCCGATATGAGCCATCCTAATTTTGATTCAAGTAAAGTGGGCTTATGGGTACCTAATGCGATACGGCCAGTGCCTATGATACCCTAAAAGACTTCCGCACCAACAAGGACGTCGATTGAAGACGGAACGTAATAAGTGGGGTCAGCAAGATGGACGTTCGTAGGTATACGTATGTTACTAGTATCAACATAAGTATGAGGAACTGATGCTGATATTTTCGGCAATACAAGGCAGTCAATGTTCAGTACGTACCCACTATCATCAATTGATTTTAATGACACTGAGCATCCCTGAGTACAACTAGAAGTTTGAAAATTAATACCTGTTACCTTGGACTTGGTAATGTAGGTAGGGACATGTAGTTTTTTTTTTTTTTTTTTTTTTTTTTTTTTTTTTTTTTCAGGATGGGAAATCATCAAATGACTTCTCCCGCTCTGGGCGGAGCGGGAGGGCGTGTCAGACTTTTACTGACTAAAACCCACCCGTGTTCCATCAGTTGCCCATGTGCCAGGGTCACGGTATCTCTTTCGAACAATCACGCGACCCCGGCAGACCAGGGACATGTAGTTTACGAACAAAATCCTCCGAAATGAAAGTTGTACTGCCACTGTCCAGCAAGACCCGTGCTGTATGGTGGTTACCGTCAGCGTCGGTCACCCTCACGAGCGCTGTGGAAAGTAAAATTACTCGAGATGTAAACGATTGACTAGCTGATAATGCAGTGTTGTGTGCACTAGGAAGAACATTATCACTATCGATGTGTAAGAGAGTGTTGTGTTTTTGACGACAATATTTACAATGACCTAATTTAAATTTGGAAAAATCATGACCTGGCCGAAGACAATTCATGCATACATTTGAACCTTGAGCCTTTTTAATACGAGCCTGAACTGAGAGACTTTTGAACTGTTCGCAAGCAAAGATAAAATGATCCTGACGACACATGGGATATGACAGAGGTTTCAATACTTTCTCAGGTAGCACAACACTGCCCTTGGATTTGGTTGCAGGTGTGGTGGATTCGCTTTTAGTTGTTGCTATAGGCTTAGATTCTTCAATTGTATCCAGTAAGTCAGCCCTGCTACTGATGAACTGAGTGAATGCAGATAATGTAGGTGGTTCGAAAAAAGTGTTTCTGTGCTCTTCCCACTGACGATTCGTTACGTGGTCGAGCTTACTGGTCATAATGTAAATGATAAGCACATCAACAAATGCGTTTTGGACTGGTTGGCCAAGGGTTGCCAACGCTCTAAGATTTTTATTTGTAGTGTCAATTATGTAACGAAGTGACTTACTTAACTCTCTATCAATAGGCTGGACGTTAAAAAGTGCTTGCACATGATTGTTGATCGTCGATCCTTTCTTGCGACGCCCGTTGGCTGGAACTCGATGAAGACGGCTGTTGCCGAATCGACGTTCACGATGACCAAATGCAGACGATGACACACGAAGAAATGAAGACCTCTTGTGAAACTTGAACCAGAAGATGAAGTTCTTTGATCTCCAACCGACGAACCGTTGAATTTTGAAATTTCGAAAAATCTCGTTGTTTTCTTTGTTTGGTTCAAACGTTAACGGTAGAAGGACCAATGATCGCGACGATAGTTCGTGGTGAATGTAAATAAAACTTGGAGTGGCCTGTATAACATGTAATATGATGGAATACGGATTTACAATGATTAAGCAACGGTCGGTTAAAATAAGAACAAAGAAGTATTAAGTATTAAGATGCGCAAGCGCAGCCGTGCGTGGAGGCGAGCAACAGCTGACTGGTGTGGCGGGGGGGCCCGCGCTCGGCCGTCGGCAGGTCGGTGACCCGTTGTCCCCGCACCTCTCGTTCACTGCCGCTGGGCGCGCGGCGATGTTGAGAGATATGACTCAACAGTAAGTATTCCAAATTTAAATCACATTCTTCCCCTAGAGGATGAATGAAATTCAGTACAATTTTCTTTCCCTGTTTTTAACAGATTAAAAATGACCATTGTTGTGTTAGCTTTTTGTGGCATAGAATGTCACTTTTTTGAGCAAGTGGTACGATAAGAAAAATTTTATCTAAGCGTTTTTGAATTTTAGTAATTATGATAATTTTAAAACTGCTTGAGACGTTTTGCATAAAACCTTTACTCCAAATTCTTTGAATGGCCCTCCTGACACTGCAAAGGCGGCGACGGGACGGCACGAGCATGGCCGCGGTGTCTCGGGCCGTATAAAATAAGAAGGACCCAGTATTTCTTATGTGCGTCAAATAATTTATAAATATTAAATTTTGAAAAAATGCATTTAGAAATTTTTTTTTCGTTGCTATAGCTTCTTTACCACCTACAGGTGTACCTCTTAAAATATTTCGTGTATGAATAGATACACCTTATATATTGCTATCTATACACTAAGAAGACGGAATAGATATTGCCGACTAAACTTCGGCCGAAAGTACGGATTTCGCGCTTAAGGTGTAGAGACTTCCTGATTAGAGACAATAGGGACTTCCTGACTATCGCAGTATAATAATACCAGCCGACTATAGTTTTACTAACACGCTGGATCATTGTTGTCCGAAAATAAAGAATATAATAATTAATAATAATTGTCCCACTGCAGAGCAAAGGCCTCTTCCCAAACAAAGAATGCACGAGCGTTGATCAGCACGCTTACTCAAGACGAGTTGGCGAAGACAAACTTATATTAACTGTAAGTCCAGGTTCCCCACGATGTTCCCCAGCGATGTTCGTAATGTCCAAGATACACACAGAATGTGCATATGCATTGAAAAAGTCAGAACTTACCTGGATTTGAACCCGATACTTCGTGCATGAGTAGCGAGACCTTAACCTCTTTTTTTTATCTCGAGGTGGAAATCCTCATGCATGTCCTCCGCCCTGGGGTGGGCGAAGGGGTCTGTCAGATTCTTACTGACTAAAACGACTCCGGTGTTCCATCCCACACCTACGTCGGGGACCACGGGAACTAATGCATCTTCCGCAATCCCGGACTGGTGCCGGCCCGCCTTTGTGGGCCTCCTCACGTTGGGGGGGAGAGTGAGGTATTAAACTCCCCGTACATCACAGAGAGGCGCGCGTGGAACCATCTCAGGTCCTAAGGAATAGGGGGCAATGGATGTGAGACCTTAACCACTAGGCCATCTACTTAGACGAATGCTGCAAAGGATTAAGTTTTTTTTTAGTGTCAAGTGCATCCCGGTTTCTCCGTCTTGATCCGCCGCAATGTCACCTGCCATACACCACTTTGTAAAGGACATCAACACGCACTGTTACTATGAATTCCGTACATGATTCTAGACCAAAGACTATATAACCACTTGACTGCGCATACAGTGCCCCGACGCTCGAAAACTATTAGTATTTTGTCGCCTATGCATAGGCTACGGTTCTAGTAACCATTTTAGTTGTGACCAGTTTTTAGACCTCCGTGCACGCTAAATTAATGGAAATAATGTAACTTCATCTGTAATTATAACGCATCAAAATGCCTTCATGCGGGGTGAAGTGGTGTGGGAAACATTCCAAGACTTCTAGTTACAAAACGGATCGCATAACTTTTCTTCAGTAAGTAAACAGTACGAAAAATTCTTTTGATTTAATCATATTATGATCCACCGTAGGGGTCTATTTAAAATGGTGGTTGGGTGAACGAGCACACGGTTGAGTCGCGCGCGTTGATGTCTTTTAGAAAAGTCTCGCTGTTTCATTAGACAATTGTAATGCATCTATCCCTTACTTTCCCTTTGTATTTTTATCGTAAAAATGAGTGCTGTTACTTTTAATAGCTAAAAGTATGTATCGAAAATTAAAATTAAAACAAGTGAAAATTTTATTCAATTCACATACTGTGACTTCTTTAGCTTCGTCTTGACAATCCGTTTGTAAACTGGCGCCAAAACTCACGTAGCCATAGTACCTTCTGCCTTGGGGATGATATTCGAACCCGCTTCTGAATGCCATTTCGTCGAAAATGATAGTGGCGTAAATTTTCTTCTTGGATTCTCTAGCTTTCATTTTATTAGTGACTGATTTTGATTAAATATGATTTCTTTGATTTTA
Source organism: Aporophyla lueneburgensis (assembly GCA_932294355.1). Taxonomy (NCBI): domain Eukaryota; kingdom Metazoa; phylum Arthropoda; class Insecta; order Lepidoptera; family Noctuidae; genus Aporophyla; species Aporophyla lueneburgensis. Next base: position 28,373,780 of record OW028747.1, read on the forward strand.
ATTGAGTATTTATCACAATTTTAAATCCAGTTTATCGATATCGACTATTTTCCCTTAATGAAGTAGAGCAGGCCTACGATGGGCATACCTACGCAACTTGACCTTGAACTGACCAATTGCAGTCGCGCGTTCTTCCTCGTCCCCCGGCCCGCAGTGGTAAGTCGTGTGCTTAGAAGATATTGGCCTATACGCTCTCTAGTGGTTATATTCTCTTTGTTCTAGACCCACCAGCGATGTAATTTAATTTAAAAACTGCTGTTCCATACAAAAGTGCAATACCCACACAGTCAAAATGTATGGAGCAGCAGATTTTGTTTTATTTCAACTTTGCTGGGTCTAGAATCATCATCATAATAATCATCCTATAATTTTCCCACTGCTGGGACACAGGGCTCCTCTCTTCGAAAGGGAGGCTTTTATCTATCACGCGAGCCCAGTGCCCTTGGTAGATGTCACATGTCTTCGAATTTTTGGTTCTAGGTCTTGCTGGTTTCCTTACAATTTTTTCACCGTTTTGAGGGCAGTGGTGATGTTTTTTTTACACATAGTAAAGCACCTGCCTAGGTTCTAACCCACGACCTGCAACTCGTAAGTAGGGGCTGATACCACTGGGCCACCACTGCAATCACGGTCTACAATCATGTACTGAATTTATAGTAACAGTTTACGCGTCGCTGTCCTTTCCTCCCTGTGAAGAAACCCTGTGTGAAACCTTGTATAAGTCGTGACTTGGTCAAATACTCATTGTCTTCTATAATTGCCAGGTGAAAGACCTAGTGTTCAACTTACACATGATCCTGTCAGACACGGTGAAGATGAAGGAGTTCCAAGAAGACCCTGAGATGCTATTGGACTTGATGCACCGTATCGCGCGAGGATATCAACACAGCCCCGACTTGAGACTTACTTGGTTGAATAATATGGCGCAGAAGCATATGGAGGTAAGGAACAAAATATATTTATATGGCACACGTCACAAGTAGACTTAATTTAAAAAGAAAAACAATACAAATTTAGCGCGTGTATACAGGTTTAGATCAAATGAATATTTAAAAACATTACACTCCTTCTGGTTGAGTCGTGTAAAAACAAAGTATAATGATATACTGAGATGACAACTAAAAGAAAGGAATGGCTGAAGCAATCATGCTGAGCCGACGTCGAATAAATCGATGGTTACGGGCGCAGTAATCTGACGGACACGGGAAGCATACTACTAGATTTTTGAGCTATCCCAACGAGCTTTTTAGCTTTCAGCTAAAATGATTTTAATTATGATAATATTACGTTTCAGAGGTCCAACCACACAGAAGCTGGCATGTGCCTGATTCACGGCGCGGCCTTGGTGGCGGAACAGATGTGTGCGGGCGGCCGGGGAGCCGCCCTACTGCAGAGAGTCACTCATAACGCGCTCGACGAGAGCTGTGCTGATGCTCTGCATCATCATCTCACGCATCTGGAGCTGCAGGTATACCATACACCTCCTAGTAGAACATAGAGTACCTACCAGGTATTGCAGGAAACCTTATCAGATATCAACTCAACATTCCCATGTTGATATTCCATCTTCAATAAAATTATTATTATTTGTATTCAAGCCAATGCTTAACTTTTCTCATTTATGTTAACGCTATTTTAATTTAAAATGCAAGTCACAGGTTTCTTTTAGCGAAATCGTTTGTTTTTTTTTTTTCGATTACCAAAATCTAGACCCTGCCGAAAATATATAAGTATACATTTCTCTTAAATAATTCTGATCCATCTTCATTCTGAATCAAATTTGATAAATGTTAAAAAAAGAAAACAACAATCCCTCTCTCGCCAGACAAACCAAACTTTTCTTGCAACACAAAATACAATGAATAACATATAATGGACCTGTTTCCCTGCGCACCCCAGGCGCTACTGGAGCACGCGGCCAGTGAGCTGATGACCGCCGGCATGTACGAGACTGTGAACGAGGTGTACAAGGTGCTCATACCCATCGCCGAACAGCACCGGGACTACAAGAAACTCGCCAACATACACAGGTAATAAACATTTCAACAGGTATAAGTATTCAGTGGTCACCCAGTGGTCCAAATTCGACCATAATTCATTATCGACCATTATTTCATGTATTCCTAGTGCATTATTATAAAAATTACTAGTTTTCTGCACTCCTTCTCCGTATAAAACTTTAACTGTGCCAAATTTCTACTACTCCGTTCGCGTAATTTATAGGTTACAGCATCAGCATCTTTGTATGTGCCTTAAAAGATAAAAGAACATTATTGAACATATTATTACAGGCTGAACCCGTTGAATCCGATCCATGTCGATTTTTAATCTTCTTTTTGATTTAATTTCTGTAAATAGATTTGTACAACAGTTTTACATGTCAGTCATATTTTTTAAACTAGATGAGGTCAGTATTTCCTAACTGACTACTCTGAGAAGAAAGGCCAAAACAAACTCAGAGGTCACAGTCTCTTTTAAAGTCCAGACATAATCTTGGTCACAACATATGAACACCACGTATATTGGTGTCTCAAATGCTCTTTAGAGGAAAAAAACACAGATTGAGTGGACCTGTCCAGTCAGTGCGCGCATTTGTCACTAATTGTGCAGCTCAACTCAGAACTTAAGGAGCTCAACGATTTGACGAACAATACCAAAGAAAGGACATTTTAGTAGGCCACATAAATAATAAACCTTAAAATTATGAGTCGGCGCTTTGAGTGATCTTTGTTATTGATTTTTCAGCGCCGACTCAAAATTTTAAGGTTTATTATTTTTTGCTTTTTCAGTTTTTTCGGCGATTTAATTTTTTGTTAAAAAGCTTTTATTTTATATTTTTTTTGTGGCTTGAATGTACTAATAATACTTGGCAAGGTATACCCCATCCAATGAAAAAAGAAATATCAAAATCGGACTACTCTGTATAAAGTTATGCGTGGTTATACATTACAATCAGTGAGTGAACAATCAATCATCCCCTGTTTTCCGACCCTTAGGGTTCGATTTTGTTTTCCAAATTTATATGGGATCACCTTGGGAGTATACCCTTTCCAATAAAAAAAGAATTATCACAATCGGACTACCATATACAAAGTTATGCGTGGTAATACATTAAAAAAAAAACCTCCTCCTTTTTTTTTCGTCGGTTAATTACTCAAACTGCCGGCGATCATGATTAAAACTTACAGAGAAAGAAAGAAAACAAAAATAGAAAAGGACCTACATAGTCTTCATTTGTCACTAATCATGTGCTCAACTCACTTTAAAAATGTATTTTCTATCTCTGTAGCAAGCTGAACGAAGCGTTCACGCGCATCGAGCAGTTGCACGGCAAGCGCGTGTTCGGCACGTACTTCCGCGTGTCGTTCTACGGCGCACGCTTCGGCGACCTGGACAGCCAGGAGTTCGTCTACAAGGAGCACGCGCTCACCAAGCTGCCCGAGATCTTCAGCAGGCTCGAGGTCAGTATACGGAACCATAGGAAAATAAATACTGCTTTAGTTTGTTCCAAAAGTACAGATATCGGATGCAGTTTAAGAGCGCAGACCTTCAATGCGCAGAAGTCGATATTTGGCGGGTGTTCGATGGGACAAGCTGCCAGCGTCACCGACTAGCTAGACGATAGGGGACCGGGACAAGGCGACTAACTACCCGCGTTTTCCAACTAGTCGCTTTGTCCCGGCTTGTTCCGAGAACACTCCTATTCCTATCACACCTAATGAATTTATGCGTGAATGTAGACATGCGCGAATCACCTCACCATTTTCGCTAAGCTCTCTTAAACAGCGCCGATGTCTATATCAGTGGGGCAATCTCGTATTTTTAAGAACCCCCTCATTGTAAACTGTCTTAGTTTATCTAAAAAAACCGCAAATTTTGTTGCATTTTGATTTTGATTGATAGAGAGATGAGATTGTAAATTGATTTTTAAAGTTTTTAAATACGGTAATTGGCCTTCAGATGATAATATTCTATCCGATCGCGTTCAATATTGTACTATTTAGCCTATTTAAAGCTTTAATATCTGGATGACCGAGCTTTGCTCGGTATTTTTTGATAAATTGTGTTTAAAATAATAAGTTTGTTCCGGACCGTATAAATTAGTTACTTTATGCGCCTACGTTTCTAAACGTGTAACAGAATGACATCTGACTTGTCAGTTTGATTTTGACACTTGACACTTCTCTTGGATTTGGCGCTTGAAAAATGGAGCACGTCGCCGTGTTGAATTCCGCGACCGTTTGTTGAAATTAATCCTTTTAAATCGATCCGTTTGTGACAATTAGTCGTGATCCAATTGCTTTGATTGTAAATAACCCCAATTTGGTGAAATAACACGGGTTGAGTTTTGGATATATCTTGTTGAAATAGTTTGAAGCAAAGTGACGCTATTGGAAACCGAATGCTGTGATTGCCTCCAGCCTCATTGTTGCGGCCATCATAACTTCCACTGCGCTATTGAAATGCTATTGTAGGGGTCTAGGAGACAAGAAGTGGCTAGCGTAACTAGTCCGCCGTACGCGGAGCAGAACAATACAAGTACAAATCAAAGCAATAGGTACAATATACGAACAAAAGAACTTACCAGTGGTAGAAGAACACCTGCTCTAGTGCCTACCTGAAGTTATGTATGTAAGTGAGTGTATATGTATCATGTAGTGACATTGTAAATGCTCAAGTTGATTATATTATCGATAAAGTTGGTCATTGAAAACACGAACAAAACGACATTTTATAAAAATGAATCCTAGCTAGATCGATTTATCGCCCCCGAAACCCCCTGTATACTAAATTTCATGAAAATCGTTGGAGCCGTTTCCGAGATTCAGATTATATATATATAACGAGGGTAGTTCGACCATTTGGGATACCTCGTCATCAGAATCCGTGTTCGACATGATGTAGGTACGAAATAATAGTCTCAACACTAATTATAATCGTCTATTTGTTCACTCCCAATAACAAAATAACAAAATCTCAAATAATCAAGGCGATGGAAATGGATTAAACTACGGAAACGCGGTAAGTTCGGTACAGGCTGGCAGAACGACCTCTCGCCTTCGTGTCCAACTCAGAAGTGCCCTCCCTCAAATTGAAATGCGTTCAATGTCAAACCGAATGACAGCTGATAGCTGTCAAACATGCCACGCCCGTACCGACCTCACCCAAGCACACTGCTTGACGTTTCCGACAAACGATAATAGATGGCGTTGTACTAAATGAGCATTAATCAATAGCTATTCTAATAATTGTGCCACTTTGTTGATTCTGCGACACGGCCATCTTGACAATTCACACGTCCTCGTGTGAAGCATCTGAAACAAGAATTTATGGAAAGTAAAACGTCCTGTGCTCGGCCTTCCTGGCCAAGATGTCGGAAGATAAAGTCACATGATTCAAACAACACAATTTTATTCTGATTCACATATTCTCATCAATCTTATAAAGAAAATCGTAACACTGAAATCACATCTCTTTAATAATCATCAATTTTCAAACCAATTCATGAAACATTCAGACCAAATCTAGTATGCAATGCTCTGTTCGGTACCCAGCCTCATAACACACAACACATTGCCTCCATCCGGCAAACTAGCGGGACCTCCATCCGGTACCCGACCTCAACACATCATATTGCCTCCATCCGGCAATCCAACAGGACCTCCATCCGGTACCCGACCTCAACACATCACATTGCCTCCATCCGGCAATCCAACGGGACCTCCATCCGATACCCGACCTCAACACATTACATTGCCTCTATTTAGCACCTTTAACGATTACCTACATTACCATGTTGACATGGGTCACCAACCTTAAGTAAACACTTAGACTTGCAGCCACGAACAACATTAGAATGTACGCAATCTGAGTCACTTGCATACTACATTTGCATCTTTTATTCCCTCACCTAAGGTCCAACATCTTCATTGTCAGTCGGTCTCGTCTCATCAGTTTTGCTAGTTATGGTCAGAGTCGGTGTCAAAGTCCTTGTCGTTAAAATTGTCGCTGTCAGGCATTTTTCGAAGACGGTCGTGCGCATACTTGTATGTCCGATTCGAATTGAGAGCTTTAAGTATATATCGGTCTCCTTCTTGTACCTCTATAACTATGAAAGGGCCTTTGTATTTAGGATCGAGCTTTGTTTGGTTTCGTTCTTCGTTCTGCAGCAGTACAAAGTCTCCTATAGTAAATGGTTTTAACTTAGCTTTGGTAGAGTCGAAACGTACCTTATCGTAAGCCGAGCCCTTCTCCATATTCTCCACAGCCCGTAACCTTACCTGCTCAATGTCGATTGTCATCAACTACCGGTAAGACATCTAAAGGCCTCGCGACCTTCCCAATGAGAAGTTCCAATGGGCTAGCTTGCGTGACTCGATTCATCGTGCAGTTGAGAGCTAGCTGCACGTCAGGCAAAGAATCCTGCCACGAGTGACTACTTGTTTCTATTGCAGTAAGCATGTTTTTCAATGTGCTCATGACGCGCTCCACCTGGCCGTTGGCCCTCGAACTACCTGTCGCTATTAGGTGGAGCTTAATGTTAACAGAGTCACAATAGTCCTTGAAGTCTCTACTGGCGAAGCACCTACCTTGGTCAGCGATTACACGGTTGGGCGCACCAAATAGTGAAACACTAGATTTCAAAGCCTTAATACTATTAGCTGTATCAATTTTAAGCGTATGGTGAAGGAATACGTACTTGGTGAAGGCATCTATAAGCACAAACACATATACCTTCCGGTCATACTTGCCGCTTAGTTTTCCCGTAGCGTCGATATGTATGGTGTGCCAGGGTATAGCTACCTTAGGAATGGGATGCATTTCTGCCTGTATCTTACCAGAGTGTGACTTAGAAATTTTGCACGTGGCACAACTGTCTACGAACTTTCGTACAAACCTCGTCATCTTGTCGAACCAGTAAAGTTCGTAAACCTTTTCTAAAGTCTTCTCCCATCCCAAATGCAGCAAACCTTCGTGTACATTGTTAACGATGGACCACCGGAACGTTCTAGGAATTATTGGCAGGCATAGAGTCTTACCATGTCGCTGAATTTTCCGATGCAAAACGCTTGACCGAAGCTCGTAGGTCTTAGCTACATCATGAGGAAGTCTTCCATCCTTCAAGTCAGATACGAGTTTTGAAAGCTCTCCATCCTTCTGTTGTTCTGCAATCAGCCAGTTGTCATTCAGTTCAGCTAAATTAATTTGTTTACTGCTTACCTTCTCGACAGGAGCGCTCTCTCCGTAGTCTGGTAATGGATTTCTTGAGAAGAAATCTGCATGAGACATTCGCTTACCGCTACGATGAACAATGTCGAAGTCGAAGGCTTGCAAGAACGCCCACCATCTGTGAACACGTGGCGTTAAATCTGTTTTCTTACGGGTGGACTGCAATGAACTGCAATCAGTCACCACGTCGAATTTACGACCATGCAGATAGTGTCGGAAATGTTTAACTGCGTTGACAACAGCCAGAGTCTCCAACTCGTACGAGTGATACTTAGACTCTGCAGCAGTTGTGCGCTTGCTGAAATAGGCAATAGCATGTGACTTACCTTCACATAGCTGAATAAGAACAGCTCCATATTCAATAGCACTCGCATCCGTATGCAACTCCGTCTTTAGTGCTGGATCATAAATCGATAACACTGGCTGACTAGTTAGAATAGAAATTACCTGTTGTCTTATGGTTTCATACTCGGGTTTCCATTCGATCCGACCATTACCGGAAGTCAAAGCATATAGCGGGGCCATAATCTGAGAAAACTTTGCTATGAACTGACGAAAATAAGACGCTAAACCAATAAATTGACGCAATTGCGTCACAGTCTGGGGTGGCGGTAACAAAGTCAAACAACTAACCTTGCGAGGATTAGGCCGTATCTGCCCTTGCCTGACTTCAAACCCAAGGTACTCTACTTTCTGTTTTAGGAAAGCACATTTTTTATGATTAAGAGAGAATCCTTTCTCTGAAAGGACTCCAAGTACTATCTGAAGTCGCTCAAGCGCCTCGTCAGCGTTTTTTGCAACGATGAGCACGTCATCCATGTATACTACAACGTAAGTATTCACCAAATCCCCAAGCGCATGAATAAGAGCTCGCTGGAACACCGAGGGGGCGTTTCGAAGTCCGAATGGCATGGTCAAATATTCAAATTGCCCGTCAGGCGTCACAAAAGCTGTTCGCTCTATAGATTCAGGTGAAATGCGGATTTGGTGAAATCCTGACGCTAAATCTAAAATCGTAAAGAAATGACCTCCATGCATGCTACAGCGAATTATATTGGCCTTAAGCAATTCATCAATTTTACTTCGTACAACCTGTCGTTCCTCAGGGCTCAACCTATAAGGGCGTCGATTAACAGTCTTATGAGGATCTATGAGTTGGATTTTCATGGGTTCAGTGTCTGCAGGGGATGTAGGTACACCGGAAATAAAATTATTTTTGAAAGATAGCAAAATATCTAACAGTTCGGCTTTTCTTTCAGGGGGGATGTCTGTGTCTATCGTGTCAAAGTCAAATTTACAGCCAACATTCACGTCACATGTCTGAACTGTCCGTATTTTCTCAAATCGTATCTTATCTGACGACATATGTACTACAAGACCAATTGATAAAACTTCGCGTCCAATCATGATTTCATGTCGCAAAAAATTGTCAGGTAAAACGTGGAAAAGAATTTCAAAAATAGTTCCATCGATCTCAACAGTGGTCAAAATTTGTACAGTCGACCTTACAGAAGTCTGTCCAATACCAGTCAATGTTACAATTCCATAAATTCGTTTACCACCAAATTTACAAGATACAGATTCTTTAACAAGCGAACATTCCGCACCGGAATCATAATAAAAATCAAATTGCTCACCAGAATGCCGTAAGGATCCAGCAGGTGTGTCCACAAGGCACACATCAACTCGCTTCTCCCTGGCAGGATCAACCGCCGTGCTGCTGCATGTCTCCTTGGCGTTCCTCTTAGGACAGCTGGACGCGTAGTGTCCTTGTTCACGACAATTGAAGCAAGTGATCCAGTCAGCTTTCCCTGGTACCTGGTTACTCCTGCCACTGCTAGATGCCGTCGATCTCGATTGCTCTTCATGTGCCTTTAGGTCTCTTTTCAGGCGACACTGCACCGATTTGTGGCCTGGTTTCCCACAGTTGAAACACTTGGGCCCAGCGTTGGGCCAATTCAGGCGGTTCCTCTTCGCGTCAGGACCTTCCCGATCATCACCACCAGATGGGGCGCTCCTCTTCAGAAACGAAACAGCCTTCAGTTCCCGGTGTAAATCGTTGCGATTTTTTATGTCCGTAGTAAAGGACAAGCGCTGGACTCGCGAATCATTCTTCGCGATATGAGCAAGCACCGTCGCGACAGCAATCTGCTCTGTCGTAAGGCCGTTCCATTTTGACATGATGGTTGTCATGAGGGTAGCTGCATATGCGGCCAGACACTCATTCTCCTTAGGTTTATTTCCATGCAGATTTATTAGAAAGGAAGCGGTAGTCTCTGGACAATCATACCTGGCTATAAAGAGTTCCTTAAAATCGCTCCATTTCATCCCAGGGTAAGATATGGACGACAGCCATGATGAAGCTTCTCCCTTGAGTGCGCGGCTCAAGGCAATCATCAACGATGCACCATGACTATTCGGATCGATCACACACATGTCCGCTGTTGCCAGCCATGCACGCGGGTCAACATTCCGTTTTTCAGGTTCAAAATCCGGTAGGCGAACATCCACAATCGCAGAAGGTGTTTTCATTGCTTGCACGATAGCCATAAAGTTTTTGTTTTGCTGCTCTAACAGAAAACGCCATTTTTCCATCTCTGTGTCACCTTCAAACACGTGCGTATTGTCTTTACACTTTTCTTGGTTAGCGCTGTCACTTTCACCACGTGGGGCGTTGGAGTTGCATCCCACTTCTGATAACGAGGGTAGTTCGACCATTTGGGATACCTCGTCATCAGAATCCGTGTTCGACATGATGTAGGTACGAAATAATAGTCTCAACACTAATTATAATCGTCTATTTGTTCACTCCCAATAACAAAATAACAAAATCTCAAATAATCAAGGCGATGGAAATGGATTAAACTACGGAAACGCGGTAAGTTCGGTACAGGCTGGCAGAACGACCTCTCGCCTTCGTGTCCAACTCAGAAGTGCCCTCCCTCAAATTGAAATGCGTTCAATGTCAAACCGAATGACAGCTGATAGCTGTCAAACATGCCACGCCCGTACCGACCTCACCCAAGCACACTGCTTGACGTTTCCGACAAACGATAATAGATGGCGTTGTACTAAATGAGCATTAATCAATAGCTATTCTAATAATTGTGCCACTTTGTTGATTCTGCGACATATATACAGTCGCCTCGGAAATTAAGTTAACAAAATCGATGTAATAATACGCTGTGTGGGTTCTTTCCTTTTTCAAATAATATAAATTTTGTTTCTATAATCTTTGATAGGGGGAAGTCCCGCCTTCAAATTAAAACGCGATCAGTCCCTGCATTCATATGTAAACAGTTAAAAGTCGTTGTATAACGTATTCACTCGTGTCGGAAAATAAGTTAACAGCGTTTCAAACAATTATTTTATTTGTGAAAAGAAATAATTTCATTGATTTAAGTGAATTAATAAGTATTATCCTAGTGTATAGTAAACCGAGAGTTTGTTTGTTTGATATTGAAGGTATTTTTATATTCATTAATTATTAAAAATGCCAAAACAAAAAGAACTAACACCCGATGAGCGCATAGCTGTATATAACCGAAGTAAACGAGGTGAAACGTTGGAATTCATCGCAAAAAATTACAATTTAAGTAAGACAGGTGTAAAAAAAAATTGTCGATCGAATTAATTTAAGAGGCACAGCGGGAAATTTCCCCAGATCGGGGAGGACACGAAAAACGACTAATCAACAAGATAGACAAATCTTGAGAGAAATCTCTAAAAATCCAAATATAACTGTGCAACAATTAAAAGAACAATTAAATTTACCCATACAGCTCACTCAGATACGACAGAGAATTCATGAACATGGATTAGTAGGCAGAGTTTCTCGAAAGCGACCATACATTTCTGATAAAAATGCGAAAATAAGATTGAAATTTGCGTGGGAGCACAAAAGCAAGCCTTTAGACTTTTGGAACATTGTCAAATGGAGTGATGAATCAAAATTTGAATTGAATGATTTCAATTCAAATGTACACGTCGTAGATATGTGTGGAGAAAAGTTGGAGAAATGTTTAAGAAAACTTTGGTAACGACTACGGTGAAGCATGGTGGTGCAAAACCAGTTATGGCCTGGGGTTGTTTTAACGCTAAAGCAGTCGGTAATCTTCATATAATAATTGATGGCAAACTAACAGGCATCAAATATGTTGAAATACTCAAGAATAACTTACTACCGTCAGTAAAAAAATTGCAGCTAAAAAAAAGTCAGTTGTCTTTGTGCAAGACAATGACCCTAAACATAAGTCTTTTTTTTTTTTTTTTTTTTTTTTTTTTTTTTTTCAGGATGGGAAATCATCAAATGACTTCTCCCGCTCTGGGCGGAGCGGGAGGGCATGTCAGACTTTTACTGACTAAAACCCACCCGTGTTCCATCAGTTGCCCATGTGCCAGGGTCACGGTATCTCCTTCGAACAATCACGCGACCCCGGCAGGCATCGGTCCTAGTAGACCCCTACACTGCTGCTGACATCTCTTTGAGGCACGCGTGGAACACTGCGCGCCGTCGACCCGAGCTTGTTCCTTACCGGGCGGCGAGCTACCCATTGCTCGCCACCCGCAAGCTCGCGCCTACGGTGGCCGGGAGTCCGCAATTGACTCCCGACGCCCGGGGCGTCTCCTCCTGCGGCGGCTAGGGGCGTGAGGGCGCAGAGACTGCCACTCTCTCACGCGCCCTGCCTCCTCCTTCGCGAGCATCACTGCTTCGCAGAAGGAGGTGACGGCTTCCCATTCCCTCTCGCTCCGTACCATGGCTCGCACCAGGGCCGGACGCGAGAGGTCGCCGCCGCCGATCGCCTCCACGAGGACATGGCGGTGCTCCGCCCAGGCAGGGCACACCTCCACCGTATGCTCCACCGTGTCCTCCAGACGATCCTCGCAATGGAAACACCCGGACGTATCCTCCCGCTTTATCCTGAACAGGAACCCACCGAAGCACCCATGCCCGGTGAGAACCTGCGTCAGGCGGAAGGTGAGGACGCCGTGACGCCTCTCATGAAAAAATAAACATAAGTCTCGTGTGGCCTTAAATTTTTTCGAACAAGAGAGAATCCAATTACTTAAGTTCCCTCCTCAGAGCCTGGACTTAAATCTAATTGAACATTTGTGGGATCATCTTAAGAGAAAAATCCCCCAAAGTTCCCGTGACAATATCGAAACATTTAAAACATCACTTATTAATGAGTGGAATAATATAGATTCTAAAATGATTTCTAAACTTATAAATAGTATACCAGACCGCTTGAATGAAGTTATAAAGAGCCGTGGATACCAAACAAAATATTGAAATCGATGTTACTTGATTAAAAAACACTAGTCTATATAAATTTCTGTCTTGTTAACTTACTTTCCGTTTGAGAATCTAAGATATTATTTTGTAATACTGCAATGTTTTCAGAGATGCTACGTAATTACTATGTGTATATAATTAGCAATCATAGTACATACATTTAAATATATAGGAGTTGTGATTTATTTCGATAATATGCTTTAATAAAAATATACTGTGCAAAGCTCTGTTGTTAACATAATTTCCGAGGTGACTGTATACAAGAATTGCTCGTTTAAAGGTATAAGATAAGATAAGATAAACTGTGAATTTTGACTTTTTTTACTATAGTTGTGTTAGTCACTAAAAGTAGTGCAGTGGATTTGTGCCAAAACAAAGCTAGCAAGATAACTCTAAAGCAAATTCAGATTCTTATTCATATAATTAAAAAATGGTTACGTCACCTTCCAGGCCTTCTACGGAGCCCGCTTCGGCGCGGACAACGTGGTGATAATAAAGGACTCCAACATAGTGGACGCCCACACGCTGGAGCCCGACAAGGCGTACATACAGATCACGTACGTGGAGCCCTACTTCGAGCCGCACGAGCTGCGCAAGCGCGCCACGCACTACGAGAAGAACTATAACATCAGTCAGTCATTACTATCTTCTTTATTTTTACATATGTCATCATCATCATCATCATCATTTCAGCCGAAAGACGTCCACTGCTGGACATAGGCCTCCCCCAAGTACCGCCACTTCGACCTGTTCTGTGCTTCACGCATCAACGGCCTGCACCTGCCACCGGCCTTCACCAGATCAACACATCAGAGATCCAGATCACATTGTTTTTACATATGTAGTATAAAACAAAGGCGCATTTACGGTTTAAGACATTTATTTCTCAAAAAGAATACAAATCACTTAATATGTATGAGAAATACAAGGTAATCTTAAAACTAAATATAAAGATTACTAATGAGGAAGGTATACATAAATAAGTAAGTTAATTATTAGACACACTTCTTAACAGTGTTGTGGGTAAAAGGAAAAAGTGGGTGTATATCGATTCTTGATTCATTTCGTGTTTGTACGCTTAGATCTTTTAAACTAAGTAACGGATTTTAGTGCGTATTTCTTCAATAGAACGAGTGATTCAAGAGAAAGGTTTAGATGTATAAATACGAGGGCGATACCGCTGGCGAACTTCGTCGCCTGAACTCAATCCTCGGTATACAATCAGGTCATGCATCATTAAAAAAAATACTGTCTTCGTAACAGAATCAACATGTGAAATTTCACCTCCGTAGGAAACGAGGAAGTGGTTTTGACCCTTAACTAGACTGAAGGAAATTACTCCCCACATAAATATTTGAGGTTTTAGTCGAGCTCGAGCTGTATAAAAGCTATTCCCACAATATGTCAAACACACAATAACAGTAATATTATCTATGGCCCGTAATGTAAATACGTATGTAAATCTGAACGCACCGTTTTACCGTCAATTGTCGATTCATTATAATATGGGAAATAATTTTCTTGCACCTGAAACATGAAAATTATTTCCCACATTACATTTTCCATACAGAGCCTAAGAAGGCTGAAGGAATATACTTCCCACACAGTATTTTTTATATTTAGAAATAAAAATATTTAAAAAACTTGAGAGGTGTCAAGGTACACCCGGATGGAAAGAAGTTGCTCTCGTTATTGTCTGTATAAAATCTCTACTTTCTAACTCCATCAGCAATATCCAGAACTTGTGCAGAAACACTGTCAGGAAGAAAAGTTGTTGGATATTATTTAAAACTTAGGTTTTATGGTATATCAGGGGCAATCTCAAAAAGACGTTTGGTGCAGTGTTGCTAGTTTACTAAGGTTTCACAACTACCATAAAACGATTAGTTCCGAAAACAATTCACACATGATTTTAGAACGAATTTTTAATTCTTTATGTAATATAGGTATGACGCTGGCATCCAGGAGGTTATTGTTATCATTTATTTATTTTCTTACATATTGAGTATGTTTAGTACCGAACGATTTGTTTACTCTATGCGCCTACGTTTCTAAACGAGTAACAGAGTGACATCTCTCTTGACAGTTTGACGTTGACACTTGACAGCTCTCTCTTGATTTGCCGCTAAAAGAGGCCTCGTCGCCGTGTTGAGTTCCGCGACGCTTTTGTTGAAATCAATCTCTTAACCGGTCGTTTTTGGTGGACAATGGACCATGACCCAGTTGTTTGAGTTAATAACCCCTATCTTGGTGTAATAACACGGGTTTTGGACATATTTTGGATAAAGGTCATTCAAGTGACGCTATTGGGGAACGAGTGATTTGAAGACCGCATGCTGTGATTGCCTCAAGCCTAAGTTGAAGCGGATTCTAACCTGAAGAATACTCGTAACGTCACGACACGATACACATACACTCACTTACATACATATCTCCAGGTTGGCACCAGAGCAGTGTCCTTCAACCATGAGGTAAGTGCTTTTGTTGTATTTGTAATTGTTTGATTTGATTGTTTGGCTCCGCGCACGGCGGACTAGTTCGCTCGCCACTTCTTGTCTCTAGAGCCCCACGATTACAACTCTTCCACTGCGCATTGAGATCGTATTGGGAGGCCTAGCCTGGCAGCGTACATTTTGGTAGCAGAAGCGCGGTTATAAGACATATAACCAACAAATTGGTAATTTACAGTAGGCTAATTACTTGGCAGTCTCTATAAGGGAAGTAGTAATACGCTGTAAATATTTGATAACTATAATTAATTGTTATTTGAAATAATTTGTTTGAATTTATTGAGACGGGTAACCTGATGTTGCCAAAGTCAGCCGGGCTAATAAAGTGGATTGGATTGGGCTGTGTTGCACCCCCTTGTTGTAGCCCCTTTTTGTGTCTGACCTCTGTGTTGTATTGAATGTCAGGAAGACATTAAAGTATTGAGTTTGTACCATTGATATGGTTATTTGTGAAAATTAATATTTGGAAAATTATTGGCATTTTTGAGTATTACCATTTTTTTGAGTTGGAATAAAGGTTCATTATTGTTGTACCATTAACAAAGTGGTTTGTGAACTTAACTTTTGGAATTGGATAGAATTTGAATATTTGAATTGAATATCATATTGACAGTTTTGAACGTTGACATTGGTTTGAATTAAAATAAAACTTTATTTTTGTTAATTAAATTAGAACCAGTTATTTATTGTTTGAACTTTGTTACTTAATTATTTTGTTTGGTATATTGAATTGTATTGTTTGTGCAATGGCATACAAAGCGGTGAGAGAGGCAATCAGTGGATTGACCACACAGCTGCGGTGGTTCGCTTCAGCTGCAGCGACCGCTGAGCGCCAGGATCTTGAGGGGATCACTCTTGCTCGGTTCGAGCAGTTGAACTTGAGACTCGGCAACGTTGATGCTCTGCTCACCCGCTACAACCAGTACATTTGTGAAGTGGATTTGGAAGTGCTGGATCAGGCAGCACGTGACAAGGCCTTGCTGACTACGACCAGATCTTGGACCTGGGGGATGTCATTGGTCAACGTGCTCGGGAAATATTGGAGAGCCGGACACCTGTCCAGGTCAAACCGGAGACCTCGGTTGTTTCAGGTCCCGGACTATTGAGTAGACTGCCTACTTTGGAACTGCCACATTTTGACGGTCGTCTGGACCACTGGTTAAGTTTCCAAAACCTGTTTGAAAGTTTGGTTGATGCACGCTCGGACCTCAGACCCGCCCAAAAGTTGGCCTATTTGTTGTCTGTCCTGGAAGGTGAGGCCCGAGCCTTGGTGCAGCATCTGTCTTTGACTGACTCAGCCTACCCTACCGCTGTGGAGCTACTCACCCGGCGGTACCAAAATAAACGTTGTTTGGCTGACGTTCATATTGAATTGATTTTGGGGTTACCGGTCATTACTGGATTGTCAGCATTGCGTACTGACCTGTTGAACCCGTTGGTGGCAGCGACCAACGCTTTAAAGCAATTGGACTTGCCGGTGGACCATTGGTCTTACCTTTTGGTGCACGTTGTGCTGCAACGGCTTCCTGCCGATTTGAGGGCTCGTTTCGAGCAAAAGTATGGTGGGGATAGTGTCACACATCTCCCCCCATTTGATGACCTCGTCCAATTTTTGGAGGATGAGTGTCGGTTTGTGGACAACTCTGGCGTTGCCACTGAGTCATGCCAGCCGTCTTCCCGGCCACGAGACCAGGGACGGACTAGGGCTCGCGGGCCTGTTGATGGTCGCCCCGCCGCTCGTTTTGCTGGCACCCAGAGTCGTCCTGGTTGTGAGTTTTGTAGGGACACGGGGCATGGCATGGCAACTTGCGCGGCCTTTTTAAAGTTGCACGTGAGTGCCCGCCGCCGAATTGCCAATGCACGCCGCCTGTGCTTCTCTTGTTTGGGGGCTCACTTCCATCGGGACTGCCCCAACCCCCGCCCTTGTAGAATTTGTGGGGGGTCCCATTTGGACATATTGTGCGCTAACGCGAACCACGCTGGCAGACCAGCCTCTGATGAAGGTTCGCGTACGGGGGGGTACCATGGAGTTGGTCACCGGGCTTCTGCCTCGCCGGTTCAGAACCGGGGAGAGGCCCGCAATTTTGAGCGCCGCACTCCACCCCCCGCGCAAGTTGATCGGGAGCCGCGCGACCGCCATTTGCTCTCCCCGCGTAAAGGCGATTACGCAGTTGTTGCTAGGCAGCGCTGGCCAGACCAGCACCGCCTTCCCTCCCCTCCTTTGGCGGAACGTCCCCGGTTGGAGTCACGCCCCCCGCCATTCAGGCATCCGGTGGGATATGCCCTTCCAGCGATGGCGCGTGGCTCGGGACACCGCGCGTACGAGGAATTTGAATTGCATCCTCGTCGGGAAAGACTTGGGTCTGGGTGTGGCGATCGGTCGCCGCCCAGGCATTGTTAGGACATTGGCGCCTGCCCCGCTAAGGTACCCCTCAGATCGACACGGTTTTGTTGCCAACGGCATCGGTCAGGTCTGGGGGCCCACGGGGGACTCTGTTGTGGTCCGTGCCAGTTTGGACATGGGAGCCCAGGGTTGCCTTTTGTCTATTGTTTTGTTGTTTTGTTTGTATTGTTTTGGGCAAAATTGTTTTCTTGAGCGCCTTTGGACTGCGGGACTTGGCTGGGACGAGCCGATTCGGGACACCCGGTTGGAAGATTGGCTCCAATTTGTATCCGCACTCCCTGCAGTCAACGAGGTCGTGTTACCCCGCGCTATCCTCCCCCCTGGGAGCTACACTGCTACCCTTGTTTGTGATGCGTCATCGCACGGTTATGCAGCTGTTGTTTGTCTGCGCACCGTCTGCGCAACAGGCCAGGTGAATTTGTCACTGGTCTTGGTCAAGAGCCCCCTCCGGACGGCACTGACCACCCCTAAGTAGAATTGTCAGGGGCGGCGCTTCTTGTGCGTCTATTGAACCACGTTGCTCACACTTTGGGTGGAACTGTGGACATTCGGGCTTCTTACGCCTGGACGGACAGTCAAATTGTTTGTGTTGGTTGAAGACGTCCGTCCACTCTTTGGAGGTCTTTGTTGCGAACCGAGTGTCCCAGATTCAAAGTTCTGAAACGCATTTGATTTGGAGGCACGTGCCTGGAGATTTGAACCCAGGCGCCGCACAGTGGAACGAATGTATGGGAGCGGTTGGACGTAGACATGTCCGAAAAATAAGAGTAAAATTATGACAAACTAATGATGCCATCTTATTCGATTACTTAATGCCTTCATAAATTGTGGTGATGAATTTCTTCATAACTCCCATATTTCGGGAGTAATTTGAGAAAATGTGAAATTTTACTATGAAAATGAGTGTATCGAGCTCTCTCCCTCCTGATTCCGGGCTTGTTTCAAGTAGCGGTCTCTAATATCGTAATGCTATTACTAAGAGCTATATTTAATACTAAGACACATAGTGCGCCAAATGTGCACTTTCTGGGATAAAAGGAAATGAAAATTAAAAAAAAAAAACGTTTTTTCCCCATTTGTATTTACTTTAAACCGCAGACAGACTTATTAAGAGGTCTATAAATATATTATATATATACAGAAATATATATTAACAAAAATATTCACAAGAACTGATGAGAGTATGACTTTTAAGTAAGTTGATAATAAATTACCTAGTTTCATTAAAAGTACAATAAATAATTAAGATGTAAGCTCTAATTTACTAAGTTACACATTTTAAAACAATAACATCATTTAATTATCTTTGTCATCATCATCATCATCAATTAATTCAAATTCAGAATCGATGTCCGCTAAATCATTTATGTTAACAAATTCGATATCACTTTTCTCAGAATCCGTAAGCTCATAAAATTCCTTAAAAGAAGATTTTTTTACAAACTTATTTCCTTTTGGACGGATACTTGTAACAAGTGGATCAGAAGACAGTAAAAGATTGTGCATAATATCTTCATTGCATGAGATACTGCTATGCTTTCGAGAATGCCCCTCTCTATATTTTCTAAAATCTTTATTTCTAGCCTCAGATGCCTCTTCGGATAGAAAACCAATGGGCACAATTGACATGTTCTGAACTATGTCTGGCCCATGCATTAAAATTTTATGAAGTGAAGAAGGCATATAATACCATGGGTATAACTCCACGTAAAGCTTAGCAGTATCAAAGCAGAACTCTCGGAATTTAGTTACGTTGATCTTCTCTCCTGATGAAATACACTGCAAGATCACACAGATTTTTCTTAAAAGCATAGCATCTATTCCGGTCAGTTCAGCAGATTTAGTGTAGTTTTCAAAAAATCTCCTTGCCGAGTTGCCATTGTTGGTGGATCCACTGCCTTGTTTCACAACATCGAGAAGTAAGCCCGTTTCTCTTCTTACAGCCTCTTGAACTCTTTTCTTCCTGTCATCAACTTGCCTTTTTGCTATATCACCCCTTACTTGCCATGATTTTATGTCTAATTTGTAGGAAATGTGTAATAAGCATTCCATTGAGCGAATCCAAGCGTGAAGGGTGCTTAAGCTATATTTATACATGTCCTCGTTTGCGTGTTTATCTTTGATTAACTCTAAATTATTCATTTCTTTAGGACAAGCCTTGCATATGTCACACACTGAAGCTGCTGTATTGGATATAATGGAATGAATTTTACCATCAATCATTGTCAACAGCAGTTGGTGTTTGACACTAATTCCATCAGTGATGGTGGATGGAGTTAAGGCTTCAATCTCTGCTTCGATTTCAGCCATCTCTCTCTGCACATTTTCTTTGGTTTCCTTTATAAACTTAAACAATATTGGCCGGCAAAATGAAGTGGAAGATGGTCGCTCGTTTTCCCAAATTGTTACACCTTTTGAGACGAGCCGCAGTGGTACAAGACTAATCATAAAATTACTAGCAAGATCGATTTGCTCATCTTCACTCGTCCTTTGATGATAAATGCTTTGGCTAGATGATCCGTCAAAACCCCATTTGCTGGTCAATACGAGCTGTTGATTGGGATCAACAGGGGTTTCTAACGACCTAATACGTCTTCTTGAGGTTAAATCCATCAAGGCTTGTAATTTGATTTTTGCAGAGCTCTCTGTAACTGTGAGATCTTCTTTGGCCGGATAGCACTTAATTTTTTCTTTAACCAACATGTAGTAACTCGGGTATTGAAGAGCTCCTTCTTGAGTGTTGAAATCCCGAAGAGTGTTATAGCGCCATTTCGATAAGTTCATCGATACATAAAGAGCCAATGCCTTCAAAGGGGATATTTCCCGTACCTGAATTGATTTACCTTCAATGAAGGCTTTGATTTTTGAGGCCTCTTCTGGATTCTCCGTCAAGTATTTCATAACATAAGCTGTATCGCTTTGTCCTGCCTTTTGAAGCGCCCTTTCGGCCGAAAACATAATTTCAGCGCTGCTACTGCTGCATGAAAGACTATCTTCAGTGCGTCTTCTTTTTTGCCGGTTACTAAGGTCCTCAAAAGATTTACGAGGACTAGGATGTGTACAAGTTGAAGCATCAGATTTAGCAGGAGAAATTATGGGCTCGATGACGTCACTTATATTTTCTGTAGAAGGTTCCATATTTTCATTCTGTAATTCCGGCCATTGAATTGCAGCCTGTAGCCAAATCTCATGTTTCTTCCGAAACTTATCTGTCCTTCTTCCAGACTGTGTCCATTTTGCATAAATGCGGTAGCAAAATCGACGACACCAGTCTTTTAAACTTGTTTCAGCACTTTCACATAACTGAACACAACTGTTATCTTTTAAAACACTGAACAAATAGTTAAAGTCGCGTAAATCTTTATGTGCGCGTGCGCATAAAGCAACGTGAATATCAAGATTTGTATTAAAATTTGGAAAATACATTGCGAGATTAGCTTGGATACAACGAGGTGTAAATCAACACTGATTTTAAAGTTACTAATAGTGACCTATTTATATAAAATCCAGGTATCCCAGGTATCCTTTGTTAAATATTGCAAGGTAATTAGTTATTGTGATAATTAGTAAATGATGCATGCTAAATTAGTGTATTAAGAGCCATTTAGTAATTAAATAATAGCAATGTTCTTATCAGTAATCATTAGTGCATCAGTTTTATATGTAAACCTTAAGTCCCTAATTATATATCCTAATTAGCTTATATCTTCTCTAATTGGCTGCTCAGAAATGTTATTGTAATAAGGTAAACCTTTAGAAAAACGGTTTTAATCAACAAAATAAACAAAAAATAAAAAAATTGTGTTATAAAATAAACATCACTCTTTATCCCAGAAAGTGCACATTTGGCGCACTATGTGTCTTAGTATTAAATATAGCTCTTAGTATTAGCATTATGATATTAGAGACCGCTACTTGAAACAAGCCCGGAATCAGGAGGGAGAGAGCTCGATACACTCATTTTCATAGTAAAATTTCACATTTTCTCAAATTACTCCCGAAATATGGGAGTTATGAAGAAATTCATCACCACAAGTTATGAAGGCATTAAGTAATCGAATAAGATGGCATCATTAGTTTGGCATAATTTTACTCTTTTTTTCGGACATGTCTACGTCCAACCGCTCCCATACATTCGTTCCACTGTGCGCCGTGGCCTCACGTAGGTGCATGGCACCCCGCCTGTTTGCTTACCCCCTATGGTGGGGACCAGACTGGCTGACTCATCCCGAGGATGATTGGCCTCGATCGCCAGTCTTGATGTCGGGTCCTTTGCCCGGGCTCAAGGTGCTCGCTGTTGGAACAAAGGACCCTGAGTTTGTTGAGTCGATTTTGCTCCCTCGACAAATTGTTGAATTGTTGTTTTGTTGTTGAATTGTTGGTGACTGATCGTCACATTATGAACTCGCATGCCGGTTGCAATGCGCTGTTGGCCATTCTGCAGCGAGAGTTTTGGATATTGTCGGGAGTCGTTAGTAAGTTGAACCCCTTTTTGGACCATACGGGTTCTTTGTTGTTTGGTTGTTGACGGTTGAGTCACTCTAGCCTTCCTTATGGGGTCCGTCACCCCCTTTTGTTGCCTAAGGAGGGCCATTTGGTTGTTGTTGTTGTTTGGTTGTTATTGTTGTTTGGTTGTTTTTGTTGTTTGTTGTTGTCTGACCCGCCAGCCTGCCCCCATTGGGGGGGTATTTGAGGCCGCGGTGAAAGCGGCACAGGGACTCTGGCGCAGATTGTTGGGGGACACCGTTCTCACCTTTAAGGAGTTAGCTACGGTATATTTCCGTTTTGAAGCTGTATTGAACTCGCGTCCATTGTGCCCGCTGTCTTCGGACCTGAACGTCTTGGAGGCCCTGACCCCGGGCCATTTTTTGATTTGACAGCCACTTGTCGCCCTGCCGGAGCACCCTTTTGTCGATGTGAGCCAAAATTGGCTATCGCGGTTTCAATTGGTGCAGCTCGCTCAGAGTTTTTGGAAACGTTTGAGCTTGGAGTATTTGCACATCCTCCAGCAGCGCGTCAGGTGGACTGATAACGCGCAACCTTGTCGGGATTGCCAAGTGATTAGCGGACGGGAAGGCCCGTCCGGGGGGGGTAGATGTTTAGTACCGAACGATTTGTTTACTCTATGCGCCTACGTTTCTAAACGAGTAACAGAGTGACATCTCTCTTGACAGTTTGACGTTGACACTTGACAGCTCTCTCTTGATTTGCCGCTAAAAGAGGCCTCGTCGCCGTGTTGAGTTCCGCGACGCTTTTGTTGAAATCAATCTCTTAACCGGTCGTTTTTGGTGGACAATGGACCATGACCCAGTTGTTTGAGTTAATAACCCCTATCTTGGTGTAATAACACGGGTTTTGGACATATTTTGGATAAAGGTCATTCAAGTGACGCTATTGGGGAACGAGTGATTTGAAGACCGCATGCTGTGATTGCCTCAAGCCTAAGTTGAAGCGGATTCTAACCTGAAGAATACTCGTAACGTCACGACACGATACACATACACTCACTTACATACATATCTCCAGGTTGGCACCAGAGCAGTGTCCTTCAACCATGAGGTAAGTGCTTTTGTTGTATTTGTAATTGTTTGATTTGATTGTTTGGCTCCGCGCACGGCGGACTAGTTCGCTCGCCACTTCTTGTCTCTAGAGCCCCACGATTACAACTCTTCCACTGCGCATTGAGATCGTATTGGGAGGCCTAGCCTGGCAGCGTACAGAGTATATTTTCAAATATTTTTACAAAAAACATTTAAAAATATAAAAAATAATGGCCCGACGGCATCGGGAGCAGGGTCCAAGCTGCCGGTGGTCAGGGCTCTAGAGAGTGGAACCTCCTGACAATGCGTGCCGTGTCCAAGAGTACTGCTTTCTGAATCAAGCCCTTAACCCAGCCGCGCAATGAGAGCCTCCTGAGGTGTTGGTCGAGGCTCTTCGCTATTAGCCCATTTACTGTAACAATTTTCGGTACAATGATTGCAGAATCCACGTCCCACATGTCGACAACCTCGTGTGCTAAGTCAAGATACTTGTTTTTTTATCTTGTTCAACTTTCACGAGATTCTCATCATGAGGGACAGCGATATCAACAATAATTGCACGACGCTCTCGTCGATCTATCACCACAATATCAGGCTTAATGGCTACAATAGTCCTGTCTGTGATGATAGATCGATCCCAGTACAATGTGGCGTGACCATTCTCGAGAACTGGGTCGGGCACAGAACTGTAATATGGTACTTCAGATTACACAAGGTTGTATTGCAAAGCAAGTTGCTGGTGGATGACCCTAGCTACTAGATTGTGTCTGTGCAAGTACTCGCCGTTAGCAAGACGAGAACAACCGGAAACAATATGTCGGATGGATTCACCGGGACGATGGCATGCCCGACAGATGTCAACCGTGCCGTCCTTAACAATGTATTTCCGATGATTATTCGTCATGATAACTTCATCCATAATCGCACAGACAAAACCTTCGGTTTCCCCAAAGAGGTCACCGAAACGCAGCCAGGATACGGACGCCTAAAAGTCTACATCAGGCCCATGGAGAGCCCAAAAAAAGCGACCGTGAAGCTCTTTGCTTTGCCATACTTCCTTACGATCCTTGGTATCTAATACTGCAGGTTTGCGCCAGTTCTCGTTCGCCAAGGAGAGCGGGGTGAGGCCTTTGTCCACTGAGACCACATCTCGGTGCATCCCCACGTCAGATTGAAGGAAATATTCCCTGAGACTGCAGATCTCGCGGTTGTGGAGGTTTTTAGCGTTTAAGAAACCTCGACCCCCACACTTCCGCGGGATGTACAGTCTCAACACTGATGACCGTGGGTGATGCATCCGAACTGCCGTCAGCAATGTACGGACCTTCCTATCCAGAGCGTCAACTTCCGTTTGAGTACATTTGAGTATGCCGAAAGAATACATCAAAACCGGTATGACCCAACCGTTGAAGGCGCGCACCTTGTTACCCCCTGATAAAAGACTATTAAATACTTTTTTATATTATTGTTATTATTATTTATTATGTACAAAAAACCTGTATACACTCAACAAAAAGCACCAGCTTTCAAATAAAAAAAGAATCGTCAAATCGGTTCACCCAGTCAAAAGTTATGAGGTAACAAACATAAAAAAATACAGTCGAATTGATAACCTCCTCCTTTTTTGAAGTCGGTTAAAAATAATCGTCGTGACACCACACTGTTCAATGCGAAATAGAAAGACGAAACAAAAATAACTGGCTTGCTTTCTATGAGAGAGAGAGAGAGAGAGACAGACAGAGAAACACGCGCACGCCGCACGGCTTACAACTATAGCAAAAAGTGTCGTTACAACTTTTGGTCTTAATTTTTTCCGTCTAGCCCCTTTCGCAACAACAACAGGAACTTCGTTCCAAAAACGAATACTGGTCTTCTTTATTTCCCTATCTACATAACATAAATAACTGTAGTTAATATATAACCTCACTGTGTTGCTCAGGCCCAGTTAAGGGTTAATTCGGCTCACAAGATTTGCCCTAAACATAACACAAAAACATTGCAAACTAAATAAATAAGATGGTAATTCTTTAGGTGCGTATTTGCAAACCTAAACTAGCTAAGATAGTTCTCGTTAGTAATTAACGTTTTACACCGAAAAGACTTATATTTACTCGGCTTACTTCGGTTATACATCGGCTGAATAAAACATTGTGTTCACTGCTATAAAGATCTTTTAGCGCTCGAATGACGTTTAGGAAACTGTGGGTAAACTTTTGTACAAATGTTTAGTAAAAATGTGTTAGAGAACAATATGGTGGAATTCGTTCCAATTTCGACCACGTGCCAAATGAACCAGAGGG
The DNA here is from genome assembly GCA_932294355.1 of Aporophyla lueneburgensis. Lineage (NCBI taxonomy): Eukaryota > Metazoa > Arthropoda > Insecta > Lepidoptera > Noctuidae > Aporophyla > Aporophyla lueneburgensis. The sequence continues at coordinate 28,399,060 of OW028747.1, forward strand.
GGGCAATTCTTGTAATTTTAAGAACGTCACAGTCTGAGCTCAGTGTCAATCTGTCAAAAACATCTCGAGTTTCATACATTTCTGAGAAATTTTTGACATTTGATAGTCGCCGAGATGACACTACGACTAGATTTTTAACGTTTTTAATTACGAGAATTTGCCGTCTTATAGCACTACTTATATGTTGTGATAGTTGGAGCTCACAGAAATCTAAATAATAAGGCAATAGAAATGCTATCTCCCATCCTTTAATACCGTAACGCGTGTCGCCGGGTCACAGCTACCATCACATACACATACAATAAATACACAATTACGCACACACGTATTTTCTGCATTGTAGCAAATAAAAATAAACCTTAAATTATGTCATTACGTAATATTTTTTAAAAACTCAAAATCTCTGGTGGCGTGGCCACTTGGACCAATAATAAACGTGTGCGAAAAGTAAAGAATGATATTGCGCGGTCACTCTTACTTAGGAATAGTGCAGCGCAACGCTCGTATCGATAACTTTCTGTTGAATGTCGTTGATCCCGCAGGAGTACCGCATCGCAGCAATAGATACCTAATTAATCCAGAGTATCTCATTAATTTAAGAAAATTTTATTGTGTGAAAAGGGAATACAATAAAACGTTAAGGGTGAGAATAAAGGTTTTTAATAAATAAAATAATTGTAAGTAACAAATGCATACTTAGAAGCAGTGGCTTTTTTTTTCTTGAAAAGTATTGCTAGTTTTGCAATATTTGTTTTTTAGCTATCATAACTTAATATAAATCTGTAGTTAATAATAAACGTAAGTAATAAAATTGGAATCACGATCATCTGCCTAACCTTTTCCCAACTATGTTGGGGTCGGCTTCTAGTCTAAAAATAATTAACCTAACGACAAACAGGGTGAATATGAATGCAGGGGTGAATTCAGACAAAACTTTAAAAAGGATTTTAGCGTTAAAATAAGATAGTTTGTTGCCAGCAAGTCAATTAAATCGTAAATTATAATTCTGTAAAAGCATTACAGACTACAGTCCTTTATGGCAATAAACCGATTGATCCCAACATTCCTATTCACCCAAATTGACTGTACTTCAATAAATTTTCTTTTGATGGGGAAAACTGAATAAAAATCTTTCAAGTATTTTAATAATACTAATAAACAGATAATCGCTGATAAACGATTTTATTTTCAATTATTATATAGAAAAAAGAAAAAATATAGTAGATAACTAAATAAATATTTAACGAAAAATTACATTTCATTCCTATGTCGGTAAAACTAGGTAAGCTAAACATAATAAAATTATCGATACAAAATAATAGTGGTACGTCACTAATTCGCGCTCAACTCTTGCGGCGTGTTCCTGGAAATTTACATACGGGGCGATATTGTATATTGCGCATGACTACAATTCCATTCCTGCTTTTAATAGTTGTATTGTAAACATGAACACGCTAATGCATCAATGATTATTGAAATGAGATACAAATTTCATTTTCTACGACAATCGTAATTATTCGTAATACTGGTAGTGAATAATTTTATTTTAGTAATTTTCATTAAAAATCAACATTATTTAAAAAAATACTACTTACTTATGAAATGTTATCCCTTTATTTACAAAGGAGATGTTCCAAAATGTATGGAGCCTGGGCCAGGTCCTTGTACACTATACTAAAAAATAGGGAAATTCATTTAAAACAGTTCTCAACTGTCCAATTACTTTAAAATGGCTTGGTTTGCTGGTAAACACAAGAAATTACAGTTGAAATTGCAACACACAACAAAAACCTGTCATGGCGGTAAGCTGTCATTTTGATTGATTAATGACGTTTGACATGTTTATTTCTGTGGAGGTTGAAGGTTGACCCCCGACTTTGTGGTTGTAAATATGGAATACTAAACAAAAGACGGTACCGTATGAGCAGATGTGAAAATGTAATACGGACCAAGCAGAGACTACAGTAGTATGGGACCAAGCGACGATAGCGATTGTGTCACTAGGGCCGAAATCTCTTGCAGTCTAAATATAAGCGCTACGAACTTTCGCGCATGTTCTCTCACTTCGCCTCATGTCACCTTTGGTTCCTAAAAATGTTACTGCGCAGCCTTCGCGAAGTTCGGTCTCGCCAAGATAAATCGGCCGTGCTGTACTCTCTCTGTGAAAGTCCTAACGTACCTGGTGATTCTCTATGATGAATGTAAATAAATAAAGACCCTCCCCGGTGCGTTGACAAATCTGGATTATTCAGAATGATTTTTTATTGCCTAATTGACTAACCATAAAAATAAAACCTAACCATAATCCATATCGCAGTATTTGAGGAGTACTTCGACAGAAGTAATGTAGCGATCTTTTGATTTCAACTATCTACAAAAGAGAGTAAAAGTAGACTTCAAGTATATCATGTGTAGGTACACAAATATATTACTAATGTAAACTAAGACATGTAGGTACCTACTAAATAAAACAGCAGTTTATGTTTTATATCCATTTATTTACTATTTATTCATTTTATAAATCTTCTCTCACTAATATGTCATCCAGAAATGAAGCTGGTGCTGCAATAGTCGCCGGATGCCGAGCCCAATCCAAAAACCAAACAATGGTCATAGTATGCGCACAGCAACCTACTGTTCGCTGTCCAGAGATACAGCTGTAGTAATAACTAATTATTTTTTCATCCCATCTTGTATGTGTAATAAGTTCTCACTGAATGATGGCGAGACTTTATACAACCCCTACTTAATACTGGGTTCTGTTGGGATGAGGTCGCTTGTGATACTATTTCCAGGTGCTCAGATATTTCTACCTGAAATGACCCACGTTGTCTCACATGTTCGCCATAATAACTTTGTTTTATTTGATAAATGCCCAACGCAAATATTATTAGATTTGACATTGTCATTTCAGGAAAAATATCTAACTCTGGAAGGTGAGCTCATCAATGTTTGCAGCTCTTTGCACATTTCTGCGTGCAGAGACCCAGCATGCAGAACATACAAGTCCACCTGATGGAATCTGGGCAAACAAAAAAAATAATATTATTAATCATTTATCTATAATCAATTAATTCAGTAGTAATGCTAACTATAAATAAACCTCAAAAAAAAAAGATGAGATTCTACCTCTCTGGGATAAATTCTTGTGATAATTTCATTCCACTCAGGTCCTTCTGGTATTGAGTGCCTCCGTCTTCAGCTAAGAGAGCAAAAGCACCATACACAAGTATTCAAAACTGCTGAGGAAGCTCTTCACTAATGACTTCATCTTGTCAGAATGCTTCTTGCTCGAACACAACATGAATAACATACTAGGCTACCATCCAGTATCTATAACAAAATTACTGTATTAAGTAATGACAATAATAACTATTAAATAAAATATCAATTATTTATTTATCCTGTGGACCCCTCGAGTGTCATCAAGTCAATGTCAACAACCTAATACTTATGTCTCTTGGTGAAATTCTCTCAGAGATCAGGTTCCTTTAGGGCCATCTGGAAGGGCGTGAGCACGCCTCATATGTAAAGAGCGTCGACACCATACACAAACATTTGTATCACAAGCTCATACTCTTCATGAGGAGGAGAAGACGTCTTCATGTGATATATCACTGTGTCAGCCGGAACAAGAACAGACATTTTCTGCATTATGTTCGCAAAACAATTTGCACACATGGTACCATTTTCATCCACCTAAAAAGGAATATTAATTGTGTTATTATTTCAAATTCGGTCCATATAAAAAACAGTAATTCTAAACAATTGGAGTTCTCACCTCATGGCGAAGATCGTTTTCAATTATAGAAATGATGTCAGGACCCATATTACCAAATGTATAATATATATTGGCCATCTTCATTAATAACAGAAGAACATAAAGCACAGGACACCATTTTCATATCACCTAAAACAAATTATTGTCGTAAGTATAATAATATTAGCTAGGTCTAATACTGATGTGCCTAGGTACGATCGTGGCCACAAATTGCAGTCCCAACTACAGAAGGCCTAACTTTTATCTGTATGTAGGTAAGCCAAGCGAGTCGAATTATTTCTCTGAATTAGGACTGCACATAAGAACGCAATGATAGTACAAAAATATCTTGGCACGTGGAAATTATGGTATGTGTACAATTGTAATTGAAAAGTAAATTGTTTACCTGACGATGAAACGATGAATCAGTTGATTTTATATCGAAACAACGCAGTCCAAACCACACGAGAAAATCGAAGTCCTTACAATACGAGTGACTGCTGACACTGTTATGACAGCTGACAGTTCTCTTTCTATGATCAATGGTCGATCTATGGTTTACTGTCATTGTTTTTAACTAAATCAGTGAGACGCCATGTTGAAAATCCATAAAAATAATTGATAAATATCAATTAACTACCACAACAGTATACGTTTGATTGAATTATCTGTATTTTTCCCGAATTCCACGGATTTTTCTCTTTTTTTTGAGTTAGTGTACACAGACCTGGCCCATTTTGAAACATCTCCTTTACACTTCGTGGACGAATTTCCACAGCTGGATATGCTGCAAAAAACCATGTTTACGTGTCTGCGTCCGAAACAACACTGATGACCGAAAAATACGCTCCTCGCGCGATTGTGGTGTACGAGTCACATTTGCGGCGACAAGGTCACGCGCCCTTACGACTTCTAGTGCCTTATTATTTAGATTTCTGTGTTGGAGCTCCATTAAAAGTTTTAACTAGACTTGTGTAAGTAATGCGAGTGATGCATTGCGCGTCATATATCTCGGCCGCGTACTGTAGCATTACACATGACTCGATTCAATCAACCATGGCACATGACACTAAAACATGGCGCGCGGGCCGCGGCGCGCTGTTCGGTGTTCGTAAGCTTCGTAATATCTCGGTAATCTTTGCTGTGTGTGCAAGCGAGAAGGAACATGCTCCAGTCGGTTGGCTGCGAGATAAGTGAACTATTATTTAGAACCGTATTGTTATTCAAATAAGGTTTACGTTTTATTGAAACCGCGGACTGCCTACGTGATGTTTCAAATCATGACTCGAACTGTATGACACTATGACAGTTCGAGTCATGGTCTATAATCACTATTGCAAACCATGTCTATCGTTTTAATTCAATTATTCCTTATATTGGGGGTTAAATATGAAAGAAAATCGACTATTTGAATATAAAACAAAATCAAATATACGTTCCGGCGAAGCGAGGGCGCATTGCGTTTGACCCATGTCACATCACATCACAATATAGGTAATGCGATATCTCATGTAATGATGTATATCTTTTACAACGCGGCATTTCATTACAAAAACCATCGCGCGTGGTGCGTCATCTCGCGTCATGTTTGGAGTCATGGTGTAATGAAACATTACTCGGGACGAAATGTCATGCCATATGACATTACTTTGAAAGGCACTGTTTTGCGCATGTCTAGTAGGGATGTTCATGCGTAAAATGTATAGATATTTTTTTCGATATGATATATCGTAATGTTGTATCGATATTTTGCGATATATCGTAAAAATATATCGATATTTTCGATATATCGTAAGTAATTTGTATTTATCTAGTTTATAGTAAAACAAATATTAGAAAGGGAACAGGAATATGAGTACAAACAGCTAGGATTAAGAAACAAATCAACTTTATTTACTTAAATCGCAATATTTTTTTCTCCAAAACAAAATTTTGTTAATTAAGAAAAATGCGACGTTGTTAGCGTGGTAATCATCAAAGTTCTGAGCACAGTTGCATAAAAACTAATTATTGGGAATTTAATATGAATATTAGTCTTTGTATTAAATTCCCAATATTTCGTTTTTAGCTATTCCATTATTATTTTCTATTATTAAAATAGTAATCTTTGACATCGTGTTTAAAATCACATGATACTTACTGTATGAATCATATTCTGTATAAAAACAAAACATGACATATATGTATAATTGCCACCAGCGGCGAGGTGTAAATTTTTCTAAATGAGAAGCCGAAGCGAAGTCGGCTTTAACTTACTGACTCATCATTAAAGAATACTTACTATCATTCTAAAATTAATATAGGAATGTAATGAATTAAATACAATTAAATTGAACAGCTGAAAACCGAATAAAATATGCAATATTCCTCTATCTCGTTCTCGCTGACGCATTTTTCTATACCTGTCTCTGTCATAACCCGTTGTACAGCGGCTTGCTCTCGTACATATCAAGCGGTGCCACGTGACCTAAAGTGACATCATTACGGGATCGCTGTTGTATGAATTTTTAGTTCCCGATTATGACGTTTTGGCGCCGGGTTAATTTAGAACATTTCTCTTTTGTTGTAATACAAAGCTATAAATAACCTTTTTTGTTGTTTGAATGTTATGGTGAATTAAATACCCGTAGTGTAACTATATTTATTGACAATAGTAGCCACTATTTACATACTATTGTATTTTAATAGTGATAGAGTTACCAATGCGAATCCCCGAAGGCAACCCGGTAGGAATCGTGTTATATGGTGCTTTCGCCACTGATTGCCACAGCTTGCTTCTTCTATACAAATAAATAGTAGGCAGCCTTTGATATCGTTTTTATATAACAACTAGCTTCTGCCCGCGACTTCATCCGCGTTATATTTCTTGTTCCCCCGACCCTTCCCGTCGCGTCGAATCGCATACCCGTGTTTTCCCAGTTTTTGCAACATTTTACATTACTGTTCCACTCCTCTTGGTTGTAGCATAATGTTACATAACTTATAGCCTTTCTCAATAAATAGGCTACCCAACACAAAAAGAATTTTTCAATTCGGACCAGTAGTTCCTGAGATTAGCGCGTTCAATCAATCAAACAAACAAACAAACTCTTCAGGTTTATAATATTAGTATATATATGCAGACTTTTTTACAATGAATGTCGTAAACTGTATTAAACAAAACAGAATACCTAATTGTAATCAATCTTAATCTTGTCAGCGTATGTGTAATAAATCCTATAAAATATAGTATAGTAATCTATACTATATTTTAAAGGATTTATTACACATACGCTGACAAAGAAGCCAGCGACCACAAATTATATATTGTTTTTACTACTAAACTGTAGCAAATATTACTAACGCAGAGCAATAGTTCGTGTCAGAGCGTTTCGTTTTTGGATTAAGGTATTTTCCATTCTTTTTAACAATCGTAAAAATAAATTAAATAAAAATTACTAGACATGCAATATGCTTTTACTTTCTTACGATATATCGAATGAAACATATCGATAGTATAAATCGATATCAGGTGATTTGATAATATCGAGTTGAATCGATATATCGCGAGCAAAATATATCGATACTTGAAATATCGATATATATCGAGCACCCCTAATGTCTAGTTTTAACATACCTAATGATTTATCTTCCAGAGCGCTTCATGTATGTTATGATAGTTGGAGCTCCATTAAAAGTTTTAACATACCTAATGATTTATCTTCCAGAGCGCTTCATGTATGTTGTGATAGTTGGAGCTCCATTAAAAGTTTTAACATACCTAATGATTTATCTTCCAGAGCGCTTCATGTATGTTATGATAGTTGGAGCTCCATTAAAAGTTTTAACATACCTAATGATTTATCTTCCAGAGCGCTTCATGTATGTTATGATAGTTGGAGCTCCATTAAAAGTTTTAACATACCTAATGATTTATCTTCCAGAGCGCTTCATGTATGTTATGATAGTTGGAGCTCCATTAAAAGTTTTAACATACCTAATGATTTATCTTCCAGAGCGCTTCATGTATGTTGTGATAGTTGGAGCTCCATTAAAAGTTTTAACATACCTAATGATTTATCTTCCAGAGCGCTTCATGTACGCGACGCCGTTCACAGTGGGCGGGCGCGCGCACGGCGACATCGCGGAGCAGTGCAAGCGGAAGACCATCCTCACCACCGCGCACCACTTCCCTTACGTCAAGACCAGGATACAGGTACAAGTATAGCTGGCTAGTTGCATTTATATTCAGAATCTGAGATTTTATACAAGTTTTTCAACAACAAACTCATTCTCGAGTATGACAAAACTCAAATTCCATTGCACTACTTTACTAGTTTGCCACTAGCTCTAAAAACGGTGAAATAAATGGTTTGAAAGCTGTAAGTTGTATTGATTTATTCACCTATTTCTGTTTCCAGGTTGTCCAGCGCACACAAATCATTTTGACACCCATTGAAGTCGCCATCGAGGATATACAGAAAAAGGTAAACGTATAGTTTATTTATAAAGTGTCCTAGTTAAGTGTCTTATTACTTGAGTATTAAATTAAAGATTAAATTAGTGCGCCATTCTTATTATTATTACGAATTGTTTTAAAACCTTTATAACCTGTAAAATATATTGTATCATCAGATCAACGAGCTAGCAGCAGCAACAAGCCAGGAGCCAGCAGATCCCAAGATGTTACAGATGGTAGTGCAAGGCTGCATCGGGACCACAGTGAACCAAGGACCTCTAGAACTGGCACAGGTATGAATTTACAAAAATCTTCACCGAACCGTGAAAACCTCGTAAAGGAAATAAATAAAGTTTTTGGGACGAAGTTCTCTAATGCTCTGAATGAAAAGAGTGTTACGTAACAAAAATGCGTTATGCCACTTCCATGCGATTTTTTATCATACGTAATGGAAAAACAGAGAAAGAGTGAGATAGTTTTCATGGTTTTAGACGGCGTGGAAACCAACAGCGAGGTCTTAACGAAAATCCAAGTTGGCATCTGTCGGACATTTTCAAGCTTTTCGTCATGGGTGTCGTTTTCATGGTTTTCGAGGGTGCTGAAATCGATAGTGAGGTCAAAATTAAGTTTGCGTATCTTAAAGATAGTGTAAACCACGTCACATTCGGAGTTGAAGAAACAGCGTTAGGAACTTCGATCCCCCGACCCCGCACTTTTTTTTATATTTGTTGTTTAGAAACGTGCACAGCACTAAAATGCTTCTAATGATGAATATCAGAGAATATCAATGACGACCATTTTTCAGACAGTTTTTATCTTCCTCTGTAAAGTAATTTTTATTCCAATCACGAGGTTTAAACTGCACGGTGACCAAATGTGAACTTTAAAAAAAACGGAATAATATTGTTGCGTATTAACATTACATTTAAGCTGTACTGTTATTTGAGCAGAGAATGTAAGCTCTTGCTGAATGTTACAGGTATTCCTGGCCCCGGTAGCTGAAGGCTCGCAGCCTCCCACACGGCTCACGAACAAACTACGACTTGCCTTCAAAGATTTCTCCAAGAAGTAAGTTATATGAAGCAGCTGAGAGCAAAGCAGTACTAATACCATCTTGAGATAGCTGAAAAATGTAACAGACAGAGTGACGCTCGCATTTACTCAATTAAGTATAGATTCAGGATTCAAATATATATAAGTTTGGCGTTACATTAAATAAATAAATAAATATCTTAGGACAATCAACACACCTTTATCTGATCCCAAACTAGGCAGAGCCTGTACTAACCAGACAACTGATACATATACTTATATATTTCTAAATACACACATAGATAAATTACACCGAGACACAGAACAAATGATTGTGCTCATCACACAAAGATTTGTCCTGGGTGGGAATTGTACCCATAAACTCAGTCTTGGGAGAGGGTCACTAACCACTAGACTAACAGGCCAGTCGGGTTTCATATTTGTGAACGTGCAGGTGTCACGACGCTCTGCGCAAGAACAAGAACCTGATCGGCAGCGACCAGCGCGAGTACCAGCGCGAGCTGGAGCGGAACTTCCAGCGCTTCACGGACAGGCTCGCGCCGCTCATACACGCCACGCCCGGACATGTCGCGCAGCTCAGGTACACATTGTCAATTAAACCTGTTTTTTCTTGTCCGTCTGACCGCATTGTTCTTCTAAACTACGCAACAAATTTGCATGCGAACACTATCATTTAGGTAATTTATTCCGAAAGGTTTATTAGAAATACATTTATTTCAGATATATCATTAAGAATGGTCCATATATTGTTAGTAACAAGTCTTAGAAACTATGTTAGTATTGTACTATTCTCGAAATAAATTCACATTAAAAGATAAAAAATATTATAAAAGGTAATGTTACTGATGACAATGTATCTTCTTAGCGTGTCAAGAGCAATCTAAATACAGTCGGCCCAGAATTTGCCTACGAACTTAGCTCTTACAGCAGCATCTATCAACTCCTGTAGCGTGCAAACAACAGAACACGCTGGTCACAATATTAAGTGCTCTTTTTATTTATTATTGTTTGTGGGATAGTATCAAACTTAAACTCCAGGGCGATGTCATATCCAAAAAAAAAATGTGTGTGTCTTGTGAATCTCCATCTGAGCAAGTTTAAGTACACCTCTACCTAATTCCTCAGGGATTACTACAAGCATGTTGTTATGTCATGTTGAAATAATGTTAAATTGTATTCGTTACAGCAATGGACTGAGCAAGCACGACTACAAGTACCAAGCTTGAGGCGATCAAGCCTAAAACGAAGCACATCACTATATTACCACCGTCGACGTACCTAGTAATTATATTAGCACTATAATTTTACATATTTCTAATTATATTTCTCTTATTTAACTTTTATTTGTATTACTAGTGTTAATAGGGTTGTATCGCTCTACCACTATATTCATAATTATTCGACAGGCTGTTGTGTCGGAAATGACAAGTTTTCGTTTACTTTATATTGAAGCCATCAACATTTTCGTGATTGGTACAACGTTTCGAGAACTTCTTCCATAACATTAATTGATGTTCAATTCGGCACGGAAGCGTATCGAAACGCAGTCAAATTTTTTTATGACATCTCTTAGGCCAACCTAGAAGTCAGTTGCCTGTGGCTGCCTCAATAAATTACGGCCTCCAGCCAGGGCTTAAAAACTTAAAACCAAGAGGATGCTGGAATGTTGGTCGTAGGTTCAAACCGGGACAGGCGTTTACTTTGTGTAAATTATTTCATTACCACTGCTCTCAAAACGGTGAATGAAAACATCGTGTGGGCACCGGTATGTCCTACATAGAACTAAACATTCGAAAACATGTGACATCCTCCAACGTTAGGCCGCATGGTCGATTACAGGCCACTCCCTCACACAGAGAGCAGGCCTATGTGCGTACAAATACCGGTCGAATTTAATCTTCGAATCTATGTTACAATAATTTTAGCTTACTTAGTTTTATTTAACCAGTCAATTACCGTAATTACAGACAAAATTAAGAAACGATTGTGTCTATACCAAATGTGGTATCTCAGGGACTTAGCGGCTAACCCTTTTTAAGGTAGAGGTAGATTTTTCATTGATGATAGATAATATGTACATTTCCGCAAATGTCCCATCGAATACCCCATTTGAAAAAATACTTAAAAATGTCATTATTAACATACTAAGAATTTTTATTTAAGAATTACTTACTATACCATATCTAGTTTTCTCTGCCTTATAAAGGGTTAATACATGTCTTGGAATTACATCGAGCGATCAAAAATGTTATAATTTAAAGTACTATTTTCGATGTTAGCAAAATATAACGCACAAGTATCAAAATGTCTTTATTACTACATGTTTAACTTTAATTTCAATGGCGGATGTTTTACTGGTAGTTTTCTTTGTTTCTGCTACTGATTGAGGTATAATGCCCGTTTTGAAAAATAAACAAAATAACCCTAGTCATTACTTCTATCTATGGGTTCTACTGTAAAAAACATTGAGATCGTAGGTTCGGTTGAAAGCTTCGATCAAGAGTTTTGAGCAATAGTTGAACAATTATACGTATCCACGCAGATTAATTGTGAACGAAATTGAAACAAGGTACGAGAGCTTACCATTTCATGATCTTATTTACTTTTTTCAGTATTCCAAATGAAAATTAGTATTAAAGTTAATTCTGATTGATCTAAATGTGTGTAATTTATGTGTCTGTATTAATTCCAAATATTGTATGTACTACAGAATAGAGTATAATAGCTGATAAGTGTAATTTCTATTTATCAGTGATTTTAGAAAAACTATCGAAATCAAACCCGGACGGTAATATGCATTACTTTAGAGTGGTCGCACTGCTGACGGAAGATGCGTCGTTCGATAAGTTTTAGTTGGTACGCTCTGCGCACTAATGCATTATCGGTTGAGTGTGTGAGGTTGAATATTTTATTTGACCGTCAATTTAAATTAGCTACTGTAACTCTGCAGACGTGATCGATAAAGGTATATCGATATATAAACACGATAGGATCCTACTAATATTATAAATGTGAAAGTTTGTATGTGTGTTACTCAAATACTCGAAAACGGCTTAAGGGATTTGGATGAAATTTGGCACACATCGGTTATGACCTGAATTAACGCAGGATCTTTATCCCGGACCCCGTGGGATAAATTCTGATCGCCACGCGGGCAAGAGGCAGTCAAATAATAAAAGGATTCTATTATATACCCAGTCTTGTTTTAGATAGTTTCATCCTTGGAGACTCGTTGGTGTAACTATATTTTTAAAATTAAAAATAATTGATTTTATAGCATGTGGGAGGAAGCAAATTGCTGGTAGTGTTGTTACCTACTTGTTGCGAAAATATGTTTCCTTGTTTTATCGTGTTTAGATACCACGTCCGCGGAGTTTCGCTCGGTAATTGACTGTGTGCTTGTCAGTTCCGGCGCAACGCAAACCATTCAGTTCGATGTGCGACCACCCCTAGATGTAGTAACTAGCACTGACGGTGATTAACAAATACTGAATAGTTTTAGTGGTTCTACAAGATTCCGAAAAAAGGACTGCCAGTTTAGAAAAAATATGACTGACCGGAATGATTGTTACCAAAGATCCCGCATGTTTCTAGAAAGATTGGTTAACTTTCAATAGGTTTTCTATCACCACTGTCTAGAAGACTATGAGACCTATATATTTATGAATCAATAAAACTAATATTTACTATTTTTTTATGTTTTTATTTCTATCCAATAATGTATCTAATATTTAAGTCCACATTACGCTACAGTTTGGAAACGTGTTCGCCTTAGGAAACAACTAGACCGCTGTTGATTAAAATAAAAAGTTAGTGTGTCATAAGGTTTAGAATATCATCAATTGAGGTGTACGGTCTGGTTGCATACTAAAACAAATTTACATTGACAAGATTCTGTAGAATAACTTTATACACATACATATTCGTGTGATGACAATAAGTTTCATGTCCGGAACTAAATCACATTCTACTGTATGTGCTTAGTCAATACTTAGTATTAAATACATCTACCCTCACGATACTTAGTATTAAATACACCAGCTTACACGTTAGAAGATTGTTTGAAGGAAAATAAGAAAAATGTGCTTAAGGTTTAACGGCAATAATCATGAATCAATAAACGAATGTTAGCAAGATTTAACAGAAGTTGTAAGAAAAATATAAACCAATTCAAGGATTTTTAAAACAAACTTGAATAAGTTTAAGCAATTCAAAGAGTGTTCCTCAATCTATACTCGAGCCACAAGGCTTAGGCGTAAAGATTGAAGGACACGGTTTTTAGCATTATAACATTTAGATCGTAAGGTGTTTCAGTTTCTTTTCTATATTATATATTAATTCATTAGCCTTACTAAATCTAGATGAAAAAATAAAATTGCACTTGGCCAAACCGCTCAGACTCTTTGAAATACTATAAATTGTTTTAATTTTTATACAATTTCTACTAAATGTAACAACATTCGTTTTAGATTCATGGTTCGTCACTAAATCCTTATAACACACAAATATGAAACCTTTGTCGACCATTGATGGTTCACAATCAGTAGTCAATAGCTCTTAATACTTTCAGTGCCCGATTGAAAAAAGAATTATTCAGTACACCTATTCACACCTAGCTTATTTTTGTGATATGCACCCGGTAGGCGGGTGCTCGGCATGGTTGCAAGATACATAACTACTTATACGTAGGACTCGGAAGCGACTCGTGGGCATGCGAACGAATTATCGTTCGACCCGGGAGCCGGGTGCGCGGCAGTAAAAGTGTAGTGCAAATAAATACAAGGATAGTGCAAATAAATACAAGGTTATTTCACTTGAAACAATCTTCACTTTAGTCGATGTCAATGTGTAGTAAAATCGCGGCAGAATTTTATTTATTTTAAATATTCTTTAAGCACACCCATGTACAGAGGCGGACTTAATGCCAGGGGATTGATTTTTGACTCTAAGGTTGGACTTTTAATCCTATTCACTAACTTGACAATGAGGATCAGCGACGATTTTAGTTAAATATGTAGAATTACAGTCATATCTAAACTAATTATTTCAGTGAAAGAATTATTAAAATTGGACCAAAAATGACGAAGTTAGAGCGGTTTTAATTTTGCATTTTCAAAAACGCCCGCCAATACGCACAATTTGTTGATGACGTCATTTTCCACGTTCGCGTCCGCGGCACCGCCACCCACGTTCTTTCTGCCTTTAGTTACGTGACTCGCAGAACATTTAAACGAATAATGTCTTCATAAAATATTGTATCGTGCCACGATGCGAAAATACAAGTGTTGCTACACCGGACAAATTGTTATTTTGTGTCCCAAAATACCCAAAAAATAGAAAGAAGTGGTGTACTTTCACGAGGAGCGACGCCCCATGTCCCCTTAACTAAAAGTACTCTATACTGCATTTCAAAAATTTTGACTATAATAATTTATTTTAACTAAATCTATTTTTAATCGCGATAAAAAAGGTGTGGATGAAAACTAGTAGTTATGAACTAAAATTCACACCAACGAACGCCTCGCCTTCACGTGCTTTAAACAGTACTGTATTTTTGTTTTCCTTTTCTTTTGCTCATATCTCGAAAATGGCGTTTCCTATCGCAAAAATAATGAAATTTTCGACCCCCTTTGCAGCCCCCTCACATGTAAATCTCAACACGTGGGTAATATTTTTTTTTATTTTTCGAAAAAAATGTGAAAATTCCATATAAAACACGTCCATTGCGCGCGCCTCGCGCCTTGCCTTCACGTGCCTCGCCTTCATGTGCAAAAACAGTACTGTATTTTTGTTTTCCTTTTCTTTTGCTTATATCTCGAAAATGGCGTTTCCTATCGCAAAAATAATGAAATTTTCGACCCCCTTTGAAACCCCCTCACATATAAATTTCAACACGTAGGTAATATTTTTTTTTTATTTTTCGAAGAAAATGTGAAAAATTCCATATAAAACACGTCCATTGCGCGCGCCTTTGTCTTTCAAAAAATTCATTGCGTAGCACACCCAAGTAAAAGCTGAAGAGTTGTACGTTTAGTGTTGCATAGCCCATTTATCGAGGAAGGCTATAGACTATATATTATATAAGGTCACGCAAAGACCCTTAGGAGCCGAGCACAAAGAAAAACGTCACGCATACAAAGACCTCGCACGGGCAGGCGATTCGATGCGACGGGATGGGTTGGGGGGGAGCAGGAAATTTTACGCGGACGAAGTCGCGGGCAGAAGCTAGTAAGAAATATTATTTAAAATAGGTAGAGAGGTGCCTACACATTGTAGAAACACGAAAAAGGTACCTGCCTGCCAAATCAAAACATTCTAAAACGTAGTATGTACCTACCTGTGCACTGGAATAAATTGTTTTTTTTTTTTTACTTTTCAACCATAAACGAATCAATCTTCGCGAGATTGTCCGATTGGGCCTTGGGTAAATCCGACTTCCATGTTTCCTATCTACCAATATCTATAAAACATAAATAGACAAGAAACAACGATTAAACTCCGTAAATCATAACAAAGCAGTGCGGCGCGTGGCGGGCGATCGAGCCTCGTGACGTCATCAGCAGTTTCGCGCGCGCGGCGTGAGTTTTAAAACTCCCTTTTTTTAAAGTTTAATAACTTCGTAATTTCTCGATGGATTTGAGTGATTCAAAAAAAAATGAACTCAGATATTTATATTGTATTCGATGTAGTATTCAAAATTGCTATATCCTTTTGTCGAATTGATCCTCATTGGAGGTATATCAGGTTCAGACAAAAAAAAAAAGATAGTGAGGTGGTGCAAGAATGAATGAAATTGAATGAACTTGAAATAATGTACTTACATGCAAACTTTGTAATTTAAATTTAATAACTTGTCTTAAAACAAGATGTGTACTATATGGATATATATGTAGTCTATGGCTGTCAGAGGAAATAAAATGACTATAGTAAAAAAATAAGCAAAATGACATGATTTTTATATTTAGTTTTATTTCTATCAGAAGAAAGTAAAAAAAAGGAAATAACTGTTACTAAAAATTATTAATTATTCTTATAATCCACACCTAAAAACGATTTTTAAAGTTTAATAATTTAAAACATTTTTATCATTCATTCTTTATGCGAAATCTTTCACTACCCCAACACTATTAGTTTTAGAATGGTATCATTATTTTTCATTGAACTGTCGAGTTAGTGAATAGGATTAAAAGTTCAACCTTAGGTATTGAACCGAGCAGTGACAATCCAACAGAGTGCAGCGCGAATGACTCTCAGCGCATCGAAAAAACACATTATTCGATTATCAACTCTAAAAAAAATGCCGTCGCCATTTTATTACGTCCGAGGAATCGTGGGCTTACAATTCTAATAAAACATTTTATAATAATAATAAACCAGAGCCTGTGATTGAGACACAGGCCTGCATGTGATAAGGTAGTAATTATTATAACATACACATCGAAAATTATTATGCCATATTCGCTGTGTGCGCGATAAAAACGTATACGAATAATAATGAAGCCATTTACAAAGAATTAATAATTAGTGACTCGCGACTTTTATATTGCGCTTTCTCACCATAAAAGGCAAAGGAGTTTTAAGTACACTCTTACTTCGTCAAATACTCGCGACACCATTTACAAGTTAAATATAAAGCGATTTACATTTGACAATACCCGGCCTAATGGATTTGCCATCATACTAAGCTACGTAGCACCCAGCGAATATGGTTTTGTTTACTTGGAATTAATTGCCACAGGGTTCTAAGAAATAAACCAATTTCGTTCTCAACCTATCTAATCTTACAAAAATACTCAGAAAGGCTTGTTTCTCTTAGTCCCCAGACGAATATAATTAGCTTACTGCATTGAAGCAAATTATTTCGTCTGCGGAATCGAAGTTCAACATCGTCATATCACATAAAACCATTATTTGTGGCGTTCCGCGTATGAAGTACCAGTAGAGAGGTATTGAGTTAAGGCCGGATGTAGAATCTAGAAGTTCCTTTATCACGCTGATAAAAAAAAATCCTTATACATTTTTTGTAACAGACATACAAAATTGAAATTGTGAAAAAACTAGTTTCGAGAAAATGGAGTTTGAAAGTTAAGGTTACAAAAAAAACAATGTTGTACTCGTTTTTTACATATATTCTTCCACATAGATCCCAACACATTATATGCATAAATGTATCACTAACATAACCAATACTGTACTGCCAATATACAAATAGTATTAAAATTCAAAAACTCAACGTAATAATTATGAAAATATCGGCATTTTATAAGACCTACCGACATCTGGTACCTTTTTACTAAACATTTCCTTTTTTTTAAATGTGCTTAGAAATGTCTGTAGATGTTAATTGTATCAAATTGTAGCAAATTTTTCTGTAGAACAATAATCAGTAAAAATCACAAAATGCCATATTTTCACCCGATTTTACAAAAACGCAAATAACTCGGAAACTAAATGCCGACATCTGGTACATTTATGCGCAGAACACCACATTTGGTCAGAGAGGGCCTTACAATCTCTCCAACTGCTGATAGTCTCACGAATGCTAAGGAACATATTGAAAAGATCTTATTTCCAGTCTGAAGCAGAGGGCTGCTTGTCAACTGTTTAACATGCAATTTGAATAAGTAATACAGAGATATTTGCGTGCATGAATGTTGCCAATGGATACCGCGCGATACTTAGAATCCCGGCGTTTGGCACCTAGCCTCTAATTGATCTTGAATCTACCAGAATAACGAGCAAATTAAACAAAACGAAGGTCAAAACTATCCCCGCAATGAATTACCTCACTACACCTTCCAGCAGTATAGTAGACTTTCTTGGTAAGATTGGTGCATTAATTGCTCGTATTACTATCTAGAAACGTATACACATTTGACATGTTGAAGTCTCATACTTATGTAGAACACGTCAAATACGATAATCAAAAGATAATTAGTAAAAGCTAAAATGACGTCCACTACTGCCATAAATGACTGCACATAAAAGCTACACATTCAAAGATGAATACATCAATACGGACTAAGCCCGCAGAAGCGCCTAAATCCACATAAAATTAAAAAACTCTTTATAAAGCTACCAAATTAGAAATTGCGAAGTATGGCAACACTATTTAGAAAATCCATCGTTAGCAACACTGTTTGGCGCGTTAGATGTGACGCTGGCCGTTTCTCGCCATGGCGTAGACGTAGAAATAGTCTCCGCCATATCGAATACTTGGCATGCCACACGCCGCTCTATATCATTCCGCCTCTGCCGGCGTATGCCAAGTAAGCCTCTCCTCGTAGAATGCTATCACCTGAAGACAAGTGACAACGATTACCATTTAGTCATAACTAACACACACAAAATCAGTGAGGCTATTCGAAAGCTTATGTGGACAAGCAAAGGTACGATTTTTTTTAAGACAGCTTCATTACAGAATATTCCTTATGTTCAGTTACTGTTCAATTGGACCGATTTAAGCAAAAATGTTCCAACCCACAAACCTCGACAATTTCGACTTTTGTGACCTATGTACTCCAAATAAGGTCTATTTTAACATGTCAAAGACTCTATAAGATTGGAACATTTTTGCTCAAATCGGTCCACTTGACTTATTGTTGGAATAATTAGATTATAGTATAAAATAGTAAAAAGAATTTCAAGTGAAATGCTATTTTATGACAACAAAAATATTGTTTTGAATAGATGTATCCATCCACAGTATTTATTCTAAAACTATTCTGCAAGTTCAAAAACAAAATCATTCATACCTGCTGTGGGCACTTGAGGTTGGCAACTTTAGCGGGCACAAGCTCAGCCTCATCAGAATCCGCCCATTTGATTAAGAACATCAGCTCGCCGGTCGCGTCCGATGCACCTTTATAAAAATAAAACATGATGGTGACTAATATTTTATAAAACAAGTGTTCTTGATAAATCAAACAAACATACTAGGTTGTCTTAGTTAAAAAACCTAAAACCGACGCAATTCGACTCTTAAGGGTACCGTACCAGGAGGGTGCCAACAGAACCCTATTACTAAGCCTCCGTTGTCCGTCTGTCTAATAAGGAGCCTGTGGGCCTGGGGGTTTTTGACCCGTCTCCTCCCTTCTACAGTGTGATATATCAAAAATGGAGGAAAATAAATGGGGGACTTTGAGACTTTCTAAAGAGCTGTCTCTATTCTTCGTTGAAATAGAAAGCGTCATGCTAAGCCAACAGTCAATCTTTTAGCTTCATGGAATGTGAAAGACAATGATCCCAGTTAAATAATTCCCAATTGCATATTAGCAAGACATTTAGAAATTTAAACCTACCACCGCCTGAAATAGCTACGTGGCTTGTACTAGTTTCATTAAGGATGATAATTAATGATTACGACCGTAACAACAGTAGAATATCAAATCTATACTAATATTATAAAGATGAAGAGTTTGTTTGGTTGAACGCACTAATCAAGGGAACTACTGGTTCGAATTGAAAAATCTTTTAGTGCTGGGTACCACATTTATCGAGAAAGGCTATATGCTATATAACATCACACTACGACTAATAGGAGCGGAGCAGCAATGAAAAATGTTGCAAAAACGGAGAAACTTTATTCCTTTTGAGACATTCCATTGTATGCGCTGCGTAAACGGTTTAAGTAACGCAATCATAATTTATTCGGCCGGAAGACGGAATTGCTCCTCTTTAAAAGTTAATAAAAAAGTCCGCGAAAGAATAGATGATTAACCCTGTTTAAGGTAGAGGCAGTATACATGCCACCAATAAGATTATTTGTTTTATTCAACTGTATTGTTGAAAACGATTTTATTTTTAATTTTTTTGATAACATATAGGTATTATAGGTACATTTCCGCAAATATCCCATCGAATTCCCAATTTGAAAAAATACTTAAAAATGTAATTTTATTAACACTAAGAATTTATTACTATACCCTCTCTAGTTTTCTCTGCCTTATAAAGGGTTAAGGTGTTTCTTTCTGTATATTAAACACCAACCATCCTATCTGACTACTGTGAGAAGAAACCAAAAACCATACTCAAAAGTTCAGTGTTTTTTAAAGTCCAGGCAAAATCTTGATCGGATGATGTGACAACCGTTTCAGTGTCTGAAATCCTAAGAATCAAAGAACCACAGACATATCTGCCCACCCCAAGAAGGCATATCCTTCTTGGGGTGGGCAGATATGTCTGTCTCCAAGGGTAAATGGTGTCTGTCTTACCTATAATTTTCTCAGCCTTCAGTCCCTTGTCGAAGCCCGACTTGGCTTTGTCTTCCTTGCGCTCGCGTTTGGATTCTTTGTGGTCATCAGCAGAGGACACGCTGGTGCCGCGCCCCTTGCGACCAGATGTCGTATCCTCGCTAGACTCACGCACACGCTTCTTGCCGCGGTCTTCGGGCTTCTTTGTTTTAGACTGGTTAGGGAAGACATGTTAAAAGATAATTCCTTCTATGTGTTTTGTGCAGATAGCGACGCTTTTCACATTGTATGCTGACCAATTTACGCGGCAATAAGATAAAATAATTACTAAGTTATATTAACACTTTGAGGGACACAAGACCTTCCCAAAGGTATTAGCAATAAAACTTATATTGTGTCTCATTCACTGTTCTTCAATGGGTTAATTTTAATCATAACGGGCAACAACCGGCGCGCGAAATATTTTCAGATCGCGTCGAGTGACACAGTGCCGCATTTGTAAAAAAACCGGCCAAGTGCGAGTCGGACTCCGCACCGAGGGTTCCGTACAAACCTGTACGTATTTTCGGTTTAAAAATATATTTTTTTTTAATTTTTATATTTTAATTGATTGAATGTAAGGTAAATTGCGGTTTACGATTTATGACGTTTTAAAAAAAAAAACAACTCACTCGATCTCGTTCAAACCAATTTTCGGTGGTAGTTTACATGGTAATGTACATCATATATTTTCTTTAGTTTTGTCATTCTCTTATTTTAGAAGTTACGGGGGGGAGGACACACATTTTACCACTTTGGAAGTGTCTCTCGCGCAAACTATTCAGTTTAGAAAAAAATGATAATAGAAACCTCATTACCATTTTTGAAGACCTATTCATAGATACCCCACACGTATGGGGTTGATGAAAAAAAAAAACATTTTTGAGTTTCAGTTCTATGTATGGGGAACCCCAAAATTTATTGTTTTTTTTCTATTTTAGTGTAAAAATCTTAATGCGGTTCACAGAATACATCTACTTACCAAGTTTCAACAGCATAGCTCTTATAGTTTCGGAATAAAATGGCTGTGACATACGGACGGACGGACGGACAGACAGACAGACAGACAGACATGACGAATCTATAAGGGTTCCGTTTTTTGCCATTTGGCAACGGAACCCTAAAAACGTAAGAATGATTGAATTTCGCGCGCTTCTCCGATGGATTCTCATGTAAAAGGAGAAGAAAGCTCACAAACTATGTAAATAAGATTAAACAATCATTGCAATAGGTAAGTGTTCTACTATACAACATTCTTGGTAACTGGAAGTTGCCTATTACAGATGCCACACAACAAGTATGCCTGTTGTTTATCATCTGATATAACGTAAGTCTAAACTTTGCTTAAAAACATGATGTTTTTTTTTTTAAATTTACAATTATGAAAACATAATTTGTACAATAGGCATTTTTTTTTTTCAGGATGGGAAATCATTAAATGACTTCTCCCGCTCTGGGCGGAGCGGCGTGTCAGACTTTTACTGACTAAAATCCACCCGTGTTCCATCAGTTGCCCATGTGCCAGGGTCACGGTATCTCTTTCGAACAATCACGCGACCCCGGCAGGGACAATATGCATCAAGAGCTTTGAATGAAATTCACAATTTTACCTCCTTTTCTTTTTCCTTCCTATTTTCTTCAAAGGTCTTGATTAGCTCTTCACAGTCAAGGTGGTCCACCGGCTCCCAGGTACTCTCCTCCTCTTTGTAGCCTTTCCATTTCAACAGGTATTGGATCTTGAAGTAACATAAACAGTTGACAGTTATTATTTTTAAATTGTTACCCAGTAACTGGATTGTGGATGTCAGGCTCCATGTAAAATTTAATAAGTGAGACTGGACGCTGACCCGAAATAGTTAAGGAAATACTAGGCATATATTATGATTAGAAAGTAACCATGCATGTTTCTGCCCATATGAGTTTTACTACTGATTTTAAAAATAATGTACAAGAAATGCTTTTAATTAAGCTATAATATAAACTTTCGGAAAACATTGGTACCGATTCCCTTGTTCACAAACTAAACTAAATTTAAGTTCAGTGCATCTTTTTCTTTGTATTTCATTAAGAAGAGGACAAAAGAAAAAAAATAGTTTAGTCCTGTCAAATTAATCAGCGCCTGTCACTACTCCATACAAGTTTAGACGTGATTAAAAACTTGCCTACTAAAATTACGTCAATTTACGTCAAGCGCTGATTAATTTGACAGGATTAAACTAAAATTTATCTTCTGTCCTTTCCTTAATGAAATAGAAAGAAAAAGATGCACTGAACTTAAATTTAGTTTAGTTTGTGAATAAGGGAATCGGCACCATTGTGAGGAAACCGGCATATGTCTTAGAACCATAACTGGCCTGTTAGTCGAGTGGTTAGTGACCCGACTGCTAAGACTGAGGTCGTGGGTTCGATTCCCACCCAGGACAAATGTTTGTGTGACGAGCACAATCATTTGTTCTGTGTCTGGGTGTAATTTATCTATAATATGTATGTATTTAGAAATATATAAGTATGTTTATCAGTTGTCTGGTTACCATAGTACAGGCTCTGCCTAGTTTGGGATCAGACAATGATGTGTTGGTTGTCCAAAAGATATTTATATTTATATATATTATATATTTATTTATAAACCCGCACTGGGCCCGCGTGGTGGATTATGACCTACTCCCTCTCACCGAGAGGAGGCCTGTGTCCCAGCAGTGGGAACATTATAGGCTGATGATGATGATAAACTTTCATGGGCAATAATAACAACAATGGATAATAATAATAATAATGAAACAAGAGGTTCAAATTGAACACCATACTCTTATACATATATGGATACTACAAGTAATGATTATAGGCAGTTAAGAAGAAAACGAATCATGCAATCTTGATAACTTGCATCTGACGTACAATGTTTGATTTATGAGATAAGGACATCTGGGGGCCTCATTAATTGGACCAAAAATAAAATGGAGGAGGCTAACCTCTTCCTTTTTTTCCTTCTAGGCATTTGGGTTATTCATCTACGCACACCAATTTCTCCATGATTACTAACTAGGTTAATGCAATTGTTTTATCATTTGAAGGAATCTCGTCACAGGGTGGTCCACTAAATGTTTTATTAACTTTGCTGGATGTGCTATGTTTGCGGTGGTTTTTGAGTCAGCTTCAATAATTATATTTAATCTACACTGTTGATGATGTTATTAAAAGTTACTGTCACTGTTTTTTACATAGCAATTACACAGTAGCAGTGGCGCAGGTAACTAATAAGCCGATTCCTTTCGGCTTCCCTTAGGAAATTATGACAGTCAGTAGTTCTCAGCAGTGTTTAATAATCACACTGAATGCATTTAATCTTACACCATAAAATTAAAGTATTACAAAACCCCAACCTACATAAACAAAATTGTCTTCATATTCCAACGAAAAGAAAACATTTAAAGTGCGCGCGAATCTACCGCGCCACCGCGCGCAAACATTCTAATCCAGTATAACTCGATATTCACCCCGGCTTATGAATACATAAATTTCTATACAAAAAAATCTCGTCATGACGTCACTCCAGGTCACGTGATACGCATTTTTTGAGGTAGTAGGTAAGCCGGAAAAAGTCGTGTTACGATAGAAACAGTGAACGAGTTGTAGGAATAGGGGAGTAGATGGCGTTGCTGTCTAATAAACATCAGCGTAATGTAAACAAGCTCCGTATATTTTTCTTGATTAAAAATAGTTTAGAGTGTTCTTTTATAACAAATTCTGCTTAAATTTATAAAGTATGTTCCTAACAATCTGGACAAGTGTTATCTGAGTGTAATAGTGTGGAATAGTGAACTTTTGGGCAAAATAACATTTCCATAAATACATCTAATAAAGTGTATAAATACGAGCTCGGTATTGTGTTCACGAGGTGCCGTGAGTTCATACCTCAGAAACTACTTCACCTTTTACAAGATTTTTTAGGATGGCGGCATTAATAGTTTTAGATTATTGTGTGACAGATTATTTGCTTCGTGAGGAAACATGCTTTTCAAGGTTATGTTTGGAAAATAAGAAACACATAATTAGGTAAGGTCATGCCGGACCAGATATGACTATAAACTACAAACGTTGCGATGGGTTTTTCAAACAGTTTAATGTTTCCCTTCACGATAAATATCAATGGCTGACTGATAGTTGTAAATCGAATAAGATGTTTTGTTTTCCATGTTTCTCTACTTTTCTCAGATTCTAGTAGTTTATGGATTTTTACAGATATTAATAATCTGACGAATTCATCAAAAAAACATGTGCATACTGAAAAGCATATTCGTAGCTGTTTAGATTTACATGACTTCGGGAAGATCCGCGGAGAGGTCGTTTTCGGATTGGAAGCGAATTCATACGTAATACGCGTAATTCTCAAAAACAAGAACGATTATCTAGCCATTTTTTCTATAGAAAAACATTTATTGCTAAAGATTAAGAATCATCCCGGCTTTTATGACAATTTCTTAGCGCACTTTGTACGAAAGAATAGACGAATAGCTTTAGAGTATAAGTTGTACACTAGTCACAAAAATTAAGGGATATAAAATAATAATCCAAATTTTTGGGTGATTTTCAACAAGCTGTAACTCCGAGGAAAATGATCGAATAGCAAAAAATAAAAAGCAAATTGTAGCTCCAAATGTCTAGTTTTCAGGTATGACCATGATTTTTTTTTATCATGTTTGAGTCTGGAGAAAACCCAAGGAAACTACCAAAAAAAAAATTTCCAAATTTTTTCTCGCCTTAAAAAACGTCTACGGGCTTCAAATTTTTTTTTCCATTCTTTCACTCAAAAGTTCTTTTAGAAAATTTAATGCCCTTTAATTTGACGTATCCAGAATGCCTGTACGATGATTTGCCGCGGAGTTATCGTCAGTCAAAGCAAAAAAGTATTTTTTAACTAATTTCTTGAAAAATCAATCTCTTTGATCGAAAAAATAAAGATTTTTGAGGACGACATTTTTTGTTCATCGAAAAACGAATAAAAATCGTAAAATTGCTCATAATGTTGATTTTTGCAAAAACAAAGAATTTGAAGCTACGGGGCACTATGACAAAATCGCAGCGCTTTGAATTTTTCAGGGATTTTAGGGGACACTTTGAGGTTGAAAAATTACCGACGATATCCTTCGTTTATCCATTTTATCCAAAGATATACCAAGTTATCGAAATATCCTTAATTATGCGAATTTTTGTCTTTTTTTCAGTCAAAGCTTTCTCAATTCAAAAAAAATTTTTCGACAAAAGTTATTCACGGTATCTTATAGAAAATATTGTGTAGTTTCCAAAACCTTCCTTCGATTTTCTATACGATAGAGAGTTCCAGAGTTATTGATTGTCAAAGTTAAAAAATACTTTTTTTGCTTTGACTGACGATAACTCCGCGGCAAATCATCGTACAGGCATTCTGGATACGTCAAATTAAAGGGCATTAAATTTTCTAAAAGAACTTTTGAGTAAAACAATGGAAAAAAAATTTGAAGCCCGTAGATGTTTTTTAAGGCGAGAAAAAAATTTAGATTTTTTTTTGTTGGTTTCCTTGGGTTTTCTCCAGACTCAAACATGATAAAAAAAAATCATGGGCATATCTGAAAAGTAGGCACATGGAGCTACAATTTGCTTTTTTATTTTTTGCTATACGATTTTCCTCGGAGTTACAACTTGTTGAAAATCACCCAAAAATTTGGATTATTTTTTTATATCCCTTAATTTTTGTGACTAGCGTATTATAAGTAGAATAAGTCAGTAGTATTGTAGTTGTTTTTTCTAGTAGACATCATACGTCAACATTATCACACTGATCACACCACAAACGTCTTTTTTCAAAGCCACTTTTATTATACTTGCAAGACACTGTTTCAATCTATCAGTGCTTAGACGTATAGTAAAGGTGGACTGAAGACATCTGCTTATAGAAGACTGAAGCCAGGAAGTCAGTCACAGATTTTAAGTAACTGGACTACGTGCGCCACGTCCGGCCTAGGTAAGCATTTTTTTTTTGCTCTGGCTTTCTTCTCTAATAAAATCACCCTTCGCCACTGCATAGTAGTATGTATTCGAACTTAGACAGGAAGTATAGTGTCGGCGCAACATTTGTCTTTTTCTTCCACACTTCTCTATTAGTCATCATCTCAGTAGTCAACCTCTTTCTATCCATATCCATACACACAGTCTATCCAACATTTCTTTGGTCTCCCTCTACTCTTATAGCCATCGACATTCATACTCAATACTTTCTTCACGACATTTTCCTCATTCCTCCATAACACGTGACCATACCGTGACAACCAATTCCCACACAATTTTTCAGTTATTGGTGCCACTTACAGACTTCCTCTTATGCACTAATTTCTTATTCTATCCATTCGTGTAACACCACACATCCCTCTTAACATTCTCATCTCAGCTGCATGCAATTGCCTTTCATTCATCCCTTTTGTGGCCCAACATTCTGACCCATACAAGACAGCAGGTCTGACCATGGTTTTATATATCTTACCCTTAAGTTTAAGGGGGATGTGGGAGTCGCAGATTGTTCCCGTGACTTGTCGCCATTTCATTAGATAGGAAGTAGTAAAACTAATCCCATCAAAAACATAAATGTGAAATGAGAGCCAAGTTCAATATTATGATATATGGCTTGGTTGTTGACTTCAACGACAAAAGAAGTGAGATCTAAATGGGTGCCAAGTTCAATGGTCAGTCCTGAAATTTATTTATAACTACATAAAATATAATTTCTTCTTATAACTTAGGATAATATATTGTAGCCTAAGGTCTGACTTGGCTAGTTCTCATATGCGAATTATTATGTTCCATGGCTAGTTTCTACCAGCAAGCCAAATTTTCGGAATAATAACATAAGAACCGACAAGTAACAGGTTTAGAACTTGCGAAGACTATAATATAATTCGTATATGAAAACTAGCCAAGTCAGACCTTAAGCTACAATATATTATCCTAAGTTATAAGAAGAAATTATATTTTATGTAGTTATAAATAAACAGGACTGACCATTGAACTTGGCACCCATTTAGATCTCACTTCTTTTGTCATTGAAGTCAACAACCAAGCCATATATCATAATATTGAACTTGGCTCTCATTTCACATTTATGTTTTTGATGGGATATCATTAATTTTTGTACATAAATTATTAGTAGGTACTTATTTATAACAAAATTAATACCCAATGGTTTTTGTTATAAGTGTTCCTAATAGAATCAATTAAGTGAAAAATTATAATAAAATGATAAAAATTTACCAGTTTCTGATTTATTCCTTTATATTCACCTGATTACCTATCTGCTTGCCAAATTTGAACTTTCTAGGTCATCTGGAACTGTGTTAGAGTTTTGATCTATAGGTCAGTCAGTGATAAAAATGACGATTTTTGGACATTAATATCTAAATAACCGTTAGAGATATGTTTATGAAATTTGGAGTACATATGTATCTTGCAAGTTTCACTATATGAGTTAAATTTGACACGTTTATGTGAAATAGTTTTTGAGTTATGAGGGGGTCAAAAGTGGCTCCAAATGGTTCGTGTAATATTACACACGGTGCTGCTCGCCAGTTCTGATACTTGAACTTGGCTTGACACGCGGCAGCGTGTCAAGCCAAGTTAGTTTTTGTTTACATACAACACATGTCATTTACTACACAAGTACATAATCACGTAACTATACATTCATTCAAAGGTTGCTCCGTTTTTTATAATTATTATCAGTACACTTACAAAATAACCCTGGATGCAAGATATTAACTTAGCAACGAAGGGAAAGGAATTCAATGTGATGTGTAGACCAGTATGAGATGAACTGTGAGACCAAAAAATACCATGAAATCGACACTGGATTGGATGATCAGATGACATTTCCATGTGCGAAAAGAAGCTTTGAGTATGATTTAAGTGACCAAAAACATTTACTACAAAAGAATTGACCCATCGCAAACAGAACTGTGTTACAATATGCCACATCTCTTATGCCCATCATACACCACCTGCACCCTCCAGGGTCTGTCTGTGTAAGAACCTCAATCTGAGGCAGTAAAATTGCAACTTGAGCTGTACGTATCTACCATCAGCCACAGTGTCAAGCTGTTACAAAGCATACCAACATTATGAAGTTATTTTATGTTATTTATAGTAGCTTAAATTGTTATGGTATGTCTGGTGTATCCCGTGGATTTCTTCAAAAAATTAAAAATGTTATACGAGGTTGCCGCTAGAAGGAGAGGTTACCGCTAGCTATGGCATTTTTTTAGAACATATGTATTTTAAATGCCCACGCAAGCAGGCAACCAACTTTATAATTGCAATTGCGATAATATTTATTTTATGCGCGTCTACTACATATTAGCAACCGAATATCGGTACAATTAAAATGAGGAAAAAGGTAAAAATATGTCTTACCTTGCCTTTGACCGTACGTTTGTCGAGAACCTTCTCAACAACATATTCTTCTTCACTGGATCCGTCGGTGGTATTTTCACCTTTTTTGTCTTTCTTGCCCATTTTGCAGCTTTCTTGGAAAACAGATATAACGCGAAAACCAAGGCTACCGTAGCGTAGCGTCACCTATGAAAATTCTCAAAATGGCGCCTTCTTAAAAATAAATATGGCGCTTACCGGCAGCGCCCCCTAGCAGCAACAGCCAATAGAAACCCACGTAATACCATGCCTTGTTTGCCACTCAGAAAATAAATCTTTACAATCAGCTACCTAACTTCATTGCCAAACAATACTATAAATAAGTATCAAAAGCTGTTTATTAATTCCATTTGCTGCAATAAAGCAAACAAATCGACTATGACTAGCAGGAATCATCAATCTCAAAATATAACATTTTGAAAAATAATTCTATGGTGGCAACATTAGAAACATGTCTACCAACATAACCAAGAATAACAAAGAAGATTATTATCTTATTTTCTATCTTTGTCTATTGATAGCCGATAATTTCGATAAAAACATACATTTCCGAATAAATAAGTAACAGGCGACTAACCAAAATGTTTAAGCATCTCTGTTATAGTGACATAATATATCTTTTTATCAGCTGTATTGTATACATAATAAGTAATTAATTGCCACAACATTAAAAAAGAGTGAGATCACAATATTGCTCTCGTGACAAACTTCACACTTGTTTCATTCATTTTTTCTTGGTCTATCAATCAAAACACAGCAACAACCGTGGACCGTATCGCAAATCGCAGCAGTTTTCATTTCAGTCATCCAGTCAGCCTGTTGCATTATGTGTGTGTTTTTCATATGTTAACGAATCGCGTATTATTTTGTGCAATTCGATTAGGAATACATTTACTAGTGGTGTTAACCGTGTTATGTGAACTGATTAAATGTCGTGTTACAATAATTGAACTGAAAAGATAACGCTAGAGGTTTTGTGTCGATTCGAGTGGTTTCAAATTGACTTTTGACGTCACACGCGACAGCCAATCGGTTGGCGCGAAAGAAAAAAACTACACCACTGCGTGTTTTTGTTTGCGTGCTTACGAAGTTTAATGTTTGACTGTATCGGATGGATCGTAATAGGTGAACGCTTGGATTGTTGAAAATATGCTTCTAAAATGTACTGCGGACGGGAGGCCGATCAAAGTGAACGGGGCGCCGGTCAGCCACGGGAATGGAGCGAGAGGTAAGGTACCTTCCCTTCAAGTACTAAGTTTTTGTCAACTACCCTACTTCGGCTATTTTTATTGTTTTAAAGTTACTACCATTAAGTCGGTATTTGTGTAAAACTAAACCATGATAACTTCTTCTGTTATTACCTTTCAAACAATATTATAATTATTATTATTAAAATAAAATAGAACACCGCTGAAGTTTGCTGATAAATATCTAGGTATGCACGCACTTACTAATCGGCTCTCATAATCGTTTAACTAATTAGGCTAACAAAGAAAACATCAAGGAGAATAATAAACATTCCTATCGCTACTTATTAGGTAAAAACAACGAGTCTAAACTACGTATCATAATTTGAATAGGAATCTCGAAAACTTCTTTTGAATGTAGAAATAAATTCGCTATCAATCTTATTCCGAGTGGATGTCTGTATACATCCACGGGGGAACGTACTTCCAGGATTAAATGTACCCTATGTGTTAATCCAAGTTAAAAACTATCTGTCTAACAAATTCCATCCAACTCCGTTCTGCCGTATTTGCATCAAGTTGGAACATTCATACATTATACATATTCACAAACGGACCAAAATTCTTTGTTCTTATTTTACATGAAGATAGTTCCTATGTTTACTTCATCTGCCTAGCCTGTTCCCAACGATGTTGGGTCGGCTTCAGTCTAACCGAATGCAGCGGAGTACCAGTATTTTACATGGAGTGACTGCCTGTCTGACCTCCACAACCCAGTTACTGGGTAATACAATACCCCTTGGTAAGACTGGCTGTCAGACTTTAGGGCTTCTGACGACCCGTAATGACTGTCTAAGATCTACGGAAGACAGCTGGGACCAACGGCTTAACGTGCTTTTCGAGGCACGAAAGGGTCTTGGCCTTCATGTAAAGATGGTCACCCATCCACGGGAAGCATAGCTTAACCTGAACTATCGACCCGTGCGGCTGTTATAACTTAGCCACAAGCCCTTCCGTTCCTATGTTTACTCCCAATCATATTCTATGCTGATTATGCTGCATCATTTTTGAGCTGCCGACTTCACCTTGCTTGCCTCAAGTAAGCTGCAACAACAAACCATGCAGCAACAACTGATGCATAGGTTGCTAAGTTAAGCTATAAGAGTAGGGGAGGACCAAAGACCCGATGGATGGACTGTGTGAAATATCATATGGCTAAAAACGACGACTGCGCCGACCAGACGCCGACCAGACATAAATTGGCATAAGGGCATTTGATTGATGATGATAACAAAGGTGGAAAATGTCGTGAGGAAAGTATTGAGTATGAATATCGATGGCTTTAAGAGTATAGGGAGACCAAAGAAACGATGGATGGACTGTGTGAATTATGATATGGATAGAAAGGGGGTGACTACTGAGATGACGACTAATAGAGAAGTGTGGAAGAAAAAGACATGTTGCGCCGACCACACATAATATCTTAGGACAACCAACACAACGTTATCTGATCCCAAACTAGGCAGAGCCTGTACTATGGTAACCAGACAACTGATAAACATACTTATATATTTCTAAATACATACAAATATTATAGATAAATTACACCCAGACACAGACAAATGATTGAGCTCATCACACAAACATTTGTCCTGGGTGGGAATCAAACCCACAACCTCAGTCTTAGCAGTCAGGGTCACTAACCACTAGACTAACAGGCCAGTCACAACATAAATTGGCATAAGGGCCGGAGATTGATGATGA
Source organism: Aporophyla lueneburgensis (assembly GCA_932294355.1). Classification (NCBI taxonomy): domain Eukaryota; kingdom Metazoa; phylum Arthropoda; class Insecta; order Lepidoptera; family Noctuidae; genus Aporophyla; species Aporophyla lueneburgensis. The sequence goes on from OW028747.1 coordinate 28,430,944, forward strand.
TAATAAAGGTAGCTAAGGTGATAGTCAATCCTATCTTTGATATAAAGTCTGTATTACCTCTATTCTGCACTCTAATTGTGTTATAACACCTATTAATCAGAATTGGTCCCGGCTGTCTTTCGTAAATCTTAAACAGTCGTTACGGGTCGTCAGTCCCGTCTTACCAAGGGGTATCGTATTACTCAGTAACTGGGTTGTGGAAGTCAGATAGGCAGTCGCTTCATGTAAAATACTGGTACTCAGCTGCATCCGGTAAGACTGAAAGCCGAACCCAACATAGTTGGGAAAAAGCTAGGCAGATGGTGACTATCAATCAGAATTTGAATCATTTTGAAGCTTATGCTTATCCATTCTCTGATATGTTCGAAAAAAATGTCTGCTTAGTAACGTAAATAACGACATGAAGGTCGTGGGGCTTTCGGGACCGGGACCGCGGTCCTAGTTTCCACCTATTAATATAATAAATATTTTTAGTAGTATTTTGGGACCACAAGTAAAATAAACAAAGTTATGTCTTGGAAAAGTATGGTCAACCAAAAAATTTGAAGTTATACAAGTAAAATTATTGTTATAAAACGATATAATATTTATTTTATTTCAATAATTGCAGCATTCTATAAGAATTAAACCTAAAAAAGAATACTATTAAAAAAAAAGTAATCTTGAGTGTTTAAATCACCTATCGTCCCTCTAATCACCCACCGAAACGTAACAATAAACTATTAAAAAACTTCACTATCGTAATTAGATATGTCAGCAGCGCTCATAATCATTACAACTACATATTTAATATCATTACTATTTTTGTAAATTTAATATAATCAACTGACATTTAAAAAAAATGCTATCTTAATGTACTAGCTGACCCAGAGAACTTTGTACTGCCTTAGGAGTCAATAAATGATGTGTTAACGTATTAGGCTCCTTGCAAGTTATGACAACCTGGTACTTCAAATTCATTTTTATTAAACTTTCACATAGCTTATAGACATACAAGTAACATGCCATATGAGATTCTAAGCAGCAGAAGACTTATCCCAAACTAGGCACAGCCTGTATCTTGGTGACCCAAACAATACACAGAGTTAATAATTTAAAAAGTTTAAAAACTGCGAAGGCATAAAACATTTTCTAGCTAATCCATGCCCACCCATGTTAGGTGAGCTCCTACCGAGTTATGACCACCTGGTACTTCGAAGGCATAAAGCGATTTCTAACTGACACTCTTATGTTTGGTAAGCTCCTACTAAGTTATGACAGCCTGGTACTTCAAAGGCATAACGCGTTTTGTAGCTGAGACACAAAATGTATAAGAAAATGTTTTATTTCTCTCGTATTTTTTTTTTGTTCACTGTACTTTAACTTCATTTTTCTTGTGGTCCCAAAATACTACTGCAAAATAATTATTATATTTTAGGTGGAATTCGGGACCGCGGTCCCGGTCCTAAAAGCCCCACGACCCATGTTGTGGAACTATCAAAATGAAAGCGATTCCTACTGACAGTGTATTACGCAATTACCTCTCTGGTCAGCATTCCACTTAAAACTACCGTTTCCGACCAAGGATCCTTTCGCCAAGTTCTCGTTTCGCTGAATACACAACAGGGTTTGTTTTATTGGCAATATGGCTTTGTCTCATTTGATCGAATGCCCTTGCGGCCTCCGATTGTAAGATTTCTACTTTCTCGAGTTAAACGTCTGTAGTACAATTCATACCAGTTTTGAGATTAATCCGCTGGGCTTTTATAAATGATAAATGATTTTATTTCTGTAAGTAGGTTTGTACAAACACTTTTACATGTCAATGATATTTTTTTAAACTAGATGAGTTCGGCGTTTCCTAACTGACTACTCTGAGAAGAAAGGCCGAAACAAACTCAGAGGTCACAGTCTCTTTTAAAGTCCAGACATAATCTTGTTCACATCATGTGAAGATCATGTAGATTGGTGACTGAAATGGTCTTTTGAAGAAAGAACCACAGAGATTGAGTGGACCTGTCCAGTCAGTGCAAGCATTTGTCATTAATCGTTTAGCTCAACTCGGCAGATAAGGAGCCCAACGCTTTGACGAACAGTACCAAAGAAAGGACATTTGGGTAGGCCACATAAATTACTCAAACTGCCAGATCATGATTACTAAGAACGAAAGAAAACAAAATTAAAAAAAGACCCACATAGTCTTCACATTGACAATAATTAAAAAATACGATACTTTACAAAGTAAATATTCATGTCATTGTATATATAAAAAATTATCAATGTCAATGTGTATATAAAAAAAAGAAACGTATATAATTTTGTTGGTCAGATCATTTGATGACCATGTAGATCGGTGTCTGAAATGGTCTTTTGAAGAAAGAACCACACAGATTGAGTGGACCTGTCCAGTCAGTGCAAGCATTTTGTCACTAATCGTTTAGCTCAACTCGGAAAATAAAAAAAATATATTTATATTTTCCCGATCACTGTGACTCCTGTAAGCCAGAAATAGGTGGTGCACAAACAGGATTGCGCCGTGAATCTATGTTGAAATGATCTAGGTTTTCTATACTCACGACTAGTGGCGATGCGTATGTTTCTCAGAGGGTGTCAAACTCGGTTTTCTGTGCCATAAGGCATTTTGGGGTGTGGTCTGAAATCCCGAACATTTTGCCTAACTAAATACGCCACATAACTCGTCTAGCTGCCTAGTTCCTTTTTGGTGTAGCAGACCCCTTTGGTCTATTCTGCGCCTCTCGTTTCTTGATGTATCGGTTTTTTATATGCTTGTTTTTGTCCCACTGCTAAAGGCGTGCCTAATCTCGCCCCAAGATACCTTGACACAAGCTCAGTATTTGGTAAAGCTAATTCTAAGCTCCGTTCAGTCAGTCGACCTTCTCTGACTATTACTAGTAGTATTTTATTATCCTCAAGCGTCGCCATTTTATTTATTTCGAGAACTTTATTTAGTTGCCAGGTGAGAAGGTACGGGCTGGAATACCTAGTTACCAATGCTGCTCCAAAGTAATCTTGTCGATAAAATAATTATAGACATTTGTTTATTCAGGAAAAAGTAAATATCTAAGTCAGGCGTAGTTCAATAACTACCTAGTTGCCATATATATATTTTTTTTTGATAATCTTACGCTACACGTGTCGTAGGTAACACATTTTCTATCTTAAGCTAAAGACTTGCGAACCAAATCCCTTATTCATTACTTCAGAAGTTTGAATAAATCGTCTGCTTAGCTACGTAAAAACGCAATGAAAGTGGTTGAATTGTCATAGTGAAAAACATTGTCATTGCAAGTTTGTGGCACAATTACCCTGCTATTCATATTCATCACTCTCCTGCCCTTATCCCAAGTAATTTGCGGCCGGCGTAAAATGTCTTTTTCTTCCATACTTCACTAAGTACTTGTCGTTATCTCGGTAGTCACCCCCTTTCTATGCATATCATCTTTCACACAGTCCCATCGTTTCTTTTGTCTTCCCCTACTCTTATATCCCGCTATTCATGTTATATGAAAGAAATTGCAACAACAATCGTTGTCAAGTACTTAGTTATGTAAGCGCTGTAGAAAGATCCAGTGCCTGATGGTCAGAATGTTGAGATGGATGTGTGGAGTGACAAAATGGATAAAGTTAGAAATGAGTAAATAAGGGGAAGTTTGAAAATGGTACCAGTGACAGCAAAGTTGAAAGGAAATCGTTTGGCTTGGTATGGGCATGTGATGAGAAGGGAAGAAACGCATGTGATGAAAAGTGTGGTGAATATACCAAAATGCTGATGAATGAATGGAGTGGGAGAGGATTAATGGATTGTGTGACGAATGATATGAAAGAGAAGGCAGTCACTGATAGCGGCTGTCAAGGGAATATTGAAGAAGAAAACGTATTGCGCCGACCTCAAGTAAGAGGGGATAAGGGTAGGTAGGTGATGATGATCACCTGGTCGTCTGCTCGTGAAGTCCTCCTAATGACCTTACTTCGACTGTTCTCGACAACGTCGACCGTTCTTTGTCAACTAAGACCAATACAGAAAGATCTAAAACCCTCTCTCAATAGTGCTCATATCACGGTCCTTTACTACCTCGTGACGTCTTCTTGACTGAAGTCGTCCAACATGTACTCTGACGTCACAAATTCCTTAAGGCTAGGTGATTCGACACTCATACAGATTTGAGGGGGTGAGGTGCGGGGAAATCCGCGGGGCGCCTCCCGCGCGTCCTTCTTGTCGAACACGTAAGCGCGCCAAAAGTCCGAGCGGCGCGGGCGTAGCACAGACAGGTCATAGAGTAGCGACATCAGTATGTCCACAGTATTAGAAACCACAGAAGAAAATATAATACAAGAACAAATATTTTTATTTATTTATCTCTAAAACTATTTTACATAGTTCTTGATTGAATCCTCGTTGGAACATTTGTATACAGCAGCTAATTGTATCTAGTGTATCCTACTAATATTATAAATGCGAAAGTTTGTGAGTATGGATGTATGGATGGATGTTTGTTACTCTTTCACGTAAAAACTGCTGAACGGATTTGAATGAAATTTGGCATGCACATAGTTAATAACCTGGACTAATATTATAAATGCGACAGTTTGTGGGTATGGATGTATGGATGGATATTTGTTACTCTTTCACGCAAAAACGAATGAACGGATTTGGATGAAATTTAGCACGCAGATAGTTTATAACCTGGACTTATATGTATTATGAATGCAACAGTTTGTTAGTATGGATGAATGGAAGTATGGATAAATATAAATAAATAAATATCCTTGGACAACCAACAAATCGTTGTCTGATCCCAAACTAAGCAGAGCCTGTACTATGATAACCAGACAACTGATAAACATACTTATATATTTCTAAATACATACATCATCATCATCAGCCTATAATGTTCCCACTGCTGGGACACAGGCCTCCTCACAGTGAGAGGGAGTGGGCCATAATCCACCACGCGGGCCCAGTGCGGGTTGGTAGATGTCACGTCTTCGAATTTTTGGCTCTAAGACATGCCGGTTTCCTCACGTTGTTTTCCTTCACCGTTTTGAGAGCAGTGGTGATGAAATAATTTACACAAAGTAATGCGCCTGCTTGGGTTTGAACTCACGACCTACTACTCGCAAGTCGTGGCCGCTACCACTGGGCCACCACTGCTCTTAATATAAAAGTTATGAGGTAACAAACATAAAAAAAATAATAAAAAAATACAGACGAATTGATAACCTCCTCCTTTTTTTGAAGTCGGTTAAAAATAAAAACTTTTTATAAAAAAAACAACCAACTTCCTTAAAAACACTACAAAGTCAAAAATAACTTTAATTTTGAAGTCGGTGTCTTAGTATCTGTATTTAAGTTTTTTTTACCACCGGTTTTTTTACTGTATTTAAGGATTTTGTAGTGTTTTTTAAGGAAGTCAGATGTTTTTTTTTTTTTTTGTAAAACGATTTTTTTAGTCGCCATTTTCACAATACAATCACAAAATATTGTTTTTAAAGTTTTACAATCATTTACACAATGAGAACCGTACACACAAAACAAAAGCTTAACCAACTATGGTCTTTATAAGTTCTATAAAACAATATTTATTTACTGTTTATTTTATTTTCTCTTATTATTACTTACGCAGCAGAAAGGAAGCGCGCGCGCAAAAATTTGTCACAGGTCTCACCTCGATAACGTCTCGCAGGACACTGGCAAGCGACGCGCCGATCGAAAATCACTTGAATAATTGATATTTTTTTTTAGAAATGTAATGAAAAAAAATGATCGGGTTCAATCGATTCCAAAATAAATTATCTATAAATTGATACTAATTATATAAAAATAGGAGTATTAGTACTTCTTTAAAATGAAATTTGGCTTGTTAAAAACTGCAAATCGAAGTTAGTTCGGCTTTTTTTTGTATCGAGTAAATTTGATTGTATCGTGTTTTGAACGGGTACAAGCTAAGGAGAAAGAATGTATCTTAAATATATATTTTTTTCAGATTCTGAAAGTAAAAATTTACCTATCAAAAAGCAATTCTAAAAACGGTAAAAAATGTGAAAACGGTCCCACCTGGCCTTAAATCCGAACATAATATTTTGCTTATTACTTAATAATTTTGTAGAATCGTTATCTAGGTAGGTAGGTATGACCGTATGACACCTAAGATATCGTTTAATTGCTCACTATTTTTACTACGTTATAAGATAAAATATGTTTTATCGACAAGATATATAAACAAATTGTTATACAAAGCACAAAAGTCTATTGTATTAATAAACTGGATACGCCTTATTTTCCTTTCTAGGCCAATTAAAGTGTTAATTTGCATTAATTATAAAAATATCTACCCTGTTGATAAGTTAAGTTCACGACTCAATAACAATACCTTTAGTTCGTAGACACTGATTTTTTTATATATCAATGTTCGTAGGTAGTTAATTAAAAAAGAAGCTATTTTAATAATCAGGCTAACTTTTCTAATTTCTGTTTCCTGAGAAGAAACGGCATAATCACGTTGATGATCGTCAAACCAAGAGTTAAACATACCTATAGTCATCAGCGTAGCATGACCAATTCTATCTCTATTCTACCAAGAATAGACAAAGTTCTTTCTATTCAACTCGACATCTCTTCGGCCCGAGCACGGGGTCCCGTAGACTCGGGTTTCTATGAAGACAAATACAGTTATTCTTTCCATAGCAAGAGAGTGGTAACTAATGTAATTAAGGTTGGTAAGCTAAGGACTTTTTCATTGAATAGTCATATAGTGGGAATAACTGATCTTGGAGTATTGTATTGATGATTATAATTAATATAATCCTGTAAAAAAAATGTACCCCCAACTGAAACTCAAACTTAAAAGTAGAGAAAAATTAGTCGCCATGCTCGACATCGTAGAATTTTGTCGACTTGAGAATAGAAATATTTCCTCTCTTCAGTTTTAACATCGCCGTGCTTAAGACGGTAGAAATCTTTCTACATTCTACCATTCTTCTGTCGACAAACTCCGTTTCCTATGGTGGTCCTGCTACGCGTGCAGATATCTTAATACCGAGCATAGACAAACAAGCATTGCACAATCTTTTATTTCAATAACATTGAGATACTTGTCTGGTTCGGAAAAAAAAAGAGAACTCGTAACCACGTGATAATCACTGTCCTAGGCAGCACAGAGGACTATGGCCTTTCACAGAGAAGAGCCGTGAAGTCCTAGTAGACGAAAAACATAATCTAGTCTGATTAGTTTGTTATGTGGATGTCTGGCTCTGTGCTTACTGACTTTGAACCTAATTGTTACCAAGAATGAGTACTCCTTGACCCAAAGGAAATGGCATTATACAAGTAACGTAACACCGTTATTCCGTCCGCAGACCACACCCATGACAACACATTAATTTGTCTCAATTGACTTGAACACGTGGACAGACGGCCAAGCACCGTTTATCTTTCGTAATCAGAGTTTTAAATAAATGCTAAACCAATAAAGCTCTAAAATTACGGTTGTTAAGTTACAATTTCCTTGTAAAGTCGTTGCGTTATATCATCATTGTCTATGAATGGTAGAAAAGCTGCTACAGTAACGTTAATAAAAACGCGACGTGTTTACAAAAGGTTGCGCAATATCCGTCGCGTCGCAGATAAGGGATCAGATTCTTACGTAGTGTCCTAGTAGATGGACGTGTCACACAGCTGCCTTGACGATTGACTTAAATGACGTATAGAACACTATACACATGCATGATGACAAACCGGATATCTTGCTAAATATTTACACATTAGCGTCGTTCGCGTTGAGGTTTTTGTTCTATATTTATAATTTTTCGCCTCTGATGTAAGAGGTTAATATTCTCTTTCTGTTTCGAGTCGAATATTCGATTTTAATTAATTTGTCGTTGTTTTTGTGCCCGAAATTAGGCCAAAATTAAATGCTGGTCAGTCCTGGATTTCCACTCCTTGATATGATCTTCTGAGGCTTGTAACTGACTAGCTTTTACCCGCGACTTCGTCCGCGTCACAGTTTTGCTCCCCTGACCCCGTCGCCGTCGCATCGAATTGCCTACCAGTTTTCGACCATTTTTCGTTGCTGCTCCGCACCTTTTGATCGTAGCGTGATGTTATTATAGCCTTCCTCAATAAATAGGCTACCCAACACAAAAAGAATTTTTCAATTCAGACCAGTAGTTCCTGAGATTAGCGCGTTCAACCAAACAAAATAACTATTCAGCTTTATAATATTAAGTAACTGAGATAGGTACCGATTATGCGCAATTTGTGTTCTTATAAAGATAATGATTACAATAATTATCTATTAACTTTACTGACAACCATCCATTATCGATATTTTTTCTTCAAATCATCAAAGTTTCGATGTGTTGACTTAATGAAAAAAAAAAACATCGTCGACATTATTATTATAGTCTGGTCTACAAAGTGCGTCACAAGAAGCATATTATTATAAAACTTTCTATTCGGAATATTAAGTAAGCCGCCCATGCCAGACATTTAAGTATATTTAATAGAAATATTTTATTATGAACTGTGTACATATTTAATTCTTGTAGATCCAACTAAAAATTATTTACTACAATGACGTAAAGAAGTTACAAACCCTAGAAAAATTAAAAGAACGAAATCTCTTATTAAACAATTGGGATAATTGCGTAACACACTAACAGTGGGAATGGCTTTCATTTTGACAGTTCATAAACATTCATTGCGTTATTTGCGTTGTTGAGCAGGCAATTTTTCCGAACTTACAAAGCAATAGATTCAAAAGAGAAACCTTCAAATCCAGTCACATTTTGTAGTGTGTTACACTATTGGAGCGCAGATAATAAAATATTACGATCGTCCACATCTAGGCCACATTCAATGAGTAAGAACCTATGAACTATTGACTAATACCCCTTGTCAAAACAAATGGGTTGCGAAATAAATCTGCGATTTGCGTAGGTACACCCGGATCCGACATTACGCCTTCCAGATTTCAAACTCCATTGATGTAGGACTCCATTCCGATCCAGATTCATGAACAAACAAACAGTATAATTATAACTGATGGACGTAATAACTTTAATATATTTATTTGGCGAGTTTATATAACGATCAATATGATTGCTATAATTAAAACATCAAAGGACGGACTTCCAGAAACGTTTTCAGAATTGTTTCCGGTTGAAAATTTGAGAAAAATCAACAAACAAAATTGTTTGGGTTGGTTCAAGTTGTCGTCGGGGGAAGCTTTTCACCAAGTATGTTAAAATATTTGTGCTTAGAAAACTACTCTTCTAGAATATTCTGTGAGACGGAGATTGATTTTAACTGTAAAAGTAGTTACTAACATCATCATTAGCATCAAGTCTATTTGGATGCACCTAAATACCAGTATTTTACATGAAGCGACTCCCTATCTGTCCTTCCACAACGTAGTTACTGGGTAATATACGATACCCCTTGGTAAGACTGGTGCTTCTGACGACCCGTAACGAATGTAAAATATCTACAAAGGACAGACGGGATCAACGTAAGCCGTTGGTCCCGTGTCATTTGAGGATGACATTATCCTAGGCACGGAGGGGTCTTGGTATGTAAAGATGGACAGTCGTCCGCGAACCAACTGCGGCAAGCATAGCTTAACCTGATCGGTCGATCCGTGCGGCTGTCATTACTTAAAAGTAGTTACAACTAAAAATTAATTAATAATTACTTTTTAGCTAAACAATACAAAATACAATACTTTAAAATACAATACTTTATAATACAATACTTTATAATAAGTATTGTATTTTAATGTAATATATTTATATTTTGGTAGGGAATTATAGAGCACGAAAAGGTTCTGCACCCTAGTTTCGTAACACACTATTAAGCTCAATCTCGATCTTTTTGAAGGATATTGCAAATCCAAAGCCGCGTATTTAAAAAAATTGCCTGCTCAGCAGTGTAAATAACGTAATCTAAGGATAGACTAAACCTGTGGTGACATGGTGCTTCCCTACCAACCCCATTCGTTCCACCTCCTGAAAATCTCGCACCTGGACACGAGTTGCCTTGGCTTTCCTGGAAGTTTTTAAATAGACTTCGGACTCAGGTAGGCCGGAATAAAGCAAACCTGTACAGATGGAGATTCACAGATGACTCAGCCCTGGAGTGTAAATGTGTGGATGTGGCACAAACAATGCGGCACTTGATATGTTGTCCAACGTGTCCTGTTGTTTGCACGCTACAGCAGTTGTTGGACACTATTGAAAATGCTAAGGTCGTACCCAAATTCTGGGCTAACTCTATTTAGATGGCTATCGCCATGCTAAGAAGAAGAAGACGCAATTAATGTTGTTGAACTGTCAAAATGAAAGCCATTGCTACTGTTAGCGTGTTACGCAATTACGTTTAAACTCTCAGATTAATATAATTAACTTTGAAATCAGAAGCTTCGTTCCAATTAGCCCAACTATAATTGTTTTGGCTTCTCTAACAGGCTCTGATAGAAACTCAGGTATTATTCATATGAAATGTGACGCGTGGTTTAAATCAGTTGCTAATGAGTGATGTATGTAAATTAGTTGATATATTCTCAACCTTTTTTATTTTTGCGCAACCTCGAACTCTCACCTCTATTAACCGTTCTCGTTTAGGGCCTCGATTAGTTGCTATACCGAATGATATAAGTTGATCTACATCAATTTGATATTATATAATCGCGTCTCGCGAAATTCGCACACTGACGCACTCCTATGATCATAAAACGCACAGGTGACGGCATGCGGCGCAGGATGCAAGGTGGCCCACTGTCTGTGGGGAGGTGTCGCATACGCATTTGAAGATCTGAGCCGTCCGTGAACCCCCATCTATGGAAATTGGCATAGCTCCGGCCGACTTAGGTCCGAAGTCTATTTAGAGTTTTACAAATCGAGCCAAGGTGAACGCGTGGCTTCAGGTCAGGAAGGCTCTCAGATAGTTTGATAAAATTGTGAGGTGGTTTAAACAGATCCTGCCATAGATTACATCTGGCTGTGTAAGAAAGAAAGAAAATACGTTTATTTGCGGTAAATATGACGCAAAGAAAAATTTAACACAACAAAAAGGTGGGGAAAATATGCGTCACATCCACGCAAAACGGCCATCGCTCAGCATTTGCAATCGCGCTGTGGAGGCGTTACTATTGGCTAGACTATCTGGACCTATATAGCATTTCTAAAAAAGGGGAGGCTACTAAAATATCCCGCCCCTGTATCACGTATATTGTAATAATGATCAAAATGATTGTATTTAGAGTAGGTTACTCCTATCTTTTTTTAATGTATTCACCCTGTGAACCAATTGAATTGATAGTCGAGATTTATCCGAATTTCACATTCTGTATACAGTTCGTTTGCAAAGATAAGTAAACCTGTTTAGTAAAATTTTGTTATGTTTAGTATCTCATGTCGATTTAAATAAGACGCGTTGTGGAGCGACCCTCGATCGAGTCTCTGCTTATCGCCGTGTTATCTCCGGGGACCACTATCGGGGGTCAGAACAGCGCCCGCGCACTCCGCTCTGTTTAGTTTACAGACTCGATATGCGCACGCGACGGTCATATGATGAGCTAACTAGTTTACACCGGATTGTTTACCTGCCTCTGTTTTGGATGGTCATTGACTTCGGTAATTATTTAAATCGCGTAATTCTGAAACGCGAACGTATTTTTGTTTTAATGTAACTTGGTTTGTTTGAGAAGTATTAGGTTTGGACACTTGATAGAAAGTTATGGATGATATTCACAGTCATTCGGCTTTTACATTTGTTACTGTCTTTCAGGAAAGCTTTAAGCGTGCCTAGAACTTAGCGGATCAATCTAGGCGAGATGTGTGGGGGGTTGTGTTAACAGTCACGTGATTTGTTTAAGTATCAGTGTAGTTTCACCTTTAATCTTTCACTTCGAAAAGTCCACGGTAAGTTCTACTTATTTTGAGTGACTATACTGAATATTTTGTTAAATGTCAACCCATTCCTTTCAAGGACACAAAGCTGTTTAAGCTAAGTTTTTTATTCTTTCAGTTTCTAACAATTATATAAGCATATGATCCGAATTTCTGAAAGTTCGACAACCAGTCTTACCAAGGGGCGTGGTGTTACTCAGCAACTGGGTTGTGGGGGTGAGATAGGCGGCAATTTCATGTGAAATACTGGGGTACAGCTGCATTCGGCTAGAATGAAAAGCGACCCTAACAAAGAGGTTAAGTATTGAAAATGTGCCCCCAGAGCCAAATGTAATGAATATGATATTGTTAAATACGCTGCTCATTTGCATTACTATTTATGTAGTTATTGACTGCCTAGCTCTAACTGTCATTGAGTAACCTTGGAAAATGTTCTAATAACAGACAATTTTTTAAACTTTTCGTTCTCTAAAACTAATAGAGCTAAGAATGTGATTCCAAAGCCAAACTGTAGACAATATTATGACAAATATTATGTATATTATCGATCTTACTTAATTTGCTAAAAATTTTTTTTTTAATGAAATAATTTTTCTTTGGCTATTATTAGTAAGTTCTATCAGAGTGACCACTTTAAAAAAAATCTCAGAAATAGTGCTTAGTATGTTGATTTTACTGTTACAAGTTTCATCGGAATCCTCCACCTGCAACATATTAAAAAAAAAGAAAATGTTGCTCAGGTCCCTATTTGTGACACTACACAAACAGTTTTTAAATGATATGTTTAATAATAATAATACATAATAAGAAAAAGTTATTCTCCATCCACTCTGCTAACTCCGTAAGGGTTTGGCGTGCAATTAAGTACGCAAATCGAATTCAAAGTATGCGGATCCAAGTGTATTTTTATTCAAGACCCTTAATACAGACTGTGCCTGTATACTTCGCGGCACACTTATTGAACACCGACTGATATACCTTTCTCGCTCTTCCGCATTGGCGGGAGAACACACAAGAGCGAGAAGAGTATATCAAACAGTGTTCAAGATGTTTGCCGGGACCTATACAGTGTTACGTAAACGTTAAAAACGTAAGTACAGAAACGATAGATTTTCATTTACTTATAACTGTCTATAAAACATGTAAAATCTGTTTACGGATATTTTGCACTGTACACACTTCATACATGTTATTTAAAAACGTTTATGGAAGCTTGGATTCCCTGTGTTCGATTCAAATGTTACCGCAAAGCGAGTTCAAACAAGCTTGTGAATAGCTTATCAATACTTTATTTTTCTACGAAGTTGATGTTTTGTCTATTCGTTTTAAGTGTGTTCAGTGCAAAATATCCGTAAACAGATTTGACATGTTTTGTAGAGAGTTATAATCGAATGAAAAATCTATCGTTCCTATACCTACGTTTTTAACGTTTACGTAACACTGTATAGGTCCCGGAAAACATCTTGAACACTGTTTGATATACTCTTCTCGCTCTTGTGTGTTCTCCCGCCAATGTGGAAGAGCGAGAAGGGTATATCAATCGGTGTTCAATAAGTGTGCCACGACGTATACATGATAAAGGGTCTTGAATAAAAATACACTTGGATCTGCATACTTTGAATTCGATTTGCGTACTTAACTGTACGCCAAACTCTTACGAGGTCAGCAGAGTGGATGGAGAATAACTTCTTCTTATTATGTATTATTATTATTAAACATATTTAAAAATTGTATGTGTGGTGTCACAAATAGGGACCTGAGCAACATTATCTTTTTTTTTAAATATGTTGCAGGTGGAGGATTTCGATGAAACTTGTAACAGTAAAATCAACATACTAAGTACTATTTCTGAGATTTTTTTAAAGTGGTCACTCTGTTAGAACTTACTAAAGAAAAATTATTTCATAAAAAAAAAAAAAATTTTTAGCAAACTAAGTAAGATCGATATACATAATATTTGTCATAATGTTGTCTACAGTTTGGCTTTAGAATCACATTCCTAGCTCTATTGGTTTTAGAGAACGAAAAGTTTAAAAAAATGGCTGTTATTAGGACATTTTCCAAGGTTACTCAATGACAGTTAGAGCTAGGCAGTCAAAAACTACATAAATAGTAATGCAAATGAGCAGCGTATTTAACAATATCATATTCATTACATTTGGCTCTGGGGGCACATTTTCAATACTTAACCTGCTATACCCTTTGGAAACGACCACATTTTTATTAAAATATTACGTATAGGAGCAGTAAACAGTTACATTTCTACTGAATTTTGATTGACTGAAGATTGATTGAACTTTTGCTTCCAATTCAATTCTTGAATCTAACTTTCCTTTTGCTTTATATTTGAAGGAACTACGAATAGAAATAACTTAGAATGGACATAAAAACACGAGTAGCCACAATAATAAATACACAAAGCGCTATCTGGTATCACTTGTATCAAATTAAACACATAAAAGGGAAGCCAACGATAAGATAAACCAATTTAGGTCCAACATGAATGAAATGTCGTTGACCGGGGAAATGGGTCGGACTGTGGTTAATTAAAAATATTGTCTGGTGACAACTGATAAAAGATAACAAAGATTTAGACCTGACGATTGACCTTTTACCCCAAATTAAACAAAAAATAGGTTTTTATCCTGATAAAAGCTGTCCTGTTAATCCAAGTCATAAGCTATCTCATCATTTCGATGGTTTCGGCCGAAAGACTTCCACGTCTGGACATAGGCCTCGGGGAATTTGGGGGTTTGCCTGTGGGTCAACTTCACTCAGCGGACATACAGCGACCTACGCGTTCAATATAACAATGCACTGAGAGTGCTGCTGCGGCTGCCGTGGCGTAGTAGTGCGTCAGGGATGTTTGCAGATAATAGTATTGATGGTTTTGCCGCCATTATTAGAAACAGGTGTGCATCCCTGATGACTCGTGTTCGCGGCAGCACCAACAGTATTCTCAGTGTATTCGCAGATCGGTGGGATTCCCCGATGCTGCAGAGATGGATGCGGCTCCATGCTGAATTGTAATTGTATATTTGTTTCTGTCTGTAACCTACTAACACTAGACGTTAAGAAAAATTGTTACTAACCCTATGGACTCCGGTCTGAAATAAAAATGTTCTATTCTATTCTATTCTAATAGCCACGCCTGGCAGGCGGGTTGTCGATCGCAGTATGGTGGTAAAATCCATATAGAACGCTGCTGCCCATTCTCTAGTAAGTCTCTTAGTCGCCTCTTACGACACCAACGGGAAGAAATACGATGGTGCTATGATTTATATCCGGCACCATGCCGGGAAAATAAGCTATCTGTGGTCCAAATTTCATCAAAATCTGTTCAGCCGTTATATCGTGATTGATTAACAAACATCCACACTTTAACATGAATAAATATTAGTAAGATCGGAATCTGAGAAAAAATACTACTCTTTTTAACCAACCTACATTGACCACAGATTTTTTGTATTAAAAAACATTTTGAAGTTAGAATTAGATTAACATGTTGTATTTCGTATTTCATTATATAATTTGTGTGTTTTTTTAATTGTTTATTCTTGACATACATTCGAAGGCTATAGTGGCATAGGTTTAACTAATTTAAATAATTAACATCGGTATTATTTTGTTACTTATTCATGAAATTCAATAGCAGCCCTGAGCATAGCAACTCTGTCAAAAACATTTCAATTTATTATTTTTCTTTTGTCATTTTTGTTTCCTTTTTATTTATATGTTATGTCTTTTCTACCCTTTCGATGAGATTCTTTTGCATATCTCACCTCTGTTTTAAAATTCTATTGCATCAGTAAAAGAAACCCGTAACGGTACCTTCACCATCAGATATTTCATCAAACCCATATTATAGACCACTTACTTCATTTCCGTAATATCTACCATAAGTATGTTACACATTATGTAATGCCCCATGCTGTGTTACAAATGTGAGGCGTTTTGGACTTGACTTGTACATTTTATCATCGTGGATCTAATTTGTAGCATGATTAGCACTGACTGTCATTTTTATATACATACTAGCTTTTGCCCGCGGCTTCGCTCGCGTTAAGTTCCACCCCCCCCCCCATTTTAGGGAAGTGGGGGGTTAGACAAAGACAAAAAGTAGCCTATGTCACTCTCCATCCCTTCAACTATTTCCACTTAAAAAATCACGTCAATTCGTCGCTCGTTTTTGCCGTGAAAAACGGACAAACAGACACACACACTTTCGCATTTATATGGATGTGTTTTTAGTGACTTGTTATGAGACACTTCCGCTCAAGAGTGAAATATTTAAATAACAGTTTATACCGAAATTTATGGAATTAATAGAGCACTGAGATAAGAGTTTTATTAATGAAATTGAAATTAGGGTTTCGTTGCTTGCAGAATGTTACCAATATTTAGTGCTTATGTTCGAGAACGCGCAAAGCGGCTTTTACTGGTTTGGACATTACGACCCCAAAACTTTTTATTCTTGTTAGTGCAAACTTTGCAAATGCAAACATCCGAAAACATGCCACTACTTGTTAATTCAATGTTTTTACTATAATTTACACATACCATATAATATCTTAAGTAGCTATATAGTTCACAAATCGTCTCTAAATGTACAACCAACCACGCATCAGTTGTAATACTACGAAAATCACCCGTACTGTTACCACATAGAGGCGCTGCAAAGTCCAAATTGATTCCACTAATATGCGGTCTACTGTACAAGGAAAACATTTAAAAAGAACTGACAAACTAAACAGCAACGCATCGCAAAAATCGTCAGAGATACCGACTCTGGACATAAATTATAGAAACTTATTTTAGAAAAGATAATGATAACGTGATGATACCATAATGCTACAATAAACAGTGATAGCAGACAAAGCATAAAAGACAAAACCAATAATTGTTCTAACGAATTAACGCTTCCTTCATATTGCGTAACTTTTGCGCAAGTATTTGTGGTACTCATTTAATCTATATTAATACGCGACTCCGTGTGGTAAATTACTACTAGCGTCATTAGCTAAGAATACACTTTTTCATCTGACATCCTGACAAGACTGACATGTGGCCAGTAGAGTTTACCTAAATTAATTTTACTGCGAAAATACTGCTCCAAGACTCGCAGAAATTAGATGTAACACGCATACAAATTCATGACAGGACCTTGAGTAAGAATCTTCTCAAAAAATACCTCAAAACAGCTTGATAAAGTTGAAACGTCTTGAAAAACACGTTAGAAAGCAAACAGAAAGTCATGAACAGGTCATAATGAACTTGGGAACGTTAAAGTTGAAGAGCTACCGCTGAAAGATCTTGATGCTAAGGATTCTTTCACCAACCAAAATGCAGAATAAGATTTGGAAAATGTAGAAATGTAAAATATCTGTGTTGTTCGAAATCCAAACGCAAGACCTAGGTTAAGGTTATTATTAACAGTCAACATGAGATACATATGCATCCGAAAGAAGACATGAACGGAAACGTGACAGTGTAAGTAGAGCTAACTAGTTATATGTTTTGATAACATAAGCGTCTACTAACATGCCTATGATAATAACCTTACCTATGTTATCTAGCCACTGATGATAAAGGTAGATAATTGGGTGAAACAAGAGTTGTAAATGGTATTAAAAATAAATATATAAAAAAGCAATATTCTAGGAAGGAAAGGAACTACGGAATTCAAAGGAACTTGTTTCTCAAGCAAGACATAATAAAATAATTAGAAGGTTATTTGCACTATGTGCTAATTGACTTAATCGGTTACTCTTTCTTATTATATAGTTCTGCATATGTAGCAGTTTGCGTTGCACAGATTTGGAAAAAATGGAAAAGGCTTTAAGTACCATGATTATTTCTGCCATATGCAATGTAATGTTTAGGTACATAACAAAGATATTAGAGAACAGAGGCCGTCGTGTGAGTTTACTTGAACCATCTCGACTATATAGTAAAAAAAACTCACACTAAGGGCACAGAGTGTAAAAACTATATTTTTAAAGATGATATCATAAAAAGTTCATCGTTTTTTCACTCTGTTCTCTAATTTCTTCTCCATACCACCGAATGCGTCAAGGAACAGTCCTAGGCCCCTCAATCTGTTAATCTTAGACCCAGTAAAAAAAAAAAAAATATATGTTGATGATACGAAACCAATTCCTTTGATTACTGTTTACCTAGCGTTTCAGAAATGAGTTGTGTAACAAAAGGTTTTGCTTTGTTCCGAGTTCTAGGAACTTCCGTATACCATGCGACTGAATAAGGAAACAACAACAATACCGATAAAAAATCTGTTATTTAATGATTTCTGTATAAAACGCACAATAGCGAACTTGTTTCTAGTGTTATTTTTTTCACTTTGTAGATTTTACGTATTCATTTTGCAAATCGCTATCTTAAGACCTAACAGTGCTTAAGAAGATATTGCATCAGTGTCTGATAAAACATAATATATTCACGTGATTTTTTAATGTTTTTTTTTTTTTTTTATAATTTACAACTTATTTATAACAGAGAGGTTATTGGATTGGATTGTAGTTATTTTAAACTCATTTTATTATCTGTTTGATAGCTATCGTATCTGTTTTACTGTTTTTTATTCATAATGTAGTCAAATTTTAATTAACTCATAAATTTACCTTATCTGAGCGTCATTTGACCCACACACTGCTTTATCTTGATTCGAAAATGGTCTTAAAGAATTTCGACTTGCAGAACAAGACAGCTTGTGGTCGCATGTTAAATTACCTCTTAATCATTCAGTCTGGTGAGAGATGCGTCGCCAATAAAACTGGTCGCACAGTCTGTCACTTGTGTATGATTGCGCAAACACACGAGGCGGCACGGTAACAACAGGCCGCACGTGGTCCGACGTTGGAACTAAAATGGTCAGAATATCGCTCACTTGTGCTCGAAGACTTTTGTTATCTGGAAATTCATCAAGTTCTCTTTTGTCGCTGAATAAAATCTTGTTCCTAAGACAGACAAATTCTTGCTTCTTAAGACTAATTTATCTCGTAAAAGGAAAGCGACTTTTGACATGATGACAAAGTTAGTTTTTCCTGTTGTTAGTACTTAGCAAAGTTACTCTAATCACCATTAGCAAATTCGCTCTTGTCACGAAATGATGTATCGCTGATGAAAATCTAATTTAGTTAATGATTTATTTTCAGCCACGGAATGCGGACGGCACTGAAGTTTAGTGATGGATCTGCTAGGTAGGCGGTTTGGTCTCGGCTGTTTATTCTCTATCTCTTGCTAATTGATACTTTCAGCGTACATGTGAAAGAGACGACAAGCTTATTCATAGTGTGAATCGAAACATGCGCGAACGGCGCGTTCTAATCAACCTTGACCTTGTAGTGAATCAAGCTATCGCACTCTTAAGTAATTTGCAATTGATACACATAAGACGTTTACATTTAGAAAACATGTTAGACTAGCCCGTAACAATATTGTTGGCCTTGTATGTCTGAAGAAATATATTATTTTCCTTTAGCTGCGACAACATCTCATACAGTTTTAACTGAACCGACAGACTGCTTTTCTTTAAAAGTATTAATATCATCATTATCATCAAACACAATCTGATATTTTTGTGAACCAATGATATCGTCAACGTATTTTATTTCGAAGGATTATTAGGATGATAGAAGCTTTCATTTGCTATGTTACAATTGTAGCAAACATCAAATTAAAATTCCACTTTGCACAGTTGCTTTTGTCAGCCTAATTAATAATATATGAAGTATTGTAGTTGCACAAGTGTTGAATCTCATCAAATGTCATTGGTATTTGCTGAAGTCCTCCAAGGCTCCAATATAATTACAATATTATATTTTAATTTATTAAAAGAAGTCGAATTCTTGTTATAAAAATTATATCTTTACCTACCAAAGCATTTTTGTCAATAATTCAATACTGTTCCAATAATATCTCAGTAATTTCAATAAGTGGACGAGAATTTGAACAGCCGATTGAGAAAGACAATTTTGTGGCTCAGACGCTTGACAACAAATAAACCTTGGACACCCTTTTTCCTTAATAAAGAGATTTTTATTTAGTGGAACTGTTTTCTGTTGTTTATGATACAAATATCAAACCTCGAAATGTCAAAAATCAGCATTGCTCAATGTTTACAGGAACTGTTCAAAATACTGGATTACGTATATATTATCACAGGCACGTGTTCCCCCACGTCTATCTTCGCTTACATTCTTATTTATGTTTTTATTGAGTTTGTTTCGGGTCGTCCATGTTTTATTGTCAATTGTAACATTTGAATTGATACCTAATAGACTTCGTTTGTCTGCAATTTATTTCTTTTGTTTTGTTTTATTTTGAGCATTGATTTATGCATTGTTTATTTTTTATTTTTGTCGCCATGCAGTACTGCTTCTACATCGACACATGTTTGGGATTCGCATCTATCATTATAACGTTAATTTACAATTATTTAGATGGTTTTTTTGTTTTTTTTTTCTGGATGGGAAATCATCAAATGACTTCTCCCGCTCTGGGCGGAGCGGGAGGGCGTGTCAGACTTTTACTGACTAAAACCCACCCGTGTTCCATCAGTTGCCCATGTGCCAGGGTCACGGTATCTCTTTCGAACAATCACGCGACCCCGGCAGTTTAGATGGTCAGTTAGCAAACCAGACAATTTGAATTAATCTGCCTAGCCTTTTAACCATTATTTTGTGGTCGGCTTCCAGTCTAACTGGATCCAGTATATTACATGGGGTGAATGCCTTTTTCTGACCTCCATAACTCAGTTACTGCGTACACGTTACCCCATGGTTAAACTGGTTGTCAGACTTTTGGGCTTTTGACCGTCGTGTCGGTCGTAGATTTTTAACCGTCGAAAATCTACGACCGACACAATCACGATCTAACTAATCACAACCAAGGCACGGAGGGGTCTCGATATCTTATGGATGGTCAGGTCACAAATCCACGAACCTATTCCTTCGCATAATAGACATTCTAATTGTAATACAAAATCGTCATATCATTTACGTTGATTTCTGGTTGAAAGGATTCGTCGCCGGTTTTAGTTCGCGATAGAAAACTTCTAGTTGAACTTCGAACAATATTTTCTTACCTCTTGTTACCAAACAAGTCGGTCCGATTTATTTCAGTTCACTTTTACCTTCGTGGGTTTACATGTTCAAGTACTTAACCTCTAAGTCCCTGAGATACCACATTTGGTATGTAAACAATCGTTTTTTAATTGTGTCTGTAATTACGGTAATTGACCGGTTAATCGATACAACACAAGTTTCCTTTCAAGTTTTATTCTTTGGCTGTTTTCAGTTTCATACCTCTTCAAAATATGTACTTATAGGCATTCATATGCAGTAAATGCGAAGACGTTGGCGAAAAAAAAACTTTTGTTCGTTGCTGTCTGTAACCGCTTTCTTCCCTAAACTACGCAATAATTTTGATACGGTTGACTTCACTATTCAGAGCGGTTATTCCGGAAGCTTCGTCGACTCTTCTCGTCGCGTATTCCACAGGGCTTTTTTTTTTCAGGATGGGAAATCATCAAATGACGTGTCAGACTTTTACTGACTAAAACCCACCCGTGTTCCATCAGTTGCCCATGTGCCAGGGTCACGGTATCTCTTTCGAACAATCACGCGACCCCGGCAGGCAACGGTCCTAGCAGACCCCTACACTGCTGCTGACATCTCTTTGAGGCGCGCGTGGAACAATACGCGCCGTCGACCCGAGCCCGGTCCTTACCGGGCGGCGAGCTACCCATTGCTCGCCACCCGCAAGCTCGCGCCTACGGTGGCCGGGAGTCCGCTATGGACTCCCGACGCCCGGGGCGTCTCCTCCTGCGGTGGCTAGGGACGTGAGGGCGCAGAGACTGCCACTCCCTCACGCGCCCCGCCTCCTCCTTCGCGAGCATTACTGCTTCGCAGAAGGAGGTGACGGCTTCCCATTCCCTCTCGCTCCGTACCATGGTCGCACCAGGGCCGGACGCGAGAGGTCGCCGCCGCCGATCGCCTCCACGAGGACACGGCGGTGCTCCGCCCAGGCAGGGCACACCTCCACCGTATGCTCCACCGTGTCCTCCAGACGATCCTCGCAATGGAAACACCCGGACGTATCCTCCCGCTTTATCCTGAACAGGAACCCACCGAAGCACCCATGCCCAGTGAGAACCTGCGTCAGGCGGAAGGTGAGGACGCCGTGACGCCTCTATCCACTCCTCAAAGAGGGGACTTACCACCGCAATTGTGGCGTGCCCAATTCCGCAAGGCTAAAAGACTTCTTCAATAAAAAGAAGTCTTCAATCAGTGGGTCCTGTGATCCTGTCTATTATGTATGACTTACAAAGCCGAAATGTAAACACTTATTGTACGGCTGGTCCATAAATTCAAGGTCACTCAGCGAGCTATTGAACGAGCTATGCTTGGGATCTCTCTGATGCATAGAATCAGGAATGAGGTGATCCGACCGAGCACCAAAGTTGTCGACATAACTCACAGAATAAGCAAGCTGAAGTGGCAATGGGCTGGTCATATTAGCCGTAGAACCGACAACCTCGGGCTAGGTTGAGCGATGATTTTCGCAGGGTGGCTGGTAGCAACTGGATGAGAGTTGCCGAGAATCGAGTTGAATGGCGTGCAATTGGAGAGGCCTATGTCCAGCAATGGACTGCTGTAGGCTGTTGATGATTTCGGAAAATTTATGTGTTAATCTGTATATCTATATATATAAAAATGAATCCCTATTTCCCTTGGTCACGCCATCACGCGTGAACGGCTGGATCGATTTCACTTTTTCTTTTTTCAACCGACGAAAAAAAACGGAGGAGGTTCTCAATTCGACGCGTATATTTTTTTTTTTTTTTTTATGTATGATCACGCATAACTTTTTACATAGTGGTCCGATTGTGACAATTCTTCTTCTATTGGAAAGGGTATACTCCCAAGGTGGTCCAATATAAATTTGGAACACAAAATCGAACCCTAAGGGTTGGAAAACAGGGGATGATTGATTGTTCACTCACTGATTGTAACGTATAAACACGCATAACTTGTTACATAGTGGTCCGATTGTGACAATTCTTCTTCTATTGGAAAGGGTATACTCCCAGGTGGTCTCATATAAATTTGGAAAACAAAATCGAACCCTAAGGGTTGGAAAACAGGGGATGATTGATTTTTCACTCACTGACACTCACAACTTTTTACATAGTGGTCCGATTGTGACAATTCTTCTTCTATTGGAAAGGGTATACTCCCAAGGTGGTCCCATATAAATTTGGAAAACAAAATCGAACCCTAAGGGTTGGAAAACAGGGGATGATTGATTGTTCACTCACTGATTGTAACGTATAAACACGCATAACTTGTTACATAGTGGTCCGATTGTGACAATTCTTCATCTATTGGAAAGGGTTTACTCCCAAGGTGGTCTCATAAAAATTTGGAAAACAAAATCGAACCCTAAGGGTTGGAAAACAGGGGATGATTAATTGTTCACTCACTGACACTCACAACTTTTTACATAGTGGTCCGATTGTGACAATTCTTTTATTGTTGGATAGGGCATACCTTGCCAAGTATTATTAGTACATTAAAGCCACAAAAAATCATAAAATAAAAACTTTTTAACAAAAAATTAAACCGCCGAAAAACTGAAAAGCATAAAATAATAAACCTTAAAATTTTGAGTCGGCGCTGAAAAATCAATGAACAAGGAACACTCAAAGCGCCGACTCATAATTTTAAGGTTTATTATTTTATGCTTTTCAGTTTTTCGGCGGTTTAATTTTTTGTTAAAAAGTTTTTATTGTTGTTTGTTATTGTCAGGAGAAGGTTCTTATGAAAGAAAAAGTTTAAAAAGTTGCGCGGAAAATTAGAAAATTTAAGAACACTTATTTAAGAATACTTGGACAAATATTTTTGAATTTGATTAAATTCCTAAACATCACGCTATGGCCGTTAAGAAAATATAAAGTAAGAAAGAACGCTAAGCTAAGAGATAGCGCGGGAAGACAATGGGATGCGATTAGGTGGGTCGGGGGAACAAGAAATTTCACGCGGACGAAGTTGCGGGCAATAGCTAGTATAAAATAAATAAATCTTCACGTTATAGATATGTTGTGAAACAGGGGCAGGTCGCTTGTTTTTGTACAAAACAAATATTGATTTGCGGCTTTTTATACAACTTAGTCATTATTTTCGCAACGTTGTTTATTCTCTATTGTCACGCGTTTCTTTTTCAAACAAACATTTGTTATCTTTACTACTCTTTAACCTTATTTTGTTTCCCTGAATTTCTTGTTTGTGTTGTACTGTTATTAATTTATTGTGCCTAATAGATTAGCTAGATTTATTATGAGTATTTTGAAAACAAATCCACGCTTGGTCAGGTGGCGTTGAATCTATACTAATATTATAAAGCTGAAGAGTTTGTTTGTTTGTTTGTTTGATTGAACGCGCTAATCTCAGGAACTACTGGTCCTAATTGAAAAATTATTTTTGTGTTGGATAGCCTATTTATCGAGGAAGGCTATAGGCTATATAACATCACGCTACAACCAAGAGGAGCGGAGCAGTAATGAAAAATGTTGCAAAAACGGGGAAAATCGCACGGGTAGGCGATTCGACGCGACGCGACGGGAAGGGTCGGGGGAACAAGAAATTTAACGCGGATGAAGTCGCGGGCAGAAGCTAGTCTTTAGAATGAAGATGGTTGCCATCCAAACATTGGTTAGCATTTGAAATCCATGAAATAAACATATTCTGCTGTTCAGAATATCTTAACATTTTAATTTTGAAACGTTTTAGTATAAGATAAATGGTTTTTCCTTGTTCTTGTCACATCATTTAGTTGTGAAATAGACATTTATCGCTTCGTAAACTAATTGGAATTCAAAGTAACATAGGATTGTGAAGGGATTAAGTTTAATGATATGCTAGTTGTAACGGTAAGCTAGTTCTTATCTATGCAAATAAATAAAATTGGAATGTCTGTTTTTAATATTAAAATAACCGCTTTTTACTAAGTGTATATGGATGTATACACGGTACATATACCAAAACAACATTTTTTACAATTTTTGTCTGTCTGTCTGTATCTGTTTGTTCCGGCTAATCTCTGAAATGGCTGGACCGATTTTGACGGGACTTTCACTGGCAGATAGCTGATGTAACAAGGAGTAACTTAGGCTACTTTTATTTTAGAAAAATACCTGCTTTCATTTCCGACATCCACGCGGGCGAAGCCGCGGGCAAAAGCTAGTCAGAAATAAGACTGTGAACCTCAGTTTCGGTGCATTTCTTTGAACTAAGAATGCGGTTTATATTACTTTATGAATATTAATCAATTCATTTGCCTAGCCTTTTTCAAATATGTTGGTGTCGGCTCCCAATCTAACCGCATACAGTTGGAGCGACTGCCTATCTGACCTCCAATCCAATCCAGTTACTTGGAGGCACGGCAGGATCTCAGACTGTCGATATGTCAAGACGGTCACCCATCCACATCATCACACATCATCATTACATGGACACCCATCTCAGTTTATAAATATTAAACTTTGAAAAAAAAAAAACTAAAATTAGAGAGAGAGATTAAACCATTTTTATTAAAGCCTTGGAATGAAATATTGGTGTTGGCCTTAAGTTATTAGTTAAAAAGCAATTGTTGGTCTTTACTTTTAGAACGTTGGAATATTTAATAGAGGAAAGGTCAAAGTTTATTGTCAGTTACTATTGCAATTGTCTACAACGTGGTCAGTGAAAAGCGAATAAAATTTCCAGCACAGATCTACCTGTTGACCCCAGGGAAACGCAAATATTTCCCTACCTAAATAGTAACTCTCAAGGTCATTCAAACATTACCCAACCGTGTACACCTACCGTGTTGTAGCAAAGCCCGATAAGATCCCAAGGGACTTGGTAGAGCCAGGGAAATTAATATTATTAGCTTACTTTGTAGCGCACGCTAAATACCTGCACACTCTGATTCAATCTATTCCCCTTACTCACACTCCACACTCAGTCACCTTAACTTTGTAATGTGAAATCAATAGATTTAACATACAAAAAGGTTTGTTTAGTATTCATATTTGTGTTTGAACTGATGAATTTTAATAAACGCGAAATAATAACTGCATGCAGCTGAGATGATAATGTTAAGAGGGATGTGTGGTGTTACACGAATGGATAGAATAAGAAATGAGTGCATAAGAGGAAGTCTGAAAGTGACACCAATAACTGAAAAGTTGTGTGGGAATCGGTCGTCATGGTATAGTCACGTTTTACGGCGGAATGAGGAAAATGTCGTGAGGAAAGTATTGAGTATGAATGTCGATGGCTATAAGAGTAGAGGGAGACCAAAGAAACGTTAGATGGACTGTGCGTATGGATATGGATAGAAAGGGGGTGACTACTGAGATGACGACTAATAGAGAAGTGTGGAAGAAAAAGACATGTTGCGCCGACGCTAAATAAATTGGTATAAGAGCAGGAGAATGATGAAACGTGAAATAATAATAATAATCTTGCACCTGCACACTCTTGTCCTCCTCCACTCTAGGTCAGCCCCTCCTGAAAACAAGACGTGATGATACTTATTTGGTAAAATCAGTTTATTTTAATAAATTAATTTGAAATTGACCACTGATTTAACCTCTAAGTCCCTGAGATACCACATTTGGTACAGACATAATGGTTTTTAATTGTGTCTGTAATTACGGTAATTGACTGGTTAAATTGACCGTAAAAATCACAACTGTCATTGTTTAAAATGTACAGTGGTATGAAATTTATAAAAAAAAGCACGGCAAGTTAACATAGGATATCAATTCATGCTTCGGGAAGTACCTGTGTCGCATATAAACAGGGAGCAGGACGCCCGGTGTCACCACTGCGTCGACTGCCGGGAAGACACGGCGCGGCATACACTGGCAGAATGTGCCGCTTGGGAGGAGCCGCGTCGTGTCCTCGTCTCAGAAGTAGGCAGTGACCTATCGCTGCCGGCCGTGGTCGAGTCGATGATCGGCAGCGAGGAGTCCTGGGACGTGGTGGTATCCTTCTGCGAATCAGTTATGTCGCAGAAGGAGGCTGCGGACAGGGAGCGGGAAATATGCATGTTGTGCTTACCTGTAAGAAATTGGTACACTAGATCATAAGTTTACTGAATGTATTTGTTTTCATTGTATCAGTGTATTCAATTGTTGGTAAGCCAAATAAATAAAATAAAAAATAAAATATCTTCCGCTCACCCAGCCCGCAGCAGGCGCACCGGGCGTCGGCGGAGGGCGGACAACGCCCTCTTTCAGCCCCCCTAAATAGGTCCAGGGGTGACGTATCTGGGGACATCCGTCGCCCCCTGTTCCTTAGAACCCGAGATGGTGGCGCGTAGTGTTCCACGCGCGCCTCTCTGTGATGTACGGGGGGGAGTTTCACACCTCACTCCCCCCCAACATGAGGAGGCCCGCAAAGGCGGGCGGGCCGGCGCCAGTCGGGGATCGCGGAAGACATATTGGTTCCCGTGGTCCCCGACGTAGGTGTGGGACGGAACACCGGGGTGGTTTTAGTCAGTAAGAGTCTGATAGACCCCTCCGCCTACCCCAGGGCGGGGGACGTCCATGAGGATTTCCACCTAGAGATAAAAAAAAAGGATATCAATTAATGTCCTTGGGTATACATACAGAGTTCGGTTACCTTTTGCCATTTCATATGACTTGCAAACTTACATAGATAACGCTACCTACTACGACTCAAGCCCCCAAATTGTTATCAGTGACTTTTATTGTTTGACTTGACACATACATATCATGCGATGCGACTGTGCGT
The DNA here is from genome assembly GCA_932294355.1 of Aporophyla lueneburgensis. NCBI lineage: Eukaryota > Metazoa > Arthropoda > Insecta > Lepidoptera > Noctuidae > Aporophyla > Aporophyla lueneburgensis. The sequence continues at coordinate 28,458,675 of OW028747.1, forward strand.
AATGGAGATTATAATGCTGACAGAAATTACTGACAAAACACGCATTTTGGAACGAAATAGACGATGTTTGATTATTTTCGAGGATGTCTAAAACTGGCACGGGTAAGTAAAAAGTTGTGTGGAAACCGGTTGTCATGGTATGGGCGTGTGATACGGAGGAAGAGGAAAAGTTTTGAGGGTGAATGTCGGTGGCTATAAGAGTAAGGGGCGACCAAAGAAACGATGGATGGACTGCGTGAATGATGATACGGATAGAAAGGGGGTGATTACCGAGATGACGACTACATTATACATTGGGAGAAGGGCAGAAGGATACGTGTACTAAACTGCCTTAGTAATCCAAATGGCTAAGCTACGCTGTTCGCGGTTGGTCTGTGGATGGGTGAAATTGTATTCCAAGAACCTCCCTGCCCGTTAAAGGTCTAGGCTGTCGTTCGTAGATCTTTGACAGTCGTCTGAATCCCAAAATTCAGAAAAGGAGTCTTACCCAGGGTTTCGTATTATCCAGTTACTGGGTTGTGGAAGTTAGATACTATAACATAGTTGGTAAAAGGCTGGGCAGAATGGTTGAAGGGCAGAAGGATGATGATTAACGATGAGATGTGTATCAAGTAAACAAACATGGCGGCTTAGTGACCGTGTGAGTATTGAAAAAAATGTGCTAAAAAAATCATTGAGTATTCGGAAGTTTATAAATATGTAAACTTTATTGGACCGATTGACTGCACGACTAGTTGTTGCTATGAGTGCTATTAGTTGTTGACTTTGTGTGCGTAATTATGTAGTTTCAGTTTTTCAGCAAATACCTAATAACCAAAGAGAATATAACCACTAGAGAGCGTATAGGCCAATATCTTCTAAGCACACGACTCACCACTGCGGGTCGGGGGACGAGGAAGAACGCGCGACTGCAATTGGTCAGTTCAAGGTCAAGTTGCGTAGGTATGCCCATCGTAGGCCTGCTCTACTTCATTAAAGGAAAATAGTCGATATCGATAAAATGGATTTAAAATTGTGATAAATACTCAATTAAAATCAAAGAAATCATATTTAATCAAAATCAGTCACTAATAAAATGAAAGCTAGAGAATCCAAGAACAAAATTTGACGCCACAATCATATTCGGCGAAATGGCATTCAGAAGCGGGTTCGAATATCATCCCCAAGGCAGAAGGTACTATGGCTACGTGAGTTTTGGCGCCAGTTTACAAACGGATTGTCAAGACGAAGCTAAAGAAGTCACAGTATGTGAATTAAATAAAAATTTCACTTATTTTAATTTTAATTTTCGATATATACTTTCAGCTATTAAAAGTAACAGCACTCATTTTTACGATAAAAATACAAAGGGAAAGTAAGGGATAGATGCATTAGAATTGTCTAATGAAAGAGCGAGACTTTTCCAAAAGACATCAACGCGCGCGACTCGACCGTGTGCTCGTTCACCCAACCACCATTTTAAATAGACCCCTACGGTGGATCATAATATGATTAAATCAAAAGAATTTTTCGTACTTACTGTTTACTTACTGAAGAAAATTTATGCGATCCTTTTTGTAACTAGAAGTCTTGGAATGTTTCCCACACCACTTCACCCCGCATGAAGGCATTTTGATGCGTTATAATTACAGATGAAGTTACATTATTTCCATTAATTTAGCGTGCACAGAGGTCTAAAAACTGGTCACAACTAAAATAGTTACTAGAACCGTAGCCTATGCATAGGCGACAAAATACTAATAGTTTTCGAGCGTCGGGGCACTGTATGCGCAGTCAAGTGGTTATATAGTCTTTGCTAATAACACACAGTAAGTAACTCAAGTTCAGTAGTAGTTCTTACGACTACTACACCAACGAGGTAGAACATGTAACAGTACCATACTACTCCAAAACGACACACCCCCAAGCTTATGTAATAACCGCAAAATTGCGTAACATTCATTAGTACGAGTATGTAGATAACGATAATACATATACAACGCCTATGGAGGATTTGCATATCAACACGGCTGAAACTCCGTCTTTTCGTAATTATGTAATGTTTTCTTAATTACTCTGTTATCAACATCTGCCTAACCTTTTCCCAACTATGTTGATGTCGGCTTCGAGTCATACCGGATTCAGCCGAATACCAGTATCTTATATGGAGCGACTGCTTATCTAACCTCCACAACCCAGTTACTGGTTAATTATTAACCAGTAACTGGGGTATCGTATTAACCGTTAATACGATACCCCTTGGCGAGACTGGTTGTCAGACTTTCGCGGACTTTTGGCGACCCGTAACCCTTAATCCATGAATTACAGCCGGTATCAGTAAAAATACTAGTGTTTTTAATACTAGTGTTGCTAAATTGAAAAAAACTATCTAATAGCTTCTTTGAGCGTAAATAGTATTATTATTACATTATTATTTTTCTTGTGTTAAACTACCTTTTAAGCTTTGCCCGCGTATTTTGCATGTGGGCCTTCCGCTTGAATCGCTCCGCCTATTGATAAACCGTGTTGGGATCTGTTGCGTGGTCTGGGGGATCGGGACATGCAGGCGCGGTAAGTGGCTTTTTGTACTATGTAGAAATGGTCTATTGTTTTTTTCATCTGATTTATTACTACATGTGGAAACTTGTAATTGGCCTTATTTTGTAAAAACATCTACTCACTGTATTGTTTAGCTGTAAGTTTTCCTAAAATAAATAAAATAAATAAATAAATAAAATGGTCATCCACCCATAGATTAACCGCGGTAAGCATAGCTTAACCTGATCGATCGACCCCTGCTACTGTTACTACTTGCCATAAGCCTCTCTATAATTACTATGCTATAATAACTCTAATTGCCACAGATTACTGAATAATCAGTCATGCGTATTACGTAGTTAGTAATTGGCTGAACGAGTATTTATTCTGATTGCAGTTACATAATGGCTTTGTAGTACTATAGATGCTCTTATTGCTACAAGTGCTTCAGCATTGGAACCGCTTGCTGAAGTTGATAATGTCTTTGTCAGTCAGCAAGTCTTAATCTTAGTCGTCTAGGACTTCAACCTAATCTAGCCTTTCGGAGCCTTTTGGCCTCGTTCAGAATGTTTTAATTACACGTTTTATATTAGTTTCACTTGTATGTTTGTATGTTTGTTTGTAACCGACTCCTTATAGCGCGATTTTAACCCACTTTAAACGACCAGATTTCATTCAAACTTTGCACACCTGTCAAAGACCGATGACAATACTATAATTTCATTTTGTGCCATTCTCCTTGCCAGGGTTACCAGGGCAGCAAAATAACTGTCTTCGAAAACTACGCTGACATACGTCACAAAATTCGAAACACCCTAAAAAATAGGAAATAAATAATAGTTTAAGATAAGCGTGGGGTGCTTGATATAAAAAAAATACCATAAAAAGCACCCCACGCTTTTTTTCTATTATTTTCTACTTTTTAGTTTGGTTTATGTTATATGATTTAGTTTGTGATTTATGGTTTGCCCTTAACGATGCAGTCCAGCAATAGTAACAAACTGAGTTGGGAATAATACAATAATAATATTACCCGGTCCTATCACTGTCCCACTGATGGGCAAAGACCTGTTCTCATACAAAGAAGGCACGAGCATTGATAACGATGCTTGCTCAAGACTGGTTCGACATTTCAGACTGGCTGAATGTTAACTACTTACTTTTGCCAGCAGCTTCGCCCCCGTGGAGGTTAGAAATTATCCCACGGGACGCTTACTACCGGGATAAAAAGTAACCCATGTTTTAATTCAGATTATATAATCTGAATTAAAACATGGGTTACTTTACTATCTGTGCGCCAAATTCCATCCAAATCCGTTGGGCCGTTTTTGCGTATTTGAGTAACAAACATCTGAACACACAAACTTTCACGTTTATAATTTTAGTAGGATATTTCAGTACAGCAAGATACCATAAAGGTCGTTGTGATCTCAATCATTACAAGATAAACAGTACAAACGGAAATACCAGACTACTAGTTAACAATAACAAGAGACAAAAGAGCATATTAGACTACTATAATTGTGCACAAAACTGTTATCAAAGAGGTCTTGGATCTCGGCTGGCACCTTTATCTAATCACAATTTATCTCCAGGCCTTGACTGTCGCGCCACGTTCCTAGCTTATGGCCAACTCTAAAGTGCGATAATTTTGGATTCACCACCCAAAATAGATATAACTGGGTGAATTGCTCGCGAATTTCACACCAGATGCCAAACTGTAGGTTATACGGTACGTTTTCTTGTTTCTGGAGACTTGTGGCTTCGAGTTTCTTTGGGTATTGTGGATACTTGTCCTAAAGACTAAAAACATTAAGTGGTTCTTTATTGTGCCCTCTCCCATGAATTAAATTTATTTTTATTGTCTTCATGAATGTTGAATTAAAATGGTCAATCATTTGTCTACCACTGGCATTTTATTCAACAGAAAGATACATTATTGTTTCATTTGATTTTGAATTAAAAAGTTCGATGCCTTGATTTTATACAGTGACATGTTATTTTAAGGGTTTATGAATAACGTTTCTTTCAAATTTTGCTACCGACCTTATTTTTAGAACTAAAGATTTGCGTATGACGTCAAACGACCGGTTGTCTTAACCCACATGAATGCAATATACCTGAATTAATAATTTACTAGTGATCGCCCATTGGTCGAAATTCGACCGTACTTCATTTGAATAGAAATACATTATTAAATGAAAAATATAGATAAAAATAAATATAAAAAAATAATATGGTTATATTTGACATTCAGTAGGTAACACTATAGACAAATTGTTGACGCTGTACTACTGTGGAGAGGGTTCGCTGGCGGGATGGTGATGGCCAGGACCAGAACGTAGGTGTAATGAGTAAAGAATACTTCTTCAGGACTCTCTTTTTTATTTTCTTTATACTTCTTAACTGCTGGATATGAAATGAATTATCAAAGAAAGCTCTGTTTTTATAGAATTTTCCCTATTATTTTTAATTAATTATGACGGTTCCAAATGTCATAATTATAACCAGCCTGTACAATCGTGAGGCATACAACCTCTACAGTTTGCACACGACACTAAGTTTGTATGGGAAACTTACTAATGCCATACTTGACACTCCCCATAAAACCACAAAAAATATTTCATATAAATCTAAACTAAATTCCTATCGTCGCTAATACAAATAATATTAAAGACAAATATTCTCGACATGATCATAGATTTTTAAAATGAAATAGGTTATATATCTATAAAATTCATTTATTACCTATGGTTATACTTGACATTCAGTATGACTAAAGACACAAAATCAGGCTTACCAACTTAGGGGTTTTCCCAAATTTAGGGGGTAAATAAGAGGATTGAGATTTTTAGGGGTGTTCCATTTTTAGGGGTATTCTTAGGGATTTTTTGCATCTTACATTTCTCATTGTGTTTTTGATTACAATAAAAGTATTAGTGACTTCTAGTACGGTTCCTCGATACTAAGAATGCAGAGTGAATGATTAACAAATGTCGCGTAATAAATATAGACAAATATTACTACTGTGTGCCTATGATTACTGAACATTCGTTGGTTATTTTCATTATAATTTTTTAGCGGCTTTGTTTAGTAATTGTGGCAATTTTAGGGGTTTTTAACTTAAGCTTTAGGGGTAAATATTTCTGGGTGTTGCACAGTGGAACGAATGTATGGGAGCGGTTGGACGTAGACATGTCCGAAAAATAAGAGTAAAATTATGACAAACTAATGATGCCATCTTATTCGATTACTTAATGCCTTCATAAATTGTGGTGATGAATTTCTTCATAACTCCCATATTTCGGGAGTAATTTGAGAAAATGTGAAATTTTACTATGAAAATGAGTGTATCGAGCTCTCTCCCTCCTGATTCCGGGCTTGTTTCAAGTAGCGGTCTCTAATATCGTAATGCTATTACTAAGAGCTATATTTAATACTAAGACACATAGTGCGCCAAATGTGCACTTTCTGGGATAAAAGGAAATGAAAATTTAAAAAAAAAAACGTTTTTTCCCCATTTGTATTTACTTTAAACCGCAGACAGACTTATTAAGAGGTCTATAAATATATTATATATATACAGAAATATATATTAACAAAAATATTCACAAGAACTGATGAGAGTATGACTTTTAAGTAAGTTGATAATAAATTACCTAGTTTCATTAAAAGTACAATAAATAATTAAGATGTAAGCTCTAATTTACTAAGTTACACATTTTAAAACAATAACATCATTTAATTATCTTCGTCATCATCATCATCATCAATTAATTCAAATTCAGAATCGATGTCCGCTAAATCATTTATGTTAACAAATTCGATATCACTTTTCTCAGAATCCGTAAGCTCATAAAATTCCTTAAAAGAAGATTTTTTTACAAACTTATTTCCTTTTGGACGGATACTTGTAACAAGTGGATCAGAAGACAGTAAAAGATTGTGCATAATATCTTCATTGCATGAGATACTGCTATGCTTTCGAGAATGCCCCTCTCTATATTTTCTAAAATCTTTATTTCTAGCCTCAGATGCCTCTTCGGATAGAAAACCAATGGGCACAATTGACATGTTCTGAACTATGTCTGGCCCATGCATTAAAATTTTATGAAGTGAAGAAGGCATATAATACCATGGGTATAACTCCACGTAAAGCTTAGCAGTATCAAAGCAGAACTCTCGGAATTTAGTTACGTTGATCTTCTCTCCTGATGAAATACACTGCAAGATCACACAGATTTTTCTTAAAAGCATAGCATCTATTCCGGTCAGTTCAGCAGATTTAGTGTAGTTTTCAAAAAATCTCCTTGCCGAGTTGCCATTGTTGGTGGATCCACTGCCTTGTTTCACAACATCGAGAAGTAAGCCCGTTTCTCTTCTTACAGCCTCTTGAACTCTTTTCTTCCTGTCATCAACTTGCCTTTTTGCTATATCACCCCTTACTTGCCATGATTTTATGTCTAATTTGTAGGAAATGTGTAATAAGCATTCCATTGAGCGAATCCAAGCGTGAAGGGTGCTTAAGCTATATTTATACATGTCCTCGTTTGCGTGTTTATCTTTGATTAACTCTAAATTATTCATTTCTTTAGGACAAGCCTTGCATATGTCACACACTGAAGCTGCTGTATTGGATATAATGGAATGAATTTTACCATCAATCATTGTCAACAGCAGTTGGTGTTTGACACTAATTCCATCAGTGATGGTGGATGGAGTTAAGGCTTCAATCTCTGCTTCGATTTCAGCCATCTCTCTCTGCACATTTTCTTTGGTTTCCTTTATAAACTTAAACAATATTGGCCGGCAAAATGAAGTGGAAGATGGTCGCTCGTTTTCCCAAATTGTTACACCTTTTGAGACGAGCCGCAGTGGTACAAGACTAATCATAAAATTACTAGCAAGATCGATTTGCTCATCTTCACTCGTCCTTTGATGATAAATGCTTTGGCTAGATGATCCGTCAAAACCCCATTTGCTGGTCAATACGAGCTGTTGATTGGGATCAACAGGGGTTTCTAACGACCTAATAAGTCTTCTTGAGGTTAAATCCATCAAGGCTTGTAATTTGATTTTTGCAGAGCTCTCTGTAACTGTGAGATCTTCTTTGGCCGGATAGCACTTAATTTTTTCTTTAACCAACATGTAGTAACTCGGGTATTGAAGAGCTCCTTCTTGAGTGTTGAAATCCCGAAGAGTGTTATAGCGCCATTTCGATAAGTTCATCGATACATAAAGAGCCAATGCCTTCAAAGGGGATATTTCCCGTACCTGAATTGATTTACCTTCAATGAAGGCTTTGATTTTTGAGGCCTCTTCTGGATTCTCCGTCAAGTATTTCATAACATAAGCTGTATCGCTTTGTCCTGCCTTTTGAAGCGCCCTTTCGGCCGAAAACATAATTTCAGCGCTGCTACTGCTGCATGAAAGACTATCTTCAGTGCGTCTTCTTTTTTGCCGGTTACTAAGGTCCTCAAAAGATTTACGAGGACTAGGATGTGTACAAGTTGAAGCATCAGATTTAGCAGGAGAAATTATGGGCTCGATGACGTCACTTATATTTTCTGTAGAAGGTTCCATATTTTCATTCTGTAATTCCGGCCATTGAATTGCAGCCTGTAGCCAAATCTCATGTTTCTTCCGAAACTTATCTGTGCTTCTTCCAGACTGTGTCCATTTTGCATAAATGCGGTAGCAAAATCGACGACACCAGTCTTTTAAACTTGTTTCAGCACTTTCACATAACTGAACACAACTGTTATCTTTTAAAACACTGAACAAATAGTTAAAGTCGCGTAAATCTTTATGTGCGCGTGCGCATAAAGCAACGTGAATATCAAGATTTGTATTAAAATTTGGAAAATACATTGCGAGATTAGCTTGGATACAACGAGGTGTAAATCAACACTGATTTTAAAGTTACTAATAGTGACCTATTTATATAAAATCCAGGTATCCCAGGTATCCTTTGTTAAATATTGCAAGGTAATTAGTTATTGTGATAATTAGTAAATGATGCATGCTAAATTAGTGTATTAAGAGCCATTTAGTAATTAAATAATAGCAATGTTCTTATCAGTAATCATTAGTGCATCAGTTTTATATGTAAACCTTAAGTCCCTAATTATATATCCTAATTAGCTTATATCTTCTCTAATTGGCTGCTCAGAAATGTTATTGTAATAAGGTAAACCTTTAGAAAAACGGTTTTAATCAACAAAATAAACAAAAAATAAAAAAATTGTGTTATAAAATAAACATCACTCTTTATCCCAGAAAGTGCACATTTGGCGCACTATGTGTCTTAGTATTAAATATAGCTCTTAGTATTAGCATTATGATATTAGAGACCGCTATTTGAAACAAGCCCGGAATCAGGAGGGAGAGAGCTCGATACACTCATTTTCATAGTAAAATTTCACATTTTCTCAAATTACTCCCGAAATATGGGAGTTATGAAGAAATTCATCACCACAAGTTATGAAGGCATTAAGTAATCGAATAAGATGGCATCATTAGTTTGGCATAATTTTACTCTTTTTTTTCGGACATGTCTACGTCCAACCGCTCCCATACATTCGTTCCACTGTGTGTTGGTAACACTGCACAAAATAATAAAGACAGATTTGTACCATAAACAAAAGAATATCTATGCATGTGTGTATTAGATACACGGTTATGAGCATTAGTGTGTGTAACGTGTTATTTATTGAAAATAATGTATTTTACGCATAATTTAAAAAAATATTAGCATTCGTCACTTCTTCTCTGTATAAACTATAAGTGTGCGAAATTTCATACTCCTCCGTCTGCCCAATTTTCGTAAAAAGGGATCCAAAGTTTTCGCTTCACGTATTAATATTCACGTATTTAATTTTCTAAATTTATCAAAACTATCAAAATCAAAATATTTTTATTTCACATAAACCTACATGGGCAGTTATGAAACGTCAGAAGCTAAGTGCAATATTGTTAAAAACCCACATCTTGAAATTAAGTCTCGGAAACAGACTCTCTGAATTCCCAAAATCGTTAAGGTAGACAAAGTTAAGGAAATTAAACTAGTAACAAACAGACTTGGGTTAACCGCAAATGAATTTTAATAAATAACAATTTTGCATTTGAGTAAACTGATATTAATCCCAAGGTAAATCCAACCACAAGTTGATCTACAGGTTAGATATAAGACGAAGATTCTTTGCGTTTAATTTACTTGAAGCACCGATCTTATCCATATCTATCCTCTTAGCCTTAAACCTTAACCATTGTCAGTCTCGCCATTCAACATTACACAGCCTATCGCAGACCACTGCTGGACAGAGGCCTCTCCCAGTCTGCGCCGTCACACCCAGTCCTACACCTTCCGCATCCATTCGCTCCCAGCCTCTTTCGTCGTTCCAACTAGCTAGAGGACGTCCCATACTACGCTTGCCGATACGCGGTCTACACTCCAAGTCTCGTTTGCTCAGCCGGCCATTGGTCCTTCGACGAGCATGGCCAATCCAATGCCACTTCAGTCCGCAGTCTCGATTGCTTTCACCAAAACCAAAACACTTGACTTAAATTCAAAACAAACTCTTTGGTCTTCAAATTCGCGAACACCTGACACTGTTTTTCTCTCTGCGTCCGCTTTCGCCAATGTTATTATAAATGCTCTTGTAAATGCGTTATGTGCTCAAAATATCCGCAGGTTGACACTTCATTCGGAGTATAACGACCGAACGCCCGATAAAAGGATACGTTTTGATTGCACAGACATTTATCACTTAGACGCTGGTGAAGTTTACATTGTGATATAATACGGTGTTACATTCTTGGAATTTCAGTTGCATTTTTATGTCTTTTTACAGTTTAGATATACCTACAGGGTCTACTTAGTTGCAAGTGCGGTGTTAAACAATGAAAAAGAATACTTAGTGCCTTTGCCGGCGCCTATTTTTGACCTTTCAGCGACTAACAGTATTTTCGATGTCCTGAAGTACATTACGCGGGCTTGCATCATCGTTTTTATCTGCTTCTCCTTGTTTGGTTATCATGGCATTGTTGATAGCCAAAGTTCGCTGTTTTATTAGTGTAGAATTAACGCTGTATTTACTTTTGGTTTAATTTATATTGGTTGAATCATCAACCAACATTATACTATTATTTAGCGTTATTTCAGAGTTATTTTTACATTTTTATTGTCAAACATACACTTTGTCACATCTTTCTTAGAAGATAAAACTAGGCGCTTAGTAACGAAGTTGATGCTTTGATAATTTTGGATAAAATGTAGATCTTCAGTAAATTTCTGGAACTGCCCTTTTCGACTACATCTCGAGATCGGTAGGATAAAGTTCTATGTTGTAACTGTAAGATACTGGCATACCCTGGCAGCATACTTATACATCTAGGTATAAGAGTTCCATATTTATCCAAGCTGTGATTACGTGATTTATAATGGAATCTAATAGATTGAGTTAAGTACCTCTCTGAAGTTGGCATGGCAAAAATAGCAGACAAACAAACGAAATACGGGATAATTAGCCGTAAATTAACCGCAAATTAAACGTGAAAACCAAAAATTTACCGCACATACGGAAACCTAAAAATCTGTTTGCATGCTAGCTTCAAATGAAGTTAGCATGCAAAAATCGTAAAATCGGTTAGAAACATCCTAGGGAACTCTACTTGAGCTCATAATTTGCCGCTTATTAGCCGCTGGCGATATAGCCCGAGACCGAAGGGATTTTTTTTTTTCGAAATAACCCATACTTTTCATATCGGCGGCTCGCCGATCTTTGTAAAATCGAACCCGACCGCTCCGGCAAACTGTAATTGGGCCTGAAAGATGCTGTGATGGTTGCCCTAATTAACCGTGAAAACCAAAAATTTACTGCAAATACGGAAACCCAAAAATCAGTTTGCATGCTAGCTTCAAATGAAGTTAGCATGCAAAAATCGTAAAATCGGTTAGAAACATCCTAGGGAACTCTACTTGAGCTCATAATTTGCCGCTTATTAGCCGCTGGCGATATAGCCCGAGACCGAAGGGATTTTTTTTTTTTTTCGAAATAACCCATACTTTTCATATCGGCGGCTCGCCGATCTTTGTAAAATCGAACCCGACCGCTCCGGCAAACTGTAATTGGGCCTGAAAGATGCTGTGATGGTTGCCCTAATTAACCGTGAAAACCAAAAATTTACTGCAAATACGGAAACCCAAAAATCAGTTTGCATGCTAGCTTCAAATGAAGTTAGCATGCAAAAATCGTAAAATCGGTTAGAAACATCCTAGGGAACTCTACTCGAGCTCATAATTTGCCGCTTATTAGCTGCTGGCGATATAGCCCGAGACCGAAGGGATTTTTTTTTTTTTCGATATATCCCATACTTTTCATATCGGCGGCTCGCCGATCTTTGTAAAATCGAACCCGATCGCTCCGGCAAACTGTATTTGGGCCTGAAACATGCTGTGATGGTTGCTCTAATTAACCGTGAAAACCACGAATTTAACCGCGAGTACAAAAACCCCGTAAATCAGTTTGCATGCTAGCTTCCAATGAAGTTAGCATGCAAAAATCGTAAAATCGGTTAGAAACATCCTAGGGAACTCTACTCGAGCTCATAATTTGCCGCTTATTAGCCGCTGGCGATATAGCCCGAGACCGAAGGGATTTTTTTTTTTTTTTTTTCGAAATAACCCATACTTTTCATATCGGCGGCTCGCCGATCTTTGTAAAATCGAACCCGATCGCTCCGACAAACTGTATTTGGGCCTGAAAGATGCTGTGATGGTTGCCCTAATTAACCGTGAAAACCAAGAATTAACCGCGAGTACAAAAACCCCGTAAATCAGTTTGCATGCTAGCTTCCAATGAAGTTAGCATGCAAAAATCGTAATTTAAATGCTAACTTCATTGGAGCGATCGGGTTCGATTTTACAAAGATCGGCGAGCCGCCGATATGAAAAGAATGGGTTATTTCGAAAAAAAAAAAAAATTTCCTTCGGTCTCGGGCTATATCGCCAGCGGCTAATAAGCGGCAAATTATGAGCTCAAGTAGTGTTCCCTAGGATGTTTCTAACCGATTTTACGATTTTTGCATGCTAACTTCATTTGAAGCTAGCATGCAAACAGATTTTTGGGTTTCCGTATGTGCGATAAATTTTTGGTTTTCTCTTTTAATTTGCGGTTAATTTACGGCGAATTATCCCGTATTTCGTTTGTTTGTCTGCTATTTTTGCCATGCCAACTTCAGAGAGGTGAGTTAAGTTGTATTTCAAACATTTATAATTTGGTACTTATATTTATTGCATAAAGATATGTAGAGGCAATTAAAATCAGTAAAATGTAAATAGTCCTGTCACGTCCTTTGTCTATGTTACAGGACTCCATATTACAAATCTTCACAAATAAATTAAAAGTGCAAACCGAAGATGACGTTAGCAATAAAGCAACATAAAATATCAGAGTGCAGTATAAGCCAAACCAAACTAAACCAAATAAAAAGGTGCTCATCTTGATTACGATTCTAACTATCAAAGAAGTTATCAAATTACCAATAAGAACTCAACGGTAAGTGTTATGACAGTAGGTATATTTGACCTCGCACTGTACTACATGCTATTTGATGGGGGAATTCAATGTAAATATATAAAGTACTAGCTTCTGCCCGCGACTTCGTCCGCGTCAAATGTTTGCTCCCCTGAGCCTTCCCGTCGCATCGCAGCCTGCCAGTTTTCGTCCATTTTTTGTTGCTGCTTCCCTCCTTTTGATCGTAGCGTGATGTTATATAGCCTATAGCCTTCCTCAATAAATAGGCTACCCGAATCATAAAGATTTTTTCAATTCGAACCAGTAGTTCCTGAGATTAGCGCGTTCCACCCCCCATTTTAGGGAAGTGGGGGGTTAGAAAGAGCCAAGAAGTAGCCTATGTCACTCTCCATCCCTACAACTATCTCCACTAAAAAAATTACGTCAATTCGTTTGCTCCGTTTTGCCGTGAAAGACGGACAAACAGACACACACACTTTCCGATTTATAATATTAGTATGGATACTAAACAAACCACTAGCACTCAGTACTAGATCATTATGCAATAAATCCTTATTTGTGAACCAAGGTTGGGATAAATAAGGAAATATGTATAAATGCATACTTAGTCCGCTACTCATTGCTATTCCAAACATACGGACATTATGTTAGTTATTTGCAAATCTAATGTTTAAAATTTTGAGTGTAACGCCCCTCGTGAACTCTACAAGGCTAGTAAATAATTTGCATGGATTCTCGTGTATGCTGTCTTGTTGTCGTTGAGATTGCAGTGCGTATACGCATCGTGTAGCGCCACGGTAGCCTGCAAAATTCAAATTTATTAATTTCTTTGCAATATGCTGGTAATTGACAGAGTGTATTTTGAAAAATATATGTTTCACACAACACGTCTGTATTTAGAAATAGAAATAGTATAATGGTATTTTTTTTTCCTTCATGAAATAATTCAATGATATTTGTTGAACCGATGATTTATTTGATTATAATTCTGGAAATACATTCATTTTAGGTCACAAATGATATTTAAAGGAAACTTTGAATTTCGTGGGGTACCTACCTTAGCGTATCCACCTTTTTCTGTCTTCGAAAACTACGCTGACATACGGCACAAACTACGCTGACATACGTCTCAAAATTCCAAACACCCTAAAAATAGAAAATAAATAATAGTTTAAAAAACTAAAAAACACGCGTGCATAGAAAACCAAACTAAAAAGTAGAAAATAATGGAAAAAAAGCGCGGGGTGCCTGATATCAGTAAAAAATACCTTAAAAAGCACCCCGCTATTATTTTTTACTCTCGAATTGTTTACTCTCTATTACACATTCAATAGTGGGTAAACGGAAACAAATTAAACTAAATGTACCTAATGATGTGTAAGTTATGTACATTACCAAGAATGTACGACTATTGTTGACAACTAATGAAGTGTTTACCCGGAAAAGGAAGCAGTTCTATGACTTATAAATGACACCGAGATTATAGTAGTTCACATATATTTACAATATTATACTAATCTTTTACCAACTCAACGATTTATGATACGAAGTTGGAAACGCCCGTAACTTCGGCATACTGCGGGCTTCGATTTACTGTAATGGCCGTTCCTCACTAGGGCTATTAGGGGGATTCGATTCCAATTTCGACCATGGTTCCGACATTTTGAAATCCGTATACTATTTTATATTATTCTGTCCCGGTTCTGATTCCGGCTCCGATTCCGATAAATAAAAATTTTAAAACTCCGATTTCAGTTCCGGAAAACCCACTTCCGTAACATCCCTATTCCTCACGATTAAACTGGAAAATGAATATCCACCTAATAAATACAGTTCTTTTGTCTTCATCTTATGTGAATTAGAACCCGGTTATTACCCGGTTATTACCCGGAACAATAATTGTAACAATTCAAACAATATCATACGACCTGCGAGTGAGTGTACAAACTTGCTACTGAAACTCAGGGTTGGCAATGGCTGATAAAATAGTAAACAATTCTTGCTGTTGTTTTATTATTTTGAAGGTCTAGAGAAAACACGAGCCAGTTAAAGCAAACAACAACTGAACCCCTCCCAATTCTGCCGGGGTCGCGTGATTGTTCGAAAGAGATATCGTGACCCTGGCACATGGGCAACTGATGGAACACGGGTGGGTTTTAGTCAGTAAAAGTCTGACACGCCCTCCCGCTCCGCCCAGAGCGGGAGAAGTCATTTGATGATTTCCCATCCTGAAAAAAAAAAAAAAAACCCTCCCAATTAGTCGACGTACACACGGACGGAAAAATATCGCGACGGGATTTTATCACGCACGCGTGGCATCGTAGAGTTATTATTTTGATCGGTTTGTATAAATTCATGTGTTGGTGTGTATATCGATACCGGAAATTTCAATTGTCGTAAAGGACAAAACACGAGTTTTCAGTAGAGCCAAAAAACAAAAAAAATATTTGTTTTTTTCTGATATCTTTTTCAAATAAAGTACTATATTCATGATGTCAAAAGAAACCCTCACTATTTTTTCGAGTTCTATCCATAAATATTAACAAAATAAACCAAACATAATTATTGACGAAAATGAGAGTCCTTTACAGCCTATAAAAATTTAACTGAAGTACTTTACAGCCACGAAAAAATGGTTATGATAAAGTCAGATGTGTCGTAAAGGACTAATCATGATCATCAAGGGATAGTACAAGTCATTTAAACCAGAGGCTAAGGGGGTAAAAGGAACAAAAATTCTAAAGTTCTAAATAGAAATACCTACAATAGGTAGTAAAACCAAGTGAAATAAAAGTATTTTTATTATTTTTTATTTATTATTCAAATATTTAGTAAAAAAGTAAAATATATTATTCTAATAGGAGGTCAACATTAAAAAAAAATTGTTTTGCTCTAATACGTTATTACGTTTTATTTATAATTGTGATGTGATGGAAGATTTTGTTACCAATTTGGACATTTTCCTGTTTTTGGCAAACACCAGTTGTTTTTAACAACCTCAAATGTTATTTGAAGTTTTTGCGAATATAGTTGAATAAAATGAAAAGAACGAATTGAAACAATTCTGTCAGACTTATATGTGCTTGTTGAGGAACAAATGGATCTCGTGTAATCGCACGAGACGTACATTCATAAAAAAAGTATGGGACATGGCTGCAAGAGGACATGAAATGGCCTGAGGTCGTGAGGGAAAAGATAACCCCTTCTGTAGTGTTAGTAGAACAGCACCCATGTTCCAGTTCTGACTTCGCTATAAATGAGGGTACATCAACATGACATTGACTGGCCTGTTAGTCTATTGGTTAGTGACCCTGACTGCTAAGACTGAGGTCGATGTGATTCCCACCCAGGACAAATGTTTGTGTGATGAGCACAATCATTTGTTCTGTGCCTGGGTGTAATTTATCTATAATATGTATGTATTTAGAAATATATAAGTATGTTTATCAGTTGTCTGGTTACCATAGTACAGGCTCTGCCTAGTTTGGGATCAGATAACGTTGTGTTGATTGTCCTAAGATATTATTATTAACATCCTGTGGACCGGAAACGTGCAGTGTTGGAATATCAACATCAGTTGTGGGTCCTAGAAAACCATTTGTGAAGCTAAGCCCGCTAAAGAAGAGTGGAAGAGCTCCTAACGTACAGCAATGAAAGTCATGCTCATGCAACTGGTTTAAAAGCACAAATAAGAAAGTAGCAGATATCATTAAACTAGTCTCGGAGCATCCCGAAGAAGCTACAAATATGAAGGAATTGTTAAAGGTATAGAAAACTATGCCCATATATTCTGCTGATAAAGCTTTAGGTATTTTGACTTCATTGAAGCTTTCTAAATGGCAGTATATAACATTAAGATCTTGTGCAAAAGAAGAAGGAATACCATTGTATCCTTCTTACACAGCTATCCTTGAAGCAATGAAAAACTGCTATCTGCCAAAAGATGCCACAGAAGTCACGGAAGAGGGGTTAAAGTAAAACTCCAAGCTATTTTGAACAAAACTGTGGCTAAACTTGGAAAATTCCTACGTGTAGAATCTGGATGGCAAAGAATTTATACTTATATGCAAGTGGGGTTTTGATGGTGCTTAGGGCAAAGTTTGTATAAGCAAACTATGGCAGAGGATGACGATTCTAGCATTTTTATGTGTTCGTTTGTGCCTCTGCGCTTAGTTTGTGGCGAAGAAGTGATATGGGAGAATCCAGAACCATCTTCCACAATGTTCTGCAGACCAATATATTTTAAGTTTTCAAACGAAAACAAGTTGAACATAGTTGAAGAACAGGATGCGATTGGAAACGAGATTGAAGACCTGCAGCCTTCTATTATGGGAAGCCATTATGGGATGAACTCCTGCTAAAATGAATAAGTTAGAGGTCTTTTTTTGTGTTTGGGAAATCATCAAATGACGTCTCCCGCTCTGGGCGGAGCGGAAGGGCGTGTCATTATAACTCAGCGATAGTCACGGTGATTAACAAATGATGTTCTTAGTAACATCAGTTTTCAGTCACCTATTAATCACCGTGATTATGACTGATTATGAAATTTTGTAAAAAAAGTATTTGATCAATAACCTATTTAATTGTTCTCATCAAAAAAAGTCATTAGTTGGCTATTAACTAACGATAGTACAAGTAAATCGATGGTCAACTTCGTTTGACCATGTCAAAGATTTGAAAAATCACCTATCGAAAATTCAAAAATTTGGCATGGAAAGGTATATGAATTTGATGTCACCTTGATCGCCGTGTATGGTACAATACCTCATGTGAGCACCAGCCCTTCAGTTCTATTCAGTTTCAAATAAATTAACTTTAAGTGTTTTCTCCCATACAAAAAAAAAAATGAAATACTGGAGTTACTATTACGTGGAGTAACTAACCTTTTATAAAGGTATGTATACCAGACACATAAATTTTTTTTTCTGACTTTGACTTTCTTTGAGTATGGTGCTCGTCAGACCTCTGTACGCCGTCGGTAATAAGAACGAAACGAAAACTTTAATTGAGTTTTTGTTAAAATTAAGGTTGTAAAGGGCAATAAATAAAACAAACGTCCTTTACGCCCTAATTACGTAAGTTAAAACAAAGCATAGATTTGGTCGTAAGGGTTAAGACTATGTCTTTATTATGTGGTTAAGAATGTCGTATAAAAAGTTTAATGCAAAAATGAGGATTACGACCTCTTAAATAATTAAAATATGACTTTACGCTCCCCTATTGAAAATTATTTTTACGATACATCCCAAATAGTAAAAAAAATCGCGCTAGAGCTGTTGGAAAGCCAGGTCGTAAGGGGCTTTTTTTTTAAGATAGAATTTTTTTAAATATACCAATCGATAGAGCTTGCGACGCTGATTCCAAATATATATATAACTCATTTTCGGCAAAATGTCCTTTACGACAATTGAAATTTCCGGTATCGATATGTTCATCTGTTCCCTCATAACTTCTAATTATCATAATTTGACATATGAGTTGGTTAGAGGCTATGTGTCGTCACATGAAATTCAATACAGTGCCTCTACAGGACATAAACTTGTATTTTTAAATATTTTATTTTATGATATGCTTTAAATATTTGATTAGCTCCAAAAGATCCAAGACAACCGTTGCTTGACGACCGGTTTTACGATTCACAGATTAGTTCAAACGGACTTGCTCCATCCCACCGATCCCATTCATCAAACTCCTCGTTATTTTTCATTCTTCTTCAGCCCTATGTTACTTAGGATCGTCAGATGTTTTGCCTCATACAATTCCTTTTCATTTTTATCTTCCCTCCATCTTTTCTTTGATCTCCCTTCGTTACTTTCTTTAATTCCAACATTATTATTTGCACACCTTTGGTTCTCGTCAGCCCTACATTGTTTACCGTCGCAGCCGCATCTGCGTTGTATTAGTTGCATCACAGCTACACGTGGCGGCGCTGGCTGTCATCAATTATCTGCTAGGATTCCTTGAAGGTTAGCGAGTACTACGTACTACGAGGTCACAAACCCGTAGTATTTAAATATATTTGATGCAATAGCTTTTTTTTCTTTTACTTATAATAGATAAAATGAAATATTTTGAGATCATTTTTTGATGTTACATGTGTATAGGGTGAGGGGTCGTACGCAACCTGGATTTAGTACCTACATGATTTTGAAATTATTTGCATTTTGACCGCGTATGTATTACACTGTTCTATGAAATAGCTGATGTATTTTTATGATAACCGACACAAAATTTTACCTTAAGGTCCTAGGGTCTAGAATGATAAATATGCTGAATTCATGGTCACATTTTGCGCGTTATGTCCCTGCCACCCGTAGAGCGCACATACAGTTCAAGAATTAACGGATCTTTTCCTACAATAAGTACGTACTTATCCAATGTTTGGAAATAAGAAAATTTATATAAGTAACCCTTTTCAGTTTTTCTTTCTGGGAAATCCAGTTACTTACAGAATTGATTTCGTCAGATAAAAACATTTGACGGGGTTTCGTTGAGCTTGATAAGAAGATACAAACTAATGCACCGCGAAAATATACAATTTAGTTCAAGTAGAAAATATGAAGAGTCTTATAGAAGTCATCGAGTTTTTAGTATTAATTAATGATCACAGGAAGAACATAGCATAGAAATCGACTGCTCAATCTAACATCTATCAAAGTAATGCCAGTCATATGCATTAGACGTCATTCAACCGCCATCGTTATCACATTCAAAATTCGAGTTGAGTCGACCAGACCAAGGTCGGAAGGCAATTTCAGCTAGCATTTGATAGCTCTATGGGTATTTAAGATAGGTGAGAATCTGGCCATCATCCAACGTCATAACTATAACAAGATTGTTAATAATAAATTTGGTTTTCGTTTCAGGTAATGGACGTTTCAAACTATTCATCTCAAGTTTTGTAAGTACATTGTGAGTGCGTATAATTGTATGTCCTTATAATTTTATCATGTATTTCTTAGTCTTCAAACCTTGGCTGTGTATTTAACGTAGACAATGGTGCCGATTCCCTTATTCACAAACTAAACTAAATTTAAGTTCAGTGCATCTTTTTCTTTCTATTTCATTAAGGAAAGGACAGAAGATAAATTTTAGTTTAGTCCTGTGAAATTACTCAGCGCTTGACGTAAATTGACGTAATTTTAGTAGGCAAGTTTTTAATCACGTCTAAACTTGTATGGAGTAGTGACAGGCGCTGATTAATTTAACAGGACTAAACTAAAATTTTTCTTTTGTCCTCTTCTTAATGAAATACAAAGAAAAAGATGTACTGAACTTAAATTTAGTTTAGTTTGTGAACAAGGGAATCGGTACCAATAGCAGACTGATTGGTGTGTAGGTATTTAAAGAAAAAAAATGATTCATGTTTAAAAAATATTTGAGAATAATTTTCGGATTGTCATGATCTGCCTAACCTTTTTCCGGAGTCATTGTCCCGTTTAACCGGATGCAGTTGAATACCTGTATTTTACATGGAGCGACTGCCCATCTCACCTCCACAACCCAGTTAATAGATAATACAGTACCCCTTGGTAAGACTGGATGTAAGACTTTAATGTTACTGTCGACCGTTAACGACTGTCATAGATCCACAAATGACAGCCAGGAACTTGCTTTCCGAGGCACAGGGTAATATGTAAAGATTGTCACCCATTCACGGACCAACCGTAGCATCTGTAGCTTAACCTGATCGTTGGACCCATGACTGTTATAACATAGCCATAAGCTCCCCAAACAATAATTGTTAGATTGTGTACTAATAAAAAAACTCACAAACAAATTATACGGGGTCACGATTTGAAAGACCTCTATGTAGGCAATGATAACTGCTCTAAACTGACAGGACGCGTCTTAGTAATAATAACGATAATGTATTTATAAGATACAAACAAGTTGAGCAAGTTGCAGCTAAAAATAAAATTCACAACATAAACAAGGCCAGTGGGAACCCCATAATGCCATTGACGTAAGCAAGACCGGCTCCAAGGACCAAAAAGAAATAGTTTGAAGTGACTTGACTTACATTGCCGTACATTACACTAATGGTCAATGCGACGTGTATAGTTTTGTTTTTATTTGCCGGTTATGTCCCACTGCTGGGCGTAAACCTCCTTACCCTCATTCCACGTCTCTCTGTCCAGAGTGCCTAGACAATTGGCCATCTGTACCAAACGATAAACGTTAACGCTCAGTAGTCGTTAATAGATTTTCAACTTTAAACCCTAGAGCATAAAGTTGAAAATCAATTACAGATTGCGGAGTGTTAACCACCGGTACGCGCGAAAATGCTCTGTAATCTTTAATAGATTTACAACTTTATACTCTAGAACCAGAGCTGCCAAGGACCAATCTTTAATAAAAAAAAGTCTAGTTCATCCCGCCGTGTCCGTCTAGGCCTGCCCCGATACCGTTTGCTATTAAGCGGGACCCACTGGGTCGTAAGCTTGGCCCATTCTGCCCTGGTAATCGAGAGGGCAGTAAGTCTAAGGTTGGCCACCTTCGACTTACTGCCCTCTCGATTACCGGGGCAGCATTGATCGTCTGATATACGACAGATGTGTACAATCCAATTCCATTTAAGGGTCACAGCACACATATCAACTCAGAAAGGGATCGTCACCGTAACGCCTTTCGCCTCGCCGTCAAATACTCGTCAACCCAACGTAAGCACGGAAGCACGGTAAATATATCTAATACAGTAGTCTATCTTCATACAAACGCTCGGAATGCAAGTCGTACCTACGCGCCTCGAGTCTGGTACACTCCGAGTACATACGCAGTCGCGTACGCACCGCTTTGATAAACGTATGGCGGGCGGTGTTATTAATGGTTTTGTTTGTAAGCAGTTAGCGTGCGATTTGTTGATATTTAATAATAATCAGTGCAAGATGATTACTTAATATGGCAAATAGAACTTATAAACTATAATTTGCTGTTTCTGGTTGCTTGAATTCTTGTATAATGCACCCAGAGATACATTTTTTAAATTACCCTGGAAACTTTGAAAGGAAAGACTATTTTTTTTTAATATACCTACTAGTGCGAAATTTGTTTCTTTTTAATAGGTAGGTATTTTGCTTTTTACACCAAGTAAAATACCAGGATTATTAAATAAGTGGATAGGGGAAAAAAGTGACAAACGAGAGACCTAACTACGCTCGTAGTAGTAGCAGGTAGTTTCCTAGCCTGGGGTGCCCGATCTATTGATTTGAATCGATCATTTCGATCGTAAATCATTGAATCGATAAACGATCTTGATCGCAGGATTTCAATCGGTCCAGCAAAGATCGTATCGTAATTAAAAATAAATAAAAGTTGATATAATTTACATCTTCCACCCTTATCACTTTTGATAAAAACAGTCCAAACATTGTTTTTTTTTAATAAAATATAATATTTACAATCAAAGAAACTGAAGTAGGTAGATGAAGTCAAAATACTTTTTGCGGGCAGCCCTACCGCGTCTACCGCATGTTTACGTACCGCGCGTGCTGTAGGTAATTATTTCTTGGATAGGGCCGAGTCAAAATACTGTATCGATTATCTTTACTGTGACGGAAGCAAAGCGGACCAGCAGCTCCGATACGTCGACTCGGCTACAGCTAGGCGACGACGTCGCGCTTACGGCTCGCCAACCGCTGGTTGATCTGGCTGGCACTAGATCAGTTTGAATCGACTTTGAAGTTGCCTTGAAAGGGGCAAGGGTGGACGAAGAGATGCAAGCGCGGCAATGGAGAGGCGTAAGCGCGGGGACGACGATCCGTAAGCGCGGGGACCGCTGGTTGCCACACGCCAGATCGCGGTTCGTCCGTAATCGTTTACGTTACGATTCCGATTAGTATGCTTTTCAGTAGGGAGTTTCATACAAATCATATTAAACGGCTCGAGTTGATACGGTTACTATCCGTTTCCGAGTTGATATGTGTGCTGTGACCCTAAATGTGGCAGCTTTCCGAGTGACATCAGTTATTTTGATGATGGGGTTTTTTTTTTGTGGGTTGGAAATCATCATATGATGTCTCCCGCTCTTGGGTGGAGCGGAAGGGCGTATCAGACTTTTACTGACTAAAACCCACCCGTGTTCCTTCAATTGCCCATGTGCCAGGGTCATGGTATCTCTTCCGAACAAATCTCGTGACCCTGGCAGGCGTCGGTGCTAGCAGACCGCTTCAGTTCTGTTCTGCTGACATCTCTACGACATAAGGGTTAGGTAAACTTAAGTTTCCAGACTAGCAGGTGCTTAAGTTGGTAGCGCCACGGTAACGCGCGAAGTCAAACATATCATTCAATGGGATTAAATGAACTTCGAGGGTTGTACTAAAATCTTAGTGTGATTTTATCTTGCACTGGATTTTGGACTCTCGGTCTTACCGAGCATAGAGAATCCAACAGAGTGCAGCGCAAGTGAGTCCCAACGCGTCGAAAAAACAAATCGATTTTCAAATCTTGAAGCTAAGCAGTGCATTGCAGTTTCAGTGTACGACAAATTACCACCGCGATTTTATTACGTCCGTGGAAACGTGCGGTTACGATTGCGAGTCATATTTTAATGATCAACATATAGGTAAACTGACATTGATCCGCAAATTGCAAAAAACGTGTAAATTTGAATTCGCGAACTACCCTGCCGCTTCTAACTTAACGAAGTTTACACTGTCTTGTTGACCTAGTGGCCGCAAGCGCTACAGCTGAACATGAATTCTTGGGTTCGATTCCAGTGTTGTTGGGTTTTTCATCTGAAAATCAATAGTAGCCTGGAGTATGTATTTGTGCCCGGTTGATGACTTGACCTCTATTATGGACACGTGTCTAAAACATAACTGACAAAATGTGGGAGATTAAAGGCATAATGTTGAGTTTGAGAATGGTTCCAATTCCCTTATTCACCATCTAAATTTAAATACCGAATTGACAGCTCTTACTTACAGCCATCTCGAGGACTAGAGGAACAATAGGAAATAAATTAGACATGGCAAATAAGTATGCCTTGAACTTCACCATGTTTTTAAGGACCTATTACGTCACGTAGTATTGAGTCTCTCTTAATAAGACTGTCTGTTAACTAGCGTTGTGTAATAAGAGTAAGCCTGTTATTCTGGCTCCGGTGGCACATTACTACCTTTTGCCAGGGTTTCGGCCGCGTCGAGGTCAGAAATTATCCCAAGGAAACGGTAGGGTACTACAGGTTATAAACATCCAAATCCATTCAGCCGTTTTTGCATGATTGAGTCACAAACATCCAAATCTAAACATACAAACTTTTACAAGTATTTAAGTTCTATCTTTTACACGCTTCTTCGCCCGCGTGGATGTTGGTTAGTCGGAATAAAAAGTACTAGTGATCGCCCATTACTTCATTTTAAAAGAAATACATTATTAAATGAAAAAAAAATATAATAATAAATATAAAAAATAATATGCTTATATTTGATATTCAGCAACACTATAGACAAATTGTTGACGCTGTACTACTGTGGAGAGGGTTCGCTGGCGGGATGGTGATGGCCAGGACCAGGACGTAGGTGTAATGAGTAAAGAATACTTCTTCAGGACTCTCTTCTTTATTTTCTTAATACTTCTTAACTGCCGGATATGGAATGAATTATCTCTCTAGGCTCTGTTTTTATAGAATTTTCCCTATTATTTTTAATTAATTATGACAGTTCAAAATGTCATAATTATAACCAGCCTGTACAATCTATGACCAGCCTGTAGAATCGTGAGGCATACAACCTCTATAGTTTGCACACGACACTAAGTATTGTATGGGAAACTTACTAATGCCATACTTGACACTCCCCATGAAACCACAAAAAATATTTCTTTTAAATCTAAACTAAATTCCTATCGTCGCTAATACAAATAATATTAAAGACATATTCTCGATGTGATCATAGATTTTAAAAATGAAATAGGTTATCATCACATATCTTTATCTTTACATATTATAAAACTAGCTTCTGCCCGCGACTTCGTCCGCGTCAAATTTTTGCTCCCCTGACCCTTCCCGTCGCATCGATTTGCCTGCTAGTTTTCGTCCATTTTTCGTTGCTTCTCGCTCCTTTTGAGTTATAGTGAGTCAACCTTAAAAGATAGACATATTGCTCTCGCGGACTTTTTTTTGAACTTTTTACAAGGAACAATTCCGTCATACATAATTTTTGCGTTACTTTAACCGTTTACGCAGCGCACGCAACGGAAACTCTCAAAAGGAATAAATTTTCCCCGTTTTTGCAACATTTTTCATTACTGCTCCGTTCCTCTTTATTGTAGCGTGATGTTATATAGCCTATAGCCTCCCTCGATAAATAGGCTACCCAACCCAAAAAGAATTTTTCGATTCGGACCAGTAGTTCCTGAGATTAGCGCGTTCAATCAAACAAACAAACAAACTCTTCAGCTTTATAACATTAGTTAGTATATATAGATATAAAATAAAGTCACTTCGCTGTCTGTCTGTCCCTATGTATGCTTATATCTTTAAAACTACGCAACGGATTTTGATGCAGGTTTTTTTAAGATAGAGTGATTCAAGAGGAAGGTTTATATGTATATAACATGCATAATATAGTAAAGAAACGCTGATAATTTTAGAGGTTTCTAATGTGATGTCATAAATAAACACATTTTTTGCGCTTACATTGCGAACGCTGGCTGAACCCTAAGGAATAGCTCAAAATAATGTACTACAGTATTGTACACCTTAAAAAGTTCTAAAAAAAAGTCCGCGATGGTATATATCTAACTCTTAGGGATAACCCATAATAACCATTTTTATCCTTTACTTTTTACGAGAAATAATGGCTTATTTATGAATGCGATTTTAAGCAATACAGCATTAATCCTTATGCAATTAAGTACATTAAATAAATTGTGCATTTCATGTAGATCAAAATTGCCCTTTACAGCATATCATTAAAATTAATATTTTAGAAGATATCAGAGATTATAATAAAATAGCCGCAGAGCGGCTAGCGGGCCGTCCCGCGTCTGGCCATCTCGCTTGGTAACGGGTCGGGTAGTGCAGGATTAGTAGGATTGTAATTCATATTACTTGGGCTTCATAGTAAATGCATATCATCATGTGTGTTCGATGTACTCAAAATAAAGCTAATTGTATTATTCCAAGTAAGAGACCGCGAAATATGGCTTAGATGTTTAGATTTTTGGATGGATTTGGATTTTTGGTTATCCTGCATACTTACCATATACGATACTTTATCCCGGTAGTCGTTTCCCGGGTGATATTTTCCGACAGCTATACGGGCGAAGCCACTGGCCAAAGTACTATTCTTATAACTATATTTGATTTGGTGTCTGGTAAATAATTGAGTGTCTGTATAGGTAGAATAGGAACGTTAAGAAAAACCAGGAAGACTTATATTCAATTCAATCCAGCTTTATGTCGCAGTCATCTTACTCTGAATACCTACTATTAGTTTTATTTTAAGTACATCAAACACACATGATATGTAAGGATCGTAGCAGGTGGCGTTCCGTAGTTTCTGCCTACCCCCATGGGGAAAAGGCGTAATTGTATGTATGTATAACATGGATTAATACATTCTTACCGCGGTAGTACGTCCTCTTGCGATAATTTCCGACATCCACGCGGGCGAAGCCGCGGGATTACATTCAGTAAGAATATAGACACAAAATTAAGAAGGTTATATATCTATAAAATTAATTTATTACCTATGGTTATACTTGACAATCAATCAATAAATGACTTCAGTAAGACTATAGACACAAAATATTAAAGACAGATGTTCTCGATTGGACCACAGATTTGGACCATAAATAAAAGAATATCTATGCATGTGTGCATTAAATACACGGTAATGAATAGTAGTGTGTTTAACGTGTTATTTATTGAAAATAATGTATTTTTACGCATAATTTAAAAATATAAGTGTGCGAAATTTCATACTCCTCCGTCCGCCCAATTTCCGTAAAAAGGGATCCAAAGTTTTCGCTTCACATATTAATATATAGATTCTTTGTTATAAACTATGTGTGTGTCAATTTTCATCCAAAACCGTTCAGCTATTTTGGCTTGATTAACAAATATCCTAACTATAATATTAGTAGGAGTAGGATTATTCGGTCAAATCTAGTCTAATAGAGTTCAAGACGTCTTAGACAGAATTTATATCGCGTGATGTAATAGGTCCTTTAGCCCGTACTTATTATCAATTATAATAGACTAAATTAAATTTAACCCGGTTAACAGAATCTGCACCAATATAGTTCTTCTAAGTTTACAAAAGTTAATCAGAAATCTGTCGATGGGTTTGTATAGGCTGTGTATATTGATAAAAGATAAATTCAATACATATGTTTAGACAAGCGACGGCTTCAAACGCCCGCTTTAAGTGGACTGTCAACTGATTAATGAGTTTCTCTATTAATTGTTCGTTATTGTCTTTGTTGTTCTAATTACGTCTGACTAATGGACTTGTTTCACATGTTGGATGTCAATACAAATTATGTTTAGCAGTTAAAACCGAATTACAGATATTTCCACTATACGTCCGCCTATTAGTAGTATCTAGTCTGGAAGTCATTAGTAGAATCATTTTTAAGGATATTGCTAATCCATTGATTTTTGTGTTCGATAAATTTGTTTTTTCAACAACGTAAATAACGCAATGAATGTGGCTGACAGTCAAAATGAAAGCCACTAAAACGTTACTGTGATGGAATTACAGTCCCTTTATTAACCAACGAAAGAAAACGGAGGAGGTTCTCCATTCGACGCGTATAAAATTTTTTCTTATGTATGATCATAACTTTTTACATAGTGGTTCGATTGTGATATTTATTTTTTTTATTGGAAAGGTTATACCTTGCCAAGTACTATAGTATATTAAAGCCACAAAAAAAACTTTTTAACAAAAAAAATTAAACCGCGCAAAAAACTGAGAAGCAAAAAATAATGAACCTTAAAATTTTGAGTCGGCGCTGAAAAATCAATGAACAAAGATCACTCTAAAGTGCCGACTTAAAATTTTAAGGTTTTGCTTTTCAGTTTTTTCGGCGGTTTAATTTTTTTTTAAATCTGACCACATAGTCTGTCACTAAATTGTCAGTTTTGTATTAAAAACTTTACCGTATTCAGAATAAAGTACACAATTTTAAAATGGCTCCATGGTTTTTTAAATTTGAGTCTGAAGATAAACCTTGACTTTTAATAAAGAGAGTACTGCTGCGGCTGCCATTTTAGTCCGTCAGTGATGTTTGCAGAAAATAATATTAATGGTTTTGGTTTTGCCGCTATTTTATGGAACAGATCTGCGTCCCTGATGACGCGTGTTCGCGGCAGCTCCGACAGTATTCTCAGATTGATAGGATTCCCCAATGTAGCGGAGGTAGATAAAGCTTTACGCTGGATTCAAATTGTTTATTTTTATCTGTGTCTGTAAAGTACTAACACTAGAAGAAAAGTAAAATTGTTACTAACCAAGCTTTCTATTGTAATAAAATGGATAGAAAACTGCCAGTTTGCATCATCATCATCATTTCCGCCGAAAGACGTCCACAGCTGGACATAGGCCTCCCCCAAGCACCACCACCTCGACCTGTTCTGTGCTTCTCGCATCCAACGCATTCCTGCGGCCTTCACCAGGTCATAGGTCCATCTTGTGGGAGGCCTTCCAACGCTTCGTCTTCCAGTACGCGGTCGCCACTCCAGAACCTTCCGACCCCATCGGCCATCTGTTCTGCGAGCAATGTGCTCTGCCCACTGTCACTTAAGTTTGGCAATTCTTCGGGCTATGTCGTTTACCTTGGTTTTCCTACGGATTTCTTCATTTCTGATTCGATCGCGTAGGAAAACTCCAAGCATAACCCTCCATTGTTGCATATAGTTCGTATAGTCGTTGGGTACACTTTTTTATCTCATTGATCCCCGAATTAATGAACAACTAACGGGACTTATTTTTACCATGAATTGTTCATTTCTTGATTCGAGGACTCCACAGAGTACTAACTAGATCAAGAAATGAAGAGAACAATACAATTTTAGTGCTCCATTCATATGCAAACTGAGATGATGCGAGTTGAAGACATAAGGTTATCGTGGAAATGAATACATATGGATAGGTTATACATATTATTGTGTAGCATGTCCTACTTGCAGGCCAGTGTCCACAAATGGAAAATTTTAGTAGAGTTGGTTAATAATTTGAGGACTTGAAATCAAAATTGAGGCAAAGGAGAATGCCAAGCATACGCTCGAATCATGGAGCATTTGAAAGACTTTCTATAATGATAATTCTTACTAGAAAATCATAACCATAAGAATAATACAATATTAATAAAATCGGTAGCAGCGCACAGTTGGAAAGTTATTTTAAATAGTTATTCAATTAATCCACCCGTTTCATAGCTGCAATTTCAAGTAGAGCTGTTACCAATGCCAAAATAAAATAAAATCTTATTTTTTATTGTTTTTTTTTAATTAATATTACATCTTTGTCAGTTCTGGCTAGGGTTATCAACTTTTTCTAGAAGAAGTACAGATTAAAAAATAAAAGTTTAAAAAACTAAAAAACACGCTTCCATAGAAAACCAGGTGCTTTTGAGGTATTTTTTAATTGATATCAAGCACCCCACGCTTTTTTTCCCATTTCTTTCTACTTTTTAGTTTGGTTTTCTATGGAAGCGTGTTTTTTAGTTTTTTTTTTAACCTGTTGAATGCCGTAATTACAGACACAATTAAAAACCATTGTGTCTATACCAAATGTGGTATCTCAGGGACTTAGAGGTTAAACTATTATTTATTTTCAATTTATTAGGGTGTGTTTCGAATTTTGTGAGGTATGTCAGCGTAGTTTTCGAAGACAGTTTTTTTTTGCCATCCTTGTAACCCTGGCAAGGATAATGGCACTTTATGAAATTATTGTACTGTCATCGGTCCTCGATAAGTCTACAAAGTATAATTAAAATCTGACCGTTTGAAGTGGGTCAAAGTCGAGTCCAAAGGAATCGGTTACAAACATACAAAAATACAGGTGAAGCTAATAAAAGGAGTACCATTCAAACACTTTTTTTATCTATTATCTAGGTTTTTTTTTTGCAGTAAGTACATTTTCTTTATTGATTTTATAAGAATTGTAGGACTCCGAACATACTAACTCGTAAATTAACACAATATCAAGAGGCCATTTTAATCTATTTTAAGTATCCCCTGTCCCTCGTTTCTAAAAAAATAATCAAGTCTCATAGTGGATATATAAAAACCGCAGAAAAGCTAAATCATTTGCCTGAAAAATTTCAGTTTATGTAAAAAGAGTATTTTAGCGTACTCTATTAGTGTTATAGATTACTAGCTTCTGCTCGCGGCTTCGCCCGCGTGGATGTCGAAAAATTCACAATTTCAACTCCCCATTTCACCCTCTTAGGGATGGAATTTCAAAAAACCCTTTCTTAGTGGATACCTACTCCACACAAAGAACACACCCTCCTTTCATGTCCTTAGGACCAGCGGTTTAGACTGCGTTGATATATCAGACAGTAAGTCAGTCAGTCACTCAGGACTTTGAATGTTATATTTATAGAAAAAGAAGAAAAAGAGTACAATACTATATTATAATTTATATAGTACGGTTGACAACTCTAGTTCTGGTCGAGTCTTGTAGGAAACCTTGCCATTCTCTTTTCGGAATAGGAGCAAAATTAGACACGAATAATTATACCAAGGAGCCAAGGACCAAATTTTAACTATTTACATATTGCAGGTTCCAGCCACTAAAGGTATCTGGAAGAAAATCACTGAGACATGATTTAAGTTCAAATATCGTTAAACTCTTCCTTCAGCGTACCGACTAAACCTAAATCGTGCTCTCGTACATTAACACTTGACAAATCTATAAAATTCTCATATTGATACTTAGATAATACTTCATCTCCTAAATACAATAATTATAAACTTTGGACTTTGACCTCTATAATAAATAAATAATAAATAAATATCTTAGGACAACCAACACAACGTTATCTGATCCCAAACTAGGCAGAGCCTGTACTATGGCCACCAGACAACTGATAAACATACTTATATATATCTAAATACATACATATTATAGAGAAATTACACCCAGACACAGAACAAATGATTGTTGCTCATCACACAAAGATTTGTCCTGGGTGGGAACCGAACCCACGACCTCAGTCTTAGCAGTCAGTATCACTAACCACTAGACTTACAGGCCAGTCAAAAAGTCAGTTATAAACATTTAATTTTCATTTTAATATATCTCGAAAAAATTAAAATTCTGCTGTAGTCCGAGGGGGGGATCCCCTCGGACTACAGCAGAATTTTAATTCTTTTCGCATAATGTTCTTTTTCTAATGTACTTTGCCATACCTATTTTGGCATAATTTGTTTTGCCATAATAATACCTTGCCATATATTTTTTTAGCATACTGTTTAATTTGGTATAATGATCTTGAAGGCTAATTTGTTTTGGCATAATTTTAATTCGTTTAGTCTTACTAGGTATAATGACTATTAGCATAATAGTATTTATTAAAAAAAAAAAATATTAAACTCAAATTAAAGTTAAAGTATTGTCTTATAAATTCAATATGTTGCGCTGCAAAATTTTGTGACAGAAACGAATCGCTGCAAAACCGACTGCACGTAGTATTGTCTGCCCTACCCCTATAGTGTAATTTAAAACCGCGTAGGCACGGAGGGGTGAGGCGGCCCGTGAGCTGAGGAGCAGATGGTTTTGGCTCGCTGGCCGGCTTCGCCGCCCAGCCTCAGCCGCGGTGGAGAGCGTAAAACACATCTGCGACGATAAGCTCGCGTGGGACCGCCGGAGCCCCGTAGCACCGGAGCCGTGACAGAAATCATGCCTGCTGCATGTTGCATGCTTGCTTGCATGCTGCATGCTTGCTGCATGCTGCATGCCTGCTGGATGCATGCTCGCCTGCTGCATGTTTGCTGGATGCATGCTCGCCTGCTGCATGTTTGCTGTATGCATGGTGTATGAATGTTTACATGTTTATTAGTATCTAACATTTTAAGAGTTTATTTGTATGCTTCTTTATTATGCCTTTAAAAAATATATTTTAATATCATTATGCGTAAATATTTTATGCTTCAGAATGTTATGCTTAATCATTATTATGATTAAAGAAATTATGCTTAAAAATATTATGCGTACGCTGTTATGCGTAAATAATGTTATGCGAAAATATAATTAGGAGAAAAAAAGTATGCCAAGTTATAAATTCAACATTTTATTTCAGAGCAGGGATCCATAGTAGGGGGGGGGGGGGGGTAATATTAGGTCTTAAATTTTTTTGCAAATGGATTCGGAACCTAGTCCGAGTGATGGATGATTAGAATTTGGTTGGTGTCTCAGACAAAAGCAGTAAAGCTATAGCAAGAATAAATTACCTTATGCAATTTATTAACAATCTTTAGTTCCTAGACAAAATGGATAACATTAAGTGCCATATGCTAAGAGGACCTCCCAATTTTCGCAATTCCCTCCTAAAAGTGAGTATACTGTTGGTGCTGTGGTCTCTTCCCCTGCGGCAAATGCTAAAAGATCTAATAAAATAACATAGAAAATCTGATCTTTTCGCACAATTTCCTAGATGTTTCAAAGTAATGTTTTCTGTCGGTGGGAAATCATGAAGTGTCGTCTACCGCTCTGGGTGGAGCGGCAGGGCGGGTCAGACTTTTTCTGACTAAAACCCACCCGTGTTCCTTCAGTTGCCTATATGACTCGGCCATGGTAACTCTTTCGAACAAATCTCGCGACCCTGGCAGTTCGATGTTTCAAACTTGCTGGCAGTTTTATTATTCTAGAACATTTTTACCCTCCACGTTGATCCGACGAGGTTTTTTTTTTTTCAGGATGGGAAATCATCAAATGACTTCTCCCGCTCTGGGCGGAGCGGGAGGGCGTGTCAGACTTTTACTGACTAAAACCCACCCGTGTTCCATCAGTTGCCCATGTGCCAGGGTCACGGTATCTCTTTCGAACAATCACGCGACCCCGGCAGGCATCGGTCCTAGTAGACCCCTACACTGCTGCTGACATCTCTTTGAGGCGCGCGTGGAACACTGCGTGCCGTCGACCCGAGCTTGGTCCTTACCGGGCGGCGAGCTACCCATTGCTCGCCACCCGCAAGCTCGCGCCTACGGTGGCCGGGAGTCCGCTATCGACTCCCGACGCCCGGGGCGTCTCCTCCTGCGGCGGCTAGGGACGTGAGGGCGCAGAGACTGCCACTCCCTCACGCGCCCCGCCTCCTCCTTCGCGAGCATTACTGCTTCGCAGAAGGAGGTGACGGCTTCCCATTCCCTCTCGCTCCGTACCATGGCTCGTACCAGGGCCGGACGCGAGAGGTCGCCGCCGCCGATCGCTCCCACGAGGACACGGCGGTGCTCCGCCCAGGCAGGGCACACCTCCACCGTATGCTCCACCGTGTCCTCCAGACGATCCTCGCAATGGAAACACCCGGACGTATCCTCCCGCTTTATCCTGAACAGGAACCCACCGAAGCACCCATGCCCGGTGAGAACCTGCGTCAGGCGGAAGGTGAGGACGCCGTGACGCCTCTCTATCCACTCCTCAAAGAGGGGACTTACCGCCGCAATTGTGGCGTGCCCAACGAGATTTTACGTAACATCGCGTCGTTAGCACGCACGCTGTAATTATAATAGATAAGTTCTGTTCAATGTATTAAAGTAGTAAACAAGATGTCACAACCGTCATTCTGGATACTCTGAACCTTAGTACACGTCTGGCTTCAAATGCTGTGGCCATCATCTTTCTACCTGGTCCTATGTTACTTGGGGTCGGAGCACCAATTTTTTTCTTCCTCCCAACCGTTAGTCTTGCATTCATTCCTTCTTTTTTTTCATATCAACCCTTTCACAAATTCACAATTGCATCTATCTTTTCTCTGGTTTTCCTCTCTCTCCATCCACAATAATTATTAATATTCATCGTAGTTTTATAAGATTCATCCCTCTTGGCTAAATATGCAGTGTATTCGGAAGAAAACCGCTTATTTATTATTTGTCTTTCAAAAGTCTAGATGCGAAGTCGGATCTTGGTGTTTTTGAACATATTGAGATGACCCGTCCGTAACGTAAGCAATTTTTGTGTCTTTAAATTTCTTGTGAAATAAGTCATACAAAAAAAAACTCAATTACAATCAGCCCGGTAGTAGACTCGTTAGTCAGTCTTACTTTGTGTAGTAAACAATAAGTCGATGTTGTGCTAACTTTTTGTACGGTACTGCATACAATGCGTGCTAAAGCCGATGTCTCTAGATCGTTAGTTGATACTAACCGTTTCCTGATCGTGGTGCTATTCAAATGTTGTTTTAAGCCTTTTTTGTCAGCAACACGTTCTGTAGTCATTTTATAAACTTTATGAAGTTTGCAGTATCGAGAATTGATTGTAAACTGGTGGACAGGATTCAATACTATGCCATCCGCTTCACAATATATATCATAGGACGCCTGAAGTGAGTCGAATGATTAAAAACCTCTTTGGGTTTACGCTGCGATGTTCAAATCCCAGGGTGGTAATTAAATGACTCATCATAGTCATCATGTGCGTCCATTTGGATTTGTGACTAATATTCAACAATTTTAGAACTTTTAAAACACAAAGTTGCGTTTTTCCCTGATACGTCAGCCGGCACTTGACTTAATCACTTTACTGGATTATAGCCGAGAACGCCGACATTGCGTGCATACTGAGAACAAGCAAAGAAATAGGAATAAATTAAGAAACACGTTTGTTTGTACACGTTCAATGCGTGTAAACAGCTCTTTGATTTAGCCGATTGATATGTTAATATTAACTGCCATGTTTGAAGCACGCTTGATTGTAGAGTAACAAGTTTCTGCACCTGTGACTGAATGGTTCTGGAATTATCTAAAATTAGGGGATTCCTGTTGACAGTTTCGAAAGCTTATACCTATAATTATAAAGAATGTCTATACGTTCTTAATCTTCATCAAAATATATTTGTTCCACTTTCTCAACTAAACGTTTTCCAAAGCACTGGTAGTCCATCTCTTTGGTAAGATTAACTTGCTCCCCAGACCAGTATTACTTTACATTATCGTAATTTAGATGAATGGCAAGGAGAGCCGTGCCCACCGATCGCTTCTAGGAAAAACGTCGTGTAATGCTTGATAATGGCATCCCTACGTCACACAGCTGCGGTTTTCGCGCAATTATCTCCAATTAAATTTATATAATGGTGTTTACCTCATTCCTACGTTGTGTTCAGTATACGTTTTGCCACCGATGCGACAACTTCAATGTGGCGTTTGTTTCTTGTGTTGTGTAAAGTTTTGTTTCAGAACATTTGTTTTACCTGTGACTTCTTACAATCAAACACTTTTTGGACTGATACGCAGTATATTGTGTTTTTCTGCCTCTGCTTCAACGGAATTGTTGTGAGTACTATTAACATTTATGGATTCAACAATGTCCTCAATATCTTTCGACTTAGGCTGAGTTACGACTCTGGTACCCGTATTATGTTTGTGATTTAGTACATTTTCAAAATATTTTCCTTGTAAGCTAATTAGGTGGTTGTTAACTTTCTGGGTAACGATAAATAAAATGGATTTTCCAACGGTACTTTCGAATTTTTTGAGGGCGAATAATTTAAATGTTGTTAGTGTAGTATTTTTTCCTAGAAAATTCATTTGTTCTTTCTAAATAGTATCTTTATGTTCTTATTTTTTTTTTAATTTCTTCATGTAAAATCCACCACTGAATTCTTATACAGATAACTTAGATGTCTCTATAGTCGTTGCTAAGATCCACGATCATTAAAACTTATGTACTTAATAATCACTATAAATGATACATAATGCTGTTTGTATATAAAGAAGACATTGCATCCTTAGTGGAGTTGACGAGTTCATTACATGTTATCTGAATGTAAACATGCTTGATATTAATAGTTTTATACAAGGTTTCTTGCAACTGTCTGGGACGCCAGTTACTGTGATTCGTTTTAATCATTGCACATTTGTAGTTTTTGCAACCATTTCCTAAATTACATTTACACTTATCACCAGGCTTTTAAGCACTCTTCATAACATAAAAACTTTACGAACCAAAAAATCGTAATGAACCTACTGCAATCGTATTGAACTGTGATAACTCTCTTCTTCTTCCTGTGGGGAAGGATTGTTGGGTTTTTTTGGGGGACTGTCTTATGCAATGTTGACGTTCAAAAATTGCTGATTTTCACCTTAGTTTGAATAAATTACTTTGGATTTTTTAAACTGCAATTTCGTCAAGCATTATTGATCCTTTTGACCGCACTCTCAATCAAATATGTCAATAGCCTGGAGAAAAATAACTTCATAGCATACTGCTGCATCCGCCGTTGTTGATAGTATTTACGTATTTCTATCAAATGAAACTAAACAAAACGACGTCAGCGACACTCAACTTTAGTCTTTTACTAATATTTACCATGCAGATGCCATGTTTCCAAACACGTGCCACGTTTTAATTTCAGTTATACTTATTTTTAGGTCCATTAATATTGATCCAAAAAAATTGGTCTAGCCAAAAAATCTAGGTATGAGAGACTACTCGTAAACACTAAACCAGCGTAGCCTTGATACTAATGACGTCATACGAAGGATAACATATTATTACTAATTTCGCAAGAATCAGTATCACGTCAGTAGCCGTATTCACATTATGTGCATCGCAAAATTGCCTTAATTAACATTACGTTTTTATGTAACTTCACGTCTAAATCGCATAGCAAGGTAATCATGAATCATGGATCTGTGGTCAGTGGAACTATTTTCGTATGGCCCCACGATAAGCGAGCGAACTCGGGTTTATACGCTAAATTATAGTTTTCGAGGTACAGTATCAAATTTCCTGAAATTAAGGTCTGTAACATGTACAAAAAGCGGATTAATTAGAGTTTTGCGTGATGTGCAAAAAGGTTTTGACGCATTGACAAATTGGGTAAGGTATTGCTTTTTGGGCATTCCATGTCTTGAATCATCGCCAACTTCTTTGTTTTTATTAGCAACGTCAGTAACTATCAGTGAAGCATTATATTGATTCAATCCTCGATATATCGAATTATACACTTGATCAGTTCAAATCCCATTCATTTCTTCCTCATCAAGCTTGACGTTAGTAGATGCAAATTTATTTCCATCATCTGTATGATGGTTTTATAACCAAACAAGTACCATAGATTGGATTAGTGCCCGGTTAATGGCAATACACTCGCCCTATTACATGAAATTTGAAAAACATAACTGGCGAATTGTGGGTGTACCTCTGCCTAGCCCTTCGGGCATTACAGGCGTGATGTTCTATTATGTACAAGTACCAACTACTAAGGATCTGCAAACTCGGCTTCTCATGCCACCTTCGTGACTAAACCAATTTCGGTCCAAATGTCCACTATTAAACGGACACCTATTTATTTGCGTTGTTGTCGCCTTACAGTTAAAACAATGATCCACCCCATCGACCTTCATTGCTATTCTCAGTCACGATAATTCTACCTCTTTGGTTCATCTACCTGTTTCGTGATATATCTCGTTTAGAAGCTTCTTTGCTTGTAACGGATTTAATTTGAAATGAGAAAATAGCAACGTTCTTAGCGACATGTCCGCCTTGTTTGTCTTTCTCATGATGTGTATGTCTGACTTGTAGGATTCCTTCATCACCTTCCTGCCGTTGTCCCATGTTACTTGGAGTTACAGCATCATACATTTTCTTCTTCCATTCTCACCTATCAACCTTCATGCTATCATTTACTCGCTTCTCTTTCATAATAATTCGTTCATGTTTTCGATTTTTAGTATTGCTTGTGATATATGTTAATTATAGTGTAAGATCTGCGATTTTTGAGCATGATATTAAACAAAAACAATTTGTTACCTCAATTACATACCCAGGCAGAGCAGATTGAAATTTCTTGATAGACTGAAATGGGAAAACTTATCGAACACTCTAGTACCTTTAACCAATGTCGAAGTAATTGTTAAATTGCTTGGTAAAGTATGTCCAAGCACTAGATACAAATTCCATTAATCATAAAGTTCTCAAACATAAATAAATAATACTCTACGTTATTGGATTTTAGGAACCGAGCATTATAAGCCAACGCTCAGACTAGAATAATGGAAAATAAATATAGTCATACGCTCGAGTCGCTATCACTGGCGCTCCACTCGCAGGAAATCAAGCATGTTAACACTGTTATGTCATTTCATAGCTAACCGCGGTTTGTGGTCCACACATACCAAACAATTCACTGACACGAACTTTAAACTTGTCAATAAGGATAACTCTTTTTTTTTATAAATTGATCTGAAATTTATTGTATAAGCACTATTATGTTGACAGTATACAAGTAACATTTGGGCATTTTGAAAGAAACGATGTCTTCTATAATTTGGGATTTATCACTCTCAAGAGCTTTCATCCAAAGTGTCAATTCTCAGTTCCTTTGAACATGTTTCTTTGTTTACTCTACCTGAATTTCAAATCCAAGGTTGAAATATTGTTGCATAGTTATGTAATGACTATTTACCTACATTGGTAGGTAAATAGTGTGCATTGGCACTACCATTGACTGAGAAAACCCATTTCCCTGAGTTGACTCATACGACTTAGCTACAAGACGTCCATAAAGTTAGATAATATGTACTATCTTATATATACACATTCTTTCTTTATTTTAACACCTCTTTGCACGACAGTCATTACCCCATAAATTATAATTTATATCTTTTAAATTGTTAGAAATAATTATAACATTAGTATTCGTATCATTGCTGTCACATCTGACGTATTCTATATGTATTGACAATAATACACTATGTGGGATTTTAACGGCTGAAATAATAGCAATATGGCTATAACTGCATACCTGGCTAGACCACTTGTTTTAAACAGCTGTGTAAGGAAGCCATGGTCGTAATATATTGTGTGGATGCACCTGTTTATATTTTATATACTTTCCCTATTATTTTGCCATAACTCTAAGCAGCTAGAGTCAGGGTCAGTTGGTATTGATATAAATAAGACAAACATAAATACTTATCTTCATTACCGTGCCTGAAACTTAGCTGACCAACAATTGGGTTCAGCTCAGTCTTCTTCTGGTTGCCATTGTCACGTGTTACTTGGAGTCGGCGACTTAGCTCTTCTATTCTCCGCTGCCAAGTTGTCATTCACTCCCTTTTCATTCGTATCATCCATTGAAAAATCCATCCATCTTTTCCTTCGTCTTCCTCTCCCTCTCAATTCATCAGCTCTCATACTCTTAGTTTCTTTTTCAATTACTCCGTAGTCAGTTGAAGGAAATTTGTAAAGTTCGTAATAGTTGCTATAAAGTCATTGTGTAGTAGGTTTATAAAACTAGTCACATTAAGTATTGACAAACCTAATCATGAATGAACAAATATCTAAGTTCAATACCATTACAACATCAGACCACCTTGCTCCAAATATAAGATAAATAGAGTACCTACTCGTGACGTGAAGAAGCGTACTCATAAGTCTTGCACTCATCTGTATCAGATCGTGTTACAGTGGAATCTTTGTCCGTTGCACTGCAAAAGCAAAAATAGTACGAGGAAAACTCCTAGAGATGCAACATGCGTAAAATGTCTTGTTACTCATGTGCGAAGGCGGACTTTAATATAGCGAAATAGATCTTACAAGTTTGAGAAATGTAGGATCAGATCCAAGATAACAAAGGCTTGTGAAAAGAAACTGCATTAGTTAAGTTGGTGATTCCATACCAACAATCAAAAGAAAGAAAGTGAATTCGTGTAATATATGGGCTTCAACCTGATGCATCTTACAGGCCAATATTAAACTTAGTTTATTACAGCTACCCTCTTTCGTACCTATATCTATGAAGTATTCATGTTTGATAAGAACCATAAAGACAGATTTAAAAAGGCAGAGGATGTATATCCTCGATAGCGGCGAGATCCTCACAGGCTTACATTTAGTGACATATCGACACTACATGTTTATGCAAATAAATATTATTTCTATTTCTTTAGCAGTCTCATGAATTTATAGAGTAGACACTAAACAAAATGTGGAAGTCCCAGTCTAGTAAAGTTGGTTCGTTTGCTTTATTTAGACGCGCTGAATATTTTTACACAAAATTTATTTTCATAGATGAATCTGTTTTGAATATACGGACTTTAACCTGCTCTGACGCAGTAAATCTCTAAACAAGTATTGGTTTAGCAGAACCCGACCTCTTAGTTCCGTTGACCCATCGCTTTCAAAGTCCATGTTTGACAGCTTCTACAGCGTAACATTAATTTATCAAGTCAAGCGTGCAACGTGTAACATCAATTTATAACTGACCCAGACAAGTGTTTTAAATGCCAATCCCACGCGCCCAATCAACAATGTATACGCAAGTGTTTCTAAGAGATGCATTTCTGTTACATCTCTTTGTAAGTTAATTGACATGTCTACTAATTTGCTACCGTGTTGTTCTATTCAATTTCAAAATCAGCCTATCAAATAGTCCTCTGGTTGACAATAATTGTGTTCTTACCAGCACTTGAATACCTTTGTCATCTAGGTTATTGTGTTTCTTCTATTCAATTATTTCCAAAATCCTATCTTTCACTCGTTTTCTGCCCTTATCATCCAGTTATTTTCTTTCACCTTCTCCAGGTGGGTGACTCATTTAGTTTAGAGTGTCCCATGCCACATCTGATGATTCTACCTAAGAATTCTTCTGTTTTTGTAACTGCGTCAAACCCATGCTCATTTGATGATCAGCGGACGTTTTGTCTACTCTTGTTACCGCAGTTTCTTTGCCAGTCACTACCAGCCCTGTACCATCTCTGGTTTAATATTGCTGCTCAGTAAGGTGTCTCCGGTTCTTTCCCGGCCATTTAACCAGAAAACGTTACTAATGAATATTCATTAGTTTAGTGCGTAAAATGTGTCATCTTTAAACGGATTTTATTGACTATATATTTAATTTATTTATCGTGCGTACGTCATTTGAATCCGTATCGGGTTTTTATGTTCTGTTACATATTGGTTATTTTATCTATTTTATACTTAAATGGTTATGTTTACGTAATATGATGAAATATTTTTTAATCAAATTAGTCGCCTTAGTTTTATTAGAGTTGGTTTCGCTTATTGCCTTTACGTCTCATGTTAATTCAAAAGTAGTGATAATTTCATAAATGTTATTGTCTTATCATCTTCGTCGTCTCAGCGTGTTAAACATAACCCAAGTAAGCCGTGCATCTCATAACTTCCCTTTTGCATCAGGCAGAAATTATATTTTTTTCTTTTTACTAGCCTCATTCAAATTCATATTCATCATCTAATACGCAGTCAAAACTGCTTACAACAATTATTAAGAACAATCTCGAGACTACAAAAAGCTTATAATACTCATGGAGCTACCATTACTATATCGTTCGCATAATTGACCGCAGGAATTCATTAACGACGCGTTATCATTGTAAATATTACCGTAGCGTGTTTACGTTAAGGTTTATAATCGTAGAGTGTGGTAGTAGTGGGTTTTCCTCGAGAAGCGAAGGTGAGCGAGGGTTGGCGGCGCGTGCGTCACAGATGCAGTGAACATTGACCAACCCTTCGATTCCTTGAAATCAAGCAAGTGTGCCAACCTCGGGTTAATTAATGTTTCTATTGTGAAAAGTGTAACAGTTAGAAGTTGTTCTGACATTTTTTAGGAACTAGCTTTTATCCGCGACTTCATCTGCGTAAATGTCGGTTATCGCGGTCGCCGACAAAGTCGCTGAATAAAAAGTAGCCTATGTCCTAGCCTATTCTATGTTCTACAAAATTTAATCAAAATCGGTTCAGTGTTTTAGTCGTGAAAGCGTAACAGACTGATAGAATAACGTTTGCATTGATAATCCTACTAATATTATAAATACGAAAGTTTGTATGTATGGATGTGTGGATGTTTGTTACTCTTTCACGCAAAAACTACTGAACGGATTTGGATGAAATTTGGACCACAGTTAGTTTATAACCTGGATTAACACATAGGCTACTACTTTTTATCCCGGTAGTACGTTCCCGCGGGATATTTTCCGACCTCCTCGCGGGCGAAGCCGCTGGCAAAAGCTAGTATTAGATAAAATGAAAATATAATGAAATAAAAAAAATGCCACGTTTTTCACTATTATCTATAGTACTACTATAGATAATAGTGAAAAACGTGGCATTTTTTGTTTTCTTCGGAATATTTAATTATGTGATTACCCTTTGTGAGTAACCAGTATTTGGCTCGGAAAACCAGAAAATATTATTGGTCTCTCTTCTTCTTCGTCGTTACACTCTTGACAGAGGGGTCGTGGTCGTCATATCTGGTGTGGTGGCGAGCTTCACAATCCGTCGCCATTCCTCTCGTACTGCAGTCCTTCTCGTACATTCGTGAAGTGGACCATTAAGTGCAGTTTTGACCTGATCGGTCCAGCGCTTGGGCGACCTGCCACGAGCTCTTGTGCCTTCAACTTTTCCCTGCGCGACAAGTCGTTCCACCGATGTGTCGTCTCGGCGTGTGATGTGTCCAAAGAAAGCGAGAATACGACTTTGGACGATGGAAGAAAGACGCTGTTTGATGCCAAGTTCTTGGTGGATTGAAACGTTGGTTCGAAACTGTGTCCAGGTTATTATTGGTATATATATTGACTAGCTTCTGCCCGTGACTTCGTCCGCATCAAATATTTGCTCCCCTGACCCTTCCCGTCGCATCGCAGCCTGCCAGATTTCGTCCATTTTTTTTTTGCTGCTCCGCTCCTTTTGATCGTAGCGTGATGTTATGTAGCCTAAAGCCTTCCTCAATAAATAGGCTACCCGACTCAAAAATAATTTATCAATTCGAACCAGTACTTCCTGAGATAAGCGCGTTCCACCCCCCATTTTAGGGAAGTGGGGGGTTAGAAAGAGACAAAAAGTAGCCTATGTCACTCGCCATCACTTCAACTATCTCCATTAAAAAAATCACGTCAATTCGTCGCTCCGTTTTGTCGTGAAAGACGGACAAACAGACATCACTTTCCCGTTTATAATATTAGTATGGATTTATCCGAATCCCTAAAACAAAACGTTGATCAATGTAAATCACAGAAATATTATGAATATAGTTTCAGGGATTGATCTAGTAAGGTAGGTGCTATACATTTTTAAAGAAGGTTTAAAGTAGAAAACTCCCTATTAATACTATTCAAAAATGTATTCGTGTTAATTCAATAATTTTGCAAAATTAGAAGTGAAATCGTTTCTGGATTTTTGGAGTTATGATGACGTGTTGTTTACTAATTCTGCACGTGACTAACCGCAAAATTACCACATCAAAGCTGACTATCTACATTTTAACATATTACTTACCTACTAAATATCAATAAAAAAACACTTTTTGTTGTGTAAAAACCACTCTGCACTAATTTGTGACTAATTAGCTTTGCCAGCGGCTTCGCCCGAGTGCAGGTGGGAAATGATCCCGCGGGAACGTACTTCCGGGATATGGAAACGTACCCTATGAGGTAATCTAGGTTATAAACTATCAGTTATCTCCCGAGCCCCCGACACATGATACTTAGAGGGAACAGTGATTTAGTTTTTGTTACCTATTCACGCCTAAACAACTGAACGGATTTCAATAAAATTTGGCAAGAAGATAGATAGCATCATATAGAATAGGCACAGGCTACTTTTTGTCCTGGTAACACGTTTTCGTGAGATAATTTCCGCCAACCACGCGGGCTGAAGCTAGTTAAAAATGAATGGCTTATTAGTGCGTAGAAATTAACAAAGTGTACCAAGGGAAAGGCATACTGATATACTTAAGACATGACGAAATAATGGTGTGTTAGCCCAATAATTTTCAAATATTTTCTGCAATGGCAACCTATCAACAATTTGTTACGTCCCACTGAGGCGCTGACGCCTCACGAGTTTCATTCAAGCAGTGCCAATACGCGCTTACGTGTACTGAACTTTGCTTTATATTGATTAAACAGATGGACGATTATATGAGTCTTCTGCTGATACCCCCAAACGCTGCCTAAAATGTAGATCTTTTATACTGAACTTCGCTTGATATGGATTAAAAAACATGTAGAATTGTATTAATATGAGTTCTCTGCTAAAACTTTCAGCGAAGTTTCCTAAAATCGATCTTTTGGTCTCATATTTGAAAATCAAAAGAGACACTTGAAAATCTTTTGAC
This sequence comes from Aporophyla lueneburgensis, assembly GCA_932294355.1. Taxonomy (NCBI): domain Eukaryota; kingdom Metazoa; phylum Arthropoda; class Insecta; order Lepidoptera; family Noctuidae; genus Aporophyla; species Aporophyla lueneburgensis. The sequence goes on from OW028747.1 coordinate 28,502,984, forward strand.
TCGTCTCCATCATGAATACGACGAAAAAGAACGATCAAATCTCTTTTTAGGGTTCCGTTGCCAAATGGCAAAAAAAGGAACCCTTATAGATTCGTCATGTCTGTCTGTCCGTCTGTCTGTCTGTCTGTCTGTCCGTCCGTCCGTCCGTATGTCACAGCCACTTTTCTCCGAAACTATAAGAGCTACGCTGTTGAAACTTGGTAAGTAGATGTATTCTGTGAACCGCATCAAGATTTTCACACTAAAATAGAAAGAAAATAATAAAATTTGGGGTTCCCCATACTTAGAACTGAAACTCAAAATTTTTTTTTTCATCAAACCCATACGTGTGGGGTATCTATGAACAGGTCTTCAAAAATGGTATTGAGGTTTCTAAAATCATTTTTTTCTAAACGGAATAGTTTGCGCGAGAGACGCTTCCAAAGTGGTAAAATGTGTCCCTCCCCCCCCCCCCCCCCGTAACTTCTAAAATAAGAGAATGATAATACTCAAAAAAATATATGATGTACATAACCATGTAAACTTCCACCGAAAATTGGTTTGAACGAAATCCAGTAAGTAGTTTTTTTTTGATACGTCATAAATCGTAAACCGCAATTTACCTTTCATTCAATCAAGTCAAATATAAAAATTAAAAAAAAAATATTTAATTTCATAAGCTTAAACGTTATACATAAACCGAGGATACCTACAGGTTTGTACGGAACCCTCGGTGCGCGAGTCCGACTCGCACATGGCCGGTTTTTATTTTTTTCTCGTTAGTTATTATGATACAGATAAGCAAAACCCATGTTGAAAGCATGAATCAACAGAAAAAATTAAGAAATCAGACTAACTTACCTTGAGTGACGTCTGATGGTAATTTTGTGAACGGCTCATCCTGAAAACAATTATTCTTACAGGTAGTAGTTCACCTCCAACGGACTCGATCGCGTAGATTATTTAGAGCTATATAAAACAAAATCGTGTGATGCCTGCTCTATTTCATGTACTGTCTGTGTGACACCTGTCAAAATCACTTTCTTTAGAGTAACCAGTTAACCACCATGACCACAGTAACCAATAAGGGATGCCATTATTTGATGGGTGGGTAGCACTTTGTATCAAGTTATAAGGGAGGGAACTTAATTGTTTTCAGGATGAGCCGTTCACAAAATTACCATCAGACGTCACTTAAGGTAAGTTAGTCTGATTTCTTAATTTTGTTACACGGCTCATCCTGAAAACAATTATTCTTACAGGTAGATGTTTAGAGACAAGTAATGGCATCTCTATAGGCAATGGGGTAGGTATACTTAGTCATAATATTGGTGACTAAAAAAACAAAATATATATAAAAATAAACGACCGAGAATAATTTTAATATTTATTTATTAAATATTAAATTATACTCAGACAATTGTTAAGTAGATAGTATTTTAATGCTTTAGGCATTATTGTCATAACTTAAACTTGTTTTCAACAATTGAATAAATGTAACAAAAAAACAAAACTTAATAATCAACATTTTCTCCTTAAATGAAGGTCTTTTTTCCTCAGATTAATTTTAATTATTAAAAAAACTAGTTCGTCTTTAAAGATATTTGACTAATAAAAATCAACCAAATGTTATTAATAATTAGGTATTTATTCTAGGATAGAATTAGCAAAGGTAAGATCGGTTCTATAACTTACAATTGGTAAATTGTAGTGTTTTGCAAAAACAGCTGATGTTTCTGACCAACCAGCAGTCTTTTTAATAATATTAATTGGCACACCTAATGTTTTTGCGTTTGAAGTAGAGGCATGTCTTGTACTATGTGAAGAAAAAATATTAGTGTCAATGCCACTTTCTGTTAAATTTTCCTTAATCCAACGGCTTATAGCAGTTGAAGCTTTCTTAATTGGTTTTGTAGTTGTGATAAATAAATAAATAAGGGATATCTCCTCGGGCTTCCTCAGTCTTTTTTAAATATAATTCTAAGGTCTTGGCTGGACATATTGTCTGGTTTTCAAAATATGGCAAATGCAGGGTGGTACCTGTTTTAGTTTTGACAGAGGTTTTTTAAAATATATGAGATGTTAATAATGACAGAATTGTTAGTAAAATTAATATCCTTAATTTTAATACATACATGAGAGAGTTTGAACTCCATGTGCAGTAGTTAAAGCTAATAATGTTGCTGACTTCTTTGATAATTCTTTAATATTTAAGTTAGTAAATTTTTTTTTTTTTTTTTAAGGAAATGAAGTACTACTGTAGGATCCCACATTTCTTTATATCGAGGGAGAGAGGGCCTTTGCCTGAATGCACCCTTAAGTTATCGCTTTACATTCTCGTCCCTCCCAATTTCAGAGCTTATTAATAGCGACAGCGCTGATCGGTGGGTATTTAAGGTTGAGTAGTTACTGCCACTGTTGTATTCTCGTGAAAGAAAACCTATTGTCTGCAGAATAGTAGCTTTATAAACATTAACATTATCTGTCTGACAGTATGTCCACCACTTTTTATATGAGCAATCATATTGTTTTAGCATACCATTAGCAAGTGACCCTAACAGTACCTACAAGGAAGCTCGAGGTAGACCCCTTAATTCCCATGCTGTCCGCAGAAGTGTCCTGCCACCAGGGTAAGGTGGGAGCACAGACGATGTTGTGTGTTAAAAGGAGATGAGAGTAAGTCACTATTAGCCTTAAATATTATTGATTCAGATTTCATTAAAGATTTTGCTAAAGGAAACCATGGTTGTGAGGGCCACCAAGGAAAAACAAGAATTCCTTCAGCTTGTTTATCTATTATTTTTTGTAAACATTTTGTTATTACAGAGAAAGGTGGGAATGCATAGAAGAAGAATTTGCTCCAGTCCAAAGTAAAAACATCAATCTCAAATGCCATGGGATCTCTTTTCCAAGAAATATATTTAAACATTTAGTATTAATTCGAGTTGCAAATAAATCAATTTCAGGTATTCCAAACTGATGAGTAATTTTTTGAATGCATACTCAGCTAAGGACCATTCTGTATCATGATTTACATTCCTAGATTCTCTGTCAGCCTCCTTGTTTTCTTTGGACTTGATATAGGAAGCCGTCACCCATATGTTCCTATCCTCACACCACTGCCATAATTTTTGTGTAACAGTGTTTAAGTGTGGGAATTGGACACTGCCCATTTTGTTAATACAAGATATGGCAGTAGTATTGTCTATTCTTAGTAAAATATGAAAATTTGACATATTCTTAAATGACATAAACTGTTTAATCATATTAATTATTTTTTCTTTCTTATCAGGTGGTATTTCTGTTGTAAGATATTATGAAATTATAATAAATCCTAGGAATTTACATTGTCTTTTCGGAATTAAGTCACTCTTTTCATAGTTGAGTATAAAACCTAAACATTCCAAAATTTGTATTATATGTTGTGTTTGAGCTTTACATTATTCATATGTGTTAGCTATGCATTGAATGTCATTTAAATAAATTACTGTCACATAGCCCCAGCTCCTTACATATGACATTACAGGTTTCAAATTTTTTGTGAAAACACTGGGTGCTGTACACAATTCATAAGGAAGTGCTGTAAATTCGTACAACTGTTTATGATAAAATCTAAGGTATTATCTATCTTCTGTGGCAACTGAGACTAAAAAGTATGATTCTTTTAGATCTATAGTTGTCATAAAACAGTTTTTATATACTAATCAAGTGGAAGTTCTTAAATCTTCCATCTTAAAATGAGATGTGGAAATAAAAATTTAAGATAAACCTAAATTTACCATAGGGTTTGTGTACCAAGAATATGTTTGAAAGGTATTGTCCATCCACTGGTTCACAAGGTGTTATGGCACCCAATCTGAGTAAGTCATTAATAGACTCATTTACATTTGATTCTTCAGATTGAGAAATAATATTTGATGGAACATGAGTCTGTATTGGTGAAGAAGTGAATGGAATATGATAACCTTGGATCCAGTTGAGTATGACCACATCATTAATCCGCCAACAACTTAAATGCTTAGACAAATTGCCTGCATGTACCTGTGGTCGCGTCAGCGTCGAGCACGCTGGTAGTCCCTGTTGTGGTGGCTGGTCCGCTTCACTGGTTTTTTGGCAGGTTGTTTGTCTTCTTTGTTGGCTGAGGTGGTGCTCTTCTCTGCCCCCCACGTGGTGCAGTGTTCTTCTGCTGTGTGTTTTGTCGTGAGGGGCCAGTCCAGTTTCCCAGTCGGTTCAATGTAGGAGGCTTGGATTTTCTTAATTGTAATCCAGATCGTTCAATTTCTTCGTTGCTTTTTATTTTTTCACTTAAATGATCACCAAATAAGAATTTATTCCGGGACAAAGATTCTGCCATCTTATTAAATCCCTTTTCTAGAAGGGGTGCTATCAACTGTCTTCTGGTAATGGTGTCATTGTGGTGGAGCAATATTAATAGTTTGGCACCATCACTTAGTAACTTAATGGCATCTGGCACTTCTTGTCCGGCTAGCAAAGTAGACATGGCCTGACCTATACAAGTCAGCGCTACACCGAGCTGTTGCTGCTTGTTCTTTAATAGATCATCCCTGTTGCAAGCAGAGTCAGTCAGAGCAACTTTGATCTCCAAGTTGAGTTCTGGAGCTTCCAACAGAGGACAGTTGTCAGGGATTTTATATTTGCTTAGTCTCTTTGATTTCATCGCAGTCATTAATAATTAAATTTTCCCATCTGGATGCAATTAAATCATTGATCTTAGGACCATATTGTGGTTCCTTTGGTTTATCGGCACCTAATGCAACTAACAGTGCTTCTGGGATTGGAGCCCCTTCTCCACCTTGAACCACAACAACTGGATCTGAAATAACAACAATTTGTATGTTGTTGTGACTGTTGATGGGTGGGCATGCCTATATTAGGCTATGCCTGGTGTCTACCATGTAGTGTCACGCACATTCTGATAGATTACATCAGAAATGATATCTCGTATCAAAATCTGATCTTCGTGCGGAAGTATCTCGTACTAGCACGGATGACGGTATGAATCCTTTGACACACATCCAAGATGACCATATTGGAATCTCGTCCCATGGCTTGTTTGTGTCTGCAGTTGATGTACAAAGAGTATCTTGAACGGTTGAAGTTGATTTCTTTTCATAACCTAAAACAAGGCATACGTACTTACCAGTATTTTTTTTTTGTTTCTTCTTGTTGTTGTTCCCCGATGTTAGTAGGCATGATCAAGGGCGGACTCATCGTCTGCGATCGTTGCTGGGATCGTGATCGTTGTCGGGAACGGGACCGGGATCGCTCTCGAGAATCATGCCGGTTTTTACGTCGACGGCGGCGGCGAGAAAGTTTCTTGACTTTTTTCTTCATTTTCTCTATTTCTTTTAATAACCCGGTTTCTGTATCGGAACTGGACATTTTACACTCAAAACTACAATATTTAACTCACAATTTAATCACAGACAGGATTCTACGCGTTAACGCGAGCGCGCGAAGTTGAAAAGTGATTTTGACAGGTGTCACACAGACAGTACATGAAATAGAGCAGGCATCACACGATTTTGTTTTATATACCTAGCTCTAAATAATCTACGCGATCGAGTCCGTTGGAGGTGAACTACTACCTGTAAGAATAATTGTTTTCAGGATGAGCCGTGTAACAAAATATAATATCGAAAAACCAATTCTACACAGTCTGTAACTAAAAACTCAGGCAAGGCGAAAACAGTATGGCCAAAAACAACATTAATATAGTCTCAAAAACGTGTTTACTTTTATTTTTAAATGCAAATTCATGCCGCTACGCTATTTTGGTACTACCACGTTGCTTCTAATCTTGGCTCATCAACAAACGAAAACACGTTACGAATTTAAAACAAACAACCTCAAGAATTCCTATAAACTTTATCTGTAAGCAAATATGAACTGTTTTTGAATGTTTTTCGTTTTTCTTTTGGCACACTATAGCCCAGTAATCGCGCGAGATTCGAGAGTCGGATATTTTTAGATTTAGAATGCAAAAAAATAATTGTTATTGTACTAAAACACAGTAGCGGAACGGGGTTAGTACTAATTTAACTCTAAAGACCCGGTTTTAAGATTTATTTTTGTCTTTTAAGAATGGCTGAAATTTGGGAACTTGGACAAAACAAATTATAAACTGAACATTATAGTTTATTCACAAGAAAAACCCTAAATGGCTAAGTAGGTATTTTGTGGGTCATCCGTTTATTTACTGAAAAATACTTCTAACGTCTTCTTTTATTTTTTTTTCAATTCCAAATGAAAATATTATGATGAGTACTTACATACCTGAAATACAATCTTACCGCTGCTTCCTGCCAGGGTCGCGGATTCCTGCCAGAATCGCAGATTTTTTCAAAAGAGTAACCGTGGTCCTGGTAGAAAAATGAAGGAACACGGGTGGGTTTTAGTCAGTAAAAGTCTGACACGCCCTCCGCCCACAGCGGGCGACATCATTTGATCATTTTCCACCCAGAAAAAATAAAGAAGCTGCCTCATCCATCATTATTCGAGTTATTTGATGTTCCGTTCCGTTTTCTCAAAATCAATTAATTGAACTTTTCAGTGACAATTAGTTTTCCCAAAGACCTTATTCAACATGGTCCCGGCTGACATTCGTACATCTTCGTAAGACGTTACGGGTAGTCAGAAGTCCATAAGTTTGACAACCAGTCTTACCAAGGCGTATCGTGTTACCCAGAAGCTAGGTTCTGTAAGTCAGATAGGTAGTCGCTCTATGTAAAATATAGCATTCAGTTGCACCCAGTTAGGGTTGCCATCTCTACAATTTGGCAACCAGGACAGGACGCGTAAAAACCCCGGATTTTAGAGCCCAGAACCCGGACATGTCAACAGGTTTTTTTTCACATAGTGTAATAAAAAACATTTGGAAATGACATAAATCACCTTTTTATTTTATTTTTTACCTTTTAATTAAATTTAGTCATCTTTTATCATCATTTAAATTTTACCAAACTTCGTCGGTTGATCGCGGCGTGCGGTCACAGTGCGTGTGTCGCGAGCGGTCGAAGACTTAACATTTTTAAACCCGGACTACAATTGAAGCCCCGCCCGGACGCTCCCCGGATGCCCTCTAAGCTAGGACAAATCCGGGGAAACCCGGACGGATGGCAACCCTACACCCAGTTAGTTTGGAAGCCGGCCCTTACGTAGTTAGGAAAATGCTTAGGAGATTCATTGAATTGTACTTTCAAAAGAACATAACAGTTATCTATTAGTTATTGGGTTATTATAACTTGATCATTGTCAGTTTGCATTTCATTGATAAGATAACAATTGTGTTGTCAGTCGTGTGTCGAGTGCTTGTAATTATTATCCTTATCTACTTCTAGCATTTCTGTAATAAAAATGTAGTTGGAAACCATTCTTAAACTGAAAATATTGGCAACGCGACCAGCATGCGTAGCATGACCACCGTAGAAAGGGGTTTTGTCGACGGAAGAATAAACAAAATTACAGATTGTAGAAAGATTAAAGACAGAATTAAAGATTGTAGAAAGATTTGTACCGTTTTATGCTGGCGTAGCATGACAGTTCTAACTCTATTCTACCAAGAATAGACAAAGTTCTTTCTATTGTGGTCATGCTACGCGTGCAGCAAAACAATTTCTCTGAAATCTTCTTGAAAATTGGTCTACTAGAGTCGCGACGTGCTTGTCTACGGGAGCCGTATACCAAGGGCCCAGTAAAATAAACAATTGTATTCTTATTTTAAATCGGAAATCACTTATTAATCTGTGATTTCCTGATCACAACGATGACGTAAATCGTAAACAATTCTATGCGGGTACTTGGGATTAAATCTCCCAATGGAAAATGGAATCGAATCTCTCATTCAAGTTATTAAAAAGCGAAGGCGAGTTTCTTTTTGGCCCATCGAGGTCTCATAAAACGCTTATAAATGCACTTTAAGCAAGCATGTTGTTAAAAATAGTATTAATTATTACAAGAGCGGGGAATTCGCATGACGTGGTGAGAGGCGATCGCGGCCCGATGAACGTCATTAGGTTCAACGCACTCTCTTGATATGTCGTCGCAATCGATTAAATAAACAAGCGCGTCTGAATCGAATCGACTTGAATGTTGCAGGGCCAGCACTATTATTCCTTTGCTGGCTACTGTTACTGCTATTCGTTATCTTTACGTCTTTTTTATGAGTCCTCCTAAGCTATCCCTATTGATAGTAACCTAGGGATGTTTGAACGATGATTTGACTTTACTAGTCGTCGATTAAATAGAAACGCATGAAGTGGTCCTTGGTCATTAATCACGCAGGAAGCCTTCCAAGTAATTAAACAACAACAAAAGACAAGACAAAAACAGTAGCAATAGCAATCCAAAGAATTGGTTACGGTCACTAGGCTAATGAAGCTATTGAGCGTCTAAACACGTCCTATTGTAAGCATTTGTAGTATTCACTGCAGAGTGCAAATGTTGATGGAGGTAGTGATAGAATAGAGAGAGACCTAAGAAATGTAGGATAGATTGTTTGAGATAATAAGTAAGACAAAGTAAGGCTTACAGGAGAGAATAAAAAAGAGGAAGAGATCATGGCTGACCCTATGGACCGGGATGAGCAAAAGGAGTGCTAATCCAGTAAAGAAAACACACTGCAGTTACAATTGACTAGACTATGCAAGTTCGTGATTAGGTTAACACGCGCATAAGTAATGACTGAATAACAATGTTAACCAGTAATTACATACGCACAATTGCAAGCGATACACGCTATAATTATTTAGCAAAGTTGTAAGGCTATTTGTCAATAGTATGAAACGTAGTACGGATTACTGTTGGTGCTACTACTGTATTATTATCATCATTAGTATTCTGAACTTCACTTTCTTTGTCTGCTTACGCTTATATAATTTTGTCACATAAAGGAAAACTTGTGTCTTTAACATCGAGTCCATCATTATGTCTATATTAAATGTATATATATCTCGAAACATGTCACAAACTGTCCAACTTCTTGTTAGGACCCTTCTTTCAGAAGGATATCCTTTTATATATTCAGATTGACCTTTTGTATATAATTTTGTCAAACAAACGAAGATTTAGTCCTAACATCTTAGCCATCATTATATCTAAGTATATTAAATGTATATACATCTCAAAACATTAACTGTCCAAATTCTTGTTAGGACCCTTTCTTTTAGAAGGATATCCTTTTATATACAGATGACCTTTTGAATGGTTACTATCATTGTGTTCGATCTCTTTGGTGTAAATTTTGTAAGGATATTTTTAGCATCATGCTGATTTAACAAAAACTTCCAACGTTTTTGTGGACCTAACCTTCGAGTGATACCAATCCGGGGAACATTGACACCACTCATATACCCGTATCAATGTTTAGATACAGAAGCTTCACTATTCATTTTTAAACACGGCCAATTAAGATCATTTCTTACAATAAAGAAATGAAACCTGCACAGTAATAGAAAATATTGGACAAAAAAGATTACTTTTCAACCGACGAAAAAAAACGGAGGAGGTTATCAATTCGACGCGTATATTTTTTTTTTTTTTTTTTTTTATGTATGACCACGCATAACTTTTTACATAGTGGTCCGATTGCGACAATTCTTCTTCTATTGGAAAGGGTATACTCCCAAGGTGGTCCCATATCAATTTAGAAAACAAAATCGAACCCTAAGGGTCGGAAAACAGGGGATGATTGATTGTTCACTCACTGATTGTAATGTATAAACACGCATAACTTTATACAGCGTAGTCCGATTTTGATAATTCTTTTTGTGTTGGATACGGTATACCTTGCCAAGTATTATTAGTACATTAAAGCCACAAAAAATATAAAATAAAAACTTTTTAACAAAAAATTAAACCGCCGAAAAACTGAAAAGCATAAAATAATACTTAAACCTTAAAATTTTGAGTCGGCGCTGAAAAATCAATGAACAAGGATCACTCAAAGCGCCGACTCATAATTTTAAGGTTTAAGTATTATTTTATGCTTTTCAGTTTTTCGGCGGTTTAATTTTTTGTTAAAAAGTTTTTTATCCACTCCACTTGCTTGTAAGTCTCATTTCTCTCACTTGACTCACAGCTTATGGAAGTCAAACAATACTCAATACTGACATTGCTTGAGCAGAAACGCGTAAGCGATACCACTCCAAGTGAACTGCAACAGAATCCAATTACAAACCCTCGATATAACGCCATACATATGAAGCACGTAGACAAAGTTATTTCGAAAACAGAAAGCTTCTATGCCGCATATACGTTAGACATAGAATGGAAAGCCTGTAAAGGAAAACTTGATCCCAAATATTTATTCGTTGTCATAGGAAATGCTACAGGCGAAGTGAGAGGACATATTCGAAGTTCAAATTCTACATGGGCTAGTCGACATGCGGCTATAGCCTCTAAAATTTTCGGTAACAGTAAGCTTTGCCCTCAACCGGATCGCACCGGAAAAATCAATGAATGCTACTAGTTCAATCTGGTTATAAACACTGAGGTATTTAGGATATAAGCCGTAAACTGGGCCCATAAAAGTCGGAACCCAAGAAAGACGGTCTGCAAAATTCTAGGTCAATGAAAATGAATGCTGTCGTAAACGATCTTTAAGACAAGTTATTAAATTGGGCAATGTTCTTTAAAAGACAGCACCGCCATTTTCGGCCAGTAACCACTTATAGTCCATCGAATACTTCAGTAATCAAAAAAAGAGCTTAGCAATGGCCCTTCGTCCCGTGTTAAGTAGAACCTTTTATAGGACGTGATATTTCATGAATAATTCACGAAGCAACGAGATCAAAAGTAGATTAAAATGAGATTTGACGCAGAAGGTCGTACATTATCTCCTTTACTGTAAATAATAATACGTATTTTCGCCAATCCAAACATTTTAGAACATTTTCCTCACATCCTACGCTGTTCTATCTCTGTTACTGTTATGAAACAGTCCAACGTAATACTAATTAAGGCAAACGAGGCTCATGGGGCGATCGATGTTTACAAACAGGCAATAATTACTGGTTCTAAAAATAAGGGCGACATTATCTGGCTCGCGGTGCGGGCGAGCAAACACTCATGGGCCATTGTGGCTTGTAGGTAGTTGAGCCACGTGAAAGGAAACTGAAGGGACTTATCCTAAATAAAGAACAAGATATTTTTGAGTGTTGAAAGCTCGACGGTCAATTTATGGGCCGTGTTTGTATATCTTTTGCTTCATTTATTGTTGCGAAAATAGTAGCCTACAGTGTGTATGGATAAATAACTGTCACGTATTTTTATGAGACAGAAAGTGAGTGCATTTCTTGGTTTCGACACAGCCAAAAAGTCCGTCTCATCCAGGACTGTTAAAATATTGCCTATTTCAAGCACCTTGTCATGCCTCAGCTACCATTGGTTTCAATACCCCTAGTATAGCCGAAAAGACGGTCTCATCTAGGACTATTATTGATATGAGTTGGTTCAAAAGGGCAATATTGCCCTTTTTAATCAACTCATATCACATTTTTGCCAATTTTCTTATCCATGGTAACCCTGCGTGCATTTCCCCTTACTCCTCAAGTAATAGACCTCCCACTTGATCCCCGTTGCTGGGCGACGCCTCCTGAAGGTCCGATTAACTTGGCTTGCCAATAACCTGGCCCTCGTTTTATCTAGATTGGATTCTAAAAGATTGGAAGTAAATGGTGACGGTTTGAAGGTAAGAGCGTTCCTGAAATGTCGCGTGGAATCGTTCAGTCGTTGTTTATTCTGTTGGATTCGGTATTGAGAATCGATTTATCCTCGCTGCAAGTCAAAGACAAAAAAAATCTTCTATTCCAAGTAAACCATTACCAGGCACTTTTGAACATCAAATTTTACTATAAATAGAATTGATTCTAGGTGCCTTTTCCAAAGGGTAGTTTCGTATGGAGACGAAATGGCTAGAAACTCCATAATTACTCTTTTAAAATGTTGTACAATATTTTGTATACATTAATTATATGTGAAGACAATGAGAAGCAAGGGACCCCAGTCCCTTGCTTTCCCTTGTCACCAAATATAATTAATGTATACAAATTAATCCCCATAAAGACTGACAAAAATGTCTAAAACAAATGATAAATGATTTTATTTCTGTAAGTGGATTTGTACAAACACTTTTACAAGTAAGCATCCACTTTCATTATGCCTCATATTTTCTTCAGTTGTGTCACCAGAATTTAATATATTCCATCTATATGTTTTTTCTAAAACTGAATATGTTAAAATAACAAAGTGAAACTGATGGAGATACTTACATTAACACTTACTCAAGTTTTGAATTGACTTAGTATTGTATTTAATATATGCTCATTTAATAAAATAATTTAGTCTTGTTATGAACAGTTAAATGCAAATGAGACATTTGAAGTCGAGTTTGGTAACAAGCCCTATAACTTAAGCGTTTTAAGTGTTGTAAATTAACAATATTATGTGACAGATTGGATTTTAACTTGCAAATTATTGAATGAAATGTCAGTAGTCCAATTTGATAACCATTTTAGCTTCCGTTATGCTGCCATCGTTCTAATTTTCTTAACACGTCACGTTACTATGTGGACTCTTGAAACAGATGCCATTGTAGATGGTGAAAGATTTTAAACAAATACAGTAAAGTAAGTTTTTGCTCCATATGCGACAGCCACTAATGATAAAATTTAATCTGTAGCCATATTTTGCGATAAACCAACGAAAATGGTAGTCATTAATTTCACCCGAATTCTCACGCTGGTCAATTATGTACTTAACCATAAGATGCTGAGCATAGATACTTATCTCACGACTTTCAATGAAATCAATAAAATCCAATGATGCATATGAATCTTAAATACATATAGAAATCTATTACTATAACATCAGCAGTATGCCAAGGTTAGCTTGCAATTATTCTATATGTCCTTATGGTATTTATTTCCGCATTAAAGTCTTCACGAAGATCTCAGAACTCCTTTATGACTAGCAAGCACATCTTCATCATTGCCTGCTTGCTTTTACACAACTTACGATGTTCCATTCTTACTAGATGTAGCTGAATACGCGGTGCTGATAATAGTTGGTCTATAGTTTATTTTTATCATCTCATATAAAATATACATGCCCTTTTCTTTGCGAACTTATGAACAAAACCTTTTAAGATTTTTATATATGTTACCGGCCAAACCCGATTTTAGGATGAACTAGTTTCGCCTAGGCCAAACCAGTTCTCCCTACACGCGATAGGTCTATCTTGATGTGCGACTGTGTCACTTTACACAATCTTCTTTTCATCCAGAATGTTTGTGTGCCAAATAAAACCCACTTACTAATATACAATGTTTATTCCCGCCCAAATTCCTGCTATCTCGAGAATTTACAAATTGGAGTTTTCTGACAGGACCTTTGTACTTTGTAGTCTATGTTGAATGTTTATGTGTTCACAATCGGTCACCGCTCTTCATTTGGACGTGTCACTCTTGTTTTACGATTCGACCTCGTATTGTTGTCTAGTATTGTTCTTGTTTTCTCTATGTTTTTACATTTTATTAGGACATGACAGAAAACAATTTGTTTGTTGTTATACATCCAATGACTTGTAAATGGATGGAGTGGGTATCATTACTTCGATAGCCTCACCCTGAAAATTTACGTTAATTATAATCATTATATTCCCAAATTTAAAGTTGATATTAGTGATACAAATAACGCCAAACACGTGGATTTGAAAAAGAGACCCTTTCTTTAGAAACATTCTGACAATCTTGTGGCATTCTGAAAATTACTCTTAAAGTAATTTTATAATCAAGATTTGCCCACTCAACGCACGCTTATACACCGCAAAGTAAACGGCTCTTAGAAACAATAATTAGATTAATTGATTTGCTGGTAATGTCTTCATTAGCGTTGATGTATGGCAATGTTTGCATCCACATTGGTCAGCTTGTCCGTACAACATAGATATTACTTGTACTATACACCGGTATATTCATTGCTACACGGCGTACAAAGAGGATCGCTTATGTGAGAGACTGAAACTCATTTCCTGATTTAATTAATTGATTTGTAATCTTGCAACTGTGGGCTGAAGAGTGGGCTAGAATAATTTTGATTGGGAACGAATATTGAAAATGAAGAACACAATAATATATTTCGACACTGACAGTCGTCATGTGACTTTACCTTAATAATTCCAACACTACATTTTAATTTTATTGAACCGCATTAATACATAGTTTTCAGTTATAGATTATTTTGTATGACTCAAATTCCGCTTAATTGATATGGGAATTACCCAGGTATGGGGAAATACAGTCCAAAGTCCGCATTCGACTTAGACTAGGGTAGGCGACCCCATTATGAAGGCAGATGACTATATTTCCTAGGAACCCAATACCCATTGAACTAACATATAAATCATCATCATCATCATCAACATCATCATCATCATTTAAACCGAGAAGAGACGTCTGCGACTGCTAGTCATAGGCCTCCCCCAATATGGTGGGTTTGCCATAATCGCCACGCTTGGCAGGCGGGTTGGCGATCGCAGTATGGTGGTAAAACGCATAGAGAAGGCTGCTGCCCATTCTTTTACGACAGACCAAAATATAAATATTACAATTTAAAACCCACAAAAGGGAAAACCCAATATATTTGTTTAATAATAAATAATAACTGGACTACGTAACTTATTTAGTAAGGTATTGAATTTAATATTAATAATCTTGTGGTTACTGCAAGTGCTATGTTATTTCTTGATAGTAACTGTTTTGGTCAATCTAATGAGTTTCGAGAATTATTCGTCATTGGCTCTAAATAATAGTAAATTGTAATAATAAACATGCGATGTTTCCGCAATGCGTTGATATGAAAATGCAATTAAATCAGTATGTTATATTAATGTAAATTGATAGATTATTTACGGAAATTAAAACTATACTATTGTACTTATTTTTGGAAAATGTGTCATGAAACGGTTTCATCCTAATTTGTAATTATTTTATTCATAAAAAAAGATAATAATAATATTGTTCTTTTATAAGCTCTACTGAAAGACACAGTTAATAACAACAAGGAATCATCAGCGTCCTTTGTACCTTTAACTATTTTATTTTCTGAAAAAGTATAATTTGATTTTCAGTCTCTAAATAAAACGTTATTCGTTGGGTTACCCGTGCTTCAATAATGTTGTTTATCTCACACAGTATGTCATATCACAAATTTCACATGCATATTGGTCAGACAGTGCGTCAAGAAGAGGAAATTCTCCTTTCACCGCCACTCGGCCAGTTCCAACGCGGTCAGCGCACGCGGACCTACAAGAAATTTTGTATTTTAAGTCTTTGCAATATGGTTGTCTATTAATTAAAATGGTCTAAGCTAGTCATTAGCTCATGCTATGGTCACTGAAGAGCGTGTTTAGATATGCGAGTTAATTAACCAAATTAAATAAACAGTGCCGACTTAGTTTTTCTATCTCTTGGAATATGGAAATCTTGTGGAATTTCAAGTGTATTTCCCGTAGATTAAACCGAAAAGCCCATTAACTGCTTCAGGATTCAAGTATTTTCTGTGGCTGCGATGTGTAAAGACAAAAAAAAATTATGTATCCAAAAATCATTTGCCAACTTCAAAACCCTTAGAAACAATTAAACAGAATGTGAAAACTAATGTATTAAAGATTATAGAAAAAGATACAGAAAAAAATCTGTAAAAAGTATAGGTAAGTTAGTTTCTGGCCAGCACTAGCCACACCCACGTCTTGGTAGGGAGATCTGGCTGATTGCGATAATGTAGGAAAATCTTAGAAATCTAGGACTTGAGACCTTTATACGAGACAAGTTTGAGTGAAGCAATGGCGCAACTTGAGACACGCAAATACGTAGCCAATAATGCTAATTATTTGCGCTGGTAAGAACTACACTGAAAGGCTGAGTTGAATTGATTTATTGATAGAGATGTTCTATGCCAAAATATGCCCGAAGTTCAGATGTTTTATTTAATATCTGAAAATATTCATTCTTTCAGGGGAAGGATTGCCTGAAAACTGAATTCGGAGTTAACCTGTAAAGCCTAAAAAATACCGCTCCCGAATAAAACTATAATGCTTCGGTCGATTTTCAAGTTTCGGAAATGCGAACTATTTACGCAGTCATTTATAATAGGTGTCGCCTGGTAGTAGTGAAAATGGCCGTATTACTTTGGAAAACCCATCTCACTTTTTTTGCTTCCATTGCATATCCATTACGAGCCAGTTCCAGAAGTATTTAATTAAAGTGTTTAAAGCTGTATTCTTTAACTGTATTTTGACGCAATCACTAAATAAAGGGAATTAGTAACAAATTTTATATCTCACAACACAACACAACAATCTCACAACTTTCCAACAATTATTGTTTAAATAACATAACTTATCCAATTGTAATTGAAAGTCATTGACGAAAATTGAGGTTATAAAATGAATATCAAATGTGAAATGAAAAACACCTTTAAGGTGCTTTAAAATTAGATTTCCACGTTAAAGAATTTAAATCAAATCACTCAGTTTGTAAGTGGCACTAAAGAACTGGCATCCACAGGTTACTAGGTATCTAAACTGTACCAAAGTTATGTTTACTGACCCATCTGTTCACATTTTCAGCGTATACCTTTGGAACTCACCATACTTATTGATTAACTTTCGCCTTACTGACTGGACAGGACCACTCAATCTGTGTGTTTCTTTCCTCAAAATACCACTTCAAACACCAATCCACATGAACTGACCAAGTCTGGACTTGAGACTGTGTCTTCTGAATTGGTTTCAGCCTTTCTTCTCAGAGTAGTCAGGATATGAAATGCCGACCTCGTCTAGTTTTAAAAAGATGATTAATATGTAAATCTGTTTGTATAAACCTATTTAGAGAATAAAATAATACCTACGTTTCTGCACAAACTTATACTACTGTATCGAGTGCATCATAGCCAGTAGAGGGGGGGCATTTGCGTCACGAGACTGACGATCTAGGGCGACGGCAATTTGCCGCGTGCGATTGTTGAACTCGGACTGTGTGCACTATAGACTCTTATGGAGGCTATATATCGGCTCTAGCCGTATGCACCGCACCCTCGCACTTTTGATTGCTTACTTTTTTTTCGTTGTGTTGTTGTGTCTAGGTTTTGTCGTTTGATCCGTGGGTGTTTAGTAATTGGGATTTTGTTCTCAATTTAAACGTCAAATGACGTCCTTATTCTCTCGTCAGTTCGTGCAATCTAAAAACATCTTTGTTGATTGTTTAGTCCTTTTTTTAATTTAATTTAATTAGCTTGATTAGATTTCTGTGGTTATATTTTGAAATATTAACATAAGTAGGTCCATAACCAGTTTGCCAGTTAGACTATCTTTTCCCCAATGTCAAGGGGTTATCTTCTATTGTGAATTCTGCCACATAATACAGCAAAAGCAGTGAAAACGAGATACCAAATAGTTAAGGTAAGTGTACCATATATGCAGAACCAATGTTTTACAATTACTTCGACCGGGTTATCTGCCAATGTAAATAAGTCATTACATCGGGGCCAAATGACAGAAAATTGGTAAAATCATAACAAAGATTACATCACGATACATTGTGAGACAAATGATACCAAATAACGAACCATCGTAACAAAAAAAATATGGTCATGCATGTTCTGCAGTGATTTCTAGGGTCATGTTCTTCTGGAATCTGATGATTTAGCAGTAGCTAGCGACTATGGTACCGTAAACGATGGAACACTTAAATCATGTCCTGTAGAGGAACTTATGAACTTCATTGGCAATACAATATTCGTCGCCAAGTTCTAAGCTGGAGGTCTACCAAGCACTAAATTCGTAGATTTGGCCGAAGGTTCTGTATCACCTACTGAATGATTAGGTTGAGGCCCAAACTAAGAATGAATGACAACGCAATTATACATGTGTGCTGTCCAAAAAAAATGATGAATCGGGTTTAGGATTCATTTGGGAGTGTCGGCCGGGCCCGGGACTAAGAGAGCAGGCCCCCTGACACAGTTTAGACTGACATCAACACGCTCTGAAAAAGCAGTTATATACCCGAAG
Source organism: Aporophyla lueneburgensis (assembly GCA_932294355.1). NCBI lineage: Eukaryota > Metazoa > Arthropoda > Insecta > Lepidoptera > Noctuidae > Aporophyla > Aporophyla lueneburgensis. Next base: position 28,521,051 of record OW028747.1, read on the forward strand.
TAAAATAGAAAACTGATGCCACTAATATGTGCATTATCCAATTAATTGTAGCCATATTTTCGAACTAGAATAACACACAGCTTTGTATTGTCTTAACAATAACGCATGTATCGTTTCCTTTGTCCGCACTATTTGTACTGGCAATCAGCTGTTTATTATACCTATAGGTACCCTTATCGCACTTATGTTTTTAAACCGTTATTTTCTATAGTAAATAATGCTAGGCTACTGAACTTGCAACTAAATTATTTAAAAGAGTGTCCATGGAGTTTATTTTGCTAAGAAGAAGATCATACTTAGCTTTGTAATGGCCAGTAAGCTTCATCTTTTTGCTGTGTGAAACCTTTGACAATTCCAAACTGCCTGTGAATGCTTTGAATATAGTTACAATTCTTCTTTATCCCCTAGTAAGGTTCTTTCAAATTTGTCGTCAATATAATAGTGATGTGATGGCAAACTCTTCCAGATCCATTTTAAAGTGCAATACATCATTAAGATTCATTTCAGCAACGGTCGTCATCGGTGGTGTTTAATTTCAGTATTGTCCCTATTTTCAGGGGTACACTACATAAATACGAAAAACTTTATTCCGACAGTCACAAATACGAATTTCAAAATACCGATTTTCATAATTCCGAATGATTTAAAATTCCGAATATAACAACTCCGACTTATCATTACTCCTATTTTTATAATTCCTAAATTTCAATGTTCCTAACGTTTATAATTACTATTCTCAAAATACCGAGTTTCAGTAGATCGAATAACAAAAATTCCGACTTAACGATAATTCGAAACATCAAAAATACGAATTCCGATTATTAAAATACCGATTAATACAATTCCGAAATAAAAACACCTTGTAAAACCGAATATCAAGACAAATTACGCATAATTGCTCGTCAGAGAGAAGTGTAATATGGTGTTTAGTATGAGGAGGTAGAATTAAAGAACATGCAAGCAAGCATGCAGCTTGCAAGCAGGCATGCAGCGTGCAAGCAGACATGCAGCGTGCAAGCAGACATACAGCATGCAAGCAAGCATGCAACATACAAGCAGGCATGCAACATGCAAGCAGGCTTGCAACGTGCAAGTAGGCATGCAACATGCAAGCAGGCATGCAACATGCAAGCAGGCATACAGCAGGCAAGCAGCAAGCATTGTTTTTGTCACGGCTCCGGCGCTGCGGGGTTTGGGCGGCCTCTCGCGTGCTTATCGTCGCAGATGGCTTTAACGCACACCACCGCAGCTTCGGCTTGTTGGCCGGCTGCGCCGGTCAACCTCAGCCGCGGCGGCGGGCCTTCAAACCACCTGCTCCTCAGCTTGCGGGCCGCCCTACCCCTCCGCGCCTACGCGGGTTTAAATTACACTCTAGGGGTAGGGCAGACAAGACTGCGTGAAGTCGGTTTTGCAGCGATTCGTTTCTGTCACTAAATTTTGTAGCACAACACGTTGACTTTTAGTTTATTCGGAGTATTGAAGATCGGAATGTCGTTTTTCGGACCGATAACCCTTAGAGCATTTGATTCTTCGAACATATGAAAATCGGAAAACTAACAAATCGCATTTACGGCTTTCGGTAAAAATCAATTTCGTGATTTTTAATAATAGACATTATAACTTTTAGGTATTATGAAATTCGGACTTTTGAAAATCGGAACATCGAAATTCGGTATAAAATATTTCGGAGTATTTGGGTGTTACCCTATTTTCAGTAACAGCAATGGCTTATATTCTAAATTGTGGTCCAAGTAGATACGTCTGAATTTCATTAATATTACAATTTCTGTGGTGCCGGACGTAAAGAATTGCACCATCCCCACCATCCCATTTCTGCCCGTGTGTGCTGTAAGAGGCGACTAAGGGACTTACTAGAGAATGGGCAGTAGCGTTCTCTTTTCATATGCCACCATACTGCGATCGCCAATCCGCCTGCCAAGCGTGGCGATTATGGCAAAACCCCCCAAATTGAGGAAGGCCTATGTCCTGCAGTGGACATCTTTTGGCTGAAATGTTGATGATGATCTTTGCTTGAAGACGTCTGTTAAGACTATGCTTTGTCCAAGTCTGCCTAAACTCAAACAGCAAATGGCAATGTCAGTATCCCAGAAAATTTATATGACGCCTGCTTGCTCACATGCCACTTAAATTCTAAGTCCTATGTGACAGTACAGCAATCCTAGACAAATTGTTAGACAATGCTCGATGTTCAGAATACTGTAGCAACTGGCAGTACCCACAGAACATACCAAAGTCTAATTTTAGCCAAATAATTCCCCTTTTGTTAGACAACTTGGCTCTCAGTCAAATCCTTTTGGTTATGTCATGATGTTCCTACGTGTTCCCTTGTCATCTCTGTAGCGGTTTGATAAATAATTGGAAACTGCTTGTCTTGAGATACATTTATGATTACACCTTACACAAGGTCAATGTTAACGTGTTTTACGTTTTTTCGACGAGTTTAAAAATAAACCGTCTAAAAGTAGAATTCATAAACGATATGTGGTCTTAGTTTTTTGTTTTGGTTTACGTACTAATGATGCCGGACGTTTGTACCGTGATTGTACCGTGTGGTGCCGGACGTAAAGAATAACACCACCCAATTTCTTCCCGTGGGTGTCGTAAAAGGCAACTAAGGGACTTACTAGAGAATGGGCAGCAGCGTTCTCTATGCATTTTACCACCATACTGCGATCGCCAACCCGCCTGCCAAGCGTGGCGATTATGGCAAAGCCCCCCAAATTGGGGGAGGCCTAAGTCCAGCAGTGGACGTCTTACGGCTGTAATGATGATGATGATGACTAATGATGCTATTTTAAAAGTGTTGATATGCATTTTGGAATGACCGAATAGCTACTATTTATATGAATCAACTTAGCCTATCGCACTGTTGGACATATGCCTCTCCCATGCTGCGCCACAACACCCTGTCCTTCGCTTTCCGCATTCAGTCTGGCCCAGCCACCTTCTTGGGTTGGTCGGTCCAAATCACCCTTATGTTTATATATTTGAGAAAAATATCCTAAATTTAATTGAGCTTGCTACATTTCATCGTCATCATCATTCCCCGCCCTTATGCTACCTCTTATTTATTTGGGGTGGGCACTGCTAATTCTCTTGGTCCCTCATGAACCCTCATGTCATTATAAAAATGAAAAGGTAGCCATTTTGATTTCAAACACCGCTCTAATTCTTTTATGAACTCACTTGTACAGCCGTACCAATGAATTCTGAATTGACTTATCACCCCAAGCAATAACATTGGCACTGTAAATAGTAAAAATGCCGTAGAGCTCAGTTTACGACGTTTTTACTGCGTTTTGTCACTACGCCGGGCCATAAAAAGTGTTCAACTTAATGTTGTATAGTAGAGCAGTATTTTGAACGAAAATTACGCGAATCGCCTTTGAAATGAACACGGGGTTGCTTCTCTCATTTTGTCGGGCAAATAGATAATCTGTGCCTGAAATTTTACAAACCAAAATGGATTGGAGACCATACTTCACCATTTACATGAAAATCCCTTCTGACTACTTCATAGCTATGGAAAGTTCGTTTCTTAATCCCAGATCGTTTTCTAATCTGACATTTTAAGTCTTTTGTTTTTAGCTTTTTTAGACATGATATTGACATTATACCTGTCAAATTCGTACCTGGTTTTAAAAACTGATTTTAGTTCCTATTCAACTAAGCTGTATAATATCTAAACGATTTAAGCGTAGTAAATATAAGGCATTGCCACGAACATTTCTTGGACAAAATCTGGATTAACTTAATCAGAAACCCACCTTGTACCCTCGTCGCTACTTCAATTAAGCGTCAACTTACAAGTCTACCTGCTCGCTCTCAATAGAAATTGTTAGTTAATTGTGACCTCCGCCGCAAGACCTCCGGGCCAACACGTGACGTCTCATTGCCGCCGCGTTTCATTGACCACAGACGTTTTCCGCCTTTTTTCTCTAAACTACGAGTAAATTACTTTTTCATACTTCAAGATAATACTCTTATATGATTGGAGGAGGAGAAACACGATGAAATTCACTCTAAAGTTTTTTCAATTCTTCTTTTTCCATTGATGTTATTTCCAATAGAACGAATATCAACTTTATGATTGAACAAATTAAGTTGATTTCAGATTAGCTAGTGCTTTGAAAGTCTTTTTTTAAATCTGAACTTTACGAGGAAGTAATTAAGATGTTTTTACAGAGACCCATTTTGTTTACATGTTTAGAAATTAAATTGCGAACGCAGTGTACGTTTCTCTTTGTTTTCGGGATCGTTCAACTATCCACTATGCTCTTTCTCTCTCATGCTTACAGTCTAATGGTTATCTGGTCCTTTGGGGTGTCTCGTTTCTTGTCTAGTTTATATAGAAAAAACCTAAACTCTATAAGGTGACAGTCACATCGACGCACAAACCTATTACCCAGATTTAGTAAATGATTCGGAAAATAATGCTGTTCCATAGATTTTGACCGCGACAGGTTTTTTTTATAATACTTGACGATAAATTTCTCCCTTAGGGGGATCTAGAACACAGACACAGACAACTGAAGGAATACGGGTGGGTTTTAGTCAGTGAAAGAGAGACACGCCCTCCCGCCCCTCCTAGAGCGGGAGAAGTCATTTAATTATTATTATTATTATTTATTTATCGATTAGACAACATTGGTCCACTGGTTAGTAACGACTTATCAACTAAGGGTTAGTATTTATGAATTGGAATAAAACAGTAGGTACCTATTATATATTCATACCTGCCGCACGAGCAACCTGACAAAGTGTCTAAGTATAGGTGCATCGTGTTGTTCGGCTAGGGTTTTCAGGATACTGTTGCTGCTAGCCCTCATTCTGCCTAATAAGGATGCGGTCTTTTTCCTCATAATAGCATGGAAGTCGTCGGTTCGTGCTACAGCAAACATGCTAGACGCGCTGCAGAACCTGGGCAACCTCAACAGCATCCTGAAGCCATTATTATATTGCACACGCAGAGCATCTAGAGCCCTCCGCGTACAGTTGACCCACAAACTGCCCGTGTAGAACGCTTGACAATAAGCTTTAAACAGGGTTATTTTGACCTCGTTACTACAACGAGCGAATCTGTGAGCCAACATGTTGCATCTGGCTGCTAGTGCCCTGCGCTCACGATCAATGTCTACCCGATCTTTGAGGTCCTCAGTGACATAGTGTCCCAAGTATTTAAATTGAGTAACCCTTTTAAGTGGTTCTCCGTTGAGAGTTATTGAAGGCTCGTAAGTTATATGTTTCCCGGGAACATCAAAGATCAGGTATTCACTTTTCACTACATTATATAACAGGCCGTGAGTCGCCGCATACTTTCCACAGATGTTCAGCATCTCCCTGATTGAGCCAGCCGTTGGACCCAGCAGCACCATATCATCAGCGTAACTTAAATTATTGACGCTAGCGCCATCTATTTTACACCCAACTGGTCTGCTGCTGAGTTCAACGATCAACTCATTCAGATACAGGTTGAAGAGCTTAGGTGAGGTTAACCCCCCCTGCCTCACCCCACACTCCAACCTGTACGCTTCAGACAGAACATCTCCCCAACGAACTTGGTTTAACTGGTTAGAGTACCAGTACTGGAACAAACCCGTCAACTCAGGTGGTACACCCGCTCTCCCGAGCTTCTCCCAAAGGACATCATATGACACAAGGTCAAACGCCCTTGAGAGATCAAGGAAGCAGGCATACACCGGAGTACCTCTATCCTTATAGTATTGGACCGTCTGCTTTAGACAGAGGATAGCACTCTCAGTGGAAAGTCCAGGCCGAAACCCAAACTGTGCGTCATGTAAAGTTATCCATTTGTCAAGTTCTTTGTCAAGCAGAACGTCCAACACCTTTGCTATAATAGTGGCCAAGGATATCGGTCTGTAATTCGCCTTGTCCGATTTAATGATTTTCCACCCAAAAAAAAAGGATTTAGAATCATGTGCTGAATTCATATTTACAGATTTTTTTTGTGTCGATATGCCAGTATCGCCCTGCACTTTTATCAAATGCTTTCATGCCATGTATAACGAGAAAGTTGATTGAGGCAGGTTATGTATGAAAGGGCTTGGTCTGATAAATAGGCAACATAGTCAACATACAGTATGTATAGATCAGTTACCCAGTTGGTCTGGTTATAGCTATGGGCTCGGCCCTTGTAACTTCGGACTTAAACACTGAACTGGCAAATGTAAGCAAACTATTCCCTGTATGTCCCTAAGCATACAAGAGTGTTGTTATAAATGCCTACCTACCCTAGTTTTAATAAGTATTTTTTTCGCGAACGTCATAGCATTATGTCTGAGTGGCAACAATTGAAACGTCTTCCAAACTGACGCGTAGGTTGAATTCTAATTTATTAGGTATGACTCTGAAGACGTCTTCGTAATGCGTAGACAATTGGTTCTCAATTTGTCACGTATAGCGTCTTCTTCTGATCATTGAGCTCTGTCCTCCTGATAACTTTTACGGTAGTAATTTTTCAAATGATTTTACACAAATCATTTAACGAGAAACAAAGTTTACTAATGCTAATCTATATAAAAGCAACGTCCAGAGCGTAAATCGTAAGATACATCTTTTAAAGTTAAAATATTTAATAATGTTAATGTTTTGCGTAGCATAGATTAAGTATATTGGTAATTAATAAAAGTAGGAAGTATAACAGTAAAGGTAGATGTAAAAATCTCATTACTTTTTGGAACTAAATATGTGAAAATAAATAGTTAGTATTTATTTCTGAATCATAGTGTCCTGCCATATTGCTCAATGTATGCCATTCCAAATGCAATGATTACTAACATTATCAGTATCACCGCGAAACTAGGTCGGTCCTCGCTACGTACAGTCCAAAACATAATAAATTAAATTAAAAACGTCTCTATTCGCGCGTTGTTTATAAAAACCTTGTGTATTTAGACGCTATCGGTCAGCTTTGACGATAAATTAATACTGTTTTAATAGTTGCACCGTTATCGCGGCGGTAATGCCCGTGTAACGAGCAAGTAATCGTTTCATAATCACCTAGGGTTAACGATACACCTGCCCTAGGCCCCCGGACACGATAAAATGGCGCACCGAACGTTCACTATGAAGAATCCAGTAACTTAACAACACTTGAATAACGCTAAAGACGCAAAAATACATAGAATGAGGTCTAATAAACGTTAGAACAGCAAAAGTCCTTTTAAAAGTCGGGGGAAATGAAAGAAGTATGTATACCCACGTTGTTGTGTCTATACCTGAACAAAATGGCCGAGATATTTTATTAAAACTAGAATGAGTGTTCTTGTTGACATAATTGTCATGTCTGTCCATTCTAAATTAATAACAGTGCCAATGCCCGCTTGTTTACTAACTTCAAACTCTATGCCAAATCTTATCATAAAAAATTGTCGAATACTCTTTAATCCGTATGACGAATCGTCATAATGTTTTTTCTCTTTCGTATATAATGTTCTTTGCATCAAAACAAGCATCATTTTAAATACCCGATCCACGTGGCGAGCGCGTGTTGGAATCAATTTGATTAGAAACTAGACGCAGTAGCCACTATTTGTGAACTTAGAACCGGTATGTTGGGCCAAGAAACGATGCATTCTGTTAGAATTTAAATAATTGGAATATTGATGACGTAGAGACAGCCAATATGCAAAGTATTTACCCATTTTCGAAAGCACAAAACAGCTTACCTAGTGGATGCATATAATTTTATCTTTTTCAGTACATTTATATGCTAAAATTCTATGCTTCAAAAGAGATAAAAGCTTGAATTTTGTCCTAAATACAAGTAGTCTTTCCAAAAGCGGCAACACTAAATAGATCCGGTACACCGTACGTTATTAGTTTTTGCTCTCGTGTAACAAACTAACACCTTGGTTTTTTGTTCTGGCTATTTTTGTACTCATTGGGATTTACGTTCTACGTAGCTACAAAATTACATACCTGTATAATTCTCGTAGCCGTAGCATCGTAGGTCGTAGACCGTAGACCCATTTCGTAGACCCTATTGTGGTTACATCACTTACAATGTTGGGGTGCCGAAGAATACTTACCCAACGGAGTTGTTCCCAAAATAAATAGAACATTGGTTGATATCTCCTAGCTACAGGTATTCATGATAAAAGGCCTACAAAATAATGTTGCGGTAGATCCAAACAATATTGTTAAGAGTACAAAACAACTCGTTTATGAAGCTGGTGATACTTTTTTGTGGCTTTTCTTTGGTAAAACACTTACAGTACAAGATGACTAATCTATATCTAAGTATCGCTTTGTAATTTATTATGGCGTACAATAAAGAGTATTCTAACTATCGTGTTGAGAGAATGAGAAAAGGGAGACTAAAAAAGGTATTTTATACAAAGCATCTGACTTGTAACGTAACCTAACCTAACACCTTATTCGGCCATCCGATAACAGTTCCTCTTATAAATGTATGAGGAACACTAAAATCTCGATCAGAATCGAAGTCGCAACAAGGCAGGACCTTGCTCTCTCCGTGACCCAGATACGGGCCTAATAGTGTTTACATATTTATACGGAGTATACATACGAACGACAAATCGCTTGTTTGTTTCTTATTATCTACTGGCATAAGGGTGAGCTCGTACGTTGTAGCTTGTAAAGTTTATTGTTTTGGTATGCTTTCAAGTGATATGTTCCGTTTTCATTTTGTAGATTGATTGCTTGTTAAAACTTCTTGTTTTTGCAAGTCCTATCTCTTTGTTTCGTTATGACTGAGGTTGGAATTTATCACAATCAGCCTATAAGGTTCCCACTGCTGGAACACCAGCCTTCTCTCTGTGAGCCTCTCTACGCGGGCCCAATGCGGGTGGATGTCAGTTGTCTCCGATTTTTTGGCCTGTATACGTCGGAATCCTCAAGATGTTTTCCTTCACCATTTTGAGAGCCAAACTAAAGTACCATTAAGATACCATTTCTTGTACTCATTGTCGGCTTAGTGACACCAGCCTTATCTTAGTTGGCAGTCAAAGCAAGAGCTACTTGCACAGAAACGTGCATATAACACACAGTGAACTGTTCTACAAATTTCCCTTCTCTATGATAACCGCCCGATAAGATCTTAACACAATAACTGTACTGCCGTTGTATTTTTAGCTCGTTTCAGTCACGTGAATCCACAATGGCTCCTAGACCTATTGCTTGACCCCAGCGCACTACAGTTCAATATAAACAGAAGCCAATTTATCAACGTCCAACTCCCTTGCATTATCATTATCTACATGTCTTACAACGTTCGTTACAATTACAACATCATTACAAAATACTAGCTTATCGCTTATTTTTAGGTTATTCGTCATTTCGTTACCGGTGGTTTCATATTTTTGTTCATTGGGGCTGTCGTCTGTTGCAGTATTCATGTATTTATCTTGGCCGACGGTCAGTAACCTGGCTGCTTAATAAATTATGCTGATAAGTGTTGTGGCCGGCGCGCGGTCTGTACTCAGATTGACCGATGTTTCTGCGCATTGACAATACGCGCAAAATGAAATATAGCGGATGCTTCTCCTTCATATCATATTTATTACCGAATTCAATTAATTTAGTATCAATTTATAGACTTATCTGAGACTACCTACTCTTAATTGTCATGCGCGGTCAAAGATTTTCAAACATAATATTTTGAATGCAAATATAATCATGGATATTATTGACTAGATTAGTATTTATTTAAATAAAGAAAACAAGTACCCTTTATATTTGATTGAGGACTTTGATTATTTTAGTTGTATGAAACAAATGTGATAAAAACTATGTGAGTTTTCACTCGGAAAAAGCTTATTCATGAACAAAAGCAAAAATGAAAGTCTTTTAAGACAGTTCTACTAGTTTAATATTTAACTTTCACGTAATTACCTTATGTAAATTAGTCATGTATAATGTATTTCGGAGACTTATACCTATATTCTATATTACAGAATAGAGAAACTTCTAGAAAGTTATTATGTTATTCAAATAAACTTTACAAAGTAAATATTCTCTGGAACTTATCAAATTGTCTGAGAAAATGTAATGAAAGTTTCAAGGTCTTAATTGCTGAATTAATCAAAAGTACACAGGCGCGGCTCGATCGATAGAGGACACAAATAAGATGACTGATTTGTCGAAAAAAAAAAAATCCCTACTTGGTTTCATAATAAAGATTTTGTAGCTAGCAAGTCGTAAGAAAATAAAACGAATACGGAAGCTAGAAAGCTTAATAAAACTCTCCATGAATGCATTACACAACTATATAACAGAACTGACCATCAGATAGACCTTGAATAGGACGTAGACAACCTTGAGGCCTCTGACCTATGAAACTAACAGCTCCATAATGATCAAAGTAGTCTAACAAATGATAAAACAATATTGTTTCCTCAAGTTTTGTATCTAAAATTCATATTAAACGTATGCTTAGTCTTCGGCGTTGATTCGGCATCGAACCTATAAGTAATAATATGTTATGCAACATTTTAAGAATATGGTAAAAACGCGAATAAGAAAACCTGGAATCTTTGCCAATTACAATCATGTACCCTTGCCATAGCAGTCGCATAGCAACAATTGATGTTTGTTGAGGCAGTCCCTGAAAAGGAAGCGAAAAAGGTAATAAATAGAGTACAAGGAAAAAAAGAGAGTTACTATTAATAAGTAATCTGTAAGCAATTTAGATATAAATTAGCAACATTTATGGAAACGATAACAATAACGTCGCCTAAGAATTAGAAATCGTTTATGATTGGACAAAACCTAACTAGTTTTGAAATTGTTACGTAGTAGGCTCAGAATAAAGCTGGTGTGGTAATGTATCTGATTATGCCGAAATCAGTCAACAGTCGAGTTAGATTAACAATACCTTCTTTAAATGGAAGTAAATGAGAAGCGAACGGCTAACAAAGTAGGTTAACAAATATGTAATTCCAGTAGACCTCTATTCAAATATCAGCGCTAGGCTCCAACGCAACGTGTACAGTTGCAACTTAAAATCAAAAGAATTCATTTCACGTAATACACCAAAACATTATACGTTGGCAGGCACGTATCGGCCACATTTAAAATTATAACAAGATCACGTGGATCGCCACGACACTAATCGAAATGTTCTGTGCTGTGAGTGAATATGTATCAAGTATCGACACTATTCAAAGTTTGACCTATTCCTATCGGTATCTCTTACGTAATATTTACACACAGTGTTAGGCGTGAAACGATAAATGTTTCATACATGTCACTGTAACGGAAGCCACGATATCAACAAACCTATTGTTTCTCCCTCGCCCGCGGTTTGCTTTGCAAATAAAAATCTGCTTCCGTATTCATTTGTCATATTTGCACAAGATTAATAATTAACTGCATTATATGCATATGTAATTATTAATTACGAACCGGTTTTTGACATGACTACGTTCCCAGTTCATATTTATTTAATAAAAAAATAAACCGCCGAAAAAACTGAAAAGCAAAAAATAATAAACCTTAAAATTATGAGTCGGCGCTTTGAGTGATCTTTGTTCCTTGATTTTTCAGCGCCGACTCAAAACTTATTTTATATTTTTTGTGGCTTGAGTGTACTAATAATACTTGGCAAGGTATACCCCATCCAATGAAAAAAGAATTATCAAAATCGGACTACTCTGTATAAAGTTATGCGTGGTTATACATTACAATCAGTGAGTGAACAATCAATCATCCCCTGTTTTAAGACTCTTAGGGTTCGGTTTTGTTTTCCAAATTTATATGGGACCACCTTGGGAGTATACCCTTTCCAATGAAAATATCACAATCGGACTACCATGTACAAAGTTATGCGTGGTCATACATAAAAAAAAATATATATACGCGTCGAATTGATAACCTCCTCCTTTTTTTTTCGTCGGTTAAAAATGCGCAAAGTAGGCGCATGTGTGAAGGAAAACGTAAAAATGATGAAGGAAGCGTTTTTTATTGATTTAACTAAAATATACATATTTAATCTACTAGGTGGCCAAAAATATTATCCGTTATAGCAACTGTAATTATTTATATTATAAATACATCAATTGTCTACGTATTTGGCTCTAACACGTATCTCTTCGAACTTTTAACAGGAAAAAACACTTACAGACCCTTAATCAGCGTCCGACAGGGATCACAAGTCTGACCAATACAAACAGAGTTAATCCGTGCTTTCCTGTTTTCTTCTGGGCGTGCATACGGCCAGTCAGGTGTGATGGACTTTCACCAGGGGACGATGACGACCGATAACCGTCGATAGCTGGGGTCGCGTCTCAGCGTTCCACAGGGTAACGAACTCGCTCCTATTCTATCTTATACACATGCACTCAATTGTGCGCCTTAATGGCCTGTCGTTTGTATCGATTCACGTCGTTCTGTTGTTAAAGGGGCGATACTTATCTGTAATAGTGCTTCTAGTTACGTAGTCGAGTCTTCGATGTTAAAGGTTTTATGAAGAATGTGTTTGTTAGCGTTCGTATTGTGTATTTAACGTCTAATTGTGTTGTGGTCTTTTAATTGAATATATTGAATTACGCTGTAAAATTTTTGAATAGAAAGCGAAATTTTTACTGAAATGAGACATCTCAAGGATAAAATATTGCTACCATATAATGAATGCTAACACTAAAAGCAGTAAAACGCAGTTTCGAATATTTTGTAGTATTTGCATCACCTGATAGATAAGATATTGTATAAGCTAAATAGTCTCGTTCCAACCAGGTTTAACAATCAGGCGATATCATTTCAGTTGTGACGCTTACACACAATTATATTTCTGATTAAAATTCAACGAGACTCAGTCCAAAGGAGCCGGTCTGGTTATAAATTCGAAATGCGTAAGCCATAATTCTGATTGTTGTGTCGCTTGTAATTTACTATTATTTGAGACAGATCTAATGGACCTTTATCAACAATAGATTTGTATAAATAGCGTATTGTTTATTTGATTTTAAGTAATCAAGTCTACGCTCAACGAATTTAAAAATATATTCTTGTTGATATTCAATCTTGTGGGTATGTACTTAAAGGTATTCAGTTCCTTAAATTGCTTAGTCTAATTAAAGTACACATTCAAGTGCTCTGCAATAACTATGAACTTCAGGGCCACAAACAGTAGATTATTATGATGTACCAGTATGTCCTCTTACCGACCGGTCCTTTACAAGGCCTACTCAATCAAAAGAGGCTACACTACTATCTCAAGCGTCATCAAGGAAGTCCACACCAGGTAATAAAATTGTGAATGAAGATCCAGGGCTGAGGATAACTAGTAACCCTACATAAAAGTTAATAGTACAGTAATGTTTGCTAACAGTCCGGCTGTTGTACTGTAGCTATTTGAAGTAACTCGCTCAATTATTATAAACTAGCTTTTGCCAGCGGCTTAGCCCGCGTGGAGGTCGGAAAATATCCCGCGGGAACGTACTACCGAGATAAAAAGTAGCCTATGTCCTTTTTCAGGCTCTAAACTATCTGTGTACCATAATTTCATTTAAATCGGTTCAGTAGTTTTAGCAGGAAAGCGACACAGACAGACAGAGTTACTTTTGCATTTATAATATTAGTGTGGATTATACATTGTTATTAGTGTTATTACGCTTATCATAGGTTTATACTTGTTATACAAGAGTCTGTTTTGATCTTAATCTTACGCTGTTATGCTTTTCAGAGTTGGCTCCTTCATTTTCACATCTTACTCTCTTATTAAGATGTGGGAAATATTTAACATGTGTCATAATGAAAATACGTTTTCATTCATGTGAAACAAGTACCTGCTTTGTAAATGTTTATAAAATAATGTGTTGAACTATACTGTTATGTATTATGTATCGTATAGGGTGCATACATGTGGCCAGTACGTAGATTTCATCTCACCGAATGTATTTCTGAAGTCTAACTCGATTAACATCCTCTCTCGTATAAAATCAACCAAAAGCAAAATTGGTAACGGTAACAAGTGGAAACCTACGATAGTATCCATTGTTTGGTCTCCGTTATCAGTTCACGAGTGGACGTCAAAAGGCGAAGAGAATGCGATTAAAAATCGCAAGGACGCGGCTATTTTTAACATTTCGCTGTGCTCGAGTGAATGTCTCGGTGCGAGGTGCGTCGGTAATCGTTGCGTGAGGTACGAATCGATACGCCTTGGTAACAGCGTTGAAGAGAAAAATTTCATTGAAGGGATTTTCTGGATAGTTAGTGGTTTTATTTGATACTAGCTACTGCCCGCGACTTCGTCCGCGTGAAATTTCTTGTTCCCCCGACCCACCTAATCGCACCCCATTGTCTTCCCGCGCTATCTCTTAGCTTAGCATTCTTTCATGATGTTTATGAGCTTATAGCCTTCTTCAAGAATTTAATCAAATTCATAAAATATTTGTCCAAGTATTCTTAAATAAGTGTTCTTAAATTTTCTAACTTTCCGCGCAATTTTTTATTTTTTTTTCTTTCATAAGAACCTTCTCCTGACAATAACAAACACAAAAAAAAAGTGAAATCGGTCCAGCCGTTCACGCGTGATGGCGTGACCAAGGGAAATAGGGATTCATTTTTATATATATAGATTTGTGTTGGACTGGATTTCATATATTTTTCATACTGTCTGGTGGTTGAATCTCTTGCTTTTAGATGAGGCATTTGAACAGGTTGTTGTTTTTGAAGCTTTTTAATTGGTATGGAAATTCATTGATAGTGTCAGTTCATTACAATTTGTAGTCAAATTGGTTGTTTACTTTAACATACAAGTACCTAATAAATATAAGCAGACAAAAATAAAAACAAGACCAATTACTTCATTAACGATATATTATTTACGCACGAATTACTGGACGGCGACGATCAAATCAATGAGGGTTTTAACAAAAGCTTCCTTATTGTTAGTTTTATTACGACTATTATAATTCTGAAAACCATAAAACAATTTTATGGGAATAAATTACGGATCAATCATTTTACTTATTAAAATATTACACTTTAGACAGTTATAAAGCTAATTTGCATAATAAATTGATAGCTGTACCTGTGACAGCAGAAGCTAATAAAAATCTATTATTTAACGTTTATTACCCAAAAAATATACCACAATTTACATAGACCAATAAATACCCTGACCCTACAACGAATTCAAAAGGAATACTAAGTGGCTCCACTTCGCCAGATGTACTCATACAAGGTCAAGTTTTACTGTTCAAATTTATTATTTCCTGTGAACCGTGAAATAATTTTATATTACAATGTAAGAGCCATTGTGAACGTAAATCATATCTGCATTGTGCATCGAATGATCGCGAGAAATATAATGCGAAGGAGATCAATTCATACTAACATTATAAATGCGAATGTAATTCTGCCTGTTACTCTTCACGTCATACCACTGGACCGATCGTTATGAAGATAGGTAGCCATGGATCTGGAGAAGGATAGAGACTACTTTCAACATGGGCTTAAAAAAATAATGAAATACAAAATAATACACAGGCAAAGTATCAGCTAGAAAGAAACTAGGAGTCCCGCAAGGTGTTTTAGATCAAAGATACGCTTTCGAAACTGTAGATGACTTTAGAGGACTTCAATTGGTTCGGTTCGAGTCTCAATTATTGTTTTGTATTGTAACTTTTAGCCCTTTTGCCAAGTAAAACTGGATTACAAAACTGTAACTGAAGAGTTTAACTTATTTTAATTTAAAGGCGATTGTTCGGAAGTGTCTGATCTCCATAAACTTGTGTACAGTATTGTAATTAACGGTATTCGTGAATCTATAAATAAACGTGAAAGTCAATAAGGTTTATTGCATAAAATTCTACATTCGACGAAATTTTAAGATTAAAATAAATAATAAATAAATTGTCAATCGCGCTGAAGGAATGTTTGGCATTCGAAGTTTCCGACAAATTGGTTTCACCGCCCACACACATTTTAGTGTTTTTAAAGGTTCAGATTTTCTCACGATATTTACTTTAAGCTTCACCATTTGTGGTCATGTTAATAAGGCCAGTCACTGTGGTATGGCAGGTATATCATCCTAAATCTAACATTGAGTTTGAAAATTCTCTACGTTCCTACTACTTCTTGAAAAACTGCATCATCTTAAATTATGTGAAAACCGCTACTAGCCAGATACTTGCCTAGCTGTTATGGCAATGTGCCTTTGCTTGGTCGTTACTTTTAAGGAGGGTCATAATCGGAAGCCCTTAAACAATCAGGCTTTTATGATACGAGTCACCAACAACACCCCTTAGCAAATAATGATCAGGAGTAATGACGCCGTGTTACATAGCCGATTAATACGCCTATAACCAAAATTGACGATAGTGTCAGTGCTAAAATAACAAAGTTAGAGCGTAGAGCGCTAGTGTGATCAATCCGAGCGGTATTTACTGCTTCGTATAAATTAGTTTTATGTATTTTGGCAATAATATGCTAACTACTAACGATAACGACCTTAGTATACTTTGAGACGAATCGAACAATAATTTTGCGACTTCACTACTCAAATACTGTTAATAATTCGAGTACGCTTCATTTTCGCCTACAAAGCAAACAAGGACATCTTCCTCTTCATAAACTCCGGTGTCTTTTCGAATAGGGATAGCTACTCTAATAACCAGTATAAGTTTATCGGAACTATCCTTTTCAAATCCCATGTCAGTATTATAAGTTAAGATAAAACTCAGGACATAGACGTAATCTATGTGTGCCACCACAAATACCGCAGACTGGAAACAGAAACCCGTGCGTAATAAACTACTTAAAACTGCACTGTGTCATTTCATAGTAGCCATTAACACTAGATTTACCAGACCAGTCATTCTGGTCGTGCAATTTCAATTCAAAATTCCCATTACATATAACATTTGCTTTCCAAAATGATGTCTTGACTTTTGTAGCTATAAGTAGAGAATACATTTTATGAATTTAATGTTACTTTATATATATTAATAACAAATATATTTTTTGTTATTAATATTTATACGTTTGCACGACCAGTCAAAATGACTGGTCTGGTAAATCTAGTGTTAAAGAAGTCACCGATTGTATAGTACAAATAATAAATTCATCTGCAGTACATACGGAGGAGTTACCGAGACAAATAGATTGTCGTTTAATAGGCGGTGGACTTTGTGTCAATTTAAAATGGAGTAATGACAATGCGGTACTAAGTCTCAAATATGCGGATACGCTCCGATTTTACGAATAAGTTCTGAAGTGAGAGTAGAATAGAATCAGTTCTTGGTTATATTTTTTTGGAAGGACGATTTAGTGGTTTTTTTTACATTTGATATATGAATGTAATCCTTTTATTGCACTCTACTAAAAATATAGAAACTTCAAGTTTTGTCGGCTCTTGAAGGTCTTAGAGATATATTATTATAATGTAAACATTGTCTTGATCGACAGCACGGTGTGCAAACTCACTTACACCACTTTATGTATTCACAGACGCGTCCGTTTTACGATTGAACATGTTATGGCATTTGGTCCATAAAATTTTGATTTCAATCTCTAAATATTGTCTCGTGACTCATGGCCTGACTCGGGAATTACAATGATCAACCGCTTCCGTGATGCTCGGTTATGTAATAAAATTTCAAGGAATTGCGATTAAATACGAATACCTAAATTAATTAATTCTGGATTTGTTTAGGACGATTTATGGTGTATGCATGACTTCCAATAGGAATAAAATGCAAAGCAAATAAAATATGTTATCAAGTATTTGGATCATTTAATTTCGATAAGATTTCGTTCTAAATAAACAGTACATTTTAAATATGTTTCCAGTTCAGTTGTCTTATATTCTACGCTAGTGTCTACTGAAGCATCGAATCTTTATTGCTGAATAATCATTAAAAAAATCCGCCTTCTCCTCACATACTCAATAAAAATTAACTAATTTTTATTCTCTTGTTTGTCGACAGGCATGAAAATGACTATGTCCACGGCCCCGACGATGAGCGCACGGGTACACAGGAAAGTGATGCGGGCGCCGCATAAGCGGGCTCACCCGGGTAAGACGCAGCACCCTGGAAAATTGGTGCACGCCGGTAAAATTGCCCACCACCCGGGCAAATTGGCACATTTAGGCAAATTCGGAAAACTCGCGCACTACGCTCACAGTCACGCGCTGAGGCCGCCCGAGCCTTGCGAGAACAGTAACGACAGCGGCCTAGGACACGATGCAGTCAACAGGTAAGACCCATGTGGTTATACACACGCTTTCTTATGCAATGTTAATACTTAACTATGGTGGCCACTTGCACGGTCTTGTGGTGGCTTGTGGAGAAATAACCTCAATGACACTCCAGTCATTTTGTTCTGTCGCACTAACACGCGCTTATTTAAATGTTTCTAACTTATGTGCTTTGAAATTATGGATATTTACTTGATCTCAATGCATTGTCGAAGAAGACTGAAGCTTTTGTGACACATTCGATTAGCGTGGAGTCTCAGAAACTTCCACGTATACTCGGGTGCCTAAATAAACCTTTGCAACGTGAATGTGTTCATCATTTGCGTGATTTATGAGCATCGATATACCAAATGATAAAATTAGATCAGCTGTCGATGTAGCGTTAATATAAAATAAACTCCCACTGAAATTTTAAATATCATCTTCAAATTTAATGAGTTTGTAATGGGCTGTATGTAATGGGCTTTTTTCATGCTCATCAGCGTTTTCTCATCTTTGTCGCTAATCAGAGCATCAACTCAATCCAGTAGTTATCCTATCTTGCCCAAAAAGGTATCCGTAAAATTCAAAACGAATGTGTATTCTGAATCTGAATTTTAATCAAAAGTAGAAAAGCCTCTGTTGCAATGCTAACTGAAAGAGGACCTAAAATTATGTAAATAGGAAAACTGAAGTCTATTTAGTGTTATTTAGTAGGCTTTAAGTGAGGCAGTGGGACATTAATGGCTTAGTTTTTTATTAGTTTTTAATAATTACCTACATCATTTTGGTACACACACATATGTAATTAACTTCTGGTCAAATCATACTTGTGTGTTCATAAACTGTAAATGAAATAAATAAATTTATTTATTTCGATAAGAGAATAATCAAATCGCTTTATCCTTTGCTGCAACCACTTTAACCGTCAATGTTGTGAAACACATCTACGTCTGTGTCTCTGGTTATCTATTCGTTACCGCTTAGTCACCCAATTTGTACAGCCTCACCATCGAATAGTTTCAGGTCTATACAAATTCTTACCTATGCGACCTTCAGTTTTAGAGATAGGTTCGTACTCACGTCCGTGTGCGCGTGAGTCGCGCGTGCGAACACGTCCTTATCGATCGGTAACTACTCGATTTTATCGTTGTCGATCTCTTAAGTCTTGATGTTATCACTAACTAGATTTTTATCGGCTTGTCTATTTTAAGCAGTTCTAACAATATTGGAGATCCGTAGCTTGAGGTGTTTGAAAACATTTTTAATTTAGTCAAAGTCCATTATAACGTTACTGAACTTTAAATAAATTAAAACCGTTTTTTCGCGGATGTAGAACTAGTAACATTCATAGCCGACACTGAATTTGTACAGAGCTTTTGGAAATAACTGTCACCAGCATCGATACATATTACTTTTATTCTTGTATATAAAATTAATTATTCCGATAATATGATTGATAATGCAAACAAAAACCCCTTTAATATCAAAATTTACAATTGCCGTACAGCTTACTTCACACACCTTCAAAACAAAGTTCTTGCAAACAACACAATCAACAACCTTAAACAAGTACCAAATTATTTACCAACAAACAATTTGACAAACTGTTTTAATCCACTCATGATATAACACTCGAGTACACAACTACCCTATACATAAGTAATACGAATTACATAAGGTCGTCACTACGCAACTAACAATTTACGTAATCATAATTGCGAAAACCATACGAAATATTGAATGTAGTGTCAATGGCCGTTTTATGAGTAATGTCCCAATTTGATCGGTTATCACACTTATCACCTGCAGTGCTATTCTCTTAAAAATAATAACACCGTGAAAATTTCAGTGAAATGTTGTTTAGTCAATGGTCAGCCGTCAATTGTGTCAATTCCTAGCATATGGTGGAATGACAGCTCACGTTAAGCTCACTTTACCTTAGTTTTCACGGATTTTTTTACAGAATATACTGTTCTGTAGATGTCTTTGCAGTTTTTAGGCTGCCTTGTATCTGCCTCTAATCTGATGTCTTGAGAGTTCATGACTTATCGTAGAGTGCAATATAGTTATCAGATGTGTCTTTTGTTTAATTCTTCCCGATATCTTCTTCTAATGCTGAACCTAGTCAACACAGGAATGGGCAAAGTGCCATATAATAACGAGAAGCTATAATACTCAACATCCCTGTACGTGACAACATGGTAGTAATCAATGTGTTCTGTACCGTCACTGTGATTTTCAAATTTACAAGTAAAAGTTGTCCTTGATAGTTGAAGACTAAATTTTGCACGTAATATATGTCAACACAGGAATGGGCAAAGTGCCATATGATAAACGAGAAGCCGTAACACTCCACGTGTACATGACGACTTGGTAGCAAGCAATCAATGTCTTATAACACCATAACTATGATTTTCAAATTAACTCTTGCCTCTTCCCTTCACATTTCAACACTCAGATTGATCAAAATAATTCGTTGACCAATCATCTCTTGCTTGTCTCATTATACCACGTCGCTTTCTCGTGCGCATGTGATACCTAATATAAAGTTTTAATTGTTTTCCAAGTAAACAAGTTTTCGTTGTACGCCCATCTTATCCCTTGAAATCATTTGCATATTAATTCGATTAAACAAGTTTGCATTATATTGTAGACTAGCTTAGTCATTACATTAGCGCACATGAGGAGGTGTCTTTATATTGTAGATAAATACATGATTTGTAATTGCAATCGAAACAAAAAATGTACACAGACCGTTTTGATGAGATTTGGTCTGAAATATATACTACTGGTTTTGATTTCTGTCACCCCTTCTATCTTTTGCATGGTCTCTTTACGGATTTTATGAGTCACTTTACGTATGACTAAATGATTTTTGTACCTGTAATGTGTCAGTAAAGCAACCTACTAAAGTGCACAAATTCCTTTTACAGTATTGCACACAATGATCAGATTTGTATCAGTCCAAATCCCATCTGCTAGAGCACTGCATCACTTGTTCAGTGATCATTGTTGCCAGCCCGCAACCAATTTTACACTTAACATTGTACTCTTGATTAAATTAGTATACTAGCTCAGTCGGACCTCATCGCAAACGCACCTCACGCTAATATATTTTTAACACGTTTGGCCACACGTGCGCGTTAGTCGCCTGTCACGTTGTTTCTTCATCGCCAAGCCAATAATAACATAATAGTAATTAATATATTTCTATCTATTTATTTTCCTGTCAAGTTTTAGAAGCCTGCCGTGCTTTCTGTTTGTAGCGCAAGATATAAGCGTTAGCGCTATAGGAACATGTTTCGAACGATGATTTGTAAATTACCAACGTCGTAATGTCGTCATTGACTATATAAATACGACAAGTACCCTATATTTGAAAGATTATGTCTTCATTGCTTGAAATTAATTACACCATAGCATGACTTTTTGAAAATCACAACATCATTAGCGTAGTGAAGGTAGGTAACCTCGCAAAGGCTTGTCGGAGATATGGCAAAAGGCCGATGATGGGAATTCCTTCAATCACTTGAAATTTAACTAAAGCCGTTAATGGCGTGTGCAGATTATCGGACACTTTGGAGGAGTGGGAACACCCGGAGTTGAAAAGACGACGTGGGGATCCTGAAGCGGCTGTTAAGCTAGAATGCGACGACGCGAACGACGCGTACGCATACGGTGCGGCGGAACCCGCGACAGCACCCGCGCCGCCTGACGCCCCCACCTCTACGCTTGCGCCGACCCTACCCGCACCCTCGTACGTTGAATTTTTTCTTAGAGAACATTCTGTTCTTGAAGGTAACATTGGATCATACTCAAAATTCATTCACAATTTGGTTTTACGTCCCTAACCTGTCATTGGAAAATCAAGAAAAGGATCGTGGATACGGGTACATCCGGAGACTCCAGAGTGTCCTATTGACGATTTCATTAGAATTGACCTGTTTATACCGTCTTGGTTGACATGAATAGTGGTTCTTATAACTGGTTGCTTGAAAAGTGTCCGTTTGTGCAGTGTCACGAGCATATCCATAAATCCGCATGTTCACCGCATGTAATTGTTGCATTGTCCGTGTGTTCGTATACTGGTTTACGCACTGATGGTTTATACTTACAAACATTCTGCTAATTGTTTATTGACCTCCACACGATCATGAATACACATTCATTTGTGTTATTTTCGTATAGTGAATTCTAAAATAAGATGCCATTAAATTTTCCATTCTTTTTTGCAAATACCCTTTTTCTTAGTCACCTAATAAAATGTGTATTTGCAAAGAGGTAAAACACTAAAGTAACATTATTCAGATGTTTGTTCTTTTTTCGTGGTATTTCATAGCAATGTCGATTTTTTTTACAGAATGAGAGCGGGTTGCAGTATATCTAGTCCAAACATAGCCGAAACTCCCGGCAAAAGGTTCCAGGACCCGTACAGATCGTGCGGGAAATTGGGTAGTGGGGGTAAACTGGCCAACAAGTACCCTGGAGGGGGAAAATTAGTTGGTGCCGCTGGGAAATTAGGGGGAAAACTGGGGGGAAAGTACGGAGGTAAATTGGCACAGGCTATGGCGCGAAGAAGAGCGCTGGCAGCCATGACGCAGGGTGGCCGGCCTGGGTTGGCAGCGCCACTGTCGAACAGGTCGAGAGATGGCACCGTGGAGCTACAGATACTGTGCCAACCTGAGACACAACACAGAGCGAGGTAACTATACATATGATGAGCCTGGGTTTAGCCAGAAGCCATGTTTAACGGGTATTTATCATTTTCGTGGAACCCAAAAGGTTTCAAATATTTTTCCCTGACTCCAAAGTCCAAAATTTCCATACTTAGATGCTGATGCTTCCATAAAACCCGCGATCCGCTCAATTGTGCTTTCTAATTCCAGATATCAGACTGAAGGCAGCAGAGGCGCTGTCAAAGACAACTCAGGGAATGGTTTCCCGACTGTCAAACTAGTTGGTTACGACAAACCAGCTGTACTGCAGGTAAGATCGTCGCAAAATCTTCACCCTTTCCTACTATGTGTCCAATGATAAATCATATTTATGGAAATCAATAATTTTATTTTATTTCGTTCTCCACTGCTAAAGTTAGACCAAAGAAATCACTAAGTACAAAGCACGTTGGTAGTGTTTTGCTCCTTTACCCTTGGATGATTGCAGTTCGTAACTCATGATCATAGACCATGGCTACTTCAATTCTGTCGTATCAACATAATATTAAATACGATTAGCTATGATGGTAAAATATTAGCCAGGTGCTAAGGTGGTATTGGAGGAATGGCCTGCTATGTGTGCTCCGGATGTATATTTTACTATTGCCACTTAACACAACATCACGCTTTGTTTCCTCGAAGGCTCGGTTAGAATTGTACCTTATGTACACGCACATTTCGCCAGCTATGTTGTAACTCCCAGTGTAATTGGGGGATCGATCCTAGGATTTCATACTCAACAGTAGCTTATGCAACCACTAGATCATGAGGCAGTCAAACCGCCATTTATAAAAGCTATGTAATATAATGTGTGAAGACTACTAATCTGAGGCAATAATAAAGATGGTCCAATCTTGAAGTAACTAGTATCCTTTAGATCACTTGAAAGCAGGGCTTGAAATACCGTTAAAAATATGGTATCGTTACAGCCTTTTCATGCAGATATCGTTATCTAATAAATAACGTTACAATATTTAACGTTATATCTGGAACATTTTATCGTTAAACATATGTAACGTTAAAATCTACGCTATCGTAAATTTTATCGTTATGAGTTAGTTTTGTTACCGTCGCTCTCGTTCAATCGCAAGAGTCAGACAGCAGCGACGCTAAGACTGTGCCGTACGACTATTTGCGTGTTTAATTCTCTTTGCTATTCTGAGTCGTGCTTGTTCTTGTGAATGTTGCTTTCAAAGTGATTTAAATTTAGTTTATTACCTAACTTTGATTTAGGTAAATATCTAATTGTAAACATTTTTAGATAAATTTTTTAGCCAGTCTTTAGATTAGAAGACATGCTAAGATTGTTTACATTTAGTTAACTACCTAAACCGACGGAATGTAGACTAGGAATTATTTATCTCAGGTCTCCAGCTGTACTATACTTTTGGGACATAAAATATTGTTACGTAGATCGTAAGTCTAGAAGCATCATGCTAACTCCGTCTCAGAAAGGGGCAGTGTGACGTAAATCGAAAAGTCTAGAAACATCACGCTAATTCCATCTAAGGACAGTAAAATGGCATAAATGGCATCTAAGGGCAGTGTTGGAAACTACTAGAAATGACACGCTAACGCCATCTGTTATCGAGTAGCAAGTACTACACGAAATTGTACGTATACGCTACTGCCATCTATTGTCGAATAGTGGGATTAAACAGTTCAATGGAAGTTACTAGAAGCTTCTACGCTGTGGCAGTGTCGAATGTTCGAGAATGTTCTGCTCGGGATATAAATAGCGGATTGTCGGGCCGACAAGCAGTTCGATTTCGGAAGCGAGCGAATACGTTTCGAGTGATACAGTACAAGCGAAACAAGTGATTCCAAGTGACGTTTCTTGTAGTTGCGATATTTTTGTTTATTAAATTAAACTGTGTTGTGTGTTTTGGTAATTTGGTTTGAATTGATTTATCCCGAACCCCAGCTCGTAACATTTGGTGTCAGAAGTAAGGGATAAATTATGCCAGTTTTACCGAAGGAGGATACGGAAGGTATCCGTACCAGGAGTCAGCGCCAGCAGGAGGAGGAACTTCTAGACAGACACCTGGGGGTAATCAGCCAGCGATGGAGCCAGTCTCCCAAGCGTCTGGTGTTCCTACAGCATCACCAGCCATGGATTTTTCTGCGCTAATGGCGATGCTGCAGGAACAGGCCCGCCGACAGGAAGAACAGGCCCGCCGACAGGAAGAACAGGCCTGCCGCCTACAGGAACAGCTGCAGTAGGACAAAGAGGAGCAAGCTCGCCGGCAAGAAGAACAGGCCCGTCGACAGGAAGAACAGGCCCGCCGCCTACAGGAACAGCTGCAACAGGACAAGGAGGAGCAAGCTCGCCGACAGGAAGAACAGGCCCACCAACAGAAAGAACAGACCCGCCGCCTGCAAGAGCAGCTTCAGCGTGATAAAGAGGAGCAGGTTCTCCTTTTGAAAGATCTACACGCGACATTTGGCAAGGACATCAAAGCCATGAAGGAGACTGTTCAGGTACATGAAAATCGTATCTCCGAGGCCGAAGTCCAGATCGCTGATATAAGAAAAGCGGTTGGAGTTCTGAAAGCTGGAGATCGGACTACGGCTTCGATAGTTGCTGCACCTTCCGTGCGCGGGTTTAAAGTGCCACCCTTCGACGGAACATCTTCCTGGTCGGCATACAAAATTCAATTTGAAGCTGTCATGGAAGCAAATGGGTGGACAACAGGCCAGGCCATGACCGCGCTTACTTTGTCCCTTCGTGTCCAGGCCTTAACTGTGTTAGAGGCTCTCGGCAAAAATGTTACCTACGAGCAGCTCGTTGAGGCGTTAGAGGCCAGATATGGTGACGCGCACCCGGAACACGTTTTTCGTGCCCAGTTGAAGGATCGTGTGCAGCGCAGTGGTGAAAACCTACAGCAGTGGGCCCTGGAAATCGAAAAGCTGGTTCGAAAGGCGTACCAGACTGCGCCCGCGCTCATCGAGGGTATACTAATTCAAACCTTCATAGATGGCATACGGGACCTGGAAGTAAGGGCTGCTGTGAGACTTGGGCACCATGAAACCCTCAAGGACGCCTTGGCCCATGCGTTGGAGGTGGAGGCAGTGAGGCATGATCATCGAGCCCATCGCATCAGGGAGGTTGCGGCGTCACCTGTTCGTGACCGTGTTAGGTACAGCCCTAGATGCTACACTTGCGGAGAAAAAGGCCACCTTCGGTCAAGTTGCCCGAAGCGAAGCACAGCTAACGAAGACCAGACCCAGGAAAGAAGAGCGGCTGAGATCACCGCTCAGCAGCAGGAAAACTAATAAACGCCAGGACTGCGGGGCGGGTACTGGCTGGTGTCAAAATAGCCCCAAGAATTTCGGTCTCATAAGCCCATGATGGGAACACCCTAGTCATAAAAGGTGAAGTGAACGGAAGACCATGTAAGCTGACATTGGATACTGGAGCTTCTCGCACGCTGTCAGTTCCCAACTAGCGAATCGTTTTCTTGGGGACTTCTTCGGTAAGCATGACGGCGTAAATTTAGTAACAGCTACCGGTCAGCACATAACCGTCCGTGGTGAGAAAAAGGTGAAGTTAAAACTGGGTAACACAATCTACCGACATAAAGTCATCATGGCCGACATAGTAGACGACTGCATCCTAGGTTTGGACTTCATGCGACAGCACTGTTGTGAGATGGACGGTAATCAAGGTGTCCTCAAATGTGGGTCAAAAGAAGTCTTCATGGAAGGTGCACCATCAGGGAAAGTGTACTGCTTGAATAAAATTGTTCTTCCTCCCCGATCAGAAACAATACTTCCAGTTAGTCTTCCACATAATTCTGGGCAGAAAACCCGATGTATTCTCATTGAAGGATTGGATGAAAACCTTCCATGGAAAATTGCGCGGACCTTGGTAAAGGCAATCGACGTTGCAGCCGTACGCTTACTGAACCCAAGTGAAAAGGAGCAAGTAATCAAGAAGAGTACGTTGATGGGTTCCTGTGGGGAAATAGCTTGGATGCGTGAATGTCAATATCAGCCTTCTTAAAATAATACCCAAACTCTAAGATTTAACGTGTTAAATCTTTTAGAAGACTGTCATAAAGATTTATCAGAAGAAGAAAGAGAGAAGGCTAGGAAGATGCTACTTCAGTATGCAGACTTATTCTCCAGAAATGATGCTGACATAGGGAAGACTGGATTAGTTCAACACAAAATTAATACCGGAAATGAGTTACCAATACGACAACGACCAAGAAGATTACCAGTGGCAAGAGAAAAGGAGGTCGATACCATGATTAAAGGAATGGTAAAGGATGAAGTTATAGAGCCTTCATCTAGTCCTTGGTGTTCTCCTGTGGTCCTGGTGAAAAAGAAAGATGGCAGTATGCGCTTTTGTGTAGAGTATCGTCGATTGAATGACGTTACTAAGAAAGACAGCTATCCACTACCCCGGATCGACGACACACTGGACACGCTGTCAGGAATTAAGTGGTTTACAACGTTAGATCTAAAAAGTGGCTACTGGCAAGTGGAAATAGACCCTAAAGACAAGGAGAAAACTGCAATTTCTACGGGAAAGGGACTATGGCAGTTTAACGTCATGCCATTCGGATTGTGCAATGCTCATGCAACTTTCGAAAGGCTAATGGAGCTCGTTCTCACGGGACTAATTGGAGACGCCTGCCTTGTCTATTTAGATGACATCATCATCGTGGGCCGCACATTCGAAGACCACCTTCAGAATTTGGAACGTGTTCTATCAAAAATCCGAGGAGCCAATCTCAAGCTAAGTCCAAAAAAATGCTCATTCTTCAGACAGCAAGTAAGCTTTTTGGGGCACGTGGTTTCGAAGGAAGGAGTACAAACAGATCCAGAGAAAATCGTCGTAAAGACATTGCAGCATTTCAGCAAATACTTGCTTGGACGCAAATTCCACCTGCGAACTGACCATGCTTGCATTAAAGTGGTTGTTGCAGTTTAAGAATCCAGAAGGACAAGTGGCGAGATGGATTGAACTGCTACAAGAGTACGGCTTCGCAATTGAACATCGTAGTGGGAAGTCTCACGGTAACGCGGACGTTTTATCAAGAAGACCTTGTTCTGAAGACTGTAAGCATTGTGTCAGGCAAGAAGATAAGGAAACAGTACCTGTCAGGATGTTAAGAACGGACCTTAGTGACGAGTGGAAGGAAACCCTACGGCATGCCCAGCAGAGTGACCCAGATATTAGGCCAATTCTCGAGTGGATTAAAGCTAATGCTCCCAAACCCAAATGGTGTGATGTTGCAGCGATGAGTACCACCACAAAAAGTTATTGGGCAGAGTGCACAGTGTGTTATGGGAGCCGAGTTGCGGTCATGTCTCGTTTATGTATCTATTAGATAGATCTAGTCATGATACAGCCTTTCCAAAAATACCGACCGCAATTTTTTGCTTAGTTATTTTGATATGAATTTTTCAGTGAAAGGGTAATGACCTTAAGAAAATCTTAATTTCAAAATAACTCAAAAAATATAAGACTTATGTTTTTTTTTAGAAGTGAAAATGATGTTGCAGGATTTCACATATTTAAATATTAAATTAGAGGGTTGTAGCTTTAATTATTTAAGAGTAAGAATTTTTTCAATGAACTTCATATATGTATTTTTTTAAATAAAACTATAGCGATGTAGCATTTTATTTTTTTCTCATAATATACTCAATAATATTACTAATCATATTCTAAAATTTCACAAGCTAAAATCATGCA
Source organism: Aporophyla lueneburgensis (assembly GCA_932294355.1). Lineage (NCBI taxonomy): Eukaryota > Metazoa > Arthropoda > Insecta > Lepidoptera > Noctuidae > Aporophyla > Aporophyla lueneburgensis. Next base: position 28,549,666 of record OW028747.1, read on the forward strand.
GCAAAGGAGATAAATCGTTTCTATGTATTTAAGGAATTTCTATGAAAATAGGGTTGTCAATTTTCGTACAATTAAAATTCAAAAGTATTACTCCATGATGTCATCATCAGAAAATGTTAAAGTTTCTCCTGATGGCAGTGAAAGGGGTTCATCATCTGGTGCCATTTCCCTGGTATTACGATCTATGGAACTTAGTGGTAATTGATCATGAAACATAACATTTTCCGTTGTCGGTTTTAAAAGGGAAATTACTTTTTCGGGGAGAGTCAAATGTTTCAATTTATTTTTTCGTACTCCAAGGGACATGGCCGATATTAATGGATCTGAGGATTCTAACGCTCGATGAAACAAGTCAAGTATTGTAGTTTTACGATCTAACTTACGTGTGTGGTGCTCACGGTCGTAACGCCAAAATTTGTTCCTTGACTCACCAGCTTGTTCTGACAGCATATCAATTGGCAACGAAATGGAATCATTATGTTCGCACCATGTATCAGTATTTTGTGCAAGGTGACTGACATGTAGAACCAGTTATAATTTTCCACATACTTGGTAGCCAGATTATGGCAAAAAACTTGAAACTTTGCGGAATCTATTTCCAACCCACTTGATAATGCCACTAGAATAGTGTGTAGATCTTCGACTAGCCATTCCTTGATTCCCAAAATCTCTGCAAAGGTTTTGCGGTTGGAATCTGACAATGCAGTGCGCGCATACTGCGTGCCGTCATTCGTTGTACCTGTATTTGGTCGTACGACATCGACAAGCAAACCCATTTTTTGTCGGATTTCAGCTTGGATACGTTTTTTTCTACTTTCTACGATACCAGCTTCGGAAGAATTTTTTGCTACTCTCCATTTTTGTACGCCTGGGTCGTTTTTGTATCCTAAGTGCAGCAAAAATTCGAAGATTCTGATCCAGGCATGCAATGGGCTAAGTCCATGTAACAAAGTTTCTTTATTTATTGCCTTTTTTGTTACTAGATCAAGCTTGTTAAATTCCGTGCAGGTAGCTCCACAACATGCACACCTTAATTGCGAGCTGGTATTTGTTATTACATTAAATACCTTGCCATCTATGATCGTTAGATATAATTTTGGATCCCCAATTATAGTATTTCCGGAGGAGTTTTCTGCAAAAATCGGCGCAAGTTCTTTAATTTCTTCTTCTACACGATGTTTAACTCTCTGAATTAAGTCCCCGGTTTCTGATCGATATCGGATTTGTATTGGTCGACAATATCGAAAAGATTGAGGACTAGGATTTGCCCACAATACAAATCCATCAACTGTTTTCACACGTAATGGGATGTATGTGGTAGCAAAAAGGCATTGCTCGTCATCGCTATCATCAGCAAATATCTGCTTATAGTTAGATTGCCCAGTACTGCCATCAAAACCCCAAGAACCTTCAAAAACACAGTTAATTGTATTTAACTGTTTTTGTCTGCAGTACTCGGAAACTTTATCATCGTAAGAATCAATCATTCGGCGGAATGTGTGCATAAGCAAATCGAACAGAGGAACTTTTGCTTCTCGTTCTGATATAGAAATGTCGACATCAGGGTAACATAGTTTTTTAGCCATCTGTATTCTATAATAGGGAGGATAAATATTTGAACCTCGAGATTTGGCACCCTGTTGTATAGTTATATAGTCTTCAACAGACAAGTTTCTATCTATCATTAAACAAAGAGCTTCGTCAGCAGTATACGGTATAGCTTTAGTTTCTTGACCAGATCTAATCATATTGGCAATAGTTGTTGATTGAGTAGGAGTTTTTAGGCACTCTTTGATAACAAACTCAAAGTCACTGGCAGAAGTTTTACTTAGCTCAATACCTGTTTTATTTGATGCTAATTTCGACACTACCTTAATCAGTTTATCTATAGGTTGGTCTTCGAGTTCTTGTTCAAGAATTTTCCTTAAACGTCGCTGACTACGATTGCTTAGGTCTCCATAGTGTTGAGAAGTAGAAGGAGCATCGAGTAAACTTATAGGTTCTTTTAATGTAGACGGCAAAGCTGTTAATATTTGTATGGAACTCGTTAATTCCTGTTCTTCTGGCATCAAAACTTCTTTATTTTCTGGTATATGAGTCTCTAAACATTGTTGACGGTGTATGTCGGAAGAAATACCAAGATTAAAAATTGTCGAAAGCCAGTTTTTGTTTTTCTTCAGAAACCTTACACGATTTCGAGAACTTGCTTTATATAGTTGTTCACATCTACACAAAAATGCTGTGATAGTTTTTCTCAAGGAATGCAAGTCTCTATTGATGTAATCAGGGGTGCCTTTAGGGTACAGGGCGTTTAGTACTATGGCTTTCCTCTCAACTGGAGAAAGGTCCATAGGCCGCACTTTCGAGCCTTGTTTATAAGCTTCTCTTTCGAAAATTTTAAATAAATCTAGAGGAGTCAATGCTACGGGTCGATCGTCGTTGCATAATTATTGGTCTCCTAGCATATTAACAGGTACACCCGGAGAGTGAAGAGTACCTATATCTGCCACTCGCTGACCAACATGAGGGTTGGCGCCCTCATGCCCCTCTTGCACTAAGTTACTCGGTCGAGGCCCGAGATGACATCCCCTAACAGAACGGGTCATCTCCTGTTGAGGCAAAGTAGCGCCATGGGTCTTTGCCGGCTCCATGACGCGTCACCCCCGCTTTTCCGGACATCGTGTAAGAGTATTGGGTTTTAGCATAGCTTAACGAGGGCGCACCTTCCCAATACCACACGATGTCCATCATCAAAGAAAATTGAAAAAAAAAAATACAATCACTTTGTTGACAACCCTAAGAAAATTTAAAAAAATTAATATCTCTGGTGCAAAGCCTTTGTAGCGACTGATTATTTGTATGAATATACATGTAAATGTACAAAATATAAATACACTGAAAGAAAATGCGACCATGCAAAGGTTCGCCAGAAAAAAAAAAATTACGAAATCATATAAAAATAAAAAAAACTGCTTGTAAGAGCTTGATTAATCAGTTATGTATAGTTTAATATGTTCTTTTAGTCGTAATCTATTATACCACGAATCAGTTTATAATTAAACAATAGATAGAATGGACATAAACGTTTTTTTTGGTTTCTGTGGACTTTTCTCGATTTATTCAATTTCTCAAAAACTACTACAGATAAAGTCATGGGGATTTTTTTTAATGCAATTTTCCAAGAATATCATTCTAATGAGCATTGAAAATGGTCATGACCGCAACTCGGCTCCCATAACACACTGTGCAGTGGGAGAGCTTGGTGAACCAGGATGGTGTCTTGTGCCGAAAATGGGAAAATGCTCGAGGGAATAGCTGTCACCTGCAAATGGTAGTCCTAAAAACGAAGGTACCAGAAGTTCTACGGCTCTACCACAATGGTTCTTCAGGTGGTCATATGGGAGTAAGAAGGACTCTGTTAAAGATCCGAGAAAGGTTTTACTGGATCCATTGTCGAGAGGATGTGGAGGACTGGTGTCGCAGATGCACCAGTTGTGCAGCGGTAAAAGGACCACACACACGCAGCAGGGGTGCATTGAAAGTGTACAACGTAGGCGCCCCCTGGGAACGAATTTCCTTTTTTTTTTTTTTGTTCTTTTCTGTACCATGGCAATCTGTCCTAGAACAATAAGCCACTGAGTTGACCAACTCTATTGAGTTTGGTTATGACGTTAATTTAAATTAGTGAGCTTCTAATGATGTGGTGAAGCACTCATCTCTCTATGCGAATCTGTCGCTAAGGCTGGGGATGTCACATCTCTTAAGCCTCGTGTGCTGCTGTCCTCCTACTCCTGTCAGTGCTAGTGCTAGCTCGTTTGTATGCTGTGCAAGTCTTTTCTGGTATCTCAGGCTATGCTGACTTATTTCTTGCTTTACCGTTCGAATATTGAGGTCTAGGTACATGTATTTGTTGCTTATACTTTGGGGTATATTAAACATGTTTCTTAGCGCTTTGCTCTGAAATCTCTCTAGGATGTCGATGTTGCTCTTGCTTGCTGTGCCCCAAAGTTGAATGCCATACGTCCAGATCGGCTTAATGATAGCTTTGTAAACCAACATTTTGCTCTCGTTGCTTAGGTGGGATTGGCGACCTGTTAGCCAATATAAACTGCGCAGTTTGCTGTCGAGTTGCTTACGCTTGGTCCAGATGTGCTTCTGCCAAGTTAATCTCCGATCTAAGTGTTGACCCAAGTATTTAGCATGTTCTGCTTGCGGGATGTCTTCGTTGTACAATTTTACTGGCGGGTAGGTTTCTTTTCGGAGTGTGAAGGTCACGTGAGTGGACTTGGTTTGGTTTGCTTTTATTCTCCACTGTTTTAACCACTTCTCTATTTCATCCTGGGAACGAATAGCACTAGATGTCGCTGGGCCATTCCCCGAAAGTGAAAGTGGAAATAAATATTTCATGGTTGTCATGGATTAGTTCACCAAGTGGCCGGAAGTCTTCGCCATCCCTAATCAAGAAGCTTCAACAGTCGCTGATAAATTAGTGCACGAAGTCTTCTGTCGGTTTGGGGTACCCTTGGAAATCCACAGCGATCAAGGAAGAAATTTTGAGTCTCAAGTGTTTCAAGAAACATGTCGGGTTATGGGTACTCACAAAACCAGAACCACTTCATACCACCCACAATCTGACGGAATGGTGGAGAGATTTAATCAGACGTTGGAAAGATATCTGGCAAAAGTTGTAGCAAGCAGACAAAAGGATTGGGACAAGCACATACAACCGCTTCTTCTGTCATACCGAAGTGCAGTACACGAGAGTACAACTGTGACGCCAGCCTTCGCGAACTTTGGAAGGGGGTTAAGGTTACCAGCTGATCTAATAACCGGCATTCCCCCTGATTCACAGTGTCAGATACGCTGTCTACTACATTGTTTACGTCATTGGTAATGCCGACGGTAATGATGACGTCGGTCATCTTAGAATTATAACGAAGGACGTCGTAATGTGTGTAAATGTGTTTTGGCCCTAAGATGTAGTTTAGGTAGGTATACTTAGTAGGTAGCCGACCGACAGCGACAGTCGCACCAATTGAAGTGGTTGACTGTGAAATAACATTATTTTATTACAATAAGTTTTAAAAGAAGATAGAAATATAAAAATATCTCATTCTTCAAACGAAATTTTTTATTACATATTTATATCTAATTACAGTCGACCACATGGTAATAACATTTGGACCTTTAACTGATTTAGTGCGGGATGTTTTATAAAAATAAGAGGTCAAGATATAGGTAGGTACATAAGATGGTTATAATCGCCATGCAGTCGGCCATATAGGTAGAAAATCGGCACTGAGCTACATAAGTACCTACAGATAACAATTAAGTATTTTAAAACTTACCTTTAATTTTTTTCTACCCTCTGGCACTAAATAAGTTGAGGTGTTGTCATCATTTATTTCAAAATATCTATAGACGACATTTTTTTTCTCACGCCCCATGTTGAACTTTTCGTTATCGTTACTCAAAACACAAAAATTAAATCAGCTGTAGTAGCTAATCTAAATGGAAGTAATAATTCGCGAGCGCTAAGCGTGTCCTGTACGCGCGTCCGACGGCCGTGAGAGTTGAGACGACGACAAACGAAATGGCAACAGCGCGTCAGAGGAACGCGCGCCGCCGGCCGCCACCCGCCGTGCCACGCCCGCGCGGCCTTGGAGAAAACGGCAACGTCGCATAAAATAACCAAAATATACCGTTTACTTGTTACCGCTATTTTCACAATAACATTAAAAATACCGTTAATTTTTAACGCAATTTTTAACGTTCCTAAAATGTTATGCTACCTAATTAACGCTACCAAATCATACCGATATGCAAGTATCTCTATGGAAATACCGTTATTTAACGTTATTTTTAATGTGAATTGGTATCGTTTTCAAGCCCTGCTTGAAAGTCGAAGGTCAACATGTGCACGGCCATAAATCAATGGATAAGATCTAGTCGTGAGTGGAACGCCAATCTCGATGAACTATAGTGGTTGGCTTTACCATCGTTGTAATTGAGAAGGGTTAACAATATGGAAATTTTAATTCTGATTCATTAAAGCGTTCGTATGTTTTGTTAAATTTAGCATTCATTACGTTACATGGGTGTTTGAAGTACTTACTTTAAAAGCATCAGCAATTGAAAATGGTTTTATTGTTCAGGGCACACTGAGCAGTCCATCCCACTTACAACTTTTTTGATTAATTAACTAACATTGCAACCCCGACATAGAAAGTTTTATATAGTTAGCCCACGAGCAGTAAATATATTTTGTACTCCTTAATAGAATAACAAGTATCGCCATCATCATCTGCTTAACCTTTTCCTAACTATTTTTGGGGTCACCTTTCTGTCTAATCGGGTGTACCCGCTGCATGGACCAGTATTCTACGTTGAGCGACTGCTTATCTGATCTGCACAATTCAGTTGCTGAAGAAAACTATACCCCTTAGTAAGTCTGGTTGTAAAACTTTCACTGTATGACGACCCGTAAGGACTGCCAAATATCGACGAATGGACGCCTGGACCAACGGCTTAACATGCTTTCAGAGGCAAAGAGGTGTCTAAATTATAAACCCATTTTTTCCTCAGGTATTCATAGGCACAGACACAGGTAGAGTAGCACCGCACATGTTCTACCAAGCCTGCCGGGTGTCCGGCAAGAACTCAACGCCTTGCAAGGAGAGGAAGGATGACGGCACGGTCATCATAGAGATCGACCTGGAGCCGGCCAAGAACTGGCAAGTCACCTGCGACTGTGTTGGGATACTCAAGGTTAGTTCATACACTTGCAGAATATTGAGTTTCTTTAATTTTTACAGGGTTGAAGACCTCCTGAAAATAGTTCTTTGATCCTTTTTGTTCCAGCTAAGGTTAGCGCCTGAAAGTTAAATCTTAATTACGGGCTTTTTGGAATAGTCACCATAATTTTGTAAACTTTGTAAATAGTTCCCTTACTATGATCGGTTAATTATTTTTGTGATAAGCTACTTACAATAGCTTATGTTTGACAGTAGCGGTATTCATCAGAATCTTTTAAAACCTAGTAGTAATTCTATTTGTGTGCAAAATTAATCTAATCTCCTCAAAAGTTCCTAGTCTTTATTTAAGTATCCAATTCTTTGAATGTCATCGCTCTTCCCCACAAGTATTGTCTTTCCTACATTTACTTAGTTCCTATTGCTCTGCTGTAACAAAATTATTGATGGAAAAGAGTATCAATGGAGTTTCTCACCCGTTCTTCTCCATAGGTACCTACACTTTGGAATGGGCAACTAGCTTCATTTTTCTGACTCACCGCCACTTGAAAATTCAAAAGTGCCTGTAATTGGTTTATTTGAAATAATTGCTGCGAGTTTGAGTCTGCTAATCTCCAAAAACCTTCACCAACCTTCCAGGAACGCAACGTAGACGTGGAGCACAGATTCGGCGAGTCGCTGGGCGGCACGGGAGGCGCGGTGAGCGCGGGCGCGGCGCACATGTCGCGCGGCAAGAAGAAGTCCACGCGCTGCCGCATGGTGTTCCGCACCGACATCGTCAGCGCGGCCGGACACGTGGAGACGCTGCAAGTGTGCTCCACGCAGATTATATGCAGTGAGTCACGGCTTAGCTTACAAAATGTTCAGGTCCCTTCAGACGGTTTCTAAGGTTTATTTTTTACTAGCTTACCCGATAGACATCTTGCTGTCCAAATTCCAATAATTCATTTAAAAATCTAAAAAAAAAACACTTTCAGTTTTACTCGCGCAGTGGATTACGATCCATTCCCTCTCAAAGAGGGGGAGGCCTGTGTTCTAACAGTGGGAAAATTATAAGCTGATAATGATAAAAATACGATGTGCAGAAATGCTTGCTTACATATACGAGCAAGCAAATATGAAATCCACTTTTTTTTCTCCTCTATAATGGTTGAGTTTAGAGAGATCATAAGCAAAAACTCGATTTAAAAAAATATATGACTTGCATTAAGTAATAATTTTGTAAAGTCATTTCGAAACGACTATAAATAAACTTTTATTTTAACGGTAAATAAAGAAAACAAAGTCATGAATAATTTCGCTAATCAGACTAGATTTCAAGGTAACACAACCATTGTATAATGTTTGAACAGTAAAATATCTGGATGACCGAGCTTTGCTCGGTATTTTTTGATAAATTGTGTTTAAAATAAAAAGTTTATGTTCAAGTTGATTATCGATAAAGTTGATCATTGAAAACACGAATAAAACGACATTTTATAAAAATGAATCCTAGCTAGATCGATTTATCGCCCCCGAAACCCCCTGTATACTAAATTTCATGAAAATCGTTGGAGCCGTTTCCGAGATTCAGATTATACATATATAAGGTGTATCTATTCATACACGAAATATTTTAAGAGGTACACCTGTAGGTGGTAAAGAAGCTATAGCAACGAAAAAAAATTTTCTAAGGGTTTTTTTTTTAAATTTAATATTTATAAATTATTTGACGCACATAAGAAATATTGGCTCCTTCTTATTTTTTACGGCCCGGGACACCGCGGCCATGCTCGTGCCGTCCGGTCGCCACCCTCACAGCGTCAGGCGGGCCATTCATAGAATTTGGAGTAAAGGTTTAACGCAAAACGTCTCAAGCAGTTTTAAAATCATAATAATTACGAAAATTCAAAAACGCTTAGATTTTTTTTTTCTTTTTGCTTCTAAAGCTTCTTTACCACCTACAGGTGTACCCTTTAAAATATTTCGTGTGTAAATAGATACACCTTATATGCAAGAATTGCTCGTTTAAAGGTATAAGATACATAATGCTTCATAAATGACGATAATTCTTTGTAACTGACGAAAAAAGGAGGTTTTGAACGTGACATGTACTTTTTTTATTTCAGTTTCTATTTTCTGTGGTACTCTTTTTTTAATATACAATGGTACCTCTTCTGGGAAGATTCTGTATGAACCCATATTTTTGAAAGGTCTGAGCTCAACCGAGATTCTCAGTAGGGACAAGAATTTAATAGACCAAAAAGGTTTTAAGCGACTACTTGCTAAATACTTAAATAATCTTCTTTATAGCACAACCCCCTGGCGTCCCTGAAGTGTGTCGCAAGTCCTTGGTATCCTGCCCTGCCTCAGGAGGTCTGGAGCTGTACCTCCTCGGCAAGAACTTCCTCAAGGAGACGCGCGTGGTGTTCTGCCAGCGACAGGACGGCACGCACTGGGAGGAGGAGGTGGTTCCGGACAAGGAGTTCTTGCAGCAGGTACACCAACTTATCATATTATAGAACTTCGCCCGCGACTTAGGTCGCGTAAAATTTTGGCCCCCGACCCGTCGCGTCATATGACATCGCCCGCGCTATTAATTCACTTTTTTTTCGGCTCCTAAGTATCTTAGCGGGATGTTAAATAGCCTATCCCGCCAGAGTTGCGAGATTTGTTACCTTGGCCCTGGCATCTATATGCCACCCGTGTTCCTTCAGTTGCCTATGCAACTGAAGGAACACGGGTGGGTTTTAGTCAGTAAATGTCTGACACACCCTTCCGCTCCACCCAGGGAGACGTCATTTGATGAATTCCCATCCACAAAATTCATCATCATTCCTTTCTTTCTCAAGAATTAGGCTATCAAATGCATTTTTTTTTTAAGTACGACTGATAGTTCCTACAAACAAACTAACAGACTTTACCTCTTTATAATAAATATCTGGATGACCGAGCTTTGCTCGGTATTTTTTTGGTAAATTGTGTTTAAAATAATAAGTTTATGTTCAAGTTGATTATCGATAAAGTTGATCATTAAAACACGAATAAAACGACATTTTATAAAAATGAAAATCGTTGGAGCCGTTTCCGAGATTCAGATTATATATATATATACAAGAATTGCTCGTTTAAAGGTATAAGATGTGTTATGCTTTTAGAGGTACTTTTAAAAGTGAATGAAAAAATATCAGAATAATATAATATCAGAATAATACCGTACCCGGGTCATCCATGTAGACTTTACATAACCCCAAAAAATTATTGGAATTTCGCGGGAAATATTAACGCATCCACTTTTAATTGAGGATCACTTATGATAAATTTCGATCTTCAAGTAACATGGTATGGTTAATATTAAAATGTAAACTTGAATGACTCTTATGTTTGGGTGGATAGTTCTGAGACTGATAAAATCTAATCAGTCACGTTTTAAGATCTATTGAGAATTGATCAGATATGAGCCACGAAGGATAAAAATACTACGCCTTATTGGAGGTTATCCCTACACGAGTATGTGGCGGTATCTACATAGCCACATGTGAACTACGTATTAGTGACGTCACGTAAAATTCTGCATCGCGCAAACAGAGTTTTCCGCGTAGCAAATACCTACGACCCGACTTTACCTTCTGGAATAAACTATGATGGTGAAAACAGCATCAAAATCCATTATATTAGAAGCTAATTTACAAATAGCTACTTTGTTTTCTACTATATATATAGATAAAATAATCTTTATTAATACATTGTTCACTATTCCACCACGCTGGTACGTATAAGAGCAGCGATGGTCAATTGGTTACGGCTGTGGCTTATGAGTTGTAGGTCGTGACGAAACCGGAATATCCTAGAAATAAAAGTTCGAAGACATGTGATATTTACTAACCCACACTAGGCCTGCGTAGTGGCCCACCTCCTCAATCTGAGAGGAAGCCTGTATCTTAGCAGTGGGAACAGTATAGGCAAAAAAAAAAAGTCATTTATTCAAACTAGGCTGAGAGTACAGCACTTTTTGAACGTCAAAGTTACACAAGACAGTCCCCCCAAAACGCCCGCCCTTCGACACTTCCTAGTGCTTTAGCTGGGAAGAAGAAGTGGCGGAACAAACTCCCCAGCAGCACAGCTGTCTGTTAAGTTAGAAGAACTTGATTCTATACAATTGTAAGGAGGTAACATTAAGAGACACAAAACATTCAATTAAATGATTTGCCATGTCAGCTAGCCAACCCAATATTCTAAGAAATAAAATGAAATCTATACTCAAGCAAAAGCAAAAAATATTTTTATAATGTAAATAAAAGTACCAAAATAAAAGCCTCCTGGGATAAAGGGCGTGACAGCTTACATATGCAATGCTGAATCACGTTCACATAGCTGTTACGACCCGAGTTACTACTCGAGGCCACAAAATGATAAACTAGGATCATCGGTGTAAAAACAAATAAACAGTTAGGTAATTAACAACAATACCAACATCAAGGTCAGCAAGACGACCAGTCACCACAAGCAGCACCCGTTCACGAGCATAACGCAAAGGTCAGCCATATCATGATGACATGCCATGCCATGCCATGGCTGATTATGTCTTATGTATGTACACCATAAATACATAGGTACGACACCCATATAGTATGAATGAATGTAAATGAATGCCGTCCCTCTTCAGACGCACCTAGTGTGCTGCGTGCCGCCGTACGGCCGGGCGGACATCTCGGAGCCAGTGCGCGTGCAACTGTTCGTGCGGTCGGGCGGCAAGGCGTCCGAGCCGCACGCCTTCTACTACACGCCGCCCGCGCTCGACACCGGCCCGCAGCACTGCTCCACGCACCACGCGCAAGGTAACCATCGCCCACCGCCCACCGCCCACACGGCGCTACACACGACACGCGCTTGCAAGTGCTTGGATACACGGTTTCTTACTGTCAATAGCGTTCAAAAACATGCCAATAAAATATACACTTGTACCAACGCCAGCACAAAAAAATACAATCTGTCAAATTTCTTTAATAGATTTTCAACTTTATCGCTAAAAGCATTAGGTTCAAAGTTGCTTGGGAGAATTTTTCAGATAGCTTGATGTGCTGGCGTTCGTACAAAAAGAAAATGTTTGTGATATTCTCCAAAAAAAATATATTTTTAACACTATGCTTTCTAATAAGAGTTGATTGAAAAACGATTTTGAAAAATATAAGTAAAAATTTCAGATTAAAAAAAAATATTCTTAAATTCACCGTCGCATTGACATTAAGAAACGCGTTTTCGCATATTCATACGTTAGAACCGTCACATCCTATACAATGTCTAGATGTCCTCCATGTATGCACGAATTTATTATATAAATATTAACATGAACGCTTCTATATCTGTGTGCAATACAAAATTGCTGTCAATAGTGCAAGGCTTTTGTAAACTTGTGTTATTTCATTACTCACATTTGTGTGTATTAAACTGTAAAATGGGGGTAATTTAAAATCCAGCGATACTTAAAAGAAAAAAAAAGAAAGGAAATCAAGAATATTCTAAATAACGGTTAGTGATTTTTTTTTTGCGTTTTGAATTAGCCCCAGTTTACAGTTGTCATTTAATTCGGACAAAGTGAAGGTTATGTTTTGACAACAAAAAACTGCAATATCTGAAACACGACTGTATCAGAATCCCAAATTATATTTAATTTTGATTATTGATTTGTTTTTTTTTATTTGATTATTTTGCTACCTTTTCCTTCTTCATTCTTTCCATATACTTCTAAGTTCTTCTATACAATAATAAGTTATCTTAAAAGATTACAGTGAGCTTACTCTTAAACTCGTACACAAACACATTTCTTGATGCTTTAAGGTGGTCAAAACTATTTTATAACCCGCCCAGCAGTTTTCTAGTTTAGTTATTAGAAACGGACCGACAGACCTGGTCAGTATTATCTATATAAATCATAGTTTTAACCGTTATTTGTATTGTATAGACTTTGTCCCTGCATGTTTCATTTGTGGTCACAAATGTTGCTTGTTAAGCTATTTTTGCTTTTTATCTAATATTGCTTCTTATCATCGGAGACTAACATATACTGTAACATAAATATAAATTAATTTTACATTATAATCTGAAATCTGAAGATGCATTGCATTAAAACTGAATTTGCTTTAGAAATATTTACTATCATTTAGCTTTTCGTACGTATCGCTTACTCTTTTATGACTTATGCGATGATACATACTTGAAACGTTTATAATAATTAGCTTAACTTCAAAAATGTAGTATATGATAAAAATCAGAGCAATAATTTCATTTTTAATTATTTAATATACAAAGCAAAGTTTTGGTAAAAACTAAGTTTCATGCAACTAAACTCTAATAAGAATAAAAGCGTAAGCGACACAATCAAACTAAAATATAGAATCATTTGATTGCCTTATTGCATATATTGTAACATCATGTTGCTTGGATCTAACCACGCTTATTTACTGAAGCATGTATATAACACTGCGGTACTTAGTTATATGATTATAATACTGAAAGTTAAGATATATATTTATAGAGATATTTGGAAGAAACGACTGATGCGCGAATTGCGTACTCTTTCTTTTTTCCCTTCTGTTCAAGCTAGGTCTGTCTAGGTAGCGAGCACCGCCGACGCCCGCCGCTGCCCGCTGACCGCGCCAGCACGGTACTGACACACAACACACACACACATACATACATACACACATGCACACAGACAGACACACAAGCACAACACACCTTACAGAAAAAAACACACTGATACAATATTGTTTTAACTTACTTGTACGCACTGTCGATGTTGTTTTGTTTAATTGTAGACTGAATTTCAGCTTGTTTTGCCCTGTAAAGATTAGCAGCAGTGTTAATTGTTAAATGATGTTAGTACATACTTAAAAAAAAAAACGGGAAATAACATATTATAATTTGCTTACCTACTGTAAGTCATAATATAAATTTTTAAATTAATATATTATCAGTCAAAATTTGTCTCAAACCCATAATTCTTTAGCATATATTGACATGCCGTCGACAGTGCACTATAATCACACAAGCAAGCAAGACTCGATACAGAAATAACACACAATTAAAAAAAATATCCAAAGACGACGCAAAGTCGATGGAAAATGAACTTTATTTACTTTCATACAGAGCTCACTTGCCAGTAACACTGACCTTCGCCTAGGACAGACTGCACATCCCCCCACACTTTAGATAGTATTTATATTGCGTGCCGACCCTATGTTGTATATTTTTGTATGTTTTACTCCGACTTAACTGGTTTTTACTTATATTAATATGTGCTTGATAAAATAACATGTGAAATGTATACGTTTACTGTGGAATTTGGACCGTTTTCAATGTGCACTGGACTACCTGGACATTTTATTTTAATAAATCTACCGATATGTCTAGTTCAAAATAATCATAGTGATTGTTCTGCATTTGCAAAAAAAATAATTGCTGATAAAAAAAAATGTTCTTATTTTTTTAAATTGTAAATAAAAATGAAAGTTCCTAAGATCGCGTCCATATGTCACTTTTGTTCGGTGAATCTAAACGCGTGGTCGCACCGACAAAGGGCGGTTTCCAAATATCCAAACTAGAAGTGACAACGAACGCGTTAAATTAGCGTGACGATTGCTTTTAAATAGGACGCGGGGTAATATTTCTAAATTGATTGTACTACTAACCAGTTACTATCCTAGTAACGTGCGCTGAAAACGTTAAAGATTCGCACGGCAAAATAGCTGGAAAGTCTCTACTGTTACCAAAACCATTACCTATAAGGAGAGGCCTACACAGGTCTGTCTGTGGTCTGCGAAAGGCTCAAGAATCCTAGTGAATCGTTGGAGGACCAGCAAGCTTCGCTCGACACACCGAATTGTCGATCAATAATTCGATGTGTCATTCGAAGCTACAGTAGCGTTATCTGAATAATTTATATCTGGTTTACTTGCGTGACAACTGTAGAAATACAAATATACGAAAAGATAAGAATAAAAAAAATGTTTGATTATTTTCATGATATGAATGTTTACGTCCATCGACTCATTCATGTCTTATGATTTAATTTGGTTACATAATAAATGGATATCTCAATATTTTTCAAATAAAAAGTTTAGACAAACAAGTTTTCAAAAATAGTGTTTGGCTCTTTACATAATTTCGACATTTACATAACTTATCTTAGATATTGGATACAAGTAAATATATAATATTGAGGAGTTCATATTTAATAACAATTGCAATTTCCTCAAAAACAGTCACTAACATTTTAGTAAAAACATAACTTTTTGCGCTTATTCAAAAGAGACATACATTTCAAAATTAACAGCATTTACTGTGGAAAACACGCCTTTAGTGACCAACTGACAGTGCTAACAAAACACATGCGACACATGTCGCGAGACGTGACACGTGTCTTTTAACACGTTAGATGCGTCCATAAACTAGTTGCGTGTGTCTTTAGAAACCTTTTCAATGAGAATTCGTTCGTTGAGCTAGGTTCGCACAAGCTACAGGCGTATCTTCCGTAGGCAATGTGTCGGACCAGTTAAGTGGGAGCGCTCGTAGGGCGGGGTCGGCGCGAGTGGCCTGCCCCGGCACCCAGTAACGCGCGCGTTGTGCAGGTGGCGACGACGCGCGGCCCGTGCTGCTGTGGGGCGGCCGCATGATGCCGCCGCCCTCGCTGCCCGTGCGCAGGCCCTCCGTCATCGTGCCCGACCCGCACGAGCCGCAGGGACTCAAGAGCGAGGTATGTACCTGTTATAACTCTACAAAAAGTCTCATCAAACCAGACCAGGCCCCCTTAAAAGCCACACCCACTTCGACCCAATTAAAAAAACATTTTGGATGTCAAAAATGTTAGAGGAAAGAGAGAAGAAGGATGAAAAGAAAAGCATGATGGAAACTCATGAAAAAAGCTGTGTAAGTTTAAATTCTATCCCGGATGTTAACAATCCATAGCGAGGAAAACCTTCCCTTTAAAGGCACAGTCGTCAAACACTTGGTTTGTATCTGACAGGAACTATTCGAAAAGAGAAAATACAGTTATTTAATGGACTTCCATAGGGCTGCAACTTGAAAAACATGTTTAGTTTAAAGTGTAAAAAATGAAACATTATTTGACCACCTCCCTGCTTTATTCTACCTAGACTTTAGCCATGGGAAAATAACTTAGAGAAATGAATTTAAGCGTATCATTAGCTAACATAACTTGTCATAACAAGTTGTCATAAGTCCATAGACTTCATGGACTTTTTCGGCCGTGTTTCACCATAGGAACCTACTCAGCTTTGTATAGGGCAACTTCAACTTCATCTTTCTGACTGAGCGTCTGCGGACGATACAAAAGTGCCTGTAAATGATTTAATGAAATAAAAGACGCGTATGTAAGAGTACACTCTTATTCCGCCAGTTATGTTCAAGGACCATGTAGACTATATACGTATAATACGCCCCAAAGCTGCAACAGCGTTAACGCGTTATACAGATTGCGTTACACGCGTTATACATACAATCACGCCTTTTTCCCATGGGGGTAGGCAGAAACCACGAAACGCCACCTTCTACGATCTCTACACACTCCTTTTGCCTCTTTAAGGTTCATACAATTGGTCATACACACACGCCGGTTGCGAGTACTACGCACCTGACCTTTCTGAAGAACATCACCAATAAGGTCACTATATGTCCTCCTAGGGCGTCCCCTCCCGGTGTTTCCACTCACATCTGCCTTGTAAACACCTTTTGTGAGTCGTCCTTCATTCATCCTCTCAACATGACCAAACTATCTAAGCATACTTTTTTCAATTTTAACAATACGTAACATGATATTTATCACACGATGAAACAAATTCGCCTAGTTGTGTTACATAATTTCGGAGTAGATGACGAACAAGAGTTTCGCTTCTATGCGAAAAAATATTTCTTTTCAATGCCTATAGACGATAAAGGTTCATAAAAACTCTTTTCTCTATCAGATCACAGACGAATCCAGCCAGCACTCGATGGCAGACGGCGGTGAATCGTCGTGTGGTGCAGACGGACCTGATAAACCATTGAACATGTCCGATGAACTGAATATTGTGGACCTCAGGCTCAAGTCTGAGATGTCCCGGGACTCGCAGAGCCAGGTACGTAGTGTTTTCTCCTTAAAGACTTGTAACAGTAAGAGTAAGACTTCAACATTAATATACTGGAAAAATCTGCAGCAGTATATACATTTTAACTTTAATCATATAACTTGAAAAATACTTTCTTTAAGTCGACTAGAATAACTGCCCATAGTAATACCAGTATTAACAATATTTTTATTCACTCACCTTTCAGCCAAATCTTGATAAAAAACAAAACTGCTGACCTTTGTGGATTATCAGTACATACAAAGTCCTTAATATATAAACATTTGGTTATTTGACCCTTTTTAGAAATTGTTTTAACCCTCGTATTGCATCTCGTGTATTTCCTGATCTGATGATAATTACAAAGTGATTCTACTGTTCAAATCTGGCAGTACAACTCATCCCAAGAATTTTCGACCTATTTCGATATTACCTGTGTTGAACAAAATCTTTGAAAAAAAATCAATAAACATAATTTACTTCATCTGAAACAGTTTGGTTTTACAAAGGGTCTGGAATTACTGAAAAGCATATTCAATATCTGGGGGAGTCGCAATATGCTCGTGGCATTTTCTACGACTTGTCGAATGCATTCGATTGCGTTTACTTAATACAATTATGATACACTCATCAGAAAACTGTACCACTATAGTTTGAGGGGCATACCGGGCTCTACCTTCTTATATGAACAACATAATTCAGAGGGTTGATGTTAATGACTAGAGATCTGCAAAATATGCGGTCACCGTGGCGTTCCGCAGGGATAATTTCTTGGTCCTTTCTTGTTTCTGATTTATATAAATAAATGAGTTAGCTTATTACATATGCTATTATAACAAGATTTTATTATTCGTAGATGTAACTACCATCATTTTTAAAATCAAACGTTAGTTACCTTTATAACTTCTAGTAGATAGTTAAATAAAATGTTTTGCATATTATCTGTCAACCAGGTCGGCTTCGTAAGTGGATACGAGAACATCAAACTCTCTCCAGGCACTCCTGCGCAGAGCGAGCCTCCCTCCCCACTCGCGTCCTTCACGCAACAGCTACAAGCCATACAGAACCAGGTGCAGACTGACAAGATGGTGGAAACCGTCACCGCCGCCATCTTTAACAACGAGGACAACGCGCCGCAGATCTACCCCACCATTATGCAACCTATTGACCCCATGAGACAGCTCATCTCATCTAAGAGTGTGGATCCCTTGGAGACAGACATGAAACTCAACCCTGAACTCATGATCACTGATACCACCATGCAGCAAAACGAGCAAAGACTGATAGTGTACAACCAGATGCAGAGCAGACAGGAGGAGAGCTTCAACCCTTTCGGAGCCATCACGAAGCTGGAGATGGGCACCAGTCAGATAGAACAGCGTCTGGCGCAGCAGTCGGCGCACATGGAGGCGCTCGTGGAGGACGCCATGAAGGCCACGGCCGCCATCCTGCCCGACAACACCAAGCTGGACGAGCTGGTCAACTCGCGCGTGGACGACCATCTGTCTGCCACCGCGGCGTCCCCGGCCGGCGCCTCGCACGCCTCCGACATCCTGCTGAGCCCCAACGCGGCCGTGGCGGCCAGGAACTCCGCCACCGAGCTCCTGCCGCCCATGCCGGCCTCCGCCATCTCGCCCGAGGTCATCCTCAACCCGCAGGTGTCGCCCAGCATGCTGTGCGACGGCCCGCAGCGCATCGTGATGCCGGCCGGGCCCTCGCAGGACGAGCTCATGATGATGCAGGACCAGGTGCAGATGACGTCCGTCAAGACTCCGCCCGCCGCCGTCAAGTCCATGATACTGAACGCGGCGGCAGAGATCCTCACGTCCGACACCACCATGAACGCGTTAGTGACGTCAGCGATCAACACCGCCAATATTTTGAGTACGGAGAGTGCTGCAGGATCAGGAGGTATGCAGACGACTGACTCTGCCCAACCGCCCGCGGAACCCGCTGGCGAAACTCCTCTAGTAGCCATGTCTCAAGCTGTATCTCAGGCTGTGACCCAGGCTGTGTCTCAGGCTGTATCCCAAGCCGTGTCCCAGGCCGTGACCCAGGAGATGACGGCTCCAGTACAAGGACTCACGGACATGAGCGACCAAGACCTACTCTCGTACATTAACCCAAGCACTTTCGATCAAGGTGAGTACATGGATGTATATTACAACTAGTCAGACAGCCGCGGTAATCCGAACTACAGCGAAATTATTACGTTCGGATCTAGTTTAGAATATGAACACAAATTAATGTAAATATACTGTATATAGTAAGTTAGTACGTATCTTTAGTTTATTGTTGTAAGTGAAGGTTCATTGACCGCCACGTTTCGGGTTCGGATTCACGAGGCTTTCTTGATTATCATATGTTAAACATTCTTATATTAACTGCAGTAGTTTTAGTTAAAACAATAATTTATTAATTCAGAAAAGGTTCTACTTTTTTAAATTAACAAATTATGACATGGCAACTTTATTTTACGTTTGATTTAATATCAATTTTTGTTTGGTATATTTGAGCTTGAGTTGTGAATCAAAATTAAGTTGTTAATCGTAATGGCTGATTGATTTCCTGTATTACTACTTGCATATGCCACACTCCAATAAATAAATGCTAATAGTTGTTTCTAACGAATGACCAATTTTATTTATTGCAGTGTAGAGACCCGCGTCGCCGTACCGGACGCACGCGCGGGAACTTTGCCTACTGAATGCATTTCTTGTGTCGAGGGCTCAAAAGCAGTTTTTATGTGAATTTTTAATGGATGTTGTCAACATAGAAATAAAATATTTAGAATAGAAAATATAATCTCCGGATGTATGGATGTTTACGTTATTATGATTCTCAAGTTATTGTCCTTGGTTTACTCGTACAGTGTGTAGACGTCAATTAATTCATCATGTGAGTCAGTATTACAGGGCAAATCAATTGTTTGAACACTTTAGAATCGTTGTGGATCATTTTAAATGTGTGTAGAGACATATGTATTTATTATATGGGGATATACCAGACATTTGTTATATTAATGTACTTTATCTATAAGTATACACTATACCGACTATTATATCGACAAATCCTATATTTATTATACCAATATACTCTAGAAGTATGAATTTTAGATCTTATACATATGCGTTGTATAACTCGTGCAATGATTCCAAAGAAATGGGAATCAATTGTACTTATGTATAATGTAATTGAGAAAATGAACATACGTTGTCTTATACGTATGTTTATGTTTGTGTGCACGGATATCGAATTATTGTAAATAGTGTCATGATTGTTGAGTATTTATATAATAACTGTGGCGCCGAGCGGTCCTCCATTAAATAATTCCCTGTCTGTATTAGAAATGATAATTTAAGATTTCTAATTTTGTCTCAGATTACGTGAATTTAGTGAAACTTCAGAATTGGACAGCCTTCTACAGCAACAACTGCGTCGGTAATACCTGTTGATTGGTGACTCGATGAGTTCTCCTCGTTCTGGCAGCCAGCACGTTCAGCTAGCACCGAGACTTGCGCCCACTGTGGGGCTCAACCATCTCGTAGCCGATCTCCAGTTCTGTCTCCATCAATCATGCTGGTGGGACCAGCCGTGATCTGATACTAGCCTAAGTAACCACTAATGGGTCTACCTAAGTCTTCAATAAGTTAGGATCCAATCGATCACTTGTAGGCATATTTATTGACATTTGCATGGCCACAAAGGCTATATTTCTTCTAGAATCCCAAAAAGTCTTGAAAATTTTTCTATTGAAATAAAATTATCATTTCTTTTACGGGTTTTTTGAGCTATTATTTCTATACAGAATCCACTGGATAGGATTTAGGCAATGTTACTGAGATTTGAGCATTACAAACATACATGTAGCATTAAGAAAACTTGGTTTTTCATCTCAGTCACATTTCTTAAATCCTAATCACCGACTGCAGCCAGATATGACTAAAGCTAGCAAACACTTGTAACAAAAATTGAGTAAGTTGTTATCAATACACAGTTGATAATTTCAAGTGTGGAAAATATTTAGAACGCTCAACGTTACTGTCAGAGTCATGTCTGGCTGTAGCCTCATTTAAATATAATTTACCTACTAGTTATTAAGTAAAGGCGAATAGTCAATGTATAATTTTACAGATTAATGCAAATTATGGATTTATACATTATAAATTATACATACAGGCTGTGTTAATTTCCCATTTCCTGTAGTTTCATTTCAAATAATTATACAGTCTATAGTATAAATTCATTATATACCCTGACTACCCGTCTACCGCCGCGCCATGTTTTGTTCATCAGAACAAAATTCTTTACGAAACCGTGAAGTGTTTCCTGTACAACGAACACAAATCTAAATTATATACAAGCTTTAAAACAGTATACATGTTTCCGAAAAAACGCAACGAAAGTAACACCTCTCAATATTATACACAAGAGACCACTTCACATAATGTAAAGTATATTTTTATATGTTGTATATGATTGTGATATGTAACTGAACATATTAATCAACCTAGTAGTAATTTTTTTTTAATAAGTGTAAGGAAATTGTACTGATGTGATGTTAGAGCAAAGAGTATATTAGAAAAATATGTTATGAACATTTATTATTAATTAAAAAATGAGTTTTTTATAGAGTCGAATGCTACATATTTGTGCCATTTAAATAAATGTTAACGTAGGTATATGTTAGTGTATGAAGCATATCGATAGAGTTCTATCAATTATTGGTTTTGGCCGACCTGACGATGTAAGCGTGCCTTTAGGACATTACACATAACTTTACGACACAGTTGTTGCCATAACGCAAAAATATTTAATCAAAGAAATCATGACCTTTGACCTTTTATACGGCCATTTTTTGAGTTGCAAACATTAACTTATAGCGGTCATTAAGTCTAGTGTAATAGAAGAAAAAATATACATTATACAGTATTTAAATCAGGGACCATGATGCAGATATACATACATTATACAAAATAGACATTATGTATACAAAATCTACAAACATTTTATACTGATATATTAGATGCTGTATATGAAACGCACCAAATAAAAATGATGTCAATAGATATTTATATGTACTGTTATAAACTTTTAAGCAAAAATATAAATAAAAAATATATATTTGAAACGAAATTATACTGTTAAAATTGGTGCAATCATACATCATTGTGCTTGAAAAATGTCAACATTAACTTATTAATAAATTCAAATAATTATATTTGCTGTCAAGTTAAGTAGTATGTAAACAAAAACTATACAATACAAGGCATCGGGGACACCGACGCGCAAACTGTTACCAAAATTTTGCGCATGCCGCTGTCGAAATTTAAATAACGAAAGATTGTTTTTTAAATAACCTACGATAGTTTTCTATGTTGTAGTGTTTAGGATCGTGAACTGAATTAATGGTAACAGTTTTCACGTCGGTGTCCAACACCCTGTATACATTTTATACAACATTTTACAAGCATGATGGTAATTTTTTCACTATATATTTGATATAAAACTTCTGGGAATCTCCACAGTCTTCCTCAAGTGTGTCTGAATGTGTTTCGCAGTGTATCCAAGGGACATCACATTTTTATTGTATATTATACTTATGTTAGTCTTCCATTTTGTCAAACATTCGCAAGCCTTTGTTATAGTAAAATGAAATATATTTGAAAAGGAGAAGATAGTTAGGTAGTTTTTGTGATAAGTAGGAAAATTGTGTGCTAAGCAGTAGTTTGTTGAGAGGTTTTAAGTTATGCGTTAAAGTAATTATAATTGGTTAAAATGTATCCATGTTAGTATGCTGAAAAATATTATAAGTTGCTTACATTGTATTATATGAGCTCCATCAGAGTATGTGATTAATGTATAATTGTATACCGCAAAAATATTATTGAAAAAAATTGCTCATTCCTCGATTTGTATATTTTGAAGAGCTTTTTTTTTATAGTTTAGAATTGTTAACTATCTTCTTCGTTTGAAAGTTTCCTGTATGAAATATAACGTATAATTTTACGTACACTGATAGATCTCTAGTCGGTCTAAATCGATGAGTGCTATTGCCGAGCGCGCGTTCATCAAATATGTTATTTGTTTCGATGTAATTAATAAATGTTATGAAAAATATTCAGTGGTTTTTATTTGTTAATCCCTATTTCATTATACGAATATTGATATGATGCCCACTGATTAGCTTGTTTCCTTTTCGTGTTGAGTTTGGGTCAGTAAGACACTATTTAGTATTCGATTTACCCAGAGTGTGGTAACGTTATCAAAATGTCATGGGAATCCCTAAAGCGCTAATTCCACTTGTCTGAATTTTGTCATCTAAAAATAGAGATAAAAATAATAAAAAATAAATATAATAAAATAATCTAATTCTAATAAAAAAAAAAAACAAAATCAATCAATCAATTCTAATTCTATTCTAATAATATAATTCTTTTATGTACTAATACAGCTAATAACGCAACTATTTACACATGTTTTTGTTACTAAGGCGTTAAACTAGGTACTCGTATGCATCGATGACATCGTAAGTTGCGTCCTAAAATGGATAACTTCTACAACACCTGTTAGACAAACTTGATCAATTATTAAAAGCACTCTAACATCCATTTGGACGCTTCGATTAACAGACTGTTTTTTTTTTTCATGTGGCCCGCCCAATCCCATTTGAGCCTGTTTTTTTTTGAGGGTGTGAATCCTGAAATAGAATTATTACGCAACCCCATTTGTTAAAGAAAACTGGTATTTAATGAACGTTAAACAAGATATTACTAGGATATATTGTTGGGGAAGAACTAAACCGTCACCAGTTGAACCCTGAAACGATGTCAATCGCCTAGATACGCCCCGGTTTAAACTTTGATCCTAGATAACCGCGGCACGTTAAATGTTATCTTGTCCTAATATTAGTAGCTACATAATTGTAAGCTACTTGATTCCTACTAACCTAATAGGGAAATTAAAAGCTATATGTATATGTAAATTACATTTTATTCTGATATGTCCATCGGTTTCTTAATAAATTTTAACTATATTCGACGATCCTGGTTACTTATCTTTTTTGGTGACCTTACTTATTATTCAATTTTATTTCTTTCTTTCTTTCCTTTGAAGTTCCTCGATTCAACTCGAGGAGACGAGTACTCGATGTTTTTTGTTGTACAAGTACTTTTAATTTGAGAACCACGATGAGAACCAGCCGTTTTCATTTCCACATTTCAAAGAACGCGGAGTATCGGGATTTGTGGGCGTGGCGCAACTTGGGAGAAGCATGTCCAGCACTAATACGTAAAAGTTGAAATAAAAAACCAACAGTATTGCAACATTGCACCTCATTTAATTCAATTACATAATCCTATTTATACATACGTAATATGTATATGAGCGTAATATTCATAATTGCCTATTACAATAAAATTACACTAACATAACCCCGAATTACTTACACAAGAAATAGTTTCATTTACTTTACGTTTATAATAATAATAAATATTTATATATCGTTAAATGCCCATGTATGAACATAGTGTGAAGGTACAGAATAATACAAATATGATAAGTAGGATGGCAACCCAGGCAGGTACAGTACCTGTGAACAAAAAGAAAACATATTATAGTCACTTGTTTTAACAGTAAAATATTTAAGATAATATTATATAATTATAATAATATTATCTTAGGACAACCAACACACCGTTATCTGATCCCAAACTAGGTAGAGCCTGTACTTTGGCAACCAGATAACTGATAAAATAATATACTTCTAAATATTATGAGATATGGAACAAATAATTGTGCTCATCACACAAAGAATTGTCCTGTGTGGCAATCGAAACGACGTCCTCCGTCTTAGCAGTCAGGATCACTAGTCGCTAGACTAACAGGCCAGTCAAGTCAGTCAGTATATGACGGTACTAGGATAGTTGTATCACGTAAATACACTCTTTACAAACCTTAACTAATTCGGTCTTCAGTAGAAATGATCATACAAATCTAGAATCATGTTGCGTAGGAAATCTGACTAAGATAATTTTACAAATCACAATACTTGTTCTAGAAGATGAATAAATTAAAATAGAGGCATAAAACAGAATCTTATATCTTTAAACGAGCAATTCTTGTATATATATATATTTATATATATATATATATATATATATATATATATAATCTGAATCTCGGAAACGGCTCCAACGATTTTCATGAAATTTAGTATGCAGGGGGTTTCGGGGGCGATAAATCGATCTAGCTAGGATTCATTTATATAAAATGTCGTTTTGTTCGTGTTTTCAATGACCAACTTTATCGATAATCAAATTGAACATAAACATATTATTGTAAACACAATTTACCAAAAAATACCGAGCAAGGCTCGGTCATCCAGATATCGTGAATTATGATAGCAGAGTTCTTAGCGATAAAAAACAACATAAAAATAAATTTATCGTGTGTCTCGTCATAAAAACATTGTGAATGCAATAATAACAATAATAACCGTGTCACTCAACCGGTAATAAACCATTTTACTTCTAAATACAGAGGAGTATATTTTTCTACAATTTTTACTGCAGCAGCAATAGGTATTTCAAGCACTTTTGATCGGCTGGAACACCTACTTTTGTTAAACAGTGAGTACATGTAGAGATAACCACGAATGCATCTTTTGATCGACTAGTGATTTTACTTCTGACCGGCTGGTGATTATGAAAAGTTACTTGTTTTAGGAAGCTACTACACGGTGAGATAGATATAAGCAGTAGGGACTCTTCTGATCGACTGGTGATGTTACTGACCTGCTGGTAATTGGGCACATTTATGTTAGGCAGCTAGTGTACGCAGACAGTTGTCACAGAAATGGACAATAGTGCGGTTTCTGATGTTGACTGTTGATGTTACTTCGGACCAGCTGGGGATATGGTGATTATCATTACAAACACTTACTTCTGTTAGGTAGCGAGTGCACGCAGAGACAGTTGTCGACAGAGATGGACAATAATGCAGCTTCTGATCGACTGGTGATGGCTGGTCCGTAGCCGCGCACCGGTAGAAACTCTAGCCCAGTCACGAACATCATATGCGCGTTTTTCACGTGGAGAACTCGCTAGAAAGCAAGCGGTGGATAGAAATTAGAATATTAACGTTTTAATAGCTTTTATTAATAGAAATATTAAGAACCTTGAAGTAAACCCCTAACGAATTACTATGGAAGCCTGATCAAGTCCCTTACGTCAAACATGTTGTAATTGGTTTACTAAACTAAGCCCCGAGTCATATTATTAGATTTGAAAACAAAAAATAGGATTTCAGAATGTGTAGTTCATTTTGAATCCCATTGTTGGTGATATGCTATACGTTTATACTCTTAGATGGAAGATTCACCATAATATTAATATATTATAAGAAGCAGAGACTGAACCGTATTACCCTTTTACCATTTTAAGTTGTTATTCTAGTTATGAAATAATAATATGACAATAGCGTACCTGCAAGCTAAATGCAATATAAATATCAACGGATCCACTAAACATAGTGCCGACGCCGACGAATCTTCCATCGTCCCGTACGGCGAGCGCCGACAGAGACTCGCTGGCGAGGGCGGAGCGCTGCAGGGCTCCGGTGCGCGGCTCCCACGACTGTAACAAGCCGCGCTGCCGCCCCGACCGGGTCAGCGGATTTGCTATTGTGAACATCCTGTATTCGTTCTTTTGATCTTCTATTAAACCGAATCTGTAATTTGAGAAATAAGAATTTATGATTTTTAGTTCGGTACGAGTTTCCAGATGAAGAATGGTTGAACTAAACGCTGTTCATCATCTGCCTAACTTTTTCCCAACAATACCGAGGTCGGCTTCCAGTATTTTACATGGAGCGACTGCCCATCTGACCTCTACCACCCAATTGCTGAGTAATACCATAGCACTTGGGCCCTTGGTAAGTGTCTACGCGCAACAGAACGCAACCTACGGGATCGAAGATTCGAGACGCTCACCCGCGCTCCCCTCGCACCGCCCGCCCCCGGTCGTCGCCTGCCAGCCGCACGCGCCTGGCCACGGCTCACATCCCGCAGCCCTCGTCCACTTGCCTTCGCGCGCCCGAGCGACACATACGCGCCATAATTAACGTCACCGTCGTCGTAGGAAAACCGAAGAATCCATCCCCAACACTGGTCCTTCGAGCCGGATCAGTGTTGGGGATGGATCCTTGCGGAATAATAATGAAGTGGACTGTATAAATAATGGTTTACTACAATACAATAGAATTTACAAGTGACTTTTGTCCCTTTTCGTATTGAGCGTTTTAACAAAATCATACGAAAAAAATGACCCAAGGTCACTTTGTTGCATTCGACCAGCTACTAGCCAGCAGGACTTTTGCCAAAACTTGATGTTTATTTACCATTTTAACGGCGGATCAAAATCGATGAAAATATCAATGTTAAGGTGGAGCTTGTAGCTAAGTCGCACGGGTCTATCGATCAGGTTAAACTACGCTCGCCGCGGTTTGTCGGTGGATGAGTGACCATATTTACATACTTGATATGTACTACCCCTCCGTGCCTCCAAAAGTATGAAAAGCCGTTGCTCCCGTCCATTCGTGGATGTTTGACAGTTGTTACGGTTTGGCAGAAGACCGAAAGTCTAACAACCACTCTTACTGTTTACGTGCAACGGAACGCAACCTACGGGATCGAAGATTCGAGGCGCTCACGCGCGCTCCCCTCGCACCGCCCGCCCCCAGTCGTCGCCTGGCGCCCGGCCGCGGCTCACGTCCCGCACTCAACCGGGTAGAACTCGAGCATCGTCTGTTTCACTCATATGAGACTATCTATTTCCTACGATCAATGTGTAAGGCTGGGTACTGTAATAAGTTTACCTGCATCGCCTAAACAGGTACTTGTTCCCGTTGGGGGGCTGGCACGTGATCGTGAGCGTGGGCGCTCGCTTCCTGTCCGTGGCCCACAGCAGCGCCAGCCCGTCCTTAGCGATGCTCACCAGCGAGCTGTCGCACGGACTGAAGTCGAGGTCGTCGATCTATGAAGAAATAATTACGTAGGGCAAATAAGTGACAAAATAATAAGTCAATTCCCAAGATATTGAAGAAGCCAATAATGGGATGTTTTCAAGAGGATATTCATGTTAGTTAATTACTGAAACTAAAAAGTTTTGCGAATACAGGTTGTCATGGTATGGACATGTGTGGAGGAATAAGGAAATGTAGTACGGAAAGTTTTGAGTGTGAATGTCGATGGCTATAAGAGTAGGGGAAGACCTAAGAAACGATGGATGGACTGTGTGAATGATGATATGGTTAGAAAGGGGTGGTATGGAGGTAATACCTAGATAACGACTAATAGAGAAGTATGGAAGAAAAAGACATGTTGCGCCGACCGCAAATAAATTGAGTCATGGGTAAGAGAATGATGTTCCCGACACTGTTTTATAAAGATTTTAGATTTGTATTAACAGTTTCCAAATGTTGATTTTAGAACTACTATGGCTGAACATATAAATAGAATACCTACCTACAAAATGCTGCGTAATCATGATCAACCTCATGACTACTCATTGTGACAATCAAAAGTCAATTATTATTTTAAGGTTTTATGCACTTCACAGGTTTGCGAATTTTTAGGTCAGGCCTGGTTTTGTCGCGATATATTTTACTTTTATAGCATAGATGTAAGTTAAGTGCACTTGGAATGTGGCCCTCGACCAAGCTTTGTGTTTACAGAAAGGATTTCCACTCTCTCACCTCCTTAGTATGTCCTTCCAGCTCGTACAACAGTTCCATCTTAGGGAAGCTCCACACGCGCACTTTGCCGTCAATTCCGCCCGTCGCCATCTGCTTGCCATTGTGGTTGATCCGGACTACCCGCTGTAGAGGGTCGTTGCTGTAAATATTTGATATATGATTTTATTTCTACGATAGGTTTGTACTACAACGCTGATTTCAGAATCATGTACTGAATCCGTGATAACAGCTTTTGAATCGATGTCCCTGCCTCGATTTCCCGCCACCCTGTCCATGTCCCTGGCCAGTCAGAAAAGTAGCAGTATTGGCGAAACATAATACATACCTACGTTTAACAAAATAAATGATTGATTGATTAATTTAAAAATCCAATTCATTAATTCAGCCATTTATTCAAATTAGGCTGAGAATCAGCATTTTTAGGATGTCAAAATTACATTAGACAGCCCGCCCTTCACAAGTGGTGTAGCTGGGAACTAGAGAATAGCATTTCAATCTTGGTTACACGTCTAGCGAATTATGCAGTCTAGCATTTGGTGTCTAAAGATCCAATTATGCTGACATAATGGGATCGAAAAGATAATGCGTCCGGCGTGGGATTCACTTCAGTGTGATCCAGCTTTCAATTTTCTCTGCCTATACATTTAAGGTACCTAAACTCCCCGCAAAATATCGTATTTTCATCATATTTAGCCATCCACAGCTGGTCCATGGCTGGACATAGATCTCCAATTGCCAGTTGACTCAATTCTCAAATATCGCGAAAACATTATCATTATTATCCACGCATTCTGCACGACACCGACAGCAACAAATGATAAACATAAACTTGTGCAATTACATTCTTACCTTTTCATAAAAATATTAATACTATAAAACGAAGCAATGTAATTTTTTGATATTAAAAAATCTAAACCTAGAAAGCTAATCCACCGAACATAGGCTTTTCCAAAGCTTGCACCTAAGCTTTGGAAAAACCTATGTTCGGTGGATTCGCTTTCTAGGTTTAGATTTTTTCGATTCGGTTTATTGGTCGGAATTACCGTTAAGTTCAATGGGAATGTAAACAACTGATATGAATATTGTGCCCATGGCCAGGCACGTGTCCTGTGAAGTATTCGCTCTGTTTCAAACCTCTTAAACTAGAGAAGTAGGTATAACCAAAACATCAATATCGATTTTTTTCGGCCGTCGTATAACTGGAGTCACACGTCATTATTACCTAAGTCATGTCATTAAGGCTAGCGTAAGGTACGCGTGACTCCGGATACACCTCATAATATTCGTAATATCGAAACTGCTGTCTTGTTTATATCTTATTAGTTCTTCCCTTGGCTTTGTCGAAGTCGAGTAAAAACCGAAGACAACCAAAAATGTTCAATCAGATCGCAGTTAAGAAATCCCCACTCGATTTCTCGTAAATTAAGATTACGTGTTCCTTTGAAGATGTTTAAGGAAAACCCTTGCTTTTTGTGCAGTCTTATCACAGTTTACTGATTTTCCCTATGACGTCAAATGCAGAGATGCTTAATTTTAAATGGGAAACAACTGGGAAAGCCGACATCCCCTTGGAAATTCCAACATAACTTTTGTTAACATTGTGCCTGTTTCTTCGAAAGAGTGGCAAGGCTGATGTACAAACGCCAGCAGGTCAAGCTACACCCAATCTGTCAAATTTTACCAATCGAAAATTAACCTTCCACTATTGTGATATAAGGTTGAAAATCTATTAAAGAAATTTGACAGATTGAGGTAAGTTGATGTGCTGGCATCTGTACATTTTGAAGCCCATACAGTTAAGCCTTGGAACTTCTAAAAAGATTGAATTCCTGATATATATTTCAGAGTTTCCTCATAAAGATAAAATAACAAGAGGAAAATATTACATGAAACAGTTTTACATTTTTTCTTTTTTTGTAATTCACCAAGTCATCATATTATTATATTATTTTTAGTATAGCCATGGTGATGTTAAATAAACGAAAAATGTTATAGTCAAATTAGAAATCTTTAATCTTAAAATATACCCTATCTTTAATATCATAATCTAAGTGAAGAATGTTCGATGACATATTTTAATCTCTAGCCGTCTCTAGCAGATCAAAACGATCTGTTATCTCAGTAGCTTGAATGAGGTTACAAACATTTATATTATTTGTTTTATATGGCATAACAGTTTACAAACTTCCTACTTGACTACTTATGGTTTGAAGGCAACTGAGATGCAATTTTATTGCAAAGAAATCTATACACAAAACATAGCTTACATGGATTTTATTTATATTTTTGTTTAAATTATAATTGTAATATGAATGCACAGTACCTATATAGGAAATAAACATTTAAAGCAGAATCTTATGGGATTCACATTGTTCTATGTCTGTTTTACAAAGAATCATGATTCATATTTATTTAATATTGCATCATTATCCAATTATACTTAATCCTTACAGCTGACAGTGGAAGAAATAGAGATTATATATCATACTTCTTCTGCACAAGAAAGTACATATTTCATTCATTAAATTCTGTACAAGAAACTGCATATTTAATTCCCTGAATCAAGTAAAAGAAATTGAAATTATATGGCAAATAAATTGTTACTTGAAAGATTCCTTTTAGCATTCCCTTAGTACTCACAAAATGAGAGGTCAATACTTTATTCTAATAAAACTATAAGAAAGACATTCAAGACTATGCTATAAATGATAAACTTACCTGAAATCAGTCTGCACACTATCACTGGGCCTTATTTCAAATGATATTCTTTTCTCCGTAGTGTTACTATTGCTGTCCTTCTTAGATATATTGTCGTTCTCCGAAACAGTGCGCCTTCTTCTCCTGACTAGCCCATTCTCTGCTCTGAAGCTACCCCTGCGCATCTCAGCGGCATCCACCATGCGTATATTCACTTTATACAGTTGACAATGGCTCTCTTGTCCTGCCGTTAAATAAGTCTTGTTCTGTTGATTACTTCTCACTGAACAATTCATCACTACGTTCGGCCCAGTCTCATGGCGCATCACCTCTTCGGCAACAAATCTCGTTCCATTGTGTGAGAGCTCAAATATTTCCTAAAATTAAATGTTAATTCCATTTCATACTTTTTAGCCATATATTTCATTGATATAACTACTTTCTGAGTGAATTTCAAGTCAGGGAACATCTATACTTCATTTCTCAGAATTAGCTATCGAAACGAAATGCCTTATTACTATAATAAGTCAGTAATCATTGGACCAAGACTATTGCATTTGCTAGTAATAAATTATAGCCGCGTTTTACTTTCTATGTGATAAAATTTGCTTAGGAATGCGAGAACCACAGTTTCTTGAACCGAAACTTGTGAAATTGTATTTATTAGTCGTTTGAGTAAGCAGCTGACACGTACACCAGTGAAACTAAACAGAGTCATTTAATTATGGGTTTATTAAAGTTTGTACTTACAAATCCATTAGCAACGCCTGTCGCCGCGGCTCCGCCTCCACCCGCGACTATTACGTGTCGATTCGTAAGAGTTTGAAGCGTGTACAGCGGAAAATCAACCCTCGCCAGTAAACCATCACATCTATTAGGAGGCATGTTGGCTTATAACTTCAATTTAACCAATCCAATGAGCCTGTATCTATCAAATAACACTATCCTAATGTCAAGGCAAGCCACTTAAGTTCATTTTAATTAACTAAACATCGTATAATTGCCGTAATATGGTTAAATCTACGAGAATCATGAACAAAACTTTAGCAAAGAATTCACCACTTCCAACATGACAAAAGTCAAATTTGACAGCTGGGTGTTTACGAACGTAGCTTACTAGTTACACTTTTATTTGGAATAGTGAGTTTCACTGTTAATTTTACAATTTTTGAAAGTTACAAATAATTAAAATCATTATCTTTTTCACTTAATTTTTTAACCCAATCATTAAAGTTACTTTTTATTATTTATGTTCAGCAAAGGGTATTAAATGCATACTTTGTAAACGCAATCTAAAGGTGGCCATTCACAGCTGTCACCCTAAACCATTCATAAATCTTCGATTAATTCACTCGTATGTAGCAAGAACTCATGATTTCAATAATTTAATTTTAATATAAGCGATTTGGTAATCCACCTTGGGCAACGAATAATTAATGATAATGTAACCGTACTAAATGCATAATATTAAACTGCCCCAATGGTTTAGTGATCGTATTCGTAACCGATTGAACATTAGGTCGGCAGTTTGATTCCGTCCAAAGTTTTTTTAGAAACTTCCTTCAATCTGGAAACGCAAAAGCTGCTTTGAATCCTTTGAATATGATATGTTTTCACTGGCACGTAATAGCTACATGGCGGGCGATACTAGAACAAAAAACTACTGCCTACTGGGATCTGTTTGACAAGTTAAGAAAATAGGACAAAATAAATAAAATAAACCAGAACATGGTATCAAAAATATTTTAATAAATAATCTGAACAAAAATTACAAGCTAAGAAACGGTTATACATAATTACACGATTCTACTGATTATTCAATTTATTTTTCATAAAGTTTCGAATATGATCAACACGCGTCCCACTCAATATAGGATTCCAGAGAAAAGTGCACGCCAAAACAACAATGAAGAATAAATTATATGTATACTAGCTTTTGCCAGCGGCTTCGCCCGCGTGGAGGTCGGAAATTATCCCGCGGGAACATACTACCGGGATAAAAAGTAGCCTATGTCCTTTCTCAGGCTCTAAACTATCTGTGTACCAAATTTCATTTAAATCGGTTCAGTAGTTTTAGCAGGAAAGCGAGACAGACAGAGTTACTTTTGCATTTATAATATTAGTTTAGATTATAATATTAGTTTAGATTGTAAACATTATACATTACTAACTTTTGCCAGCGGCTTCGCCCGCGTGGAGGTCGGAAATTATCCCGCGGGAACATACTACCGGGATGAAAAGTAGCCTGTCCTTTCTCAAGCTCTAAACTATCTGTGTACCAAATTTCATTTAAATCGGTTCAGTAGATTTGGCAGGAAAGCGAGACAGACAGACAGACAGACAGACAGACAGACAGACAGACAGACAGACAGACAGAGTTACTTTTGCATTTATAATATTAGTAAGTAAGTATAGTATGGATATGGATTAGTATGGATTGTACAGACGCCAGCACACAAAGCTACTACAATCTGTCAAATGTCTTTAATAGGTTTTCAACTTTATCACTAAAGTTTTAGGTTCAAGATTAATTGGGAAAATTTGACAGTTCCGGATAGCTTGATGTGCTGTACGTTACAATCGCGAATCACACGTAAAATATCATCACGTCTATATTACTCGAAGAGCAGAGGTGTATTTTCAGTGTACCTGCATTTTTGTCAGGTATGTTTCATTCCCATATTAAAGGTCAGCTTATTGCTATCAACCAGGCTTGGATGGCAGGATTTTTCTGAGAAACTCCACATGGAAAACCCAGTAACACTTTGTCCGACCTGGGAATTGAACCCAGGATCTGGTCAGCAGTAGCGCTTGCGACCACTAGGCTAGACCAACGAGGCAGTGAATCATGAATCATGTTTGAAATTTATTCATATACATCAATAGGTAGATGAATTGCTACTGCATCGTAGACGAAATGAGAATATTAATAGAATAGTTGGAATTATTTTGTATTATTTGTTACTGTATTTACTTATACCCTTTTATAGCAAGTTTATACCTGTTTATAGCAAGATGTTGTTCTATGTATCATTGATAGATGTAACTCGAATAATAATCAAATTATTGGAATTATTTAGTATTATTTCTTACTGTATTCACATAATACTCTTTATAGCAAGTTTAGTATAATTATATTGAAACATTGAAATTGAATTAAGATTTGATTCTATGTAACATTGGAAGATGAAACTCGAATAATTGGAAGTATAGTTATATCGAAACATTTAATTAAATTAAGAGGTGGTTCAATGTCTATCTGGTAGATGAAACTCGAATAATTGGAATTATTTAGTATTATTTCTTACTGTATTCATATATTTACTCTTTACAGCAAGTTTAGTATAATTATATTCAAACATTGAAATTTAATTAAGGGGTGGTCGTGGTCACCCATCCGCGGACTAACCGCGGCAAGCGTGGCTCAACCTGATCACAAGCCCCTTGTAGCTCCTTGGAGCCTTGTAAAAATATTAATGAAGTTACTTAGCTGATGTAGGTTTATAATTACATTCGGATTTAGGATTTATAATACTATTATTCACATTATGAAGCTATAGGCACTTGAAGAGTTTACAAAAAACATGATAAATTAAATGCTTATTTATACTCTCACTATACAAAATTGTCATTACAGACAAGAAATACGATAAGTGAAAATAAATAAATTGCAACATAATTATTCAGCATGTTTCAGAAAAGCGTGGTTATATTCATAGAAAGGTATTCTTAAAATCAGCGCTGTTGACAATAGGTCCGTCCGTAGTCACAGCATTTTTAATTGTGCTTATATTTATGGTTTTTCCGTTGCAAAAATAGTAATTTATACATTCTGTAATCGGCTTTGTTTTTGTTTTGATTTTTATTAAATCATTGCCAGTGTCCTAACGCAGATCCATTTGTATTGTCTTTGGGTCAGTAGCCCTTTTTTTTCTGGGTGTGAAATTATCAATTGACGTCTCCCGCGCTGGACGGAGCGGAAGGGCGTGTCAGACTTTTACTGACTAAAAACCACCCGTGTTCCTTCAGTTGCCCATATCCCAGGGCCACGCTATCTCTTTCGAACAAATCTCGCGACCCTGGCAGGGTCATTAGCTCTGACATCATCAAACTTTTT
This sequence comes from Aporophyla lueneburgensis, assembly GCA_932294355.1. Classification (NCBI taxonomy): domain Eukaryota; kingdom Metazoa; phylum Arthropoda; class Insecta; order Lepidoptera; family Noctuidae; genus Aporophyla; species Aporophyla lueneburgensis. Next base: position 28,585,089 of record OW028747.1, read on the forward strand.
TTTCTTCCTGAATACGGGCCTTTCGGCTACATTTCAATTTTTACTATGCGAAATAAACTATTTTTCTTTCTTTCTCTTTCTTCCTATTTAAAGGTATCATCAAACTAACTTTCGTTATGGGACCAGCATCGTAATCGCGCAAAAATTATGAATTGTCCCATACAAAACTTCAATCCCCATTCCACCCAAATGTAAGAGAGATGCCACATGGGCGTGACCGGTGCGTTACGCTGTTGCACTGCTATGTTTTCGACGTATTTGCTGTCACGCGGGGAATCACAAGCATTACATATTGGTAGGTTTACGTAGCAACGACGCAGCGCGTCAACGCCCGTGTGGCATCTCCCTAAAGGACAGTCAGTTATTTTATCTTTTTAATACTTTTGCTGTACACAAATTCTAAATAATTTTGGCAATTCGTGCACGTTACAGAACACGAAAAAGTTGTTCTACATAGGTCAGTTTTACATTTTAAAGTGAACACGCTGTAATTCAAAGTTTCATCCGTTTTTTGCAATTTGCAAATCAGTGTCAGGCAGTATGTGTAAATAAAGAAATAAATAGTATGTTGATTAAAAAATGTAAGAAAAGTTGAATTTCGCGAGCTAACTTAAAAAGAATAGAGACTGTTTTACAAACACATAGATGTTGTATTTACAACTTACTGCTTCCTAAGATCGTATATAATTATTTAAGAGAAATATATTTCACTGTGTGTCCTGTTTATTACAAAATTATAGGCAACAGTTTTCATTGGAGCCTCGGTCATTTCGACCAGCAAAGTCTTATATTATAACACTATAAAACAACCGTAAATATCGCGGTATAAGAACCAGATGAACGTATCTACAAAAAAATCAAAAAATGTTTTTTTTCATAAAACGGTTCACAATATAGTCCTTTATGAATTGCCAAAAGGACGTAACGGTAAAGTCAATATTTATCAAATTCCAAAAAAACGAAATAGCTTAAGAATCATTTTCAATGGAACCAGAAAAACGTATTATGAATACCGTTTAAATAGTTCTAATTATCTTCCCACCTCTTTAGAGCTATAGGAACGTATTTCTAAAAACAATATTTTTATTCTTAGAATATAGTTTGTTTGGCAATATTATACAAACCATAAGAACGTAAAAGCTTATACGTTGTTTTGGTCGTTACAAAATTTTGTTTTGATGCTTAGTTTAAAGAGCCAGTGTAACGTTTGTGTATTTACGTTTTATTGGCACAAACATTTTTGTTAGATAAATAATACAAGTTAATGGCCAAAACGATGTATTACGATTTACGTTTTTGTGGCAGTACTATTTTGTTTCATTAGTATTATAGTCCATTGACAAAATATAAACTTACGTTAGTTTGGCACCTAAAAGTTGATGTAAGGTCTCAACGAGTTGAAACACGCAGTGCGGCCCCCTGATTTGAAGTTAGGAGAATACTTTTTGCTTTTACTTCGTACTAGTGATTATTGATTGTGAGTGACAGTGATTCAATAAAATGAAGAAAAACAATAGAAATTGGAAGATTTTGGAATCGTTGAAACGAAGAGAACCATCTCAGGTTCACGACGAATTCCATCAGATTTTTGAACAGGTGAGTTATCTTTTCTAAGTCTTGACTGTTATTAATTTGCATTAAACGTGCTATTCAGGGTTCGATTCCCAGGTAAGGTTAAGTGTAACAGAGTTTGAGCTCGGATAATACTAATAGTAATAATAATATTGTGTTATTTGTATTATAAAATGTGTGTAATTTACGATTTAAATTTACTAATGTTATAAAACCAAACCCTTTTTACTCATTACGGTCAATATTAAGTACCTATACCTACAACAATGATATAATTTACTTTACAGTTAAATAATTTTATTTTGTTTTGTTTTGTCTCAGGAACCAACTCATTCAATCGAGACCATCTGCAATGCTGCCGTTGAAGAAAATATCAACAATTGCTTAAGCCCTTGTCCTCAACCATCCTTTAGTAAATTAACGACAACTTTAGAAAATGAATCTCTCTCTGTTTTTGGTGCACCTGGACCGTCACCCACAAAATTATTGACATTGGAAAATGTGTCACTTATTGATTTAAATGAGGATTTGTATTTATCACATTCGAGCAATGATGGCGAGCCCGCACCAGATGAATGTATCTTGTCATCAAGTGATTTTTCAATTTCAGAAACAAGAAATAATGTTCAAATAAATGATGTTATGACCCAAAACCTTCCTCATTCTAGTAATACTCTTGATACAAACATAGAAGCGAATACTACCGATATTGCTGGGGTTGAGTCTGTCATACCTGGTCTTCAAAATCGGAAACGCAAGCGCAGAGGTCAAGCGGAGCCCAAGGAATGGAAGAAGAATTTGAGAAAAAACAGAAGACAAAAAGGTGAACCTTACCTCTCCAGTAAAGGTGTTTTAAAACCAGGAAAATTATTGGGTGAATCGAAGTGTATGGGTATGTGTCGAGAAAAATGTACGACCAGATTTAGTGAAGAAGAGCGGCTGGAGATCTTTTCATCTTTTTGGAACATTGATAATATAAATCAGAAAAGGCAATATATTGTAGGCTTAGTAAATCGAGTACCTACACAAACAAAACGAACTGCTAACTTAGACAGTAAAAGGAAACTGACAAACAAATATTTTCTAAAAAAAAGTGGAGCCACAGAAAAGGAAAAGGTATGTCAAAGATTCTTTTTAGCAACATTAAGTGTCTCAGAAACATTTGTGAGGTTTTGTTTCAAAAAACTGACTGAAACTAATGTTGTTGACGCTGATCAACGGGGCAAACACGTGCCTCATAATAAAAAGTCTGAAGATACCAGGCAGTTTATACGAGATCATATTAAATCATTTCCCCGAATGCCAGCACACTATTCCCGAAAAGATACAAGAAAAGAGTTCTTAGACCAAGATCTGAATGTAGTCAAGATGTACGAGCTTTATAGAAGTAAATGTTGTGAAGAGCAAAGAGAACCTGTTGACATAGCTTATTACCGTATGGTTTTTAATAAAGAATTTAATATTGGTTTCTATAGACAACGGAAAGATTTGTGTGACAAATGTTTTACTTTCCAACATTTGAACGCAGAAGAAAAAGAGAAGCAGAAAGAAGAGTACGAAAAACATTTAAAAAGAAAAGTTACTGCACGACGACATCGTGATGAAGCGAAAATGTCAGCACAATCTGGTGATATACATTTCGTTGAATATGACTTGGAAGCCATTTGTAATTGCCCTTCATCATCATCTAAGCTAATTTATTACAAACGGCGAATTGCAATTTACAACTTTACCATGCTGGATTTTGAGACAGAAAAGCGTAACGTTTTCTGTTATTGCTGGCACGAAGGTATTGGAAAAAAAGGGGCTGTTGAAATCTGGTCATGTTTGTTGAAATATCTGAAAACCAAAGCTGATGGTAAACCAATTACATTTATGTCAGATACTTGTGCGAGCCAATGTCGTAATGTATATTTATCAGCTCTACTACTGTACTGCATTGAAGCTTTCAATATACCAGAGATTAACCAAAAGTATTTTGAACCTGGGCACAGTCAAATGGAAGCAGATAACATCCACGCAACTATTGAACTGGCTAAGAAGAATATACCTTTATTTCATCCATCTGGATTCTAAACAATTATAAGAAAAGCTTCCCGAAAAAATCCATATGACGTCCATGAAATGGGAACAGAAGACTTCGTAGATATTAAATACCTAAAAACTATATTAGTTAAGAATGCTAAGGTGGACTGTGATGGCAATGCTGTCAACTGGCTAAAAATAAGATGGCTGCAGTATCGTAAAGAAGACAATAAACATATATATTTTAAATATGATCTGGAGGATGATGATTTTAAAATGATTAAGATTATCAGAAGAGGCAAAAGACTACCTGTGGAACAAATTGTGTTGAAAAATGCATATGACGATTTACAAGACTTATGCAGACAAGGCATCATTCCAACGCAATAGCATGATTTTTATAAAGGGTTTTCAGTTGGAACTCCAACAACAGATGACGAAGATAATTAATATTTTTCTAAACGCTGATATGCTGATTACAGGTTTTATTATTTAAATTGTACTATTTCAGGAGTAAAATAAAGATTATTGATTTATTACCTATTTTATTACTCATTTTATCATAAAACTTAACTTCACAAATGACGTATTTAAGTTTAATAACAACATAAGTTTGAAAATAATTAAGGGCCACACTAACGTATGTCAACCGAATTTTAAAAATATATATATTGCGTCTATGTAAGCATATATAAATAAAATATTTCTAATTTTTTCAACGCTCTAAGAGTATGGCAACACATAGTTATTTTTTTTTTCCATACTAATATTTTATCTGTATTAAAAAGCTGGTAAAGTTTACAGACCCGAATTTTCACAGTATTTTTGCTTTCCTGTGAAATTGAGAAAATGTAGATACGTTTATCTGACTCTTACACCGCGATATGACACATCGATTATTTATGTTCGTGATGCTCCTGTGCGAGTTCCAATAAATACTAGTTATTTCTTTCTTTCTTGAGCTACGATTTCTTAGAACAGCCGCCACACAATGTCCGCACTAACGGCTCTCATGAAAATGATGTATAACGATTTCAAAAAAGCTTTCTAAATAGGAAAACATCAATTTCCTTTATTATACAGGATCAGTTTTTATCCAGTGCGTAAACTGTAACCATGAATTCAGCATATCAATCTAGACACATTTGCGCAGAAATTTTACAAAAAAAATCTGCTGTTTCATAGAAAAGTTTGCGCACTGGATAAAAACTGATCCTGTATAACATTACAGTGACATCATTCGCCGAAAAATTGCGGACACTATGTTGAGACCACTGCTCTTGTAGGAAACTGAAACCACCCGCTCGATGCCCGAGCAATTTACTGGCTTCATTGAAAATAGGGCCGTATTACAATAGCCTAAAGTAAAAAAAGCAACTGAGTCGCAACTATGCGTGAGGTGACTGTGTCGATATTTATACAATTTTTTACTTAAAGCTATGCGGATACGGTCCTTTTTTCAATGGAACCAGTAATTTTGTTTTGGGCATTTCCCCGTTGTTTCTGAACTGACTCTCAGATTATTACAGAGAAGTTAGTGACAAAGCCAACGAACGGCAAAGTGCACTTTTTGTGAAAAGAAAAAACAATTATACAATGACATTTGATGTGCCATTTTTACACTCGGAAACCTTCAATATACATGTTACTATTTTCAGCCAATAATACTACACATCCGATGAGAGAATGCGTTCTGAGGGCCAATTCCCGTAATCGTTCAAAATCTAGTCGCAGTCTCATCTCGGCGACATTCAAATGTCAAAAGCTTGTCAAAAATGTAATGAAACTCGAGGTATTTATGACAGATTGAGACTGAGATCGGGCTGTGAACTTTCTGAAATTCGAGAATTGCTCCTCTGATACTTGTCAGTAATATAGCGTGTACAGAAATTTGAGGCCATAGTTAAGGGGGTTGTAGAGACCATGAAACTGAACGACTTTTACCATGGCACCAACGTCGTAGTCGCGAAAAATTATCAGCTTAGCATAGAAAACTCCCATACCTACTCGATACAAATGTACAACTTTTTTTTTGTTGTAATATATGGGTATTACTTTACTGACAGGTTTCAGTAACGCATTCTCTCTATAGCCGTAATTTATGCACCTACCTACATATGATTACTTTTTATTTTCAGCCACAATCTTTACTCGTCGTTACAGAACGATATAAAGATCGGGTGACATTGTTTGCTAGTAGGTAAAGATAATGGACCGTATGAGGCCGTCGCGGACCGAGTCGGAACTCTGTCCGATGCCGAAGTTGAAGAACACTGACTCTGCGGCGACTTGCTGTGCGCATGTTCCCATAGGATACCAGCCCACTTTGTTGAATACTATGCCCACCTTGTATACCTGTAGAGTTAAAAAGCATTGGTAAATAATAATAAATAATGTGTGCGGTTGGGGACTCCAACAAGAACAAACTATCCCCTTGCTCCCGTCAGATGTCGCTGCTATCCAACGTCCAATAAGCAGATATTTGACAGGTAGCTTTACGATATCTGAATACATTAAACAAGCGATTGCGCAAAAGAAATCGCTTGTTATATTCGTATTCCCCGTTCTACAGCTGTTGACTGCAAAAATACGGAAATCCATGTTTTGCCAAAGATGTTAAACAATGAAAATTGTGGGAGAAAAACCTCCTAAAAAACCTTTGGAAACCCGATATGACTTCGAGACTATTTGCTACCCCTTCTAAACCCGAAGAATTTTATGGTACAATTTCATACACAGTCGATGTATTTGTGTGACATCATTTCTTTCAACTTGTACGTAGCGATAATTTTCGGCATATTTCCCCCAAAAATCAAATTTAATGCAAATTTCCTGCCGTATCCCACCTTGTTCCTCTGTATATACACGGGCCTGTTAAACATGATGTCCAGCAGGTGGCGGAAGGGCACCCTGTTGGTGTAGTGCGTGTAGGTGAGGCGCGCGCCGTCGGCGTCCAGCAGGTGCGCGTACAGCAGCTCGCAGTACGAGCCCGCGCCCGCGCCCGCGCCGCCCACCACGCACGACACGCCCGACTCCTCGCTCGGCGCCTGGGTCGGCACCTGCACAACACGATATTTACACGATGAATTGGACGTAGTTAAGAAAGGACTCAATCCACACCCAGTTGCTTTTGAAATATCGACCTTTGTAGTTCAAGAGCTAGGTCGTTTTTATTAGGGTTCCGATGCCAAATGGCAAAAAATGGAACCCTTATAGATTCGTCATGTCTGTCTGTCTGTCTGTCCGTCTGTCTGTCCGTCCGTATGTCACAGCCACTTTTTTTCCGAAACTATAAGAGCTAGGCTGTTCAAACTTGGTAAGTAGATGTATTCTGTGAACCACATTAAGATTTTTACACTAAAATAGAAAAAAAAAACAATAAATTTTGGGGTTCCCCATACATAGAACTGAAACTCAAAATTTTTTTTTTCATCAAACCCATACGTGTGGGGTATCTATGAATAGGTCTTCAAAAATGGTATTGAGGTTTCTAATATCATTTTTCTAAACTGAATAGTTTGTGCGAGAGACACTTCCAAAGTGGTAAAATGTGTCCCCCCCCCCCCGTAACTTCTAAACTAAGAGAATGATAAAACTAAAAAAAATATATGATGTACATTTCCATGTAAACTACCACCGAAAATTGGTTTGAACGAGATCGAGTACGTAGTTTTTTTTAAAACGTCATAAATCGTAAACCGCAATTTACCTTTCATTCAATCAACTGAAATATAAAAATAAAAACATTTATTTTCATAAACATAAACCTTATGCATAAACCGAGAATACCTACAGGTTTGTACGGAACCCTCGGTGCGCGAGTCCGACTCGCACTTGGCCGGTTTTTGACTGTAGTATGTGTGGTTTGGGTCCTTTTTGCTAAACTACGTCCAATTGTATATATTGTTACGTAGATCGTAAAGACTAGAAACGACACGCTAACGCTATCTATTATCAAGTAGCAAGTACTACACGAACAATTACAAGTAGACGCCACCACCGCCATTTATTATCAAATAGCGGAATTAGACAGATCTCCATGGTACACTATGGAAGTTTCGCCGCTAATTGTGAACTGTGGCAAAGAGTCGCGATCATTCGAGAATGTTTTGTGACGCATATAAATAGCGGATTGTGGGACTGAGGTATAAGGGGGCAATATTTCCTGAGGTATTTGAGGAGTATTCTATGGCTATCAGACGACAATCCTAGAGCTTGGAAGATTGTCAAGATCCCTACCAGCACTTACTGAAATACTTCTTTACTCCGAGCACGTTTGCTCTTGAGAATTTCCACTCCAGCCGGCCACTAAAAGCAAGAAAAAGGTGCGAGGTCTGTTTTCAATCCAGCCGGTCAATAAATACAAGCCAGAAAGGAAAAATAAGTCTGCTCCCGGAAGATAAGATCCGTGGGGTCGCTACTGCTTAGCAGCTCGTCACATGTTTTACTGCGAGTTTCTGTATATGTCTTGTTCTGACTCGTTACCCTAGACTTGCTCAGGTAAAATAAACTCACCGGCTTAGACCTTAAGTTCAAAACTCGCAAGCCCTACCAAGAATTCAACGTAAAGATGCAGGCTTGGGGTTATTTTCTTTTACATTAGCTTTCCCGAATTTCGCATGATGAGACGCAACATCAATACTCATTGTGCGACGCTCTAATCGATCTATCACCACTATGTCCGGCTTATTGGCAACAATAGTCTTGTCAGTCAGTCAGTTGTTATTATTTAAATTTATTAATTAAATAAACTTGTTTAGATACAAATACGCCTGATTGAGATAGATCTACCGATATCACGGGTTTGTGTTTGTTAGCCATAAACATACATTTTTCTTAAAGCCCCATATTTTTTACTCAAATACCAACTTCACTAAGACAAAGCGCTGAAGAAACTACACACAGCTCTTTACCAAGCCAAGGCCTGCCAAGGGAGGTCGATACCGGCAGTCGATGTGCAGTATGATGGTACTCAATGCCTACATGTACAAGGTTCTTTTGGCGCGTGGCCAATTTCGGAACTAACACAGCCACCTTGTTACCTCAATTCATTTCAAAAAACAATTTTGCACAAATGTTTACCAATAGCGCCCCCTGTCAACGATATTCGAGCGCCAAATAGATATTTATAGCAGTGTTTGTTGCACTATTGTAGTGATATATCTAACCTGCACTCCCAGCAAACAGATGTTCTTCACCATAAAGATATTGAGGCAGGCGGGGTACTGTATAATGGTCTTTGTGAGTGTATCTTGTTATGAAGGCAATTGCATGCAGCTGAGATGAGAATACAAAGAGGGATGTGTAGTGTTACGCGAATGGATAGAAAAAGAAATAAGTATACTAGATTGATAGTAGCACCGGTAACTGAAAAGTGGATGGCTATAAGGAAAGGCGAAGACAACAAAAACGATGGAAAGACTGTAGTATGAATGATGTACGATAGTGCTAGAAAGTAGAAAGGGGGTTGAATACCGAGATGACGTTAATGGAGAAGTATGGAAGAAAAAAACATGTTGTGCCGACCCCAAATAAATTGAAATAAGAGCAGGAGAAAGACAAGACGGATGTAATTATTAATGACGACATTAGACTAAATCATGTGTAAATTATTCATACCCATACAATGTGGATCTGGAACTACGAAATTAAATTAAAACGAGCACAGTACTAGTCTATCGAAACATTTAAAAACACGAAGATTATTAGTTAGTGGAAAATTAAAAAATTGCAATTTTCAAACAAAATAAATAGCAGAATCAACTGCATAAAAAGTAAACACGCTTTAACTACAAAAAGTCACTGACCTAGTGCGCGGCGTGGTGCGGGCTGCATTGGGCGGCGGCGTTGTTGCGCGTAGGTACTCACACACACACTCGCAATTTTCTATGCACCACTAATGCTACGTTTACATGTGGGCACAGCCTCGGCCGGTCGTCATTGTGTTGACGGGATTTCCCCGTTTGTACAATGGCTACACAATTGCGAGTGCTAGAAGCTGGGCCCACATGTAAACGTAGCATAACGCATTATTTGCGTAAGTAATAAACTTTTTCTTTATAATTGTAGTATTTTGTGGGAGTGTGTGGGGCGCGTCAGAGTGGGATCGTATGACACCTTTCTCTGTCTTTCAAGCATATTTAGACGTTGAGAATAGAATCGTAGGTACGTTTTTGCACAGGTTCCTGACCTTACAATGTTTACCTATTATTACGGACTCCGATCTACATCATGTTGAAAAATAAGAAAATGAAAAATAATTTCCTGTGGCTAAAGTATTCATTGGATTAGATTGATTTTTTGTATACGGGTAAAGAGCATGCCATTCTTTACGTGGCTTAGAGGAATGTCAATCGTCCTGCTCCACGTTGTATATGTTTATCAAGTACCGATGAATGGACTGTGTGAAACAAGATATGCCTAAAAAGAAAGTGAATAAGGAAATGGCGACAAATAAATTAGTGTAAGCACAGAAGAATGAAAGAAGGCCAGAGAATGATAATGTGTCTCACCTGCTCTCCCAAACCCACAGGAACAAAGCACTCAAAAGAAAGGGAGGCCTTTGCCCTGCAGTGGGACAATACAGGCTGATCATATTATATAGCTTCTGCCCGCGACTTCGTCTGCGTCAAATTTTTCCCTTCCCGTCGCATCGAATTGCCTGCCAGTGTTCGGCCATTTTTCATTGCTGCTCCGCTCCTTTTGATCGTAGCGTGATGTTATACAGCCTATAGCCTTCCTCAATAAATGGGCTACCCAACACAAAAAGATTTTTTAAATTCCGACCAGTAGTTCCTGAGATTACCGCGTTCAACCAAACAAAGAAACAAACTCTTCAGCTTTATAATATTAGTATAGAATAGCTTCTGCCCGCGACTTCGCCCGCGTGGATATCGAAAAATTCACCATTCTCACCCTTCACCCTCTTAGGAATGAAATTTCAAAAAACCCTTTCTTAGTGGGTACCTTCTCTTCACAAAGAACACACCCTCCAAATTTAATGTCTCTAGGACCAGCAGTTTAGGCTGTGCGTTGATATATCAGTCAGTCGGTCACTCAGGACTTTGAATTGTATATATATAGATAGATTACCTGCACTCCCAGCAGACAGATGTTCTTATCCACCATGAAGGTGACGGAGCAGTCCAGTACGGAGGTGTTGAGGCAGTCAGTGTGCTGTATGATGGGTCGCTGGCAGTATATCTTGTTGTAGTCGTTGCTGTGTCGGTTCAAGTGCTCCACGCCTATGCCGGAGAGGCTCGCGTTGTGAACGATCGACGAGTGGCGGACGCCCACTGAGGACCAACATACACCATGTGAAAAAAATGTATAGAGCATGTATAGACACGAATTGGTCCCTCAATATACAAAGACTACCGGAATAAAAAGTACCCAATGATTCCGTTTATGGTGCATGCAGTGCTAACCCGTATTTGTACACTACCCTCATTTTTTTGAAAATTATTCTTATTATAAGCTGTTTTCCCCACTGCAGGGTCTTCTTTCTATATAAAACATTATTTAAACAGTGTAATGTAAACAATTGTTGATTGGTCATTAAAGAAATATAAATAATAACCGAAATCTACTTATGTGACAAACGTGATCGAAATCCTTTCAGACGTTAAGGCATGAAACAGTAACAGACAGACAGACAGACTGAGAGAGTTATTTTCGCATTTATAATATTCGGATCTTTGACAAACGTTACGGGTAGTCAGAAGTTCAAAAGCCTGACAACCAGTCTAACCAAGGGGTATCGTTTTACCCAGGAACTGAGTTGAGGTCAGACAGGCAGTCACTCCATGTAAAATACTAGTACTCAGCTGCATCCGGTTAGACTGGCTGCCGACCCCAACATAGGGGGAAAAAACTGGACAGATAATGAGATAATATGTATTCTAGATATTTATGTATAACTGTGGAAAATTCCTAAATAGGTGCAACTTTCAAGTACTTGCGCTTTGACAAAATTATACGTAGTGGAGGCTGAAAACTCTTTTGGGAGTTTACGTACCGTCATGGCGCGTGGGTCTGGGGTAGGGCTGGTAGTCAGAGGGTGCGCCGAACACTTGCTCCAACATCACCGGGCTCGGAGTGTCTACCGTCAGTGTCGCCATCTGGCGGAAATAATGGACAATCATTATTACTGGTCGCATTTGTTATAAGCCTAAGTATTGCTTCCGGCTTATAACATCGTCCTGATAAATGACATATGATTTTATTTCAGTAAGTAGATTTTCATGTACAGACGCCAGCTCTTCAAGGTACCAGAAACTGACAAATTCTCTCAATCAACCTTGAATGCCCTAGCGATAAAGTTGAAAATCTATTGGAGAAGGGGACTTCTGGCCCCAGCAGTTAACTAGTTGAAAAGTGTATTAAAAAAACCGTTATATTTTTTTAAAGGAAATCACAGAATATGGTACCATGTTTCTACCTAGAAAGCGAGAAAACATAAATTAAGTTAATGAAACTAAATAATCGATTTAATAATGCCTGAATTACTACTAATCGATTATGAATAAATCGGTAAAATCTGAAAATATGTATGCAAGTCGAGTGACAAGTGCATATCAAGCTTTCGCAATCGATTGAATCGATTCATAGTGAATTTTTTTGTTCCGACAACACTTGTGCCTGACATCCGTCAGTCACTGACTGCCAGATGCACTCGTTCGTTTGCTTTCGTTCTAAGTGCGCCCGTATTTTCCTTGTTTTATTGTTTAACCCTACGACCTCGGCTTTGCAAATTATAACGGACTATTTGACGTATCTTGCTACTCTTAATTACCTGGCTCTCTATTTTGGCAACTGTTTACGCCTATCGATTGGATATTGACGACATGGATTGTAAACCTCACTTTTACTATAATTCATATAACTTGGTTCCTGGATAGCCAAATTTCACCAAATTTTCAGTGTAGCCTTGTTATTATACCCTCTTACAAATAAGGCTAGTTGATTCAGTTAACACCTGGGCCCAGGAATCTATGGAGTCATTCGCTTCTCCTTTGACAGATTGTAGTAGCTTGATGTGCTAGCGTCTGCACAAAAACTGCGTTGGCGTTTCCTATCTGATTACTCTGAGAAGAAAGACCGAAAGAAGCTCAGAAGTCAGTCCCTTTTAAAGTCCAGGCATGATCTTCCACAGATTATGTGAAGACCATGTTGACTGATGTCTGAAGTGATTTTCTGAGGAAAGAAACACAGATTGACTGGACCTGGCCAGTCGGTACTCATGCAGCTCAAATTCAAACTTAAGGAGCTCCTCAAGTAACATCGTTCGACATCTATTCTGTAAAAGTACTGTACCCTGCTTGAAGTGAGCCAATAGTGTAATCCCTATTATCAAGTGGCTGTCAGCTGTCATTTAGTTCGCTTCACGGTGAGATTTATACAGAATAGTCCAACAGTTGTGGAATGTCAATATTTCTAAAGATTTTAGGGATTTTAGTAAGTTCAGCTGTATGTTTATAGCTGCACGTATTCCGAAAGCCAAGGCTTCTACAAAAGTATTTTTTGCAAAAATATACCGATTAATTTCCTAAACTTAAACAGTAAGTAATTTTGTTTAGATTCTAAAATCAAATTGACAATTCGAATTCCAGAACTCTGATTAAGAATGCTTTTCCCAATAAATTATTTTAAACTTTATCTATGATTTTAAGTAGGATGCGCTAAGCTAAACCACGAAATTTCCTTCTTTTTTTTTTGCATTTTGCAGGTCAGGATGTGTTTTGATTAAAATTTGATTAGCGACCGTAAAAAATATAGCTTTTTTATTTCTGTGGATGGGAAATTATCAAATGACGTCTCGCGCTCTGGGCGGAGATGGAGGGCGTGTCAGACTTTTACTGACTAAAACCCACCTATGTTCCTTCAGTTACCCATATGCCAGGGCCGCGGTATCTCTTTCAAACAAATATGGATTTACAGAATTATAGTTACTAGTGGTCACCAAGTCAGTACAGTTAGGAATGTGAATGGTGAACAGTGCACTACAAGTGATTACTGCATTTGTAACAATTTGAATACATTTTTATTTATTTGGTGTAAAGCATAAATTAACTATCCCGGCTCGTAACAATAACTTCACGTTTTGTTTCCCGGAAGGTTTTGGCAGAGGTTTCCCTACAGAACACAAATTGTAGAATTCCATAAAATCCTCTCCCAGCAATCGAAATTCGACCATTTTTTAAATATTTAATACAAATCAAGATGCACTCACATTAGAAGACGGCCCATCTCCAATCAGCTGTTTCCTAGGCACCCTGCAGGTACAAAAGCCACTCGGCATCGGCACGTCCGAAGAACTGGACAGTATGTTCATGAGGACGGCAAAGGCCTCAGATTCCGTGAGGAGTGAGGACCTGGCTGGACCTTCTGCGAACTGCTGTGGCGTGAGGGTGAGGAAACGAATCTTCTCGATAGCAGATCGTATTGTTGGTTTGTGTGACTTGGGGCCTGTAGAAGATTTAGTAATATAAACAAAAAAATCACTGATAAATAACGCACAGCCAATTTTTTTTATTTTTTTTTATTTTAATAGCTCCTTATACTTGCAGATGAAATGGGAACACAATAATGTTCCCATTTCATTCAGTGGGTGTCGTAAAAGGCGGCTAAGGTTTCGCGCCAAGCGTGGCGATTCTAGCAAAGCCCCCAAATTGGGGGAAGCCTATGTTTACTAGAGGACGTCTTTCAACTGAAATGACGAGGAAGATACGGAGGTAGGGATTGCGAAGCACCAAACTTTTACCAAGGATTCAGTACATAATACCGAAACTTTTCGTCGATTGTTACGAAAAATAATTGCTGTGCTATTGATTGCGTAGGTATTGCATTTTTCTATGAACACATTTTGTTTTGATAACTAACGAAAAATTTCTAGAGACAAATAGAGAACCCTGTGTTGAATTCATGATTTCAGTTTGCGTGTGTAATGTCTAACGAAAATAAGCATTACAATTATATCTTTGATTCGTGTAGTGGTCATAATAAAGAGTATTCTATTCTACTCAGAAAGGATTTTTGCTAAATTAAATCCCCAAAAGGGGTTAAATACTGGATGAATGTTCGTCGGACAATGTATTATTGGGTTTTTCCATCTGGATTTTTTTAGTAGCAGCCCGGAGTCTGAATTTGTGTCCGGTTGATTGCAATAGGCTCACCCCCTATTACATGGTACTTGGTTCTTAAACATAACAGACGAAATGTGGGTGAACTAAAGGTACACCTCTGCCCAACCCCTCGGGGAAACTTGACGTGATGGTATGTTAAGAAAATTCGTCATTTTTGCTAATGGGGAACCCCATCGGGCACAGAGCTTGTGGAGTATCTAATAAATTACTATAAATGTAATTTTGTTATAATATTTTTATCTCACGAAGCCAACATGCTGTGAATGCGTAAGTAGTATCAACCTCATCTAGCTTAAAAAATATTATTGACTTGTAAAAGTGTTTTTAACGAGAGCTCCTGCGCTTACATAGACATTCACAGCGTGTTTGTGCGCTTGGTAATCACAAGTAAAGCGCGCGTCGCTTTGTAAGATAAAAATACTATACCTTCTGTATGGTATCAACTTCTAGGCATTTAGATCACGTGAAACGTGGGATGACTAAATTGAACTAAATAAATAGCAGTTACGTGACTTATAGCTCACCAGGCTTCTTCTTGTCTTCATTTGAGGGTCCGGGTAAGGGCTGGTCGGAGCTATCAGTCGCCTTTTGTGTGTCCATCACAGCCTCAGGGCTGTTCTCAGCACTGCTTTCAACATTCACCACCTGAAATCATATTCATAATACTTAACAACATCACGCTTATAATTCCCGAAGGTCAGGCAGAGGCCACCTTTTTTTTTATCTCGAAGTGGAAATCCTCATGGATGTCCTCCGCCCTGGGGTGGGCGGAGGGGTCTGTCATACTCTTACTGACTAAAACCACCCCGGTGTTCCATCCCACACCTACGTCAGGGACCACGGGAACCAATATGTCTTCCGCGGTCCCCGACTGGTGCTGGCCCACCTTTGCGGGCCTCATCACGTTAGGGGGGGAGTGAGGTGTTAAACTCCCCCCCGTACATCGCAGAGTGGCGCGCGTGGAACACTACGTGCCACCATCTCGGGTCCTAAGGAATAGGGGGCGGACGCATTTAGAGGGGCTGGAAGAGGGCGTTGTCCGCCCTCCGCCGACGCCCGGTGTGTCTGCTGCGGGCTGGGTGAGCGGAAGATATTTCCCGCTCCCTTTCCGCAGCCTCCTTCTGCGACATAACTGATTCGCAGAAGTATACCACCGCGTCCCAGGACTACGTCCGGGAGCGATAGGTCACTGCCTATTTCTGAGACGAGGACATGACGCGGCTCCTCCCAAGCGGCACATTCTGCCAACGTATGCCGCGTCGTGTCCTCCCGGCAGTCGACGCAGTGGTGACACCGGGCGTCCGGCTCCCTGTTTATGCGACACAGGTACTTCCCGAAGCAACCATGCCCCGAGAGCACCTGCGTCGTCCGAAACGACAGGGAACCGTGCCTTCTCCCGAGCCAGTGCCCGAGTACTGGCCGGACCGCCTAGACGGTGGCGAGGCGGTAGGGCGTGAAAGCCTGTCCTGCCAGCCCGCCACCAGGGCTGTGCGGAGCTACGACTGACGAAGCTCCATGTGTCGCTCCGTCAACGGTACAGTGACGCGAGTACTTTCGCCTCGAGGTCCCAAGGTGGGGGGATCCAGCCAGTACACAGGCAGCCTCGTAGGAGATCTTGCGATATCCCCTGATAACTCTGACGGCCATTGCTCGCTGCGGTCTTGGCAGAACAGCGATGCTGCCTTCAGGTCAGCCGCCCAGATTGGGGCCCCATACAGGGCCATGGATCGCACGATCCCCACATAGAGCCGCTTACAGGCGGCATTCGGGCCCCCCAGATTGGGAAGCAGCGTTGAAAGCGCCCCACCCGCGCCCATTAACTTGGGCGCCAGCCGTCGGAAGTGGGGGCCGAATTCCCACCGGCTGTCGAGCACCAATCTTGGATATTTCATGGTGGACTCGACAGCGATCCGAGACCCCCCGACTACGATGTGTGAACTGGCCGGCGGCGCCCGTCGGGGACCATGAAATACCATAGCCTCCGACTTGTTAAGGACCACCTCCAGGCCTAGGCGCCGTATGCAACTCACCACCAGTGAGACTGCAGCCGTCGCCAGCATTGCTGCCTCCCTGTACGAGTGGCCCCAGGCGTATCATCCGTATAACACGTCAGTTCGACGTCCGACGGGAGCTCGCCCCTCAGCACCCAGTCATACCCGATGTTCCACAAGAGCGGGCCACCGACCGAGCCCTGTGGAATACCGCACGACATGCGGCGCTGGTTTCCGCCATCACGTCCCATGTAGGTGACACCCCTATCTTCGAGATAAGCCCCAACGATGTGGCAGAGGTAGGGAGGCACCCGATGGTACAGTAGTGCCTCCCGAATGCAGCTCTAAGGCAAGGTGTTGAAGGCGTTAGATATGTCCAACATCACCCCGCCCCGGGACACTGCTTCCTCTGCCAGGACTCTCACCCGCGATTTTGCGTGGATGGTGGAGCGCCCGTGCCGAAAGCCAAACTGACTCTCGGCCAGGTCAGGCGCTTCCCTGCACAAGTGGTGGACGAGGCGGGCAGCGGTAATCCGCTTGAATAGCTTCCCCACCTCGTCCAGCAACACTATGGGCCTGTACGCGGACGGTGAGCCCGCAGGGCGCCCCGCCTTCTTGAGCAGGACCAGACGACCTGATTGCCACAAACTGGGAAACCGGCCCCGGTGGTGAGCTTATTGGCTTCAATCAGGCACAAATCCAACCTCCAGGCTGTGAGTGAGAAATTCCTTATAGAAAAACCCAATAACACTGCCCAACCTGCGTATCGAACCTTGGACCTCAACCTCAGCAGTAGTACTTGCGAACACTAGAAATATAATTATAATTTGTGATTGTTACGGTAGTAGTATATCTATAGTTTAATTTACATACTTTATCTTTAGAAGTGGATGGTCCAGGACTTTTTGACCTTTTCTCATTTGGGGGTCCATTCTCCGATGGTGGACTGACGCTCCTCTCGGAACTTCTCTTGTCCTGGGCCTTGGCATATCTCACGGCGGCCTCAAATAAGTCCAGTTCACTGTCTACATTCAAATGGTCTAGACAGAAGACAGTTATGACTGTGTTCAGCTCCACATCCTCAAAACTGCTATCATTTAAAACCTCTTTCGTATTTGTGCTGATTATCTGAAATTACATCAAGAAAATGTCATGAGGAAAGTACAGAAGAACAAATAAACAATGAATGGATTGTGTGAAAGATGGTTTGACTAGAAAAAGGGTGACAAGATGACAACTAATAAATTGGTATAAGGGCAAGAGAGTGATGATATTTGAAATTACACAAACTCATAAACTTGTCCTTGAACTCATGAGTAGACAAAGAGAATTCTAAAATAAAATAGAATATGCTGTATGTATATATGTATGCTCCAAAGGTTGTAACAGTTTTATTGCTTCTCTGAAAAATTATAACACCATGTTCAAAAAGAATTATATCAACAGGTAATTAAAAAAGTAAAAGTAAATCATCTGATTTACCTGTATGCACTTATCCATAAGTACATTCTCCTCAAAAAGCCTTGCAAACTCATAGGCACGGCAGGCATTCCTCGGATACAGGTCTGACCAGAGATACCGAGTGCATTCCTTCACCAGGTGAGGCAGCATGTACTTCTTGGCTCCATAGCACAGCTCACAGGCCTTGTCAAATGAGCTGATGTTTATATTGTCTGTATATATGTATCTGTAACATGATAAATGCTATTTAAGTAAAGATTTATTAATTTTGGTTCCATTTAGGGTAGAAGTTGGTGCTTCAGGCTCACAGTTAAGTCAAATATCTCATTACTCAAAATATAGGATCAACAGTATGTTAAATAAATACATTTTGCCGGGGTCGCGTGATTGTTCGAAAGAGATACCGTGACCCTGGCACATGGGCAACTGATGGAACACGGGTGGGTTTTAGTCAGTAAAAGTCTGACACGCCCTCCCGCTCCGCCCAGAACGGGAGAAGTCATTTGATGATTTCCCATCCTGAAAAAAAAAAAAAAAAAAAAAAAAAAAAAAATACATTTTTTAATTGTATCTGCATTTTACACCAGTGACAACCCCATTTTTATGTCCACACAATCACTGTCCATTCCAAGGTTGCCTGGAAGAGACCGCAGAAAGCGATAAGGCCACCCATTGTATGTTTTTTTTTTGTTGTAATGTATTTTCTGGTGGACAATAAAGCATATATAAATAAATAAATAAATATTTATGTCTGATTGAATATTCATAAAACTCTTTCTATGTTACATACTCACTCTAACAGAGCCCTGAAAGCTTCAGGCTGTACATCCAATATGGGTATGGGATCATTCCTCTCTGCCATACCGCCATAGAACATAGCCTCGAAAACTGGTGACGCCATCGCCAGGACCAGCTTGTGGCCAGCAATAACCACTTGGTCGGGCTCGGCTCCCACCAAGAAAGTGCAATCAGACCACTGTCCTGACTTTAGAAGGTATTCTCCCCTTTGCTTCACCTCAACGCATCCTAATTGCCAATCACTAGGCACTCCCGCCATATTCTTTAGCTTTTAATTTACAAAATTATGTAATTTAACGGGTCTAGGCTAGGATTACTCAATCGAGACGGAAATGTGAGAAGTCACGAATAAAAACAAAACAAGCTATTTTACCAAAATAATCACTTCGCTCGCTTGATTAATAGAAATGAGCATTTGTGAATATCGTTTCGATATAATTCGAGAGTTTTTAATTATATTTAAAATGAATGCTAGGAAATGCTTAAATAAAATTTGACGGGATTATTTAGTTTCACAATGGATAATTTTATTCACACTCAAACATAGTCTTGTATCTAGACTATTCGACAGAAACAAAGCTGTTTTTTCTTTATCTATATTTATAAACAGGATTGTAGACTCAGATGACTTTTAAGTAAACGTTTGGAAATACTAAATTAATTCAACAAAGATGAATTCTAGTAAACACATATTTTTATTTTAAAATAACACACGACGCATAAGTAAATGTTCGAACATAAAGAGTTCACTATTATTTTACTCAAGAAGATCCAGGGTTCTACAATAAAATAGTAAAGTAAGCTTTATTATTATCTTATGGACAGACCCTTTCCATCTATCCAAGGTTTAACTCAAAGAAAGAGAGATATAGGTTGGCAAAAAAGAGTCTGTCGTGGTATCCATTGGAACTAAAATATTTTTGTGGTGGCAACACTGCTTTGTTTATCATCAACAAGGACTTTTTGGCGGGAAGTCAAACGAGGCGGTAATTTTGATTTCGCAAAAAACTCAATAACTAGTTAATTATACGGAAATACCACTAAAATAACTTCCTCGACCTCGAACAACCATGAGTGTCACCAGTGGCGGTGAGGAGCCGCCAGAGAAGGGAGAAAAAAAGAAAAAAAGAAAGTACAACAGCACTCCAAATAATAAGTATCACATATTTACTAAACAAAATTATAAAAGACTGTTCATAGAAAACACCAATTCTGAGTATGTAGTATACGTCGAATCAACAGAGCAGGAGAAGATAGGGAATAAAAACCCTATCACGCTCACCAACTTATTATCGGATAATGTTAAAGGAGTATCAGGAGTACATAGAATAAATGCGCACAAAATAGGCATAACATTCAAAAAGGCGGCTGCGGCCAACAATTTTCTGAAGATGGAAGACTTCCTTTGGAGAAATAAATTTAAAGCGTTTATACCATCATATTTGACAGAAAGGATTGGTGTATTGAGGTTTGTGCCCAAAGAACTTTCCAATGAAGAAATATATAAAAATATAGTATGCGACTCTGAAGTTATTTCAATTAGAAGATTCATGCGTAAAGTAGAGGGAAAATTAGTGCCTCTCAATACAGTTGCTGTTACCTTTTCTTCAACATCTTTACCGCAATACGCCTATATACAACTATTTAGATACGAGGTGAAAACATACATACCACCATTATTACAATGTTATAAGTGTCTTAAATTCAATCATTCTGCTAAGACTTGCAGAGGTGAGCAAAACTGCTCTTCTTGTGCTGGTCGTCACTCCTACAAAGAATGCGATGTCGAAGAGATCACATGCATCAACTGCTCAGGTAATCATCTTGCCATTTCAAGAGACTGTCCCATTAAAAAACAAAAAATTGAGGAGAAAAAGGCCAAATTCCTTATGCAGCAATCATATGCCACTGTTGTGAAACCACCCCCTACATTAAATGAGAAATCTTTCCCTGTTTTACCCAAGGTTACTGATAAGACTAAATCCAATGAGACTTTAGATATTAAACAAGTAGCAAATAATGATATTATAATTAACGCAATTGTTAAATCGTTGGTTGCATTAGGAAACAAGAGTGACTCTGATGGACCACTCACACATAAGAAAATAAAAGAAATATTTTTATCAAATTTAATTTAAACATGGATAATTATCTAAATATTTTACAGTATAATATACAGAGTTTACAGAGTAAAAAGAGCCTACTACAAAATTTATTAATTGATAAAAATATAGATGTCTGTCTTCTTAATGAGACTTGGTTCAAAACTAATTCTATAATTCCACATTTTCCAACATATAATTTAATCCACAAAAATTCCATAAATTCTCATAACGGAGTAGCTATTTTGGTGAGCCAACGTTTAAAATACAAAGTAGTTAATACACACTTCTCAGAATCTATTCAAAATTTATGTATCACTATAGAAACACAATTTGGAGCAATGGCTATACTTTGTGTGTACAGCCCTCCAAGTATCAGGTTTGACTCAGTAAAGTTAAAGGATTTAATAAATAAAATACCCAAACCTTGTATAGTTATGGGTGATTTTAACGCTCATAACATAGCCTTTGGATGTCATAGTGATAATAATAGAGGTAGATGCTTATATAATATAATTGATGAATTTGACCTATGTGTTCTGAATGATGGATCACCAACAACTGTTCCTTATCCTAATAGACAAGCTTCAGCGATAGATCTTGCCCTTGTTAGCTCTTCAATAGCTCATTTATGTAACTGGTATGTTCATGACGATCCCATGGGTAGCTATCATCTTCCAACCTTACTTGAGATCAATATTCAACCGTCTATGTATGACACATCACCTCCTGTGGATCAAGAGAAATATATTTATAGCAAGGCAGATTGGGACGAATATTACAGCCTATCAGAAACTTGTTTTTCTCACTTGGACTCAATAAATGATTCCCCTATCAATGCATACAATCATTTTATAGAAACATTAAATGATCTAAGGTATAAAACAATTCCAAAACGTAAATTAGGTGCAAACACAGCTATTAAAAAACCAGTACCATGGTGGAATACAAAATGTAGTGATGCTGTCGAAAAATCAAAAGATGCATTAAAGTATTATTTTTCTCAACCCAATATTGAAAACTGGATAAGGTATAAAAAACTAGATGCAAAAAAGAAAAGAATTCTGAAGGAAGAAAGTTCCTCTTCTTGGCAAAATTTATGTAGTAGCTTTAATAGGTTAACTCCAGTTTCTAGGATATGGGAATACATTAAAAAATTTAAAAAAGTTGGAACAAATCGAAACAAAAACATCAATGATGAGTGGGTTCCAAGTTTTTTAGATAACTTAGCTGATTCTACTGAAATAGACGGCAATAGGCTTGAGTATTTGTTCGAAAATGCTACAGAAAATGATGTAAATGTGTTTCTTAAGAACAATTTCACTGTAGAAGAGTTGAAAACATCTTTAAAGAGCAGGAAAGATACTACACCGGGATTGGATGACATACCTTATATATTAATCAAAAAGTTAAATTTAAATGCACAAAAAACATTACTTAATATTTATAATAAACTATGGGATGAATTCGTAATACCTGAGTCTTGGAAAACACAGTGTGTAATTCCAATATTAAAACCTAATAAACCTGCGAATAGTGCTTCTTCATATAGACCTATTTCTCTATCATCTTGTTTAGGTAAACTCTTTGAAAATATGTTGAAGTTAAGATTAGATTATTTTATTGAATCGCAAAGTTTAATTCCTTCTATACAGTTTGGCTTCAGAAAAGGTAAAAGTTGCTCTGAAAGCCTTGTATCTTTATTATCAGATTTAAGACAGGTTAAATTAAGTCACTCTAATGCAATCTGTGTGTTTTTAGATGTAAAGGGTGCTTTTGACAATGTAAATATAGAAGAACTTATTCAAGTATCTCATGATATTGGTATACCTGGTCATATTCTGAAATGGCTTTATTCTTTTTTAAACAATAGAACTGTATTTGTTAAATATAATAATAAATTGCATGGACCTAGGACTGTCAACAAAGGCACAATGCAAGGGGCAACTTTGTCTCCTTTGCTTTATAACTTGTATACTTCTGAAATATTAAAATATGTAGATGTATCAGGTGTAAATATCCTGCAATTTGCCGATGACTTGCTTTTGTACAGCATAAATCAAAACATAGATATAGCAATGGCTAATATTAATAAGGCTTTGTCTCAATTATACAGCTATTACCATAGTAAACTTAAATTAGAAATAAGTCCAGAAAAAAGTTCAGTTTTAATTATCAGTAAAAATGTAAATATTCATAGCAATGTTAAAATTTCATACAATAATGTAGAAATTCCTGCTGTTAAGCAACATAAATTTCTAGGCGTAATTATTGATGACAAATTAAAATTTGATGAACATATTAAACATATAAGTAACAAAGCACTGAATGGTATTAATCTATTGAGGCATTTAGCAGGATGTTTTTGGGGATCTGACCCCAAAGTTATGAGTATGCTGTACAAAAGTATAGTGAGAAGCCATTTTGATTACAGCAGTCTAGCTTACATGAATGCCAATAGCACCTTGTTACGAAAATTAGATGTAATTCAAAATATGGGACTGAGACTTATTTGTGGTGCTATGCGCTCCACACCTATCAATTCATTAGAAGTTGAAACATGTATACCTCCCTTGTCATTACGAAGGTTGTTGTTAACTGAGAGATTTTTATTAAAAGTCATGGCATCAAATGATAATCCTTTACTTATGAAGCTAACAATACATCCTAAAATCTCACAGTCAATTGCTTCCAATGCCATCTCTGCTTCTTCTTTGGTTGGTGGAACTCTACCTGAAATGCCAATAATATTTGAACATGTGAATAATAATTCAAAAGATATTGTTAAAAATGATATTTGGCCTATATACAAAATTCCTTATAATGGTATTATTAACAGCTTTGCAATCCATTTAGACACAGTGCACAATCATTTTGAATTTTTACAGTTTAAAGACAATAGACCAGAACATTATGTTATATACACAGATGGATCTAAAACAGATCATAATGTAAAAGCCGCTTTTTATGATCCACAGTTGGACTTCACTAAATGCATTAAATTAAACAGAGTGTGTAGCATTTTCACTGCAGAATGCTATGCAATTGATTGTGCACTGCAGCATGTAAATAGTCTTGTAAATAATGTACATAATATTTTGATAGTTACAGACTCTAAAAGTGTTTTATCTGCTCTACATAATGTAAATATTTCTTTTAAGTTAAACTATATTATTTATAATATTAGACTTTTAATCCAAAAACTACTTGACAAGTGTATTAGAGTAGAATTAGTATGGGTACCTTCACACAGTGGCATTCGTGGAAATGAAGTTGCTGACACTGCGGCTCGTTCAGTCCATGATGAGGATCGATCTAAGTTGCTCAAGGTTCCATTCACTGATTATTACAGCCTTTTTAACGAACTTAATAGACAGTTATGGAAGGAGTATTGGGACATCACCCTGGAAACGAAAGGCAGATGGTATGCTGGAATACAAAATGAATTACCGATAAAACCTTGGTACCAAAACTTCAAATATATCACAAGAAGAATTATAACTATTATATCACGCATGAGATTGGGACATTGCCTAACACCAGCTCACCTGAATAGGATTCGCATAATTAATAATAGCCAATGTCGTCATTGTGGAGCAGAGGATGCTGATCTGGATCACATTATCTTACAGTGTTCAAGTTTTAACATTCAACGTTTGATCTTGGTCAGTGAATTGAGTGAATTTAATGACAATGACATTGAAAGTGAACGACAAAGTGTTCCCCGCAGTGTTCAGGAATTATTAAAAAATAAGAAATATTTTAGTGTGTTGTCTAAATATATTTGTAATACGGTAGAAAAAATTTAATTTAATTTGTAATTAGAAGTGTATTTGTAATTTAAATTTGTATGAAAACCATCAAGGTTTAACCATGATATCACTGAGATGTACCCACCCAACCCGAAAGGGGGGCAAGTTGGTAGTATAAAGAAAGTAATGAAAAATATTGATGTAATTTGTAAAAACAGATTGAAAAAATATTATTGTTAAAAAAGTGCCTTATTAACATTATTATAAGTAGGTATCTAATAACCATTGTAATGTTACATTCATAGTGTTAAAACCCATCTATGTATACGACTGAAAGACTTGTATCTATGGTCATGAATAAAATATTAAAAAAAAAAAAAAAAAAAAAAATATCATCAACAAGTAGCTAATCTGTCATTGTGTTATGTTCCTAGTTGTATTTTAGTTATTTCTAATTAACTATCAATTATTAATGCTTTTGAACATATAAAAAATGAATAAGACAATAAGGAGTAGTGGTGTGAGCTGTGATAAACTAGGTTTTCGTCAGAAATTTGGCGGAATCTGAAGCGGAACAAATTTTGTCTCCGATTGACAATGTTTACGAAAGAACTGCTGACACGACAGGTATTTATCCAAGAAATTTATCTTTTATTCAATGCCAGTCATTGTTTTTTCTTTCTAATACTAAGTTTTATCGGTATTATAAGTTTCAAGCCATTTTATTGTTTTATTTACTAATAGATTATTGAGGTTATGTTTTCTTGTTTGACAAATCACGTGTACGTTAACTCTTGATGTTTGATACTTGAAATTGAAAAATGTACCTACATGGAATTAATATGATTGTCTTTATGTTTTTTAGGTAAATCTCACAGTACAATTAGAGAAATTGTTAATGAAGGTGAAAAAAATTAAGGATTTTTTTCTACACCTGGAGGAACACCAAAACAGTTGGCGGAAGAAAGAATTAGACGATTTTTATCTGTGTGCAATTAGACAAAAAGTTCAACACTATAACGAAACAGGCAAGTATATCTTTTTTTTTTGATGCCATTATCGCATACCACAGTAAAAAAAGCATAATTTATATTTATTATTTTTCAGGTGCCTATTCTACGTAATATATTACCTATAGTTTGAGGAGACGGGTTGTAATGGGAGCCGTAAACGTGTAAGAAAGATTTTTACTCTATTTAGATTTCATAAATAAGAAATGTAAAACTGACACATCAGTGTTAATGAAAATCAGAGAGAGAGATCATAGCACCGAAAAGGAATACAAGAATGATGTTATGTCACGTTTTTCTTTTTAAATAAAATCTAAATAGCGTGTTATTTCATTTTCATTGTCATGTGAATAGTGATAATGTTATGTACCCCACATAGACATACCTGACGCTTTCATTAGTCAACTGTTCAAGTTTATTCGATATTACCTGTACCTTTCGAATGCGACATGTTATAGGTACTCTCTGACTTCCGATTAGTTTCCGAAAGTAAGCAGCTGTAAGTCGCCTTTTTGTCGATAAACTGTCAGCATTAACAGGATTCGTTCAGTATCATTCATGTCAAATTTGATACAGGCATACCAACCATCGAATGGTTGTGAATACCCTAGATGGTGGCCGCAAATGCGATTGCTGAACATTATGTCTTGTTCGGTTGTATCGGGTTCAATCAGCAATCCCTGAGTGTAATTTAATTAATTTTTAAACTGAACAAGTTCGCATTATGTTATTATGATGGCACTCTTAGATAAAAGGTTATTCCAGCGAAATAATGCGCAATCTACTAAATACAATGAAAGTAAAAGACTGTGTGCCTATCAAGTCTTGAAATCTTGATTGGTGAGAATTTCCGGGATCTCGTGTTTATGGATTAAAACAACAAGTATCTTATCACTTTTAGTCCTAGTATACAGGGTGGCCATACCTGCTAAGCAGGCGCCCTCATTTTTTCCAGACTCTTTTTTGCCAAGCTGTACTTGTTATTTGTTGAGTGCTTGTTCAGTTTCAGGCAGCGTAACAAAATGTGTAATTTAGAATGTGTATTATATTTCATTGCAGGTTCGATGAGTTTTTAGTTATAAATCTATTCTACGTTGCGGAATTTTGATTGACTTTTCAAAAATAATTAATGGCTTATAATGATGTTTTTAGATTCAGGGATTCATTGACAAACTAATAAACTTAAAAGTGGTTATTTTTGTGTATCACAACGTGCTCTTATCAGCTAAACAGTTGTTTTGGATATCTGTGTGAAAAATCATGTATTTACAATGATATTTTTCGAATCCCAACCACGGAACCCTTCACCCCCATACGCACTTAACCTGTTTTTAATTTTGTAACTTACTGAACGAAAATGTTCAATGTGTCCAACTGTCACTGTCAAAATTATTTTGCAAATTGTCAATGTATCGAATTTACATGAACTTCGAACAATATCGATGTAATGTGAAAAGTGGAACGAAATAAACTCATGAAACACCATGAATCACGACGAGATAAAATCTGTGGTACAGGAAAAATTCCTATCAAGCGAACGGGTCACAGCTTTCCTGTGTGACGCCAAAGTATTGCATCCCGAATGGGTAAAAAAGGATCGGCTCTTAGCAATTGTGGAGTTTGGCGATGAAAAGGCAGTATTCTGCTTGTTTACGTCATGCTACCCGCCAAAGTCCTTCACGGATTTATCCATAGAAATAGTGTTGCCGATAGATAACAGTTTTAAATGTGAAATTGACAACAAACCTTCCGACCCCGAGGCCATACTGTACCTGAATCTGCAATCTCGTAGTAATAAGTATAAGTTCGAAATACAGATGACTCCGCGCGTCGACAACTTTGTCGACGACCTGTTCAGAGGCATAGAAGCTGTAAACAAAGTGCCAACTCAGCCTGACTTTGTGTGGCTCAAGAAGTACAGTGGTAAGATAGATAACGATATCCTAACTCACACGATGGCGATACCCGGCGTAGTCCCGCACACACAGACCTCAGCACCTGTAGCCATCAGAGAGAGCCTCATCAAACACAAAATGTCTGACAAAGAATATGAATACACCTTTACTAAGAAATTCTCTGTATTCTGTGGAACATGGAATGTGAATGACAAATCTCCTGTAATTCCTCTTAAAGGGTGGCTGAGTGTTGACAGGGAGCCCCCTGACATTTATGCTATTGGTTTCCAAGAGTTGGACTTGTCTAAGGAGACATTTCTGTTTGATCAAACCTTCAGAGAAGATGAGTGGTTTAATGCTGTCCTAAATTTTGTTGATAAGAGGGCAAAGTATGTGAAGGTGGAGAAAGTCAGACTAGTTGGCATGATGCTGATAATTCTTATAAAAGCCAAACACTTCTCTCATGTACGTAATGTTGTCTGTGATACAGTGGGGACCGGGATCATGGGGAAGATGGGCAACAAAGGTGGAGTGTCCATAAGATTCGATCTCCACAACACCTCAATGTGCTTTGTCAACTCCCACTTAGCAGCTCATGTGGAGGAGTTTGAGAGAAGAAACCAAGACTTCAGAGACATTTGCAGCAGGACCAGATTTGTGCAACCTAACCAGCTGCCTAAAGCTATCAAAGACCATGACCAAGTGTACTGGATAGGAGACTTGAATTATCGCATCACAGAATTAGATCCTACTACATGTAAAAAGTTATGTAATGAAAACAATTTTGCACCAGTACTTGAGAAAGACCAACTGATGCAGCAACATAAAATAAATAATGTTTTTGCTGGATACACAGAAGGAGAAATCAATTTCAAACCTACATACAAGTATGACCCTGGAACGGACAACTGGGATTCCAGTGAAAAGAACCGAGCTCCGGCATGGTGCGACAGGATATTCTGGAGAGGACAGAATATCACACAGCTGGGGTACAGAAGCCATCCATCACTGAACATCAGTGACCACAAACCTGTATCAGCAATATTCACCTCTTCAATCAAAATAATAGATGAAGAGAAATACAGAAAGGTATACGAAGAAGTCATCAAGCAATTGGATAAAATGGAAAATGAATTGATTCCTCAAGTCAAGGTTGATAGAACTGAAATAGATTTTGAGACGGTGAGATACTTAGAACTGCAAGTTCGAACAATAACTATAAAGAATATTGGTAAGCTGCCTGTAGAGTTTGAGTTCATAAAAAAACTTGATGAAACAAGCTTCTGCAAAGAATGGCTGATAGTGGAACCTTACAAGAAATGTATTTGTGCAGAAGAAACATGTGAAATTCAACTCAAAGTACTTATAAATAAGACTTCTGCTTGCAAGATGAATGCTGGAACAGACAAATTGTATGACATTCTTGTACTACATTTGTATGGCGGCAAAGATATATTTATAACAATAAATGGAACATACCAAAGAAGCTGTTTCGGGTGCTCAATAGAGGTTTTAGTGAACCTTAACATGCCAATCAAAGAGGTACCTGTAGGGAAACTAATTGAGCTTGAAAACAAGAGGGATACCTGTGCATCTAACCAGTCAACTTACTCTATACCTAAAGAGATTTGGTTCTTAGTTGACCATATTTATCTGCATGGCTTGAAGGAACCCAACTTGTTTGAGCAGCCAGGATTCCATTCAGAGATACTCCAGATTAGAGACTGGTTAGACAGTGGCTCCATTGACCCTATCCCTGGAAGCATCCATTCTGTGGCTGAAGCATTATTACTGCTTCTAGAAAGTACTGCAGATCCCATCATTCCTTACAATCTACAGTCAGTATGCTTAAGGGCATCAGCCAATTATTTACAATGCAAGCAAATTATAATGGAGCTGCCAGAATTCAGAAAGAATGTTTTCCTATACTTATGCGAGTTCTTACAAGAGGCATTACAGCACAGTGCTGAAAATGGACTCGACTCGAAAACTTTATCGACCTTGTTCGGCGCCATTTTCCTTAGGGATAATCCGAACCAAACACAGGAACCACAGTCAAGGATAAATAAACAAGTCATAGATAAGAAAAAGGCCCAGTTTGTTTACCACTTTTTCGTAAATGACCATAGTGATTTAATATTTTCTAGATAAATGAAATATTTTTAACCTAGCTGGGAAAATGGAAAACTGCCTTTAAGTGCAAAAAAAAATTCATTGCAGTTAGCCCCATCGAGTTTTTCCATTTTCCTATCAAGTTCTTGTTTAGTACTCCTGCGTACATATTGTTTTTAATTTATTAGAATAATACTCAAAAATTTCCATTAGTAATTCTAGGGAATATTTTTACTTTTATAAAAACATGAGATTGTACTGTACCTATTTGAAGGAGTCTCACAATGCGGTTTATGCTTAATACCTATTAAGCATCACATTTATCAATGTAATGTTTTGGCTCATTGTTTTGTACTAATTTATTAGTCATTGTAAATCACTCAAATTATATAGGTAAATTGTAGGTGTGACAAAATTATTTGTGTCTGTTTTATGTTTTGTACAATTGTTTAATGTTCCAAGATTTTACTTGTATTGCTATAAGAGATGTTGCCTATTTAAGGCTCTGATAGCTGTATGGAGGTAATTAGGAGACCAGAAAATGTCTCCTTGTTGTACTGACGCCACAATATTGAGTGGGCAACATCCCTCGGCTAAATACAATTCACTAACACCAACATAATAAACAAGTAAACATTAGCTCTCTCAGGCCATAGATTTTTCTAGATTTTTTGGAGTCCTAATTCAAGGATCTTTAGAGATTTGTGACAATTTTAAAATTTATTAATTATTCTTAAAGTTACATGATAAAACAGTGATGTTAAATCTGCCAAAATATTTCTTTCTCTAAGGTTGATCACAAAAAGGTACATTACTAAGTTTTTATTTTTAAAACTTATGATGTATCATAAAATTTATATTTTAAATAATATATTATGCATAACGTTTATTGTAAGTTCTCAGAAAAAATGGATACGCGTTCTTGCCTTTGAAGCTTCTTCACCAGCCGTTTTGTAGACTCAAAACGGTCCTCTGGTGATGTTCAAATTTCCTAGACTTATACATAAATACCTACTTATCTGTACTAACGCTTATTCATTTTTTTCTGTAGAATTTAAAGAAAGTATTTTTAGTCGCTAGTTCAACGAATCAATGTGGCCAAGTCCATTTATTTTAATTACTAATTAAATTTACTCTTTAATTGTTACTCTATGACAAAAACTTTAAATTACTACCTTAATTATTATAATGTACTAAAATATGACTTTTTAAGAAGCTCTTTTAAATCACAGACTTATGAAATAACACAAAAAATTTACAGGATTTATTATACGAATAGTTAAATGTATTGTAGATATTAAACTTATTGCAAAAAAGGTCTACTTACTATTTGATTGGAGAGAATGATTGTGAAAGTACTTATGTACATTGCGTACTTGCGTGTTATGTGCAAATTAACTGTACTTTTAACTTACGTCATTTCCGTAATCAAAGTGTAATCAAACCTTTATACAAATTGCTATGTGAAGGAATTCACAATAATATTTTATTGGTGTCCATGCATAGTAGGAAATATGTATTTTACATTATTATTATACTTAAACAAATATTTTATTATTGTATTTATTCGTTCATGTAATAGTGAATATAGTGAACTGTTAATTTATTAAATTATATAAATACCAGAATGCGATGTTACATTTTATTTCCCTGTCAACAATATTTAACTCAGCGAACGTGGTAAAAAATTGCGTTACACTATTGAGTTTGATTACATAACATAAATGTACTTTCTGCAGGGCTACACAGGCACATGATTTGCGGTTCTGCTTAGCCCAGTTAAAACGACAAGGATCATAATTCTCCCCAGACCGAACAGAATTCAGTATCATTGAATTTAGATAGATGGCGTTGTGACCAATTGTTTCAAATGTTTTGTACAAAATAACAATAGATGTCGTAATGCGTAACTAGAGATTAATAAGTTTCTAAGCGTTATCAGTCGATAGCTTATCGGTATTTTATGTTAATTCATAAAAAGATACAATATTTATCAAAATTGCAGCTAAATAAATGAGATGGGAATTAAAGCACTAAAATATACTTTATTTTGACTTGCAACATCGTGTTTCTTGAAACGAAGCTTCCTAGATCATTGGTCGATTAATCGAACGTGATAGCGCCAGATTTGAATTCAGCCAATCAGGTAGTTGCATCGAACGGTTTGTCAAACAATCTACGTACGAAGACTTCATTTATGAAAGAAAACGTCTACCATTAACTCATATCCTGTCTTTCTTTAGTTCAAATTTGATTCAAAATAACTGTTTCAACGGCGTTAAGAGTTATAAAGATTTTGTGTCGAACATTTCCTGAATTAAAACTTGTTCGTCCTTTGTGTACAGCGGACGTGTGAATCCTTTGTTATCCAACGTCTACTACCAGTTCATACAAAGACAACCATGGAAATTGAAGCCGTTAAATGTAAGTCAATTTTATTATTTTTGAGTGCTATTTAATTTTATCAGGAATCCTCGTTTTATTTCTGCTCAGTAATGCTGAAATAATTAACAAGATAATTGTCAGAGTCGTTTTGAATTTTCTTTTTACTTTCATGAGTGACATATTTCGTTTTTTTATTTACCTATATTCACTGTGTTCCTGGTAAGTCCGTACTTATTTATTTTTGTAACTTTTATTTATTGATCAATAGTATCACTGTGCTGACACCTTTGGTATATAGTTATGTACCTGTTTTATTGAAAAATAACGGTGAAGTAATAGTAATAATTTGAAAAAAAAATCTTTTTATGAATTGTATTTTATCCTACATTTACTTCCTATTATTACCCTTTCTAGCAGTGGCAAAGATTTATCTTAAGAAACTGACATAATGTATAAAGAAACTATTATAAAATATCTGTAGGTACCTACGTAAGGATTTTCTTGTCCTAATTTATAAGTAGGCGACGAAAGATTAAACAAAAACAACCTACCTCAACATAGTTTATGTTAGGTTACTGAAGTAATTCATGTTCGTTTTGAAGGTTTCGTGAATGAAGTAGGTACGAGTAAGTTTAAGTTCTAGCCTCTTTATTTGAGTGGTCATCAATTCAGAGGAGTCCAGAGTATCCTCTCAGGTAACGCTAAACGGCAGGCAGGGTGGGTGGATTTAATAACAAAAGTTATTCTTCGTTTCCGTAGATAGGTACCTCCTTCATTAATTATGTACCTTTTTGAACCAGATTTTATGTAGCTTTTCAAACCAAATTTAAGACGGAAATTAAATTAGCTTCATTGATTTGCATTTAAAGCCTCGAGATTCGTCCTATAGAGCCTATAGGTATTACGTACTTACTTACGTCTGTTTAATAAAATGGAAAATAAAATTCAGTTAGGCAGGTTTCATTAGACATTAGTAAACTTACGATTCTAATATATTTATTAGTAAATCGTAACTTTCCATTAATCCAGATAATTGTATTCAAGCAACACATGAGTTCTTCGACATTTTTTGTTAACCGATTTCTTTTCGCATCAGAAATCCTGCTTTTTTTTTCGTGAGTACCCGTAAGCAGAAAGATGTTTTGTGACCGAAATAGATAGTGATTTATTGTGGTAGATAGATACCTACCTATGTTGATAAAAATGTTAGATGTCAAAAATGTAGATGCGCCAGGGTGGCCCCCGAAATTCAAATTTCCTGACTGCAATTTCCAGGTCAATGTCAGATCAAAAACGCAAGAAATTAAAAAAAAATTGCGGCGTAGGTACCCCGCAATTTTTTTAAGTTGCTGTAAGCTTACAGCATCCCCCTTAACTTTATTAACTTACCAATGTAGCCTTCTCAACATCCCGCCGAACACGCTCAAATGAATATCAATTCAGTACATTTTTAATACCTTATTAATTAGGTATGTATTCCATTATCCTCCTTCTGAACCTAATCTTCTATTTTGTTTTTTTCTATCATAAATTCATAATCAAAGAACCGACTGTTTCCTTAATCCGACAGGTTATAATAGAATAATCTGTTGTACGCTGTTTATCGATGTTTTCGTCATGTCATCTATTCATATCACCTGTTTAACAAATTGCATATAAAACACTTCATGGATTACATAAAAATATTTACAAAAACGTTAACGAAAATCTTTCAGCAAATCCCCACAACATTATTACGAGAGCAGTCTGTAGAGACTGGTCTTTCTCATCTTCTTGCTTGAAAAGTCTACCACGTGCAGAAGAGTTCTGCACGTGGTAATCTCTTTGTCTCTCTAACTTAGGTAAAAGGGGACAAGTAACGGTCAGAATCGGCAGTTTGCCACAAGCTGCAAATGCAAGGCGCAAGTTATTGAGTTGAACTTCTAATAAAACCTGTTTTTGTAAGCAGCTGTTTATTTGCCTTGGCGGGGCTTAGGATAATAATAATTTATTTAAGTCCTGAGAGATGTAGGGTGACTTTTTTCCAGCAAGACTACAAAGAAAGAAAGTGTCTGCCATTGTTTTCTGACGGGCAGAATATTTGACTGGCAACAGAGAAATATCATCATCCTCATCATTTCAATTATTGCTTTACATAGGTCTCCCCCAAGCACCGCCACTTCAACCGGTTCTGTGCTACTCGCATCCAGTGCGCATTCCACAAATATTATGTGGAAATTATATTGCTTCCACATTATAATCTATCAGACATAAAATAATAAGACCGCACGTATCGTTCCTCTAATTAGATTATTAACATTGCACAATAAAACATTTCTTTGTTATTTGTGTCTGGGAACAGCTATAAATCACACCCAGCAAGTATTTACAATCAAGAAGTTCAACGCTCTCCGTCAACTGGTTAATTGTAAGTCTGTTAATATTTTAATAACCTTCAGCAATTTGTGCTCGACAAAATTCGCAATTTGTCATCATTGCGGCCGTTAAACAAGTTTCAATTTACCGGCGGCGGACGCGCCAGTAAGAAAGTTATTTTTCGTGGGTGTGTGTCATCCTCTGTTCTAACGGACGACGATGGCGGTTGGTTGGCAAGGACACTGCGGCCGTTGCGATGACTCATGCCCTCTTCATCTCTTCCTACATAACGAGTTTATGCCATATTTTGAACTTTGAAATGCCTGTCCTTTTAGGGAACGCTAAAAACGGTTAGCTGCACGTAAACGATCGGCGTCGTATGTAAATCGTTTCGTTGTCGACATGTAAAGAAACTTGTTCTTAGTTCCGGCGTTTGTACGAAGGATACACGACGTACTCCTTTGTTTACATAGCAAGACTTCGTTTTAGTTTACGTTTAATTGTCCCTAATGAAGTTAAAACAGCTAAAAAGGGAGCGTTTTACGACTTTATAAACCCCACTAAAAGCAGTGTAGTGACCACACCGTACCACACTCTCCATTGTTCCCACTTAATCGTCCATGAAAATGTAATACCTATTTCCTTTTCTATTTTATCCAGCCCGCTTTAGACACGCCGAATGGCTGCTGTAAACAAACCAGAGCTTAATTAAACTGCTCAAAAAATCCTCCCAACAATGGGCTTTATTAAATTGACTACCGTCGACGTTACAGTAAAAAGTTGTTGCCAAATATACTGGCTTCGATGTTTAAATTTGACGCTCAATTTAAAATGTTATTAAATTGACACTAAGAGGTCCCAAATCTCGGAGGGTGGCGTTGATTAAAAGCGCATGGAAGCGGGTAGCGAAGAGCAATAGCCCCAGAGAGACGGAGGTAAATTCCAATACGATACAACAGCGGTGTAATATCTCGAAGCAAGCCGCTTAATGGGCCGTTACGGGGCGGAACTTTGTTCATTTGTGAAAGAAGTGGTGCGGATTCGACGCAGCCCCCTATTTGGTTTACATCCGACACATTAACATGACAATGAAAGGAATCCTCGGTCCACAACGCCGCACCTAAAGCAAACATTGACCATTGTCCATGCCGGAACGTAAACAACTACGTTATTACAGTCAACGTATGGATATCAAAAGATAAGACAAATGGTAGGTAGGTCGAACCTTTTATGCCTAGGACTCGTAGCTCATTATGAAGTCTTACGATAA
Organism: Aporophyla lueneburgensis; assembly: GCA_932294355.1. Taxonomy (NCBI): domain Eukaryota; kingdom Metazoa; phylum Arthropoda; class Insecta; order Lepidoptera; family Noctuidae; genus Aporophyla; species Aporophyla lueneburgensis. Next base: position 28,620,961 of record OW028747.1, read on the forward strand.
GACTAAGCCCACAAGGCGAATGGTTATAAAGACCAGCAAAATCGGGATTTTATTAAAAGGTGCCTTATTGAAACAGTTTCTGAGAAAACAGGAAAAAGACTGAAAAGGAAGGGAAATTGAACACCTTTTTAGTTGGCAAACTTCATTGCAGTTACGGTACTTTTCCTGATTTCATTTAAACAAGGGGAGTTAGGTCGTCAGCTAGGTCAATCTAATTTGACCGGTTGCGGCTCAAATAGTTTTTCCTCAGGATTTTATTGTCGATCGATAACGCTTTTAGCAGAGTGCTCCTTTCAAAGGCGTTTTCGTAATAAGTCAATGGATTAGAAGACGAAACTTTGTTCAAGTTGTATCAATCAATCATTATAATTAGTAACATTAGATTTTGCAATGTGCGAAATTGTATGCAATCAAACTAGCCGAACATGTTTTTGTCCACCTACACTGCTTTCTATACGTATCTTATAGGTTCCCAATGCGCTGTGCGACCGGGTCGTTTTTGTGGTCTCTTTGCTGCACGCAATGAAAGCTTGTTCAAGCGTACGATGCCCAGAAAAGGCAAGACGTGGGCGATACTTGCCGGCCCACGCCTTCCACACTTACCCAGTACTCCGAAATTCCATTTTGCCATTCATTATTCATCGGGGGAGATCTATTGTGGCAGTTTGCTTCGGCATGACTAATAGATTCAATGCATTCGGGTCATCAAACTTGGTGCGTTTTGTTAGCGCTTCACTTAACGGTTGGCAGAAATGCGACTAACACATGTTCGCTATAATTACAACAAACGGCCGATGGCCTTGCTCGAGACTAAAGACTAATAATACTAAGTTGGAAACGTGAAACTTCTGGATCCAATGTTTGTTTCCTTTAGTTTAGTCTTAACTTGATTACACCCACAGATATAGATAGACCTAGATAACGCAAGTATCACGATCTGTATGAAAACCAAGCGTGCCATTTTTTGACTACCTATTATGACGTCACAAGCACTATTTAGTGATGGGAAAATCAAATCGATTCAAAGACGCCGCCGCGTTCGGCGCCCCCCTCGTCCTACCCCCCGCCATGCGCCAGCGCTCAGCCGCTCACCCGGCCAGCAGTACGCTGAAAGTCTTTGTAGTGATCGCTTGCGTTCCGACGACGTGCTAGTTTTTGGATACCTTTGCCATAATTTCAAGTAAGTTTACCATTATAAACACGTAGTTCTAGGGTTTACAAGAAGCAACGGGATTCTACTACCCTTTTTCATTTCTTTCTATCACTTAAAGATTTGCTGGGTGAAAACTCAATTTTGAATAAAGTTCGCCTTTGCATATACCATTTCTCAATTACTATACGAATACTATTTATTGAGTAATTGTGTACAGTACCTAAAGCATTATTAAGAGTCGTTCAAATCGATTTATGAATCGATTTTATGACAGAGTAATGAGATAGACAGAGTAATGAGATACCTATACAGAGGAATGAGATAAACAGAAAAATGAATGACATAAACTAAAATTCCTGATCTGCTTATAAGGCAGTTAGGAATATATGTTTTTTACAAAATTGTTAGTATTTCCCTAACTATTTCTTGTAATTGTTGTAGACTATCAAAATGTCGGAAACAAAGAAAAAATCCAGAGAACAAATTTTAGAAGCAAAACGAAAAGCAAGTAAAATACGTTATAATAAAATTAAAATTACATGAGCTACGAAAACAAACAGATAAAGAAAATTACTTAATTAAAACGCAAAACAAGAGTGTTATAGGTATAAAGGACAAGAGCATAGATGAACAGCAAAAACAGCGATATCAATGGCGTAAGAATTCGAGAGCATATTACAGACGTAGGCAGAAGCAGAAAAAAACCCTCCACGTGAATGTTAATGAAAACGATTATGACGTCATGAATACTGACCACAATTTAGAAAATGACACGGATCCTTTAGAGCAGTCATGTACTGTGAAGTCAAATACCAGCATAAAAAACAGAATAGAACCCAAAGTGACTAAACTTTCAGATGTCAAAGTTAATTTTGATCTGAAAAAAATGTTTGAATCCGGTCGTACTACGTCAAATTGGGAATATAATATCTCATCATCTGACGTCGGAAAAGATTTCGAAGAATTTAATAGAAATAAGATTTTTATGGCGCAAATATCACTGAAGAAAAAAAATCAAAAATAGGGTGTTTCAAAAAGATAATAATAAATTTTTTTTCCAATATAATATAGGCATACAGTATAAAGCATTCAAGATCTCATCAAAATCTGAATCTTTTTAAAACGCCCTGTTTAGAAGAAACTGGAGTTCCTATAATTATAATTTAAAATTAGTAGTTGCAAAATGCCAAATAATGTTATTTTTATAAGTTAATTTACGTCAAAGTTTAAATGGCTAATTATTATAAAAGTTTATTTAAGTTTAAATTGCTAATTATTATAAAAGTTTATTTTTGTTAAAATTCAAGTTGATTATTTGTTAAGTAAGTAAGCATACCAGTAAGTAAAAATGTTATGCCTTGAAATTAAGGTATGATAATGATCTCAGTACGTTTTACTTGGTTTGTCACTAATGCACAGATTGGTGAAACGTAACATGAAACTCAACACACATTGAAACAAATTCGCATAGTTATTGTGTTATATTTCAGATAGCATTGCACACATTTGGACGGCTCATTTATGTACAATTTAATGTTACGTTTCACCAATCTGTACCGGGCATAAGGGTCAGCCTATTTCTATTTTAGCGTATTTATAAGAAGAAAAACAACAAAATCAGAGAATTATGTTCTTTATTAAAAGTATTTTGATAATAAACCTTTGATTCATTCAAGTTAAATTTGTAGTTTCACTTTGCTTCACAATATTAAGGGCGCAACGACAAAGTTATTGTCCCTGCAATAAAATTAGCTTATTATATAATTGTCTTTTTGTTACAGCAGATCTTGAAATTTTTGTTAAATAATGTAAACGCACATCCATATATGTACTTGCGACTGTCTTAATTAAATTGACTAAATGGTTCTCTGTTGGCGATTGATCGAATTGATGAATGGCAATGCTACTGAAGATGTTACTGTTAACAAAATAACGTAAAATCTTATTAATCAGAAGGAGTTTACTTAATGACGGCCTCATGTTGAATTTTTGTGATTTGTTAATTATATTACGAATCTCTATCTCTGCAACTTTGCATATTTGAATTACATCTTTTGTGGGATAAACGAGACCACCTTTATCCTTGAAATTAACAAATTCATAAGTATGATAAATGTCCGTTTTTTCATGTAAAGACAACGCACTGATACATTCGTCGCATTTGATACTATTTTGTATTGCTCTTACTACATATCCGGCAATGTATGTGATAATTTGTTAATATATAATACTCGTTGCTTTTTCCCTTCAACAAAGCTTGCTTCCTCAAAATGTATTGAACAAATAGTGCTATGCTTTGTTGGGAACCAATCTTTGTTTCCTGTCGCCTCAATCCATTTTTGTTTTAAATTGGGTTCATGTGGAAAACTAAAAAAATCACGAAACGTTACGATTATTTATTAAAATTGTCTACATAATAAGTACTTATATATTACAAAATCATTCCTCTGTTTCCGAAATCGATTCTTGAGAATCGATTTGTGTTGCATATGATGAACAGCACTAATCGCTAAAATTGACAGAAAAATGATAAAAGTCTCTGTACTACAAAACCGAAACGATATACGATAGTATCGCTTGTTTCGATATTCATTACTTGTTAAAACAAAACGTCTCGTCGACCGCTCCAAGTAAAAGCTACAATGTAATAGGAATGTTTTGTTTTTCTCAAATTTGGTATTACCAGGTATTACTGAGGGTATTAGATTAAAAATAATTGTTTTTATATGAATTACGCATAATATTAATCATAAAATGACTTACCGATGGAAGGAAACGTTTACTTTATTTTTTCTCCTCGCATTTGTACAGTTTTTACAATTTATAACAGCAGAATTAACCATTTTAATATTTTTAACTGACGTCCGACTAGCGCTATGCTCTGATGCAGACTGGGCGCGAAATTGGCCACTTACGATTTTTGTACGTAAGCTAGGCACGCGAAGTAGTTGCTCTCGCGTTATCTAGGTCTATCTATATCTGTGATTACACCACTCCCGGTTCGAAGACAAAGTTAATTCCATTAAGTCATTTCACGTTTTCGGTAAACAGAATTATTTCGAAAAGTTCCTCTGACTTGAGATTGAGATTCATTTTAGATCAATGAGTGTACTTATTATTTTGTACTTACATTACGAATACTAGATTCCTTGGGCTTTATTTCTTGTTATAGCTCTCATGTAACATTTGAACAATAAGGGGACGAACGGGAATATAATAACATCGTAGGTAAGTATATCTTTTGTTTCACCACAATCATAATTTGATATGTATGCCTAAGTTCGACTATTTGTATGAAAATCAAGTTAGCTTCGTAACCCCCTAATGTGTTTCTGTTATCCCCTAAGCCCTAAGCGTAGGTACGCCAAGTTATTGCTTATAGCCTACCAGTAGTACCTACGGATCTTAAGGACATTTCATAGCCCCCTATCACTGTAATACATCGGAGTCGATCATTAATTTGAACTTTATTGATGTCATAAATCCAGCCTAGTAGCGGTTTAGTAGTCATTTTATTGTTTTCATGAGGGACTAGCAGTCTGCCCTCGTATAAGGTCATCCAACTACGCACTGTTATTGCAGAATTCTTTTCACAATTTTTTCCAGAATTGTGCTCTTACTTAAGATGAAATCGCTGTGGAAACGGTTCGTCTACCTCGGTTTCTCTCACGGTATAACAAAGACGTGCAGACCTCTCGGGGCTGCGTTGTCCTTGAAGTTATTGAGATGAAACACCGCATAATCTTCCATCTTTTAGACGCCACAGAAAAATTTCCTCGCACAAAAGAAAAATGAGAAGAATTTTTGTTCATCTGATGAATTTTCAATACGTGTGGAGAGTCCGTTGAGTCGGAAAATTTGGATGTTGCCCAAAACATTTAATCAGATCCATTGCGCATGACCTAAGCGAGTGGTGCCGGGGTGAATAATCTATAGTATGCAGAGCCTACATTGCTATTGCCTAGCGGTGCTGCACACAACGGTACCTCGTACACAGATGAATGAAATATCACTGAACTCGAGCTGCAAAAAATTTCAAATTCAGGCCAAATTATTTGCTAAAACAGTGTTTCGTAAAGATCGATTGTTGTCTGAAGCAAGGAAGATTAGTATCTTGTGTACTGTACTTTAATTAAGCCATCTTCTACTGATTTTAAATCTAGTTTTCGACAATGTTTTTGGTTAGCCTCCGTATCGGAAACTTATTCAAACTTACAATTTTGTGGAATCTTTTGTCAGGTAATTCATTGGCTGTTGTGATTATAACTGTCCCACCTCTCAGATTACAGGGAGAAGAAAGACTTGAAGTACCAGAGGTGTTTATTCGGTGAAAAATCCGTAAACATTAGAAGGCATTTAGCAGACGGTCTTACCTATGGAAAACTTGATCATTGCAAGAATTCATACTATCATCAGCAGAATTCCTGATGGCTGTAGAAATGTTGCTTATGTTCATATAAAGGCAGACTTAAATACACTATACCTTCACAAGTGGTGGATGTTTCGTGCACAGGATATGCATATCAAAAATAGATACGGCTTATGGTGTTATGCTAAACAGGCCCTAAGGAACTTTCGTGCTTTAGTGCCGTACCGAGACTGCGCTACAAGTTCCTTATCTTAGCCTGCTAAATGTACTTACGGTTTATTTAGGGCTCCGATGTTTTAGCCACGGATTTTTGAAAAGGAACAGTTTAGCAGTTTAAAACTACCACAAAAAAAAGAAATTGATTTTTTGAATGACTTTCTTAAGACCTCAAGAAACTGATTGCAGGCAGAATGAGACAAAAAGGTTTATGATTCTCCAGGTAAACGTTAATTTGTCCGAGAAGGACTTTATATTGAATTCTAAATTAATGGAGGTTCTAAATCTGCTGGAAGTAATCTATTGAACTCTTGAGCTTTGCTTAATAGAGGCGGAGAAAAGGGAAAAGTCTGTAGAGGTTTTGTCAACCAAAGATTTCTGTGCGTTTAATAACAATCAAATAACGGTCAAAGTCAAATAATTTATTTCAAGGAAGCCAATAAAAGTAGTCGACGCTTCCAAAAGGCAGTTGCCTAAGGAGATGAACAATATTACTAAGATATTTAACAATATTTAGTAATCATCTAAAAGAAACAAAATCCGTGGAGGAAAGGTACTTTATTAATTTAGCCCATCGTCGTCTCAGAACTTACTGCATTAGAATTAATCAGAACAGAAATTTTCTGGTCTGATAAATCTTGATGCAAGATACGAAAACCAGAGACTATCCAGCACCCCAATTGTGTAACACATTATTCATCAGAATTTAGATGATTTTGGAGGGTATTGCTCCGTAATTTATCCATAGCTTCACATGTTCGAATAATTTGTTTGCCCAAAAACGTAAATAGAAAGAAAGAAAGAAGAAGAAAGAAAAACTGTTTATTCTGCACAAACAAAACGCACAATATAAAAAAAAAAAAAAAAAAAAAGCGCAAAAAGCGCAATGAATGTTGTTGCACTGTCAAAATGAAAATCATTCCTATTGTTAGTGTTTTACGCGATTACCTCTCGTACCCAGTCGGCTCCAGTCACTTACCAGCAATTCATTCTATGCCCCATACTCCAGTGCCTCGTCATTCTAAACTCATTTGGTTCCAAATCGATAGATACTCAAGCTACCAAGTTTACAAAGCAACTACAATAACTGTATTCAATGGTGGCTTTCCACGAAATTGAAATTATTTTCGCTTCAAGTAATCCGGAGGCAATGGCCTGCAGGTGAAGGTCCTATAACTGTCAGTTGTAAGGTTTATTTATACAATAATACGTAATAATATCGGCAAAGGTCAAGTGTGGTGTGTTATCGGTCAAATAGTTATTTACTTTATTTTTCCTTGTTGGAGGCAATAAACTATAACGCAATTATTATGCATATAATAAAAATATGACCTTATTTATAATACTGCTTGTGAAAGAACAAAACTGTCAGCCCTAATTTATTCTGGGTTTATCCAAATCCGATGAGTATTACCTAGGATTTTCAAGGCTCCCAAAAAACCTGTGCCGCCGCGGTGTGTCAGATGTGTGAAGCTATTTTCGGACTATAATAATGTTCGTAATCTTCTAGTCCTTTCACGTTTTCGGTGGAAATGAGAAATAAATTGATGTACGTATTATTATCTTATCTTGGTCTGTGAGTCACCCAATATGTTCTTTTACTAAGCAATTTGAATTATTATCTCTTATCAATTTAATCGATCTAGAACTGTAATTCATGTTTCACTCTCTTTTACGCATTAATTTAGTGTTCCAAACAAATATTACTCTAGACAGCTAAAATAAAATTTATTGTTGCCTGTATAAAAAGTCACTCGATGCTAATCGATGTGCAGCTAATATTATTCGGAGAATTTTGAGTCACCGTTGTTCACAGAAAATAGTTGAACTGTACTCAACCATTACAATGTAGTGAAAATGTATATTCCTATCCATTTTTCCAAAAGCAAATAGCCAATTTATTTATACAACCAATTTACGAAGGATTTATGAGACTTAATTAGAGAGGCAGGCTCTATTGATTTTGCATTTCAAACTGCTCTCCAAACTGCTTCTTCTGGAAATACCCTTTCATTTCTCTGAAAACATAACTGTTAATAAGGGATTCAAATCGTATCAAGTTATCATCACCATTTATTGAATTGGAAGAGAATGTTAAAGAGTGTTTTTCTTTCTGTTAATAAATACCTCTAACAATCAATCACTTGTTTTAATCACCTCTCAACTAATTCAAATCATTCAAAAAAGCCCCAAGTAATCATTCTCTCCTCGTACTTAGACGTAAAATAAACAGATAAGCATAGTACAGTTAAGCCTAGACAGGCCGAAACTTGTATAACACGTAGTACAGGCAGACGTGGTACAGCAAAATCAATACCAACTGATATTTATTGGCTTTGCTCACGGGCACCGAATACACGGATGTCGGGATATCCGCGCCAGATATTGCGAACATCTGTCGGTGTTTGATACATGTCCATGTGAAATTGTGGCTGTACATCTAATATATAAAATTCTCGTGTCACAGTTTTCGTTGCCATACTCCTCCGAAACGGCTTGACCGATTTTGATGAAATTTTTTGTGCTTATCCGGTATCTATGAGAATCGGCCAACATCTATTTTTCATCCCCCTAAATGTTAGGGGTAGTCCACCCCTAATTTTTATTTTTTAGACAAAATTTTTAATTTCTATTTTTTTATGATACAACATACAAAAATACATACATCTATAAATTTTCACTTTTTTTCACCCGGCAAAACAACGTTTGCTGGGTCAGCTAGTCTTAATATAAGGATGTCGTAAGTCCCGGAGATAGTGGTTTTGGAAGTTGAAGGCAAGATCTTTATCAAGGTCAAGAATTTAAGGCATGAGGTAGGCTATGCTGGTAAATTCTGAAAATTGGTTCAAAAAACCAGATGATTTCGGTGAGATCTCTTTTAATGTTCACTCCTATGAAATTTCGACGACAGCTTGATAAAAAATTATGACCAAAAGTTGTCCGGATATCTAAGTTACAAAATAGTTGTTGCTGGTAACCATAAGAAAATGGCATATTCATTGTCTTGTGTTTGAATATTTGCGTGGTTTGATTGTCCGTACACCGAATAGAAGAATGCAAAAGAATTACATATCTGCTGCATAGTTAAAGGAATTGGATTCTTTCAACTATAAACCTTAAAAATCTAACGTCCACCACCGTTCTTAGACAGATTTGTAATCCTATTGCATTCTTCTTTGGGTTGGGAATATTTCTCCTGTACGTAAGTAGCCTTGTGCTTAGTTTTGGCCAAGTCCTCAGTACTCTCTAATCTTTAGATTTTACTAAAGAAATATTCCACCAATTTTCCTTAATAAGTTGGCTCATGCGTTATGTGCCCCATTACTAAAATTTATAGTAAATGCTTGATAGAGAATTTTCCAGAAGTCTTGAAAAGGGCAAATATATTATTATTCCTTTTCGTATGTGTCAAACAGAACACAAAAATTGGCTGTCAATGCGTTTCTGTTCACCACCATACCTGCAACATCAGGACTGCCTTAGGGCTGAATTCCCAGACCTCTGTCATTTGTAATTTTTATTAACGATACCGATATTTGTTTCCTAAACTCTAAATTCCTAATATAAGCCAACGATTTAAAAAATAACCCTTTCGATCAATACTAAACAGTGACTGTTTAGTATTGATCGAAAGGGTTATTTTTTGATCAATACTAAACAGTCACTTCAACAAAGTCTTCAACGCCTAGTAGAGTTTCTTATAAAAATACCCTACTTAGTATTTCCAAATATTGCTGAATCAGCGTTACTAAACAAAAAAAATTAATACCCATATGCATTACAAAGTGAAATGTTGGCCAGAGATAACAAAATCTTTATAATCCAGGAATATTGCTCTATCTTATTAAAAACAAACTCGTACTTAGCATTTCAAAATATTGCTGTATCAGCTTTAATAAACAATAATCAATTTAAATACCCATATGCACTATAAGTGAAATCTTCGCCAGAGATAACACAATCTTTGTAATCTAGGAACAATTCTGTATAGTATTAAAAATAAACTCGTACTTAGTTTTTCCAAATATTGCAGTATCAGCTTTACTAAACAAAAAATAATTTTTGCACCCATAAGCATTACAAAGTAAAATCTTGGCCAGAGATAACAAAATCTTTGTAATCTAGGAATATTGTTCGATGATAAAGTGCACCTTAACGCACACGATGGACGCACATGTTGATAAAATCATAAAATCATGAGTCTGACTTATTGTATTAATGGATTCATGAAGATCAGCCACTCCCTTGCACATATTTACATTTGTATCGATACTAAATCCGGTCACAGCATGCAGTACCGGTGTAGAGGTCCTATTACAAATGATTTTATTTCTGTAAGAGTAGTTGATGCAAACACCTTTAACACGTCAATAAAATATACTGTGTGAAGCATATACAACGTAAATTCTTGCCAAATAAAGCATTACCGATGTTCTATAAGTGATTGCAGTGGCTTCGTATTTACCAACCGTATAGCGACTTACTGAAAAAACGCTCTCTTTGAAGTCTAAAGAAGTACCCTTGTAGAAACAGTTTCTATACGATCTTTGTAATAACTCGTATGATTGTGTGAACATTTTTAGGCGTCATTCCGGATCCAATGATCTATCACACATAATTTTAAGAGTAGTATCTCTATTTTGTACCATTTTCAACTTGTCGACTAGACTAGTTGAACCATTCGGCGACGTGAGGTGCGCATACGACCTGTTTTCGCAATTACTTCTAGTCGTACAAAAATGCAGGCCTGCACTTACAGCGTCTAGCCTCACTAGCAATTTTAATAGGCTTTCTCTTGTTTTCAAGCTTTTCTAACTTGGATCTATATGTTTTTCATCCGTTGGAAAATTTAGAAACATTGGTTGACACAATCAAAAAAATATGTGAATACGTAATAGTAAATCTCTCTAGTGTTTCTTAGCAGTAACTGTACATTATGTGTATTTGATATCATGTACTTATTTATTCAGTCCGACTTTTATTTTATCAACATTGTCTTTGTCTTTTTGTGTAACCGTGGAGAACGTTGTTGGTTGCTTATTTGTATAATTCTTTATGTTCGATTTTAAATTATTTGTTCTTACGAATAAATGAAGTAAAAAAGAATTTCTTTTCATTTGATAGGAGTGAAATGAAATGATTCCTTATCTCAGGCTTAAAAAAACATTTTCGTGTCAGTCTAGATCGAATTTCATTTTATATATTACTTTGATATATCCTCAGCAATTTTCCCGACGTTTCCCTGTAACATGCTGAAGCTGGGGTTTTTCCGGCTTGTCATCGAAAAATTGCGATAACTTAACTGTCTCTTATGATTGAACTCTAGTGATATGGCATTCCTTTCGCAGAAAATCTTCCGGTAGTGATGGTTGTTGAAAAAGGATTTGATATTTATTCAGTTTGATTCCACTTTTGGCTTAGTTTAAAGGTTTAAATAGGTATATTTTTTACACAAACTAAATACATACAAATATTATATTATCTATTTCGTGACAATATTCAGATGCTTTGCTTGAAAGATCTTTCACTACTCCTCAATAATTTCTTCACACTACATTTTTTTATGGAGTCAATTGGCATCCGCTTCAAATCTTAAAATATTTATTTTATTAAACCAGCCAGTCTAGCCCAGCCCACCATGAGGTATTGTGTAACCCAGAACTTAGTTGTAGAGACCTTCATAATCTGATCAGAGAGTAGCTCCATCTATAATATACAGCGGCATCCGATTAGGACAGAAGTCGACAATAACAGAAGAAAAGGGCTTGGCAGTTGATGAAAATTTAAACCTGCATGAGCAACTGGGTACATTAGAATAAATTATAGCTGCACGGTTCCAATTTGTCAAATCCGGCCTCTTTCGCTCCCAAAGCTCCCTCATTTCAATATACCAGTTTCACGCCAATCAAAATTCACGTTTTCACGCCAAACTTAGTTCAATTACTGCTGAGCTGAAGTTCGCTGCGTTCTAGACCATACGGGTCACTGATCAGCGATCATTAACACGCTCTGACGGCACTCGGTGCTTCTCATACGTAAACCTTCATTTTGCAGACAAATTAGTTTTGCATGTTTCCCGACAAGATTGGGTTTTTAACCTTTAAAAGGCTTCATGTTAGGTTAGGGTGGTGATCCACAGTCGGGGATCGCAAAAGACATATTGGTTCCCGTGGTCCCCGACGTAGGTGTGGGACGGAACACCGGGGTGGTTTTAGTCAGTAAGAGTCTGATAGATCCCTCCGCCCATGAGGATTTACACCTCGAGATCAAAAAATAAAAAGATGGTGATCCAGGACGCCATATATTATAATGTCCTGTAGTTCGGACTGCCCAAAGAGGAGTTAAATAGTATCTGAATAGAGTCGGCCCAGAATAAGGGTATGCGTTTGGATTGCTGCAATATATTTTTTTATATAATTTCTCCAATCTTCAGTAGTCCTAGACTGCCTTAGTCCACAACACAAAGACCTAAAATTATACGAGCTAAATATACTTACGAAATATGTACTTATATAATAATATAACTTCGTCTTTCTTCAAACCTTGTACGAACAAGTAATATTTCTTGAATCTGCTTTATAATTTCGTATTCATGGTCTAAGTTTTATTACTCCGAGTACCTCGAGCCCCTTACCGCGGACTCGCTGACTCGTAAAATTTGCGTCTACTCGTCTACAAGAGGATTAAAAATAAAAGTTTGTAAAAAACATACGTTTGGAATATTAAAGCTGTACGTTATTCTTTTTATCTTAACTATCCTCTAATTCACGGGCTCTTTTCTGATCTCGATTAGGTAAATAGTCACAGATGTATAAAGTCAAAGCATACATCTTTCAAAAGTCAACTGTCTTGTTAGCTCATGTTTACCAACTTTCAACAGGATCATAATAAGTACAGCACTTGTCTAAATTATAAGCACCAAGGAACCGTTACAATATTGCAAAAACTTATAAGAAGCTACGCATCACACAAAGGTTCAAAGTATTTAAGTAGGATAATACTGTGTGCCAGCTTGAAAAGTTATCACTTATCTTCAATTATAAGAGTAACTTCCTTTATGTGGTATCAGTCCACTAATTACTTGTATGATAAGCAGGTGACTACGACTTCTCACAATTTATCTTTTTTGTTCTCATAAAATTACTTATGAAAATGATATCAATAATATTCCTATTAAAGAAAGACAATTACAAAAAATACACAGTAACGCAATACAGTTTGAAACATATGTTGATAATATAAACAAAGAGAATAAAACTTTGTATGTAACGAGGGCAGAAATACATTATATTTCGAACAAAGAAACCGTTATCCTGATTCGTCATACGCTGGTGATTAATGTGAGCAATCTAGTTCAGAAACATCGACGAATAAAAACGTATTAATTTTATGAAGAATTGTGAGGAGGCTTCTTAGTATCTGCGTAATATGATCTTGAATTTTACAACTTAACGCTCTCAATTAAGTTGTACCATTTTATTATATCCTCATAAATGATGCAAATTGCTAGGGTACTGGATTAGAATTGGGGATTAGTAACAGCGTCTACAAATTGGGCGCGGGACATCTCTTCGTTCAAGTCATATCGCGTTGATTCATTTGATTGTTGGTTGTTTTGAAAAAAAAAATTATTATTCTTGTTTCATTGGAGGTCAGAGCAGGTCTCGTACTCATTTAATCAGTTAATTTTTAGATAGCTTCTCTTCATATTCAGGTTACAATGACCGTTCATCGACCAATTAATGCGTTGGACCTTGACAATTAACCGCGGCAGGAGTAGGTATGGCTTCAGGTCTAACGTTTCATCCTCTGACCAAAGACATTGCGGTTTTTGGGTTCACATTAACCGCTGTGTTCCAATTTAATCTAGCCTCGATCAATCTTTATTTCACATCATTGAGATCCTTTATTCGTTCTGTACTTATTGATTTTCCGCGTATCCTTGAATCGGCGAGGTGCTCCAGTCGTAGGTATAGTTCTCACCTTGAGAATGTAGCACAGAACACGAAGTTCGCAAAGCTTCTACACGCCGAGACTACTTAAGATTGTACAATGAAAGGCTCAGCTTCAAATAATAAAGGAAACGCACATGTACAAAAAAGTCTTAATCGTACAAAGCGTCTGGCCTTGATCGATCCATGTGCGTGTGTCATTCTCTTTACAGCTTTTGTCGGCGACGGTCGTGCCTTGAACCTATTTTATAGCATTAAGGGAAGTCCATTTGTGTAGGCTTACGGCTACCTGCAGCCGTGCGGTGGATTACGGTTGGACTAGGGATAATCTCGTCCTTACTTTGTACGCTTGTTTACAAAAGGATATAAAAAGTAATTTAGATTATTTTCTCAAGATAGTGAAAAGTAAATAACCTATAGGAGCAATCAAAATAAATCAAGTAGAACGTATAGGGGGAGGGAAGGAATAATAAAGATGTTGTTACACATGACGGGTCATTTTAATATGAACCCTCGATTTGATCCCTCTTCGTATTGAATGTCGTATAAAATTAATGTCCCTCCTACGGATGTCTGTGTGTCGAGAACTACATTACGGTTTTATGGATTACTTTTTAATGTCTGTGAGATTAGGGATCTATCTCTATCTGAATGTTACGCCGACCGAGCACACTTTTTGTAGTGGTTAGGTAACGCTCAATTTGCAATAAGTAGGAAATAAATGCTATGAATAATACTAATGACTGGCCGCGTCTTGCAAGCTTGTACATTTGAAAAATTACACATTAACAGATATACTGCGTAGTTTTATAAAATTACAAAGACAATTATTTCAATTCTTAGTATCAAGGTCGGAAGGGGTAACGTGACTTTACAATCCCTTTATTTAAAATTAATTTTAAAGCGTGTAATCTGTACTAATAAAAGCTGAAGATTTCGTTTGTTTGTACGCGCTAATCTCAGGGACTACTAGTCGGATTACATTTTTTTTCTCTTCTGATAGTCCAATTATTGAGGTTGGCTACTCCACATCAAACTTTGAACCCTTAAGAGCTGCCAAAAAAGATCGCCGAGTGAAAACGAAGTAATAGCGCTGGCAGGCGATGTGTACACTCACATCAAAATCTGGTAGTATAATAAATATTGATGAATGAAGAAGGAGATGAAGACTTTGGTCTTGATAAAAGATGGATAGATTGAGAGAAGAATGATAAAAAAGAAAAAGAAGTTAATGATAGCGTGATTGTTTATAGGGAAGAATGAAAGAATAAGGCTTGTTGGGTCGACCGCAAGTGACACGATCAGGTTAGGAAGAAGATGTAAGATATTGTTAAGCCTGGTTCTTTCTCTTGTTTGTTTTCAAATGTTTCTATATTGTAATACAATATGTAGGTATGATTAGCTTTGTAATCATTTTATCTAAACGTAACCTAACCTTCAATATGAAAGTATTAATAAATTTCGAAAGCGACCATCTTTAATAATTGTACGAACAAATTTTCCTTTTCAAACACTCCGAAAGTTTGCACGGTCCAGATGGCTTGGATTCCGACATGGATAGTAAGTGTTAGCCATATGGCGTTCCAATCTCTTCGCAAATAT
The DNA here is from genome assembly GCA_932294355.1 of Aporophyla lueneburgensis. Lineage (NCBI taxonomy): Eukaryota > Metazoa > Arthropoda > Insecta > Lepidoptera > Noctuidae > Aporophyla > Aporophyla lueneburgensis. Next base: position 28,636,253 of record OW028747.1, read on the forward strand.
TTAAGCTCGACACTGAATCATACCTAATCCCTCTCACAACTTAAACGTCACATCATCCATATCATGTTCTCATTTAATATTCAGCTGAATAGTTGTAAAATAAGATTCAAAACTTTACAACAACTTTGGCTCCCCCTAAGATGTAGACAATGATCGCGCTATCAGCTTCTTTTTAATATTTCGCACATATTAGCCGTACAGAAATGTCTAGTGGTACGAATAAGAAATACACCCGCGCCGTCTGAATAATTTATAAGTCCTAGTCAATATTAATGACGCAACTTTTCAACTCTGATTACTTATCTTCGAACGTGGTATCCATAATTAATATCTAATCGAGAGACCCCCCCTAATTATCATTATTTTGTTTGCGGACTCTTTACTGCTGTCAACGGCACCCCTTTAATTGGTTTTAATGTCTCCCGCACCCATTAATTTTACTTTGTTAAAATTTATTGCACGTAACGCGTTCACTGTACTGCCGGCTCTATTTACACGTAATCTCTTTACACTTCTTACAGTATCTCGATCCGCAGTACACAATATGTTACCATTCCAAGTTATTTAACTCACGTATGTCGTCCTCTTCTACTCGTACCTACTAAGTTACTCCGCATGTCTGGCTGGACGTAAGCGGGTGAAACTCGTCAAGGATAACGCCGAAAACATCCAGCGGGATAATTTTTATTTGGAGTTAGTGTTAGGCTGTGTCTGCGTCAAAATACCGGATCGGCGGTGTCTAAGCATTGCTTGAAACAAGGCAAAATCGATACTGTTGCCGTCGCAGGCGGACGCGCGCCGCTGGCTCCGAATTATATTCTCAGCCAAATCCAGCCGGCACGTGACCCAACTTGTTGCCGCTCCGGAGAGAGACAAAGCTACATTATTATAGCTGGCAATACGCTGCTGGTGAGATCGTGCCCACCGATGGCGGATTATTAACCATTATCTTAAGTGTCCCATTTAAATTGTTTGAAGCACCTTTGACACCATTATGGTTGCGGTTACACTTTACAACCATCATTTTTATGCATGTTGAAGTGATTGAAAGTATGACAGCTTATATAAGTATGATAGCATAAAGAGAATTGCACCTAAAAGGATCAATCGAAACGATTATTCTCTCACATGAGCAATTTAAACCCTGTCATTTATAATTGAATAAAATTTCGTGACAGTTATTGTATGTTAAATAATATATCTTGAAAAAAGATTATAATTTTCTCTGCACCATTGACGCGAATATGGTTGCGGTTTCACTTAACATTGATCATTTTTATGTATATGTATTGGAATTTACACCTTTATGGATGAGTCGGAATGATTATTATCTCATACGAGCAAATTAAAATCTTTCATTAGTGATTGTTTCATGTCAATAATTATAATTCAGTTAAATAATTATAACCTCTTGTAAAAACATTATCGCTACCGCATCGCTTGTGAATGTGACTACAGTCGTGCGCTGCACGTATAATAAGCGTCTAAGTAAGAATTATTAATCTTGTTGCCCCACGTTGGGCGCCATCCTGTCGTCTATATTAAAACGCTTTTTATAAAGCCTCTGAAGTGAATTTGGCAATCAGGGAACATTGTTTTCCGTTAAAAATCCTGACAAGGAAACAATCTGCACAAACTAATTTTGCTTATGAAAGTAAGAAAATAATGATGTCTGTTAAGTTGACTTTATGTCAAAAGTTTCCTGTAAATAAAAGCCTCAGAAAAGTTTATTAGTCACCTCTGTGCGTTGAGTCGACGACGAACTTTTATTGAGGAAACTAATTTATCACTGCGGTGATATGATCTATGGAACGCAGTCGTCGAGGGTAGACAGACTACCGGTATTATCTTGAACTTCATGTTCTTTTGATGGAGTGTTCGCAAATTGTCGGGGATTTTATATCGTCCCCTAGCGTAATACATTTCGTGAATTTGCATTTTTATACAGTACCTAAGGCTGCTCTTATACTAAAGTATTTGTAATAACGAGGATTACACGAGTTGAGTAAACGAGAACACGAACTTTAGTGTAGGTTTGCGTCATAGACTCGCAGTTCTGTAAAATACTAGTGGTTCTCATTAGGCACGGTTTCTAGTGACGTCAGCCAGGCGGACGCCAGCCTCGGCGGTATTTCCACGGCTATGTCGGCTCCTGTCCGTATGCATCGGCCGAGCGAGCCTCGCTCCTGGTATTCCCAGTTATTACCGCAGGGGGAAGCGGTCTAGGGGTTGTTGGCCGGAATCGATCCGCCGCACCACGGCCGGTGTTACCGGTGCACGGGGTTACGACACCATCACCACTGCAGTCTTCCTATTTCATTTCTCTCTTGCACTGGACTAGGTAAGCCGTTTCGCTAGCTGTTTCGGGACTGAATACTTAACCTTACTTTACGGCTTCTAAGAAAATGTCCTTCGGTGTTTTCGACAGTGTTAAACATCTAAGAAGTGTCGGGCAAGTCATTCGGTGATAGATTTTGAGAACAGGAAATCAATCGGAAGCAATTCGAGTGGCGAAACAAATTCAGCGTGGCGTTGCCGGCTGTTAATTGGCTGCGGGTGGCGGCGCCGAGACGGCGGCGGAACCTCCGCATGGAGGCTCCCTCGCGTGCCCTCCCCAAGCACGCGCCTGCCGCCCCCCAACAGCTCGGCGTTTTTATGAGCGAGAAGTCCGTCGAGACCCGCACGAGTCTGGGCGGTTCTTAAATTAGTTTGTCTTCCCCGACCCTAGACCTTGTAGTTGCTAGGTGAGGTTTTGGACTCCTACGCGTCATGTTCTTGTTCAAGTCTATCAAGCCTCACTTGAGCAGCTCCTACTTCTTTGGATGTTAGAAGCCACTCTTTTCCGTTTCTCCGTTTTTTCTAACGGAGATTGGTATCTTTTACTTCCATAAAGGAAATTAAACTTTGAAATCGTATACCTACCCTCACATGCAGATACTTGACGGGACGTAATACACGTCGCGGGTGACATTATTTTTCCATTTGGTAGGCTTATTTTCTTGTGCGGGTTATCAAGTTAGGGACGGTAGCGCGCAAGGGGTGGCTGCGGGGTGGGTCCGCAGGGCGGGGGTTGCGGGGCGCGGGGTGAAGCTATCGACCGACCCTCCCCCCGGCGTGGTTCAGTTTCCGGGCGAGAGTCGCGCAGTCCGCCAGCGCCGCGACGCGACTCCGTCACACGTTAGATAGTCAATTTGATCATCACCATGTTGATAGGGCTCGTTCGGGACTCGGTGATGCAGTGCTTCTGCCACTCATGCCGCGCGCCAGTTCTGCCTGCAGGTTAGGAACACCGCTGCTATGGACGAATTCTTCGTAATCATCACATATTCAACCGGCGACGCTGTTGCTACTCTCGCTGCGGAGACAGACGCCCTACACTGTTCTCTGGCTTGAAATGGTTAACAAATTCCAAATCTTATTTCAAAATCTCAATACACAGTTACAGGGAAGGCAAAAACAGAAGGTAACCTCTTTTTACTGTCAGCTGCAGCTTCTCCAATTGTTTCAAGTCTGTCAAATTGAAGGTAACTAACATTAATCGCTGATGCTTTGTGCTTTCTTGATCAGTTAATAATTTTCAAATTTTGCCAAATTTTGCTAATGTCTCAGATGTCTGTTATTGAGTCTTCATGGCCGCCGGCCGGCCGGCGGCGGGGGAGGGGCACCGGCCGGCGCCTATATTTAAATTGCATCTGACGTAAATCACGTGATCCATCGATTACGAGCAAGGGGCAGTGTTGTTGATGATGTCTGTCAAGTTCCCAGCGTGATGAAAACAATGTGGGTCAAACGTCAACGTCTCCTTTATGTGTTTGCGTCTCGAAGACTAGTCGCAAGATGTTGGCAATTATGTAAGGTTCTGTTGCGATGTTTGACAAATTATCTTGATTACAAGGAAAAAACGCAAAATCTTTCTTATTTTGCTATCTCTCGATACGGAAGAAAAAATGAAAATTATTGTGTTACATTATCTACGACGTAGATACGTTTTTCTCTGGATTTTCAGGGCCGTGAGCGCTGAATCATGCTCGAGCTTTTCCAGTTTTACGGATACCTGTCAGTCCGTGCCGGCCTCACTACAACTATTGATTAAACATTACTGCATAATGTCCACCATTTTGTACCGGCTACGAATCGCGATACTGTGGCACGCGTCCACCATTCTGCGCAGAGTATCAACCTAATACATACTTCTGTCTGGAAGACCACCAATCTAAAATTAGAAAAACTTTTCAAGAAAATGATTTCTTACATCTTACGTAATGGTTTCAGATTCCATAACATTCGAGCAGTTCAAACATACTTGTCTGGGGAATTCAGAAAAAAATAGTTGTTTTCACATAATATCGTAGGCTTGATTAAATTATGTCACGCAATCGCCACATAATCACTTTAGTGGGCCCTTCGTAAAATGTTTTGGTATTTTATGCGCCACTACGCACGCATTATAGGACCTCGTTTCGCTATATTATTGCGGGCTTGTTAATTAACGACATTTTTCATACATTTCGACGTTTATGCCAGCCATTAGTCAGATTGCGAAAAAGATTAAAAAAAAATGCTGATTGCGCAGTATTTTCACGAATTTCTTTCGCCAGATTCTTTTTTTATTGGAATCAGCACTTTTTACCAAGAATTAAGTTAATGATTTCTGTCACGTCAAAATGATAAACTAAAAAACCTAGAACGACAAAGTAGGAGAAATCAACCTAACGATTTACGATCGATCTCCACTGGGTTGGTATAACCAAGCACGGTCCTTGGTATTCAACTTCATGGCTTCAAAGACCATAAAACATGGGCTTTACGGACCATACCGATAGCCCTGAAAATGCGAATTTCTAAGAAGGCAAAATTCTTCAGAACCGCTGCCGCTGTAATTGTTCTTTACAGCGGGTATGAACATTCTATAGCGCATTTTACGATTGGAATCGTTCGTGACGTGAAATAACTTCGTAATTAGCAACCTTACGGTTACCTAATTAATCATCATCGCTAATTTCGCTTCGTAACGTCATATAATGCTTGTCACTACATTTCAAGAGTGTTTGGATTAGCAGACACGCTATTGTGAAGTGAAAACAGGGGACTCGAGACTCGAGATCACATAATTGTTTAGGGGACGATTATAACACTGGGTTTAATTGGCTTAACAAGTCCTACACCCTTTGTCGAGGGTGCGGCGTGCTTACAGATTTTGATCATCTTTATTACCATGTCGTACTGCCTAATAAAAACATTACTTTTACATTGTGATGAGCGCGTCAAATGGATTACTGTCGTTGGGGCCCGTGGTTCCTAATACAAGAAGAGTAGAAATTTACGCCTTTTTTATTCGCAGTTGACGACACACGTTATTGATCCCGCATGAGAGCTCAACAATGCTATAAAAACTCACGTTTCATCTCATGTACGGGGTCTAACGTGTATTACTTCCATAATGGTAACCAGAACATTGTGTGGCTCAAGTTAGGGATTTGACCGTATCTAGATTTGGAGCCACGCATGTCCACAATGATGCATTGCAGGTGCTTACAAAGTTTGCGTGTTCCAAACCATTCCGGCTACCAGCAGTCTCGGCCAACTTGAGGGTTTCCAACGGAGCTGCTTTACGACTCAGTAATATAAATAATTTCCACCTCAACTACGCTCTTAGTCGTGAATGGATTTAAAAATAACTCTTGCGGGAAACGCTATAAAATGGGGTTGCACACAAAGTCACACCCATTTTCCTAATGAGCGTAACTCGTAAAGAGGACGTCGGTGCCGTCTCCGCTATGCTGGAATGTTCTCAACGCTGCATAGAATTTATCTCTTGTTTCTGCATCGCCTAGCCGCCGCATTTGCGCCGTGTTTAAAACACTCGTACGTGCCAACGCTCGTATTCCCAGCGGTAGTAAATTTACTTTCAGCTCTCCCCTCTAGGGTTTTAAAGCCAGCCTTTAAATATTTTATCAGGTTTTCCATGTTGTATCGTGCGGCGCCGGAGGGGGCTGCTCGTCGACCTTTCAGTTGTAACTGCTCCGTTTGTATTCGATTACCATACTTTTTCTGCTTTATTGTTTTTATGCACGTTCATTAAATTGCTGTTTTATACGATCCTATACAGCTGCAACTCTATTGAATATGGATGAAAAATTATTGATTACAATTCTGAAGCAGAAGTGAAACCGGCTCGGGTTCAATTATGTTGTTTTTTTTACATATTTTATACTAAAACGAAAGTCTTGAAGTCACATGCTGTGACTTCATGCAATAATCGTGTCTACTCGTTTATCAAATCCTTCTGTAATCTGTATTTATTATCTAGACTGACTAAAGACTACAAATTTTGCATAGGCATCTCTTCAAGTCTGCTTAGACTTCTTGGATTCCTAAAACGCGTATTCCATCAATATCCAACTTTAAGTTGGTCGTGGTCTAGATTTTTCATTCGCATTAGTTTCTGCGGTTGCGTAAAGCAGCTAGGATCAGAGCGGCTTACCGCAATGATTTCCCTTACTTGGTAATTTGTGAAAATCGTGATGAAAGAAGACTCGATTACACAGAATTGAGGAGACATCTCATGACGATTGTTTTGACGTGAATTATGGCGAAAGCTAATTAACTTTTGATGAATAGCCCTCCCGAGACGGGCGTGCAATCACAAATATTGTTTTCATTACCATTGTTTGGTTTTAGCAAACTTGGTTTTTGGGAAATTAATTTCTCTCCGTAGGGCGCAGCGGCTTTTTGTTTTATGTGGGGGGGTTTGGTTTGTAATAAACACTAATGAACGTTAATTTATCATTCAGTTTTCTTGACCTGTCATTAATGTTCTGTTGAATTTCTACTTTTGCAATGCGTGCCCCACGCATTGCTTTAAAAAGAAAAGCCCCCCCGCATACCGAAAATTAACACAGTATTACCTTGTTTAAACTTCGTCCATGAATTGGCTGAAAATTAAAGTTTAAAGTCGACTTAACACTTTGTATAGCATAGTCTCCGCATCGTCTGCGGTGTAAACTGGGACTTAGCGCTACCGTGAGGGATTATCCGTATTTGCGGCGAATTTCGCCGGCACTCCGGCATTCCCCTCACGTAGCGGCCTCATCTACCGACGTCGTGTCGACGTTATTACCTCGATACTATTACCGAGACGTCCCCAACAACATGAGTTGGGGCCCAAATATCTAATAAATGACTATTCGTTTGCGACCTCGACTTCGAAGTCTTGAAAGTTTGACGTCATCTTGGCTGGAATGGTTTTTAGGGACATGATGAGAGCGCCGGCTTATAATAGCCGTTCAGTAGAGGGACGTAATTTTCATTAAAACCAATTTCTTTTACTTCAAATTACGCAACATTTGTTGTAATTTTAGCTTCATGATTTGACCTTGAAAGTTCACCTTTTGTGTCAAAATCAGTTAATTTGATGGAACGAATCCTTTTTCATTACACAAATAGGCTGAAAAGGTTATTTATGTATCTTGTAAAGCCATAAAATGAAAATTTAGGAAACGTGGGTCATAAAACTTCTTTTATTTATTAGTATGATGTATGGCATGTAGGTAGTTATTAGCTCGAAGCTCGTATCTACTCTATGATAGCCATTAGCTAGGTACATGTTATTTGTGGACTGCGACATTTTCTATCGATTGTTTGTTCACCACAATTGATGTTTTTACCAGTCACGCGACCATCGAATGTCGATTCATTAAAGCTTGGGTCCGAATGTTCTTCAAATAAGCATTAGTTGGGTCGATTCGGTCGACGGAATCGTTTTTCGATTGTCCGTTAGTGTTGTTTGGGGGACTGTTGACTTGGCAATGGAGGCTCGACTTCAGGGCGGATTAATTAATAATAATATAACAATATTCCACAAATATCACACAACGCCATCTAGTCCTAAGCTAAGCAGAGCTTGTGTTATGGGTACTAGACAACTGATAAACATACTTATATATTTCTAAATACATACATATTATAGATCAATTACACCCAGACACAATTGAACATGTTCTGCTTTTTGGAAAAGTGTCCATATAGATTTAACGTCTATAAAGACCTTTTTTGTTGGAAGACTTCCTAGGGAAAATTGTTTAGGGCATTTTGGGTCCTTTTTGCAAATCAGTGTACCACCTTTTCAAGCCAGAGGGTCAGTTTGTCTCCGCGAGAGTCATCAGCGTCGTGGGCTCTCGGGCTCCGCTGACGGCCTCTTTCTGTCCCTAGCTCACCGACGGTCGGCGCCCGTCAAGAAACCAGTCGGCAAACCGAGGACCAAGCAACCGAAGAAGGTCAAATTCATAAGTAAGTGGTTCTTCATAGAAAACAAACATTATGAATTTAGTACTTAAGAAGCATGACAATCAGTTGAGGTAATGAGTAAAACGATTGGATACCGATTACGGCTTAGCCAAGCCAATCGGCTTATTTAATACCCCACTTAGTTGTATGATTAGGTTCTTTGTTGACTATTCATTTTCAAATTCATTTTTACGGTTCCATACCTAAAGGGTGCCAAGGGGACTGTATTTCTGCCTCCGCTGTCCGTCCGCCTGGCTCTATTAGCGGACTGTAATAGGTAGATACATTTTCACAGAGGGAATTTCTATAGTGGCGAACAATATTAAAAAGAAAACAATAATATAGTTAAAAATTAAAGGGCTGAAAATCACTTTTCTTGTAAAAGAGAACCCATACACGAAATGTGATCACACTACTGACGACGATACTTTTTTAGGCTTAAATACGGGGCTTTTTGGCTACTTTGTACGTGTGTGCTTTGTTTCTTCTTTTTTATTTTATTTTGCATAATGTGCGTTTTGTTTCTCCATAAGAAACAATTTTTCTTTCTTCTTTTCCTCACAGGAAACGTGTTGTTTTCGGCTTCTTGCCTTTAAGTATGGAACCTTTCGTGTGCGAGTCGGACTTGTACACGAAAGGTCTTGGCCAGTTTTTATATCACAAGTTAGATAAGGATTCAAAATAAATAAAGACACCATAACAGAAGCTGTAAATCCAGACATTTAAAGTTGAAGTTAGTAGTAAATTAAATTCCAAAGATATAAAAGACATTAAATTGTAGCAGACAGCCATTTGGATATGTTTCAGTTTGGCTGCCAAAAAAGTTGGCTTGTTTTAACTTAACTAAGTGCAGTGACGAAGTGGAGATGCCATTCAGTGTGACTGCCAAAGGATTTAAAGCTTACCCCCCTTAGTCCTGTCCCAACCAGCAAACTGAGTGAAAAATTCTCTTTCATTAACTGCCATGGAGTATAAGGAAAATGGAGTATTTGCTCTTAACACGCATTTTTTACGAATCCAATTCGTATTTAGTATGACATCGCGCTGTGAAAAAAGCTTCTTACATCGAAAAGTTTGATGTCGGCTCGTTTCTTTTTTCCGTTTGCACCAGGGATAGAAACGCAAGTGATTTTCACGCCATTGGACATACATTATCACTCCATTTGCCTACAACTCTGTGCCAGGCATATACCGGGTGAGATCCCTTTTCAAGATAGTACACAGCCCCGGGGATGTGAGCCCCCTTTGTGTGGCGGCCTGGCGGGTCAAGAGTTTTCACCCCTTTTAAGTGAGTTATTGTTAGTTTTGTATTGTGCGGCGTGTGTTTGTTTTTTTGAAGCCCTTTTCACGTGGGAGAACGAAATTCCGACACTTATTTTTAAGACCCTTGACGCTGTGTTTTCCGCTCTACGTTATGTTCTCCATTATTCAGAAAACGTTTCCCGGAAAAAATAATTGTAGGTTTCTTTATAAGCTTGCAATCGTTGGAAATGTTCAAACATCGTTTTCAGAGCGAGCTTCTCCAAGTAGGGTTGATCAAATATTTATTCGTGTAATAGAAAGTCACCCCATCCCCTGTATCAGGGCTGAGTCACCTGTTTTCATACATACATAGTTTGCCGACACAGTCATACGCTGAAACGCGATTGTAATGCAATTGGCGTGACTCATAGGGGGCGAGCACTCGGGAGTCCCAAGTCTCCCCCCCTATCCTCCCAATAATTAAACAATACAGCATTCCTTACTCAAGGAGCAGTTTACCCGACCTTGAATATTACCGTAATTTATCCCTTACCCCGTTTCGTTTTAAGAATTCCACCCCTAAACGTTGGGGGCGGTAATTTAATGAGTTTAGCGAGTGTATTCAGATGGGGACGTTAATTAACGCCTTTAAAATTACGGTTAATTTGTGAAATATTGTAAAGGAAATTAGTGGCACGGTTTATGAGATTAAATTGGTAATTTAAGGGTTCATGGGAGTTTGATAGCGTCAACAGCTTTGTGTGTTTAGTTGTCATTTTTTATGTGAAAACTCAATTATGGTTTCGCAATTTACTATAAAGATTTTGAAGATCTTTTTTTAGTAATTATGGCTCAAAACATTACCGCGAACCCAACGGAGGGATTATAGTTTTAACAGGTTATGTTCTTCTTGATTTCCGTATGGTGCCGGACGTAAAGAATAGCGCCATCCTCTTTCTAACCATGGGTGTCGTAAAAAGGCGAATAAGGGAATTACAAGAGAATAGGAAGCAGCGTTTTCTCATTTTACCACCATGCTGCTATCACCAACCCGCCTGCCAATCGTGGCGATTATGGGTAACCCTTCCAAATTGAGGGAGGCCTATGCCCAGCAATGCACTTCTTTCGGCTACTTATAGAACAGAGCCATCACATTGCGTGGAATTACGCGAGCTCACAATTTCAGAACATTCTAGAAAATTTTCATAACTCCGCTTTCGCTCAAATTATTTTTATAACAATTTGAACCCGAAACATAGCGCGGAGCCTTCTGTGTTCAGGGTCACGCTGACGGTCGATTTTTAGGACATGTATTTACATAGACACGGTTCATTTCAGGCTGCTGCCTCTATTGGTAGGATTATGTTCGTAATTGGACTTTTTAGGGGTTGTTTAAATGCTCACAGCATAGATATTTTTAGTTTGTAATGTAAATAGATAACTTTCATTACAGAACTCGAGTGTCTCCCGAGGGATTAAATTACAATATCTAGATGACCGAGCTTTGCTCGGTATTTTTTGGTAAATTGTGTTTAAAATAATAAGTTTATGTTCAAGTTGATTATCGATAAAGTTGGTCATTGAAACATGAATAAAACAACATTTTATAAAAATGAATCCTAGCTAGATCGATTTATCGCCCCCGAAACTCCCTGTATACAAAATTTCATGAAAATCGTTGGCGCCGTTTCCGATATTCAGATTATATATATATATATACAAGAATTGCTAGTTTAAAGGTATAAGATAAGATATACAAGAATTGCTAGTTTAAAGGTATAATATAAGAGAGAATATGTTCCAAATTCAGATGATGTTTAAATAGGTAGATGACTCTTTTTTGTATCAGTCTCTTTTGAGTAGGTAAAGTTAGACAACGTATAAGCTCTTTTTACGATATCTTTGTTATTCAAATACAAAATATTTTATTTCACATACCTACCTAAACCAAAACGGGGCTAAAGGCTCCTGCAGACCGGCGCGACTCTAGTAGATCATTTCCATGAAGTTTTCATAGAAATTGTTCTATTTCGCGCCTGTCTGTGTTTATGACTTCAAAGCTTTTACGGTTCGAATTGTACGTTTCCTACGGAGCCGGCGAGGAACTTCATAAAATGAACTGTTCATGTAACTACAGAGGTACTCCTCTGCGTATTGCAACCTCTATTGTTTGAATAGCGTTCGATCAGAGCGCACAATTATTGCATTATGCGACGCTATTCACGCGTGGTTCCGTCTCTATGCACAATAGTGACATAACCGTTACGAAGTCATTGAGAAGAGAGTGTCTCATTGTTATTGTACCAATTCACAGTGCCGTTGCTTCAGCTGCAGTCAGTATTTGTCTTCAATGAGAGGAACTTGTAAAATCAACAGTAGGGTAGGGCGGGGCTAGTTGAGCAATTTTTCACTTAAGTTGATATAGCTCCTCAAGAATAGATCACAATGGGCTGTTATGCTACCTGATAGATTAGTAATGTATCCCTTTTCAAAACTGTATATGTAATTTATTGCTGATATGTTACATTTAAAAGCTACAGCTGTTTAAATGCACAAAGTCGAACATGCTCAACGTACAGACGCCACCAGGTCAAGCTACCCGAAACTGTCAATTTTTCCCAATGAACCTTGAACCTAATGCTCTAGAAATAAAGTCGAAAATCTATCAAAGAAATCTGACAGATTGTAGTAGCTTGATGTGTTGGTGTCTGTACATACGTTTGTAAAAGAGTAACGGTGGAGTTTCTTGCCCATTGTTCTCCATACGAATCTACCTTTTGGAAGGGGCAACTAGAATCAATTCTATTTTCATATAACTGTAGACGTTCAAAAGCGCCTTTTTGGGCCTATTTGAAATAAATGCTTTGACTTTTTGTCTTTTGTACCCCATAGGTGAGGTAAGTTGAGCAAGGGTATGGGGCAAGTTGAGCACTTAGAAGGTCTAGCCAAACCATGGGTTATATTAACTAGAGATGAAATTAAATTTCTGCTTGACAATCGTATTGATTGATCTTTATTTAGTCTTACAGTGACAAAACCACAAAACTTAAAGTAATTTTCTTGGAATAATTTACAATACTAAAAATAGAATCAACAAAACATCAACGTATCTTAAGATTAACTTCAGGATTAGATTCAGTCTTTCTGTTCAAAATCAGGCTTACATTATTTTTTATTATCAATATAGTTTATATCTTAAAAGAAAATCTTAACTCACTTAAACTCACCGTTATAATTGATGCAAACGAAAGTAAGACCAGCACCTGGCACACATTTTGTATGTGCCCATTTCCATTTCCAAACTAGACACTAGATCCTAGTTTCTCCTGGTAAACTTTCAAAATAGCTTTCACATAAAATCAGACAGGAACAATCATCAATTTCTTCAAAAATCTAGTCAGTCATCCGTTTAACGAATTCCTTGGCGGCGGGTTTCCCACTTCGTTGACAGCTGTTGCAGTATTAAGTCTTCAATAATGTAAGTACATCATGTAGTCTTTATTTTATAAGTCCGCATCCTAAACTTAAATAAGAAACATATATTACTTTTGTTCTAAGTCGTGGTGTTAGATGAGCAACTTTAGCTCAACTAACCCCAATCCAAATTAAAAAAAAAAAAGTAAGGTTAGTAAAAAAACTGCAACTATCATACCCAAAACCTCTATACATATCAAAAGTACAACAAATTTATGAAAGATTAACACATACCTGATTGAAAACAAATAACATTTGACGAATAAGGCGAAAATTTGCGGTAAACGATTTTTTTAATTTTTGGTCACAAAACAAACAATGCGCTCTCCTGTTTCACTCTCTTGTCGCATCACCACTCGAGGTCGCGCGATGAGTTCCTCTCCCGCGACTCCTTGTTTTCGCTATATGATGTCCACGCGTGCGGTGAATAGTTTTCGCGATATTGCGATTGCCCAACTTGCCCCTATTCTCAACTAGCCCCGCCCTACCCAACACTAGGTACATATACCGTACAGTCTCCAGAATATAATAGGAAGATCCTTCCTACTATATCCTGCTACCCTCCTAATATTATATGTGAAAGTTTGGATGTTTGTTGGTTAGTCACACAAAAACGGCTGAGAGGATCTGAATAACATTTAACACACTGATTGTTTATAATCTGGTTTAACACATAGGCAGTGCCGGTTTTAGTACTACCAGCACCCTGGGCGAGATTTTATACGGCGCCCTATTATATCTTCTATTGAAATCCATCCGAACAAAAAGAGGCAAGGAGTATTATGAAATAGCCTTTATTAAGAAAACGTGTAGACATTAATGGTGTAAAATCTACCGGGTAAAGAAATGTGTAGATATTAATGGTGTAAAATCTACCGGGCTATCGGTTCAGTTAGGTGTGCCTCAAGGCTCTATACTCGGCCCATTCTTGTTCTTAGTGTATATCAATGACTTACCATTCTTTTTAAAGGGTATTTGTGACGTTGTACTGTTTGCAGATGATACTTCTCTTATTTTTAAAGTAGATAGGAACAGACAAGATTTTGAAGACGTAAACAGTGCACTCTCAATGGTTACGGATTGGTTTACAGCAAATAACTTAGTTCTCAATGCCAAGAAAACGAAATGTGTGAAGTTCGCCTTACCGAATGTTAGAAATCTAGGTCCCGAAATCGTCTTAGATAAAGAGGTTCTTAAAACTGTAGACTCGACAGTTTTCCTGGGCATAACAGTAGATGGCAAACTACAGTGGGGCCCACATATTTCAAGTCTAGCGGGGAGGCTCAGTTCAGCCGCCTACGCCGTCAGAAAAGTAAGACAGTATACTGACGTTGATACAGCTCGGTTAGTCTATTTTAGTTATTTTCACAGCGTTATGTCTTACGGTATTCTACTGTGGGGCAAAGCCGCTGATATTCAAAATATTTTTGTCCTTCAGAAACGAGCTGTTCGAGCAATTTACCAGCTAGGTGCCAGAGTTTCTTTAAGGGACTTTTTTAAAGATATTGGTATTCTTACGGTAGCATCACAATTCATCTTCGCCAACATCTTATATATTAGGCAAAATTTACACTTACATGCTAAAAACAAGTGATTTTCACACTGTTAACACTAGAAATAAGGACAAACTACGTGTTCCCTTTCACCGGCTTCATAAGGTACATAACTCATTTGTTGGGCTTGGTATAACATTTTACAACAAGCTACCACCTTCTTTACTAGAATTACCTTTTAATGAGTTTAAAGCTCAAGTAAAATCCAACCTTTGTCTAAAGGCATACTATTCCATCAACGACTATTTAAATGACAAAACTAGTTGGTCGCTGTGATTAACTCAAGACAATGTTTGTGTTCTTTCTCCAGTACTAGCGTACCTAGTGATGGGTTATATAGCTGTAATATAATTGTTATTATATTATTATTATTTACTGTGTTAGTCATTTTTTTTTGTGTATTTATTGGTTTTGACATGTTCTATGCTTTGACATATTATAATGATTAGTATTGCATAAAATGATTAGCTAGCGACCTCGACAAGTTGTCATTCAATTCTTGCCTGAGCAACCGGCAGCAAGTTCGTCATGCTCCCTTAGATGTCAATGCTTGCGGTAGCGTCAGGGGTCGGGTTACCCCCTTCCCTCAAATAAGGCGAGGGGGGTAATGGCTGATCTTTGCGTTATGCTCGTGAACGGGTGCTGCTTGTGGTGACTGGTCGTCTTGCTGACCTTGATGTTGGTATTGTTGTTAATTACCTACCTGTTTATTAGTTTTTACGCCGATGGTCCTAGTTTGTCATTTTGTGGCCTCGACTTGTAACTCGGGTCGTAACAGCTATGTGAACGTGATTCAGCATTGCATATGTAAGCTGTCACGCCCTTTATGCCAGGAGGCTTTTATTTGGTACTTTTATTTACTTTATAAAAATATTTTTTGCTTTTGCTTGAGTATAGATTTCAGTTTATTTCTTGGAATATTGGGTTGGCTAGCTGACATAAGGCAAATCATTTAATTTAATATTTTGTGTCTCGTAATGTTACCTCCTTACAATTGTATAGAATCAAGTTCTTCTTACTTAACAGACAGCTGTGCTGCTGGGGAGTTTGTTCCGCCACTTCTTCTTCCCAGCTAAAGCACTAGGAAGTGTCGAAGGGCGGGCATTTTGGGGGGACTGTCTTTTGTAACTTTGACGTTCAAAAAGTGCTGACTCTCAGCCTAGTTTGAATAAATGACTTTTGATTTTGATTTGATTTTGATTTTGACTAATAAAATTTTATTTTTCTAGCCTTTCTATCAGCAAACTCTTTCATTAAGACATTTTTTTTTGGATGGGAAATCATCAAATGACTTCTCCCGCTCTGGGCGGAGGCATGTCAGACTTTTACTGACTAAAACCCACCCGTGTCCCTTCAGTTACCCATATGCCAGGGCCACGGTATCTCGTTTGAACAATCCCGCGACCCTGGCTGGCGTCGGTCCTAGCAGACCCCTTCAGTGCTGCTGACATCTCTTTGAGGCGCACGTGGAACACTACGCGCCGTCGACATGGGCCTGGTCCTTACCGGGCGGCAAGCCACTCATTGCTCGCTGACCGCAAGCCCGCGCCCACGGTGGCCGGAAGTCTGCGATCGACTCCCGACGCCCGGGGCGGCTAGGGACGTGAGGGCGCAGAGACTGCCACTCCCTCAAGCGCCCCGCATCCTCCTTCGCGAGCATTGCTGCTTCGCAGAAGAAGGTGACGGCTTCCCATGGCCCGCCGTGGCCTCTCTATCCAGTCCTCATAGAGGGGACTTGCCGCCGCAATTTTGGCGTGCCCAGTTTACATTGTTTTCAGCTTCTGTTCAATCACTTGGTTTTCACACTGAGCTTTTTTAAAGTATATACCTACTTTAAAAAAGGAAAAGCTGCCGGGTACGATTGTCGCAACTCATCGCTGGGCACGGAATTTAGGTTCAGGGAATTTACTAGTAATAGGACTCGCTCACTGAAAGAGCGGGAAAAAGGGGCGCTTGGGGCGCCCCTTCAAATCTGGCGCCCTGGGCGGTCGCCCAACCGCGCCCTACCCTAACGCCGCTACTGCACATAGGATATTTTATCCCGGTAGTATGTTCCCATTGGATTATACCTTCATGCTGGCGGAGCAGCTTGCAAAAGTAGTTTGAAATTAAATGTTTTTTTTTTTTGTGAAATTCTTTTACAAAGCGTATCAAATTGTTGAACAAAATGGCGGCATTGGTTCCGATGGCGGTTAGGTATTATAACCAGTTCCATGTCAAGAAGATAATACAGACTAGACATACCTTCTTGACCTCGGCTAAGAATAGCTTACCCACTTAGGGACCTATTAGATATTATAGCACACGTAAGTAGTGAGAGAAGTCGTAACTGCCGTAACTTAGGATTTTGTAGGTCGTTTGTTAGAACCTAGATAGGCGGAGGCGCTTTACTTTGTGTAAATTATTTCATCACCAAACATCAAATTATGTCCTAGAGCCAAAAATTCTAGAAATGTGACATCCACCAACCTGCACGGTGCCCTCGTGGTACATTACGGCCCACACAGGTGGCCTGTGTACCAGCAATGCAAGCATTGGGGCTATCCATTAATCACGTGATGCTTTTTTGGCATTTTTTTAACCCTCCCTCCCCCGTTGTGATACATGATTAGGTTTAAGACTGCCCCCATATCACGTGTATTTTTAGTACCTACAAAGAAACTTTTTTTTTTAATATTTATAAAATCTAAATCTAAACTTCTAAACTAATATTATAAATGCAAAAGTAACTCTGTCTGTCTGTCGGTCTGTCTGTCTGTCTGTCTGTCTCGCTTTCCTGCTAAAACTACTGAACCGATTTAAATGAAATTTGGTACACAGATAGTTTAGAGCCTGAGAAAGGACATAGGCTACTTTTTATCCCGGTAGTATGTTCCCGCGGGATAATTTCCGACATCCACGCGGGCGAAGCCGCTGGCAAAAGCTAGTACAGGTATAAGTATCATCTAATTTGATTATAAAAAATAAATACACGTGACATATTACTACACCCCTCATTCCCCCCTTGTGAAATTTCGTGATTTTTTATGGACAGCCCCATTAAGGCTTATCATGCTAAGTTATGCCATACATAAGTATGGCAAGTGTGAATTGTCTCTCTACGGGTATGTCACTGGTCAGCTTCATCCAACTTAACTGGTAGTTTAAAAACATTTTTTACTGAAAGGAATGTTCAGTTGTTAATCATAGACAACTAAAGCATCGAATCTTGATTAATTTTATCACCCCAAGAAAAATAAAGTGTGCAATGGAAAAACTTTCAGTACCATTGACCTTTCCATACAAAAGACTGCGGGCAAAAGGAATAAACGTTACGTATACGTATAAGTACCATAAAAATACATACCTACATATACACTTATACACGTACATACTTATACTAGGTAATTATGATAGAAGCATAATTAGCTGCTATAAGTATTAAATATGTATGAGCGACGGTTGATGAACAAGCATAGACATTACTTGGTGAATAGGTAACGACTGGATGCCCATTTGTGAATTAGCTTCTGTGACATGACAAGCCTGTAGGTACTCTCAACAAGAGTGGAGAACATGATTACAAAAAAAAAACACCCCATCGTATAAAAATTTCATCGATTATTTAAAAATAAATTTGCTGTTTCTTAGAAAACTACGCACCAAAACTCCGCCGCGGGGATTTTTTTTAATCACAAACGAAAGAAATATTTTAATGCGCTACTGCCGTAATCTTCATAATTTCCTTCGTGTTACTAAATCTACAGTCTTTTATTTTTGTAATATGAAGTACTGATACTAGAAAGTAATAATGTACGTCCTAGCTTTTGTATGTAGGGAAATTATCAATCAGCAATCCATGCCCACTGGGAATATTCGCAAATAAACTTACCTTCGCTTGAGGATAATCTCAGGCGGCTGTTTCCTGACGCTGATTCAGGCAATAGTCTACATTTTAGCCCATTCAAAGGAGGGTGATGTCTGGTCGTTAATGGTCTATGAAGACAGGTCACCTATTTCTGCCCGATATAATTTTCGCCGTTGATAATACTAACTTTGACCTTCATTCTGCTGCAGCTACCGAGATCCGCTGCCAAGAGATGTCGAAGGGTGGTCTGGCGTACGAGGTTATCCTCGCCGAGCCCGTGGGAGTGCCGGTGCCCCGTCGCGCCGACTCTCCCGAGAAGACGCCCTCCGTTGAGGAGATCCAGGAAAAGCTGAAGGCGGCTGAGGAGAGGAGACGTGTAAGTAGAAGGGGATCATTTTATTGATGTAATGCTGAAGTTTTGGCCACCAGACTTTTAGGGGTCCCTCGGCATAGCTCAATACTCATGC
This sequence comes from Aporophyla lueneburgensis, assembly GCA_932294355.1. Lineage (NCBI taxonomy): Eukaryota > Metazoa > Arthropoda > Insecta > Lepidoptera > Noctuidae > Aporophyla > Aporophyla lueneburgensis. The sequence continues at coordinate 28,655,122 of OW028747.1, forward strand.
ATTACTTAAAACTAGATTAAAACCATTTGATTGATTGAAACTAGTTTAAAGTGATGCTTGAGTATTGAGTGACGTTCTGTATACAAGTCAATACTTATTATGTAGTTATAATAAGTTGGCTAAGTGGCTAAGTTATAATAGCCGCACTGTTGGATCGTTCAGGTTAAGCTACATTTGCCGTGGTCGGCCCATGGATAGATCACCATCTTTCAATACCGAGAAATTTAGTCTTACCCAAAACTACGTACAAAAGAATTTAAAACCCCATACCAAACATAACCCTCAATCCCCCACAGAGTCTGGAAGCCAGCAAGATGGCAGCCATCGCCACAAAGATGCAGAAGATTGAGGAAGCATCCCGCATCCGCAGCGAACAGACCAACAACTTCATCGTCAACACCAAGGAGGCTCTCGACGCTAAGATGGAGACGCATGAAGAGAAGCGCGAGGCGTACATCAACGAGTTGCGCTCCCGTCTGAAGGACCACCTCGAAGGTGTTGAGAAGACCAGGTAATAAAACCAGCATATTAGTGTCCCAATGCAACGCAAAGACCTCCTCGAATATAAAGAAGGGACAAGTATTGATCTCTACACTTACTCAGGTTGGTGATTTCTGACTTATATTGAACATACTAACACGATCAATGCGATGTGTTTTTTAGTTGCTCTTCCTTTCACGTAGCATCGGCATTACGTCGTGACGTCTTCATGTTTTCCATAGATATAGTTTATGAGCCAACAAGTGGCATTAGTTACTTTCATCTCCAAAAGCGCACGGTTCCATATGGAAAAGACCACGGAAGCAGAGCTGCAGTAGGAGATAAGTATGAATTTTGATGGTGTGCATAACCATACTAAATAATCACACGGAGGCTATCGATGCTAAGTTGGTCAGGCATGAGAAGCGCAAGGTATCTAAGAACTGCGCGCGCGTCTTCTGAGCTCCCTTGAGGGGGCTCAAGGGAGTTCAGAAGACAAGTCAAGGACATCACAAAACAATCCTCACTCAGCCGATAGTAGTCGTCTATTGATTAAGAAGAGTATCTTCCAATAAGGTCAAAAATAACTTAAAAATTGAGGGCATACAAACTGGTTCCTCAAGGGAGTTCAGAAGACAAGTCAAGGACATCACAAAACAATCCTCACTCAGCCGATGGTAGTCGTCTATTGATTAAGAAGAGTATCTTCCAATAAGGTCAAAAATAACTTAAAAATTGAGGGCATACAAACTGGTTCCTCAAGGGAGTTCAGAAGACAAGTCAAGGACATCACAAAACAATCCTCACTCAGCCGATGGTATTCGTCTATTGATTAAGAAGAGTATCTTCCAATAAGGTCAAAAATAACTTAAAAATTGAGGGCATACAAACTGGTTCCTCAAGGGAGTTCAGAAGACAAGTCAAGGACATCACAAAACAATCCTCACTCAGCCGATGGTAGTCGTCTATTGATTAAGAAGAGTATCTTCCAATAAGGTCAAAAATAACTTAAAAATTGAGGGCATACAAACTGGTTCCTCAAGGGAGTTCAGAAGACAAGTCAAGGACATCACAAAACAATCCTCACTCAGCCGATGGTATTCGTCTATTGATTAAGAAGAGTATCTTCCAATAAGGTCAAAAATAACTTAAAAATTGAGGGCATACAAACTGGTTCCTCAAGGGAGTTCAGAAGACAAGTCAAGGACATCACAAAACAATCCTCACTCAGCCGATGGTAGTCGTCTATTGATTAAGAAGAGTATCTTCCAATAAGGTCAAAAATAACTTAAAAATTGAGGGCATACAAACTGGTTCCTTCCCATTTGGACTGGGCATGCTTAATTTAGCAATGATTTTGCAGATCGCTGGTCAGGAATAGGTAAAAGCCAAATATTTGCATATTTACCCCGTGTTGTATTCGTCAGCCGCTCGTTTGGTACAACAGGTAGCAGCTAGGCAGTGGCGTAGCGTGCCTTGGCGGGGCCCCGTATAAAAATTTGTTTGGGGGCCCTTATGAAGGGTAACGATTTCTCACAAAAGGAAAAAAAATTGCATAAAATCAAAAGAAATATTTATTCATTATAATTATCTATTTGTCACTTTTCCAAAACTTTTATAAACAATTCAAATTAAATAACTCTCCTTGCCTTTTTTTCAGTAAACTGGAGATAGTTCATAATTCTACTGTTATCCAATTTTAATAAGTTATTTTACCAAGTGTGTATGTGTAAAAACGAGAAAACAAAAAAATAACTTAGACGTTTGATGCGTGAAATGAGCCGACCAGTAACAGAGATTGACGCACCATAATCGTTATACAATCAGATCGGCTATTTTACGAGTGCGTCTGCTTCGAATGCTTTCCGTGTGTTTCTTATTGTTCAAGTTGTTTAAACTGAATTTTGTTAAATTATCAAGTTTTGTTATCTGTGCAGGACGACTATACTGCCGTCATTATTAAAAAGGGCACAACTAGCATTTTGTAAATGTTGAGAAAATCGATGTTAAAATATTTTTTGAATTATGTTAAAAAAAACACGACTAAACTATGTTTTTCGAAATTGTGTGAATTGAAATAGTTGTATATATATAGTACATATAAGACTATAGCAATATTTTTTATTATTTTTGATGCATATAATAAATAATTAGCTTATTTTTTTTCATCTTAACATAAAAAATTACATAACAGGAGCAATATTACAGTTAAAAGGCATATGCAACCAAATGTGCCTTTAAAAAAAAAAAAAATTAAAATGTTACATTGAAAAGGCACTTTTATTCAATTGTGCCTTTTTACATATTATTAAAATAGATACATACAGTGAAATATTAGAATATATTATATTTTATACTTCTTGATGAAAAAAAACAATCTTATTGTGCACTTTCTTGTGTTCCTGCAGTGGGACGTGTAAATAACCTTGACCCCTCACTTCATCTTCGTTCATAGATGTTTAGTAGTAAAGGCATAACCACCAGTGTGCCTTTTTTTAAACGCTTCATTTATAAAAAAATTAAGGCATAGGGTAAATAGTAAAGACATAACTGCTAGTTGTGACTTTTCTTCTTCAATCATTGCTAGGGTGTTGGTATAAAAAAAAATAAGCACACTTGCCAGATAAGCCTTTTATATTTGACATAAGCCAATTACGCCTTTTCAATTAAATATATTTAAAATATAAAGGTGAAATAAAAGGCATATCTCACAATGTGCCCTTTTCCTGGTTAAAAACTTTAAAAATGTTGCAGTTGTGCCCTTTAAGCTTATGGTATATCTGTTATTTTTTTTGCTAAAAATTAAAAAAAAAATTAGGTATATAGGCTTTTTTTCCTGATTCCAGTGATATATATAACTCAATTTCATGAAAAATGTTAGTTGTGCCCTTTTTTATTAAAACGGCAGTATACTAGAGCGGAGATGAGTTCATTATTGACTTAGGTGATTCGGATGACTGATCGTCTTTGCCAATGCAATCTGGCAACGAATTAGATTAAAATGATTTTTATGAACTGTTCTGTTTTTCTTTTTACATCCATAATCTATATTAGAAATTATTTATAACTAGCTTTTGCCAGCGGCTTCGCCCGCGTGGAGGTCGGAAATTATCCCGCGGGAACATACTACTGGAATAAAAAGTATCCTATGTCCTTTCTCAGGCTCTAAACTATCTGTGTACCAAATTTCATTTAAATCGGTTCAGTAGTTTTAGCAGGAAAGCGAGACAGACAGACAGACAGAGTTACTTTCGCATTTATAATATTAGTGTGGATTAACCACATCTATTTAAAAAAAAATGGATTAATGTTCAATTGCAAAACTTCTCGATTTTTGCTAATAATCGAGTTCATTACACAGACCTCGCTATTTAAGTCACGTGACTAAGTGTCACTGTACCCATCCTATGTGAAAATTACTATAAGCGGAGAAATCCCGCAGCCTACCATAACCGATGTAGGGTGTTGCCAACTTTGGAACGCACGCTTTACGCGGGAAAAAAGATTTTTTTTTGTGACTTTTGACATTTCTGAAATTAAAAGAAAATTGGGAAGTTTTTATTAATTTTTGCTTACGCACGTCAGGGGCCCCCGTGGCCCGGGGGCCCCGTATAATTGATACGGCAGATACGGCGGTAGCTACGCCCCTGCAGCTAGGTATGCTTGCAGTAATGTGATATGCGTGTGATGGCCGTTTTGCGTGGATGTGACGCATTTTCTTTGTAACCTGTTCCTTTTTTGTGTTCTTTCTCTGCGTCATGTTTACCGCAAATTAATGTTTTTCTTTCCTTCTTTCTTTTCTTTTTCTTCCGTATGAGAACTAAATGTGTTGCTTTACACTCTCATTTACCATTGTCTCCAACAATAAATCTTCTTACTTACTCCATCATATTCTATAGTTACAGCATCGCTAACACATGTGTTACCCTTACCCTAGGCTGACCCTGGAGCAGCAGACGATGGAGGTGTACAAGGCCATCGAGGAGAAGATGAACACGGCCGCCGACAAGCGTGACGAGAACATCAAGAAGATGCTTGAGCGTCTGCGCGAACATGTGAGTCACACTTTTTTTCAAAATTTTCTGCTGAAGAATTGACGCAAATATTGTAGTTTTTTAATGAAGCCAAGCCTTTGTAATGTATACAACTGTTATGAATGGAAGTATCTGTTGTCCTTACCAAAACTTTGCGCCCTATGCGTGTCTACTCTACAAAACTCGGATCAAAAATGTTTTGACCGTTTGTATATTGATGTTATGACCTAGCCTAGTGCGTGGCTTATGGAGTTAGCTCCAGGCTGCATGGTACATATTTAAAATACTCTCCTCCAATACGCGTCCACCACTATCAGTTATAAAATGTTTGACCTACAGACCCCGGACCAAGTTGAAGATTTGCATGCCAGATCCTATGCCCTAGAATAAATGTAATGTAAATCTCCCTTCATCCAGGAGGAGCAAGTGAAGAAGGTGCGCGCGGGCAACAGCGAGCGCTTCCAGCAGCTGGAGAGCGCCATCCAGGAGAAGCTGCAGCAGGCCGCCGACCGGCGTCTGCTCATCGAGGCCGAGCAGAGGGAGAAGCTGCGCAACCATGTGAGTGGCCCGGGACACTGGGTGTCGTGGGGGACCGGGGCTTTTATGGTCACTCAGGTTTAGCGGTCGTTGAATAGTGGAGCTATGTTTTATCTGCAAGTCCTTACGAGGTCATATTCTCAATAAAAACTCAATTGAAAAATGCAGATGAGTCACATAACTCACTTTGAAGTTATGTGGCGACTAAAAGTTGAACGAACATATAAAAGTGAGATATCGTTTGAGAATGGGGGAGCAGTTTTGTTTGTCTGAAAAATCTCTTCCTGGAGAAAAAAGTTGACGGCTAAATATTGTCTTTTTGTAAGATAGTGCTGTTAAAACGTCAAAAATTACATTAATAGTCTTTAATTGTCCAATATAAAACGCGATTAAGAATGTAATGAAATAGATGATTAGTAACAACTGTGATAAGATGAAAAACCATTGCTACATAATCGAATGATAAAAGTTTAATGTCGCTAAACCTGATTGACAATAAGACCCCGTGGCAAGCTTGGAATATCTGTACCTCGTTGTGACCTTAGGTCTTAGGTGTTCTGTTTGTGTGCCGGCTGCGGCGGTTCGAACTGGTTTCAAGCGGATCGTGAGGTAAACAAATTGTACTCGACACCTTTCGCTGGGGGGCTTCCAAATTATTATATTTTTGTTCTGGCAGTACTAAGCAAACTCTTCATTGCTGTACCTAGAGCAAAATTGCAATAAATCAGCTGTTGAGTTAGTGCTGCTTTTAAAATTAAATTAGCTAGGGGTCAAATTGGCTTACACGCAAACTTAGAACAAAAACCAAATCAAACCGTTTCAGTCATTTCATTATAAATCATTTTTATTTCATTCATCTCTCATTCACATAGCATGTGTTGCATGATTGTTTTTATGTTGTATTTTTTTCTTTTTTTGATGCGTAAACGCAGAGTCTTAAGCTAGCCGAGGCGCGTTCGGCCGCTTCCGCGAAGGTCGAGGAGATTACTAAAGACATCGAGAATAAACTGACCACTGCCGAGCTGAATAGAGAGAAGGAGATTCAGAAGAAACTGGATTTCGTCAAAAAGGAGGTTTGTTGTCGTGTTTGATTTGCGTGAAGGATGCTATACTTCCCACTCGTGAAAACCGTTGGTCTTTATTTATTTTTGAGAGTCATATCTGTCCTAGACTGTCTTAACTCTCTTAAATTCTTAGTGAGAAAGTGAAAAAATTGGGTCTAAATATTAATTGAACTGAATTTGTCCTGAATTATGGCCATCTCAGCTGGCATAGGTACTGTTGAACATAGACTCTCTCAAGGATCACCACAACGACCGGTCGTGTACTTCACGCATCTCGCAGAATACTGCGACCTTCAAGTCGTCAGTCTCCCACCTAAGCGGCCGTCCATTTATCACGTGATGTTTTTTTTTGGCATTTTTTAACCCCGCCCTCCCCCTTGGTGATACATGGTGAGGTTTAAGACTACCCCTACCCCCCTCGCCCCTCCCCCCCCCAATATCTCGTGTATTTATTAGTGCTTACAATTTTTTTTTTTTTTTTAATATTTATAAAGTTCACTACAAGGCGCTTTCGATTTTGTACGTGTTTGCCGACAAAATTAATATACGTCACACGTGATATATTAATACACCCCCCCCTATAAAAAATCACGAATTATCACAAGGAGGGAGGCCCCTTGTGATAATTCGTGATTTTTTATAGACCCCTCCCCCCCCCCCTTCGAGCCTCACGTGATTAATGGACAGCCCTTAAGAAGTTGAACTTTACAATAGACAAAATTTAATCATTTTACAGTGGCGCGCTTGCATGACTTGCGTGATTTTTCAGGAATGTAACAGCAAATCAGTTTAGCGTATAGCGTCCTTCAGTTTGTTGCTTCCATCATTATGTTAAATGGTTTTTCTATTCAGTAGCTCATATTAATTGGACGTGACTTCAAAATGTCTGTAATGGACTGCTGAATCGTATGGGCTAACATGTTTATTAGAATTTGGTGTGTAGCAATTTCTTTTGTATCATTATGAAGAGCGCAATTCTCTTTTGACTAGTTCCCACGGGTACTCGCATGACTGAAAAGTTTTAGAGCCCCATATATTGTCTTTTATTATTAAATTCGACTTAACATCCTATGAGCGATTTATATGTATGTATGTATGTCCCGCAGGAGCGACGCGCAGAGATGGTGCGACAGAACAAGAGCGCGCGCGTAGAGAGCTCGGGCGCCGCCACGTCCGGCTAGACGCGCCCGCGCCGCGCCACGCACACGCCAGCCCACAGGACGACACCACCACATGACCACATGACGAGCCAAAAGACTCATATCCACAACTCACCAAAAAACAACATGTCAATGTCAAAATTCAACGCCATCATGACAGTTCGTTAGTGTTGCCATGTGTTAACATACTTTTAGGGTTGTCAGAAATTGCACGTCGTTTAGACGGTCGCTTAGCGAGCGTTTGTGCGCTCTATTCGCATTTATGTAGTGTACATCTCTGTTATTGTTCAGTTACAAAGGTTTTTGAAGGTTTGCGTCGATGGAAAACCAGTGATGGATTTAAACTTCACTGTTTTTTGCGACACAATGGATGTTTGAAAAGACTTCATAAATTGCCATACATTTCCAAAAGACAAGTTGGCTTCGTTGGAACATCTTCTCAGTATTTGTGATTGCAGTGCTAACACGTCTTTTGATGACAATGTTTGTAATTCATGATGATAGATTTAAGGTCTTTTGGCTGGTCCAGTAGCAAAATTTGTACTTCGGTGTAAAACGTGGAAGCGCCATTTAGAAGGCCGATATTGCGTCGGTGTTGTAACATGTAAAAATATTGTGATAAAAATTATAAAAAAAATATATTTCTCTAATATTGCACACCATACAGCATTCTCACAATATTTGTGTTACACCCCCCGACGCGCTTACTTTGTGACACCAAATATGTCCCTCGTGATCATGCTTACGACATCTTTGATTCTAAATTGTTATTGAGTTACGAATTATTTTCACCAATATTGTGGCATCATTGCTATACACTTTAAATAACAATAATTATGGCCTATTTCAAATGATGTACCTAAATTGAATATGTCTTAGATGTGATCCTACTAAGAACCAACTTTTAGTATTCCAATTTGATATTTTGTCTCTTTTCCTTCAATGATTTCACTTCACCTGTCTTGGTATACTAAAATTTGGAAATTCGCATTCAGGGTTCTGTACCTAAAAAGCCGCATAATTGCCTATAATTTTTATATGATTAAATTCTTGTTTTCGGCGCTACTGAATTTCGCAGAGGCTAGCTATTTATTTTTAGTACGGAACCCACGGCAAATTAAACGAATGATGAGATTTGTAAGCAAGCTGGCGGGACGAAGGTCGATGGTGGAACGAGAAGTATCCGTAATCGTTAGTTATAGACTTATATCATTATTTTTAATGTTTATCATACGCAACAGTATTTTTAGGGAAGTATAATCTAAATTTAAGTTTTATCATGTTCTTATTATCATTGTATCGCCGTAACGCTATTAACTAACTGCCCATGAATAATTATTAACCGACTTCAAAACGAGGAGGTTCTCAATTCGGTTGAATTTTTTCAATTTATATTGTGTTGTTGATGAGTTAGGAAGACTGTCGTGTCGCGGGTTGTTTGTGGCTGCGTGTGTTGCGTCAGGTCGTAGCTTGTGCTCGGTGCAGCCGATGCGATGCGACGCGGACTGGCCTCCGTCGAGTCTGTCAGTCCGCGCGACGCCACAACATCTAGTCTACAACTTTAAATTTAAGCCGTAACTCACTTCCTTTTATGATCTCAATCGGTACAATAATCATTAATTAAAAGGATTGTTAGTTCATTAGTTAACCAGCGGAAGTGCCTCAGTATATCCGGTAATTGGCTTTTGGATAATATCAATAAAGTGTAACGTATAAAACTGCCTTCATAGCGTTTTATATTTTTTTAATTGTAGATGGCGAGTGCGCCGGGCCGCGGACGTAATGGTGTGTTGGACACAAACCGCTTCTGTGATGTTTTTGCTCTAGTGATATTATGTATCGTATCGTTCGGTTAGGCACAAAATTATATCGACACGGACGCTCCGCCCTGCGCGTTAGCTCAGGGCGAGAGAGATACTACGCGGGTTTGGCGCTCGACTGTTTAGTGAGAGTATTCCTGTATTTTATAGTATATTTTTGCCATTCATTTAGCGTCGGTCTGTTTTAACGTCAAAAGATATGATAATAATTGTATATAATATTAAGAGATGATGTATCGTTGCTTGGCGCGAGGAGCGCGGTGGCGGCGGGGCGAGTTGCTTGCCTGCTTCGACTCTGTTACTAACGCTGATATGAGTAAGGGAAGTAGTTGTAAGTTACTAGCTTGTTTCTCGGTGAAGAAGTGTAAACCTCTGACCAATTTGCCTTGGGTATTGTGTAGCCTTTTAGATTCTCACGATCGAGACAAATCATGTATAGCGATGCAACATAATTATAGCTTTCAGATAATTATATTTTTGTTTTTCGTAATTTTTGCGTAATGTTAGTCACTCTCCTATCTCTTATTATGGTGTTATTATCGTTAATTTTATATTTTATGTGATTAATTATATTAATGTGCTTCAGTTTGTGAGGTATATGAAAATTGCTGTTTGAAGTGCAGGCAACTTTTGTAGTTTCATTGTCGTATTAAATAAAGTCATAAATACTAATAAATAAGTATTTTATTATTACTCTCCTAACTCCTTTATTTAATAGTAGCTTTTATCAGTGGCTTCGCCCGCGTGGATGTTGGAAATTATCCCGCGGCACCGGGGTTAAAAGTGCCCTATGGGATCCAGGCTGTAAACCATCTGTGTGCAAAATTTCATCCGTAGTTTTTCTGTGAAAGAGTAACAAACATCTATGCATCCTTACAATCTTTCACATTGAATAGTAGGATATACAGAACTCTTGTAAATGCTAGAAAGGTGGATGTACTAAGTACCACCGCACTACCCTGTTTGGGCTGTTATAAAAAAGGTGCACTCTACTGTCCTCAGACGCATAAATGGGAATATTGAAATTACCACCACATAATATAAAAACGGGAATGTGATTCAATGGGTTCATTGGTGCCTGCCAGGGTCGCGAGATTTGTTCGAAAGAGTTGCCGCGTGGCCGTGGCATATAGGCAAGTGAAGGAACACGGGTTAGGTTAGTCAGTCCATTTCCGACACGCCCCTCCCGCTCCGTCCAGAGCGGAAGACGTCGTTTGATGATTTCCCAACAACGAAAAAAAAGGAGTTCATTGGTAATTTATAGTGAAGGGTTCACAAGTGTATAATTGCGACAGTGGCTCTTAACATAACATCACGCCTTGTTTCCCTGAAGGGTTGGGCAGGGGTGTACCCACGTAATAATTTATTCTTTGTTCTGTGGGTGTACCTATAGTACAGCTCTACAGTAGCCTCTTGTCCTGCATTACCACTAGAAGCGTCCCAAATTTGACCCATTTCGATGTTCTTCCTGCTCTAATTAATATTTTATTATGCATATAAACTTTTTATGACTTTTCATGAAATATGATGATTATTATTATTTATACGAGACTTTGATCGCTTAATTGCAATATGCATATTTTTTTATCCAAAACCTCAGTCGGTACGTTCAGCAGCGCTTCTATTGTTAAACGAGCACGAGGTGTTCAAAGGATTATTAAAATCACATTATTCCGTTTGTCGACCTCAAAAACCACCCTAAGGGGAAAATGTCCGTTTCCACCGCGCGGCCAACTCTTGAAATTTGATGAAATTTTGCCAGGAATTAGTTGTAATTTGTTACAATACACACCTGTTTTCCTGAATTTTTTACAAAAAAACTAAGGCGCTACGACCAAACAGTTAGCCGCTAGAACCGCCACTTGCCGTAGTGATCGTCCGTGATTACACAGAACCTTAATAATGCAGATAGGCGAATGATACATCAAAAGAAAGGTCTTAATTTGTTGTATTTGTTACAAAAATAATACTTAATCATCTAAACTTAAATATACAAAAAGTTATGCTACATTTAGTTTTCAGGTTAAGTGTAGGTACGTATCTCACCATAAAATCAAATTAATAGAGGCTAATGTGCATGGACAATTAGTTGCTAATTTGTTACAGCAAATAAACAAACCTACAAACAATTTTAACCTACATTTACGAATAAATGTGATTTGATTTGATTTGATTTTGATTTGATTTGATATTTTTTTACAGTCGATTTTAGTTGGCCGCGCGGACGGCAATATGCCTAAAATACAATGGCGTTTATTTCGTTATTAATAGTAGGTTCAAGGTTAGTTCTAGTACTAATCGACAGGTATCGTAGCCTAGTTTGTATAAATGTGGCGAATATAACTACAGGCTTTATATTTTAGGAGATATTCACTAAAAATATAGTAGTATGAAACTGTATTAGAGTAGAGTGACCATAAATTTTCATAATAAAGTGAGACTGAATCGCCATTATTGGAATGTTCGGTAGTCTTATCTTAATTGTTTAGGGTGAAACTCTTTAAGACATACCACATAGCATACTTTAATAGGATAGGATAGGATTCTAAAATTGAATCACGAGTGCAGCGAGTGATTCAAAAATTAGAATCCTGAGCATTAGCGAGGGAATCAAAAGAGCACGAGGTGAAAAATCTTTGCACTCGAGTGCAACACGTAACTTTTTATCCCACCTCAGCGAGGAAATTACTAAATATGCAAAAAAAAGCATTTCAATCACAAGATACTTTTACTTCAGTTTAGGTATTAACATTTATTATGTAAGTACTACATTATGATAGGTAAGTATTACAGAATAATCTTTAAATTATTTCAAATGATACTTAGGTATAATTAAGAAAAATTGAAAGTAACGTTGCTACAGTTACTTAAGTCGAGTGTAATATTTTTGTTAGGTACTGTAATGTTGGTGACGTGAAAAGTAAAATGGCGCGCGCAAAGCAAATTGAAAAAAAAAAGTATATCAAGAAGGTTCCGAGTCTAAGTTTTACAAATTAGAAAAAGGTTGAATGATAAATTCGGCACCATGGTGATAGAAGTAAATAGATTTAATGATGTTTTGAATTCACAAACTTAGTGCACACGATGTTCTAAATTCAATTTACTTTATCCTCTAGTGGATAAAAACGGCTTTTGCACTGAGGTATCGAAGGGCAAAAATACTCTTTCCGAGATGGGGGGATGAAAAATAGCTTTATTCAAAATCAGCATACAGGCAAACTTCAAGTAATATAAGTCAACATTTTTTTTTTTTTTTTTTAGTAAACTACTATAACATTTATAAATTAATTTTCTTACAGGTACTTATTTCAAATTTAGAATAATTTTAAAAATATAGTGATTTTATTTTAAAAATGACATAGTGATCTATTTTTGTGCCTGGTATAAATTCTATAGCACTAACTAAGAAAAAATGTTTAATGTTAATACTTATCGGTACTTCAATGAGTAAAACTGAGGGCACTACATTCTCGAGCGCGCCGATCCGGCAGACCCCGAGTGGTCCGCGGTGGGCGCTGAAGAAGCTGGACCGGGAGCTTCTCCTGGAAGCCTCGATCGTGCAGGCCTGGGTGTCACCACCGGACAGGCCTGCTGACACCAACGACGAGGCCGAGTGGTTCCGGGAGGCCATGTCCGAGATCTGTGACGTGGCTATGCCCCGAGTTCAGCCAGGACGGGCTTGGCGCCAGGTGTACTGGTGGTCGCCGCAGCTGACAGCGTTGCGCGAAGCGTGCGTTGCGGCACGACGCCGGTACACCAGGCACCGCAGGCTCCGTATCCGCCCTCCGGATACGGAAGCCATTCAGGTGGAGCTATATGAGGGGTACAGAGCGGCGAAGACCGCCCTCCAAGAGGAGATCCTGCGGGCCAGAGGACTGGCCCGCAAGGTATCGCTGGAGACTCTGAACAGGGACCCATGGGGACGGCCCTACAAGGCCGTCCGGGAGAAACTCCGCCCATGGGCTCCTCCGCTGACTCAGAGTCTCCGGCCCCAACTCGTGGAGGGCGTGGTGAGCGCTCTGTTCCCTTCGCGAGGGGAACATAGTCCCCCACCCATGGCTCCGCCTACTGCGGTGCCCGATGCGGACCACACCACTGACGACGACGACGGTGTTCCAGAAGTGACCGAGGCAGAGATGAGGGTGGCGGTACGAAGGCTTAATGCCAAGAATACCGCCCCAGGACCCGACGGCTTGCCTGGCAAAGCATGGGTCCTGGCCTCAGAGGCTCTCGGGCCTCGACTCAGGGGGCTCCTAAGCGCATGCTTGGAGAGGGGCCAGTTCCCACTTCGTTGGAAGACGGGGAAACTGGTCCTCATTAAGAAGCCTGGGCGCCCAGCGGACTCTCCGTCCGCTTACCGGCCCATCGTGCTGCTCGACGAGGTGGGCAAGCTCTTTGAAAGAGTGATTGCAGACCGCCTCGTCGGGTGGCTGGTGCGGGAGGGCCGGACTTGTCGGACGGCCAGTACGGCTTCCGCAAGGGGCGCTCTACGGTGGACGCCATCATGCGCGTGCGAGCCCTCACGACGGGGGATGCAGTGGCCCGGGGTGGGGTCGTCTTGGCGGTGTCTCTAGACATCGCCAATGCCTTCAACACCCTACCCTGGAGTTGCATTAGGGAGGCACTCCGGTATCACCGGATGCCGACCTACCTCTGTCGCGTGGTCGAGGCCTATCTCACGGATAGGGCCGTGATCTACCCCGGTCACCAGGGAGAGTGGAACCGGCGAGAGATGTCGTGCGGTGTCCCACAGGGATCGGTCCTGGGGCCGCATCTGTGGGACATCGGTTACGACTGGGTGCTGCGCGCCGACCTCCCTAGCGGCGTCAGCGTGGTTTGCTACGCTGACGACACGCTCGTCCTTGCGCAGGGGAGGTCGTACGAGACGGCGGCCGACATAATGACACGCGGGGTTGCGATAATCGTCGAGAGGATCCGGCAATTGGGACTCGAGGTGGCCTTGCACAAGTCCGAGGCCATGGGTTTTCATGGTCCTCGGAACGCGCCACCTGCGGGTTCCCAACTCACGGTAGGAGGGGTTCACATCGGCGTCGAGTCGACGATGAAGTACTTGGGACTTGTCCTCGACAGCCGGTGGAACTTCGTCGAACATTTCCGACGTTTGGCTCCCAGACTGGAGCGGGCTGGGGCTGCATTAAAGCGGCTCCTGCCCAATCTGGGGGGTCCAAACGCCTCCTGCCGGAGGCTCTACATCGGGGTCGTGCGGTCCATGGCCCTCTACGGGGCACCGGTGTGGGCGCCCTCACTGAGGCTGCGCCCAGCGCGCCGGTTGAGTGCGGCCCAGAGGGTCATGGCTATCCGGTTAATCCGAGGATACCGCACGATCTCGTGCGAGGCGGCGAGCCTCCTTGCCGGAGTGCCGCCATGGGATCTGGAGGCAAAGGTCCTCGCGCACATGTGGGAGTGGCGCGAGGAGGCGAAACGCCGGGGCGAAACTCCGCTGCCGCGGCAAATCGCGGCTCGGCGGACAGAGCTCCGGTGTGATCTCATGGCGACATGGCGGGTACGATTGTCGCAACCCAGCGCAGGGCACGCCACAATTGCGGCGGTAAGTCCCCTCTTTGAGGAGTGGATAGAGAGGCGCCACGGCGTCCTCACCTTCCGCCTGACGCAGGTTCTCACCGGGCATGGGTGCTTCGGTGGGTTCCTGTTCAGGGTAAAGCGGGAGGATACGTCCGGGTGTTTCCATTGCGAGGATCGTCTGGAGGACACGGTGGAGCATACGGTGGAGGTGTGCCCTGCCTGGGCGGAGCACCGCCGTGTCCTCGTGGAGGCGATCGGCGGCGGCGACCTCTCGCGTCCGGCCCTGGTGCGAGCCATGGTACGGAGCGAGAGGGAGTGGGAAGCCGTCACCTCCTTCTGCGAAGCAGTAATGCTCGCGAAGGAGGAGGCGGGGCGCGTGAGAGAGTGGCAGTCTCTGCGCCCTCACGTCCCTAACCGCCGCAGGAGGAGACGCTCCGGGCGTCGGGAGTCGATTGCGGACTCCCGGCCACCGTAGGCGCGAGCTTGCGGGTGGCGAGCAATGGGTAACTCGCCGCCCGGTAAGGACCAAGCTCGGGTCGACGGCGCGCAGTGTTCCACGCGCGCCTCAAAGAGATGTCAGCAGCAGCGTAGGGGTCTACTAGGACCGATGCCTGCCGGGGTCGCGTGATTGTTCGAAAGAGATACCGTGACCCTGGCACATGGGCAACTGATGGAACACGGGTGGGTTTTAGTCAGTAAAAGTCTGACACGCCCTCCCGCTCCGCCCAGAGCGGGAGAAGTCATTTGATGATTTCCCATCCTGAAAAAAAAAAAAAAAAAAAAAAAAGGGCACTACATTGCAATTGCAGTCTTTATTTTAGAAAAAAGTTTTTGTTATTTCAGTTCTACAGTTTAGATTTTACCTTTTTCTTTTCTTAAATATTTTTAGTCAGGGGCCTAGTCCGGCGTTGTTTAGATTTTAATTAACTTTGATGTTTTGAAGTTTTTGGAGTAACAAGGCTAATGTGTATGGACAATAAGTTGCTAATTTGTTGCAGCAAATAAACGATAAAAATACTAGAAAATAGGTTCAATCATATTTTTAGAGTCGATTTTAGTTGGCCGCGCGGACGGCAATATGCCTAAATTACAATGGAGTTTATTTAATTATTAAAAGTAGGTTCAAGCTTAGTTTTAGTACTAATCGACGTGTAACGTAACCTTGTTTGGATAAATGTGGCGTAAATAAAATTACTATATTTTTAAAATTATTCTAAAATTCAAATAAGTACCTGTAAGAAAATGTTTCTACATTCTGTGTCTTACATAAGTTTCAGTTAATTTATAAATGTTATGGCAGTTTATATAAAAAAAAATATATTGTTGACTTATATTACTTAATTTTTGCCTGTATGCTGATTTTGAATAAAGAAATTTTTATCGATTTGTGAATTTGACTTTTATAAAGTATGCTATGTGGTATGTCTTAAAGAGTTTCACCCTAAACAATTAAGATAAGACTACCGAACATTCCAATAATGGCGATTCAGTCTCACTTTATTATGAAAATTTATGGTCACTCTACTCTAATACAGTTTCATACTACTATATTTTTAGTGAATATCTCCTAAAATATAAAGCCTGTAGTTATATTCGCCACATTTATACAAACTAGGCTACGATACCTGTCGATTAGTACTAGAACTAACCTTGAACCTACTATTAATAACGAAATAAACGCCATTGTATTTTAGGCATATTGCCGTCCGCGCGGCCAACTAAAATCGACTGTAAAAAAAATATTGAACCCATTTTCTAGTATTTTTCTTGTTTATTTGCTGTAACAAATTAGCAACTAATTGTCCATGCATATTAGCCTCTATTAATTTGATTTTATGGTGAGATACGTACCTACACTTAACCTGAAGACTAAATATAGCATAACTTTTTGTATATTTAAGTTTTGAAGATTTTTATTTTTGTAACAAATACAACAAATTAAGACCTTTCTTTTGATGTATCATTCGCCTATCTGCATTATTTAGTTTCTGTGTAATCACGGGCGATCACTACGGCAAGTGGCGGTTCTAGCGGCCAACTGTTTTTGGTCGTAGCGTCTTAGTTTTTTGGTAACAAATTCAGGAAAAGAGGTGTGTTTTGTAACAAATTACAACTAATTCCTGGTAAAATTTCATCAAATTTTAAGAGTTGACCGCGCGGTGGAAACGGACATAGGGGGAAGAGCATCTCCTAAAATCCACTCTAGGCCTAGTTGGATAAACGAATCAGGGTAAGTGTGGATTCTTAAATGTGTTTCCGCGTATCGATCTTATGATGGGAAAATGGACAAGCGTAACGTGAATCATCGTCACGAGAGTGAGTAATGAGTGTGTGAGTAACAGAGTAAGGGTATGGATATTGTATGCCTTCATACCAAAATTGGAGAGGGTTACATTAAGCAGCGGACTGGGAGTTATCTGAAAGCTAGGTTGATTACAAAGTGATGCGGGTCGCTATTAGTGCAGACAAAAGGTACCCAATTTCCACCGGAAACCAACTAACCTCAATTGTCTATACAAATCAAGGATCTCGACATTTTATTTCATTTACCATGGTAAAATAATATGGTAAATATTGTATTTAGTATCCTTCTTTCACTATAAGAGGTAAGACTTCATAAAGTGAATCTATCGTCACACTGGCTACGTTAAAGCAAGAAGCCTAGTCATCATCATCTGTAATCGTCATTCTCTGTGCAAAAGATTACCAGTGCGGTTCACTGCTGACATCGACCTAACAGTAGGAATCATAGAACCTCTCGGAAGAAAGCAGGCTATTCTTGCACAGAACACTACGTGACTATTTCACGGTAGGAATGGCTTTTATTTTGACAGTTCAACAATTTCTCATCCAGAAGATTCATGCGGCTCAAAAGCCTACTACTCCAACTTAAAAGAAATGTCACGAACCAACGACACACAAACACATTCGAAAAATCGAAAATGTCAAAATAAAAATGGCTGCGCATCGTGTGTTCATTCCGCGCAATTGTTGATTTGAAATTTAACAATTTATTGCCTTTATTTGTTAACATTTTCGTATTTAAATACATAAATTGGACAGTATAGTTGATAAGTTTTGTGTTTAAAGTCGTGTATTCATACAAAATGGACTCAAACAAAGATGGTAAACGCAAGAAAGATAGAAACAGCGATGATGAGGATAGTCGTAAGGAAAATAAGTCTAAAAGGGCACGATCGAGATCCAGATCGCCAGCTGAGAACCGTGAGAAGGATTCCAGGCGCAAACGAAGGCACTCCAGGTCACGGTCACACGAAAAGGACACTAAGCAAGATAAACGATCTAACACAGTAAAAGAGTCGGAAGTAAAAAAAGAAGTGCCAGTGCGACGTGCTAAGGAAACAGATATGTTGAACACTCGAACAGGAGGTGCCTACATACCTCCAGCACGGCTTAGGATGATGCAAGCTCAAATAACAGACAAATCTTCAATGGCATATCAAAGACTGGCTTGGGAGGCATTGAAGAAGTCGATACACGGCCACATCAACAAAATCAATGTTGGCAACATTGGTATCATTATCAAGGAATTGTTAAAAGAAAACATAGTTCGTGGTAGAGGTTTGCTGTGCCGTTCTGTGATACAGGCACAGGCTGCCTCACCTACTTTCACTAATGTTTATGCTGCTCTAGTAGCCGCCGTTAATTCTCGCTTTCCGAACATCGGAGAGTTGCTCCTGAAGAGGTTGATGATTCAATTCAAAAGAGGTTTCAAGCGGAATGACAAACCTATTTGCATTTCATCAGCATCATTCATAGCTCATTTGGTAAATCAAAGAGTAGCACATGAGATTCTTGCGTTAGAACTGCTTACACTTCTGGTTGAGACACCCACTGATGACTCAGTTGAAGTAGCCATCGCTTTCCTGAAGGAATGTGGGCAGAAACTGACAGAAGTGTCTTCTAAGGGTGTCAATGCAATATTTGAGATGCTGAGGAACATTCTGCATGAAGGGCAGTTGGACAAGAGGGTGCAGTACATGATCGAAGTTATGTTCCAAGTGTGGAAGGATGGGTTCAAAGATCATCCAGCTTTGATTGAGGAGTTGGAACTGGTGCCTGAAGAGGAGCAGTTCACTCATCTCATGATGCTAGATGAAGCTACAGATCCACAGGATATTCTGAGTAAGTTTTTGAGCTCTGCATTTAGTTATTTCAGTATAAAGAAGTTGTAACAATCTAATGATCATAATATTAAGGAAACATATGTAGGAACACAACATTTAATATTTCTACTTTACACATTCGGAGGCTATCTTTTAAAACCGATGGTTCAGTCTTTGCTATAATCATATTTCTTTAGCTTTGTAATGCTTTTGCCCAGCTGTGGGACAGTATAAGTTGGACAAAATCTTTGAAAGCTGTAGTTGTTAGAGTTACAAGTATAACACAAATGATATTGTTTTCCAGATGTCTTCAAATTTGATGAAAAGTATGAGGAGAATGAACAAAAATATAAAACACTGAGCAAAGAAATCCTGGGCTCTGATGCCGAATCTGGTGACGAAGATGGTTCTGGAGAGAGTGGCAGCGATGAATCCGGGGAAGACGACGAAGAAGAGGCTCAAAAAGAAGTCACCATCATTGACAACACAGAGACAAATCTTGTTGCTCTACGTAGAACAATATACTTAACTATCAACTCCAGTTTGGACTTTGAGGAGTGTGCTCATAAACTTATGAAAATGCAGTTAAAACCAGGACAGGAGGTAGAACTCTGCCACATGTTCTTGGACTGCTGCGCTGAGCAGCGGACTTATGAGAAGTTCTACGGGCTGCTAGCACAACGTTTCTGTAACATAAACCGAATATACATAGGTCCATTTGAGGACATATTCAAAGATTCTTATGGTACGGCTCACAGATTGGATACCAACAGACTGAGAAACGTTAGCAAGTTCTTTGCACATTTATTGTTCACTGATTCCATCAGTTGGGAAGTACTGGAGTGTGTGAAGCTGAATGAGGAAGATACTACAAGTTCCAGTCGTATTTACATAAAGATATTGTTCCAAGAGCTAGCAGAGTACATGGGGCTGAAAAAACTGAATGATCGCCTCAAGGACCCGTGAGTTAATATTATCTATATTTTCAATTAATTTTATCTAGACACGTGGTACCGTGTCAAGCCAAGTTCAAGAATCAGAACTGGCGAGCAGCACCGTGTGTAATATTACACGAACCATTTGGAGCCACTTTTGGCCCCCTCATAACTCAAAAACTAATTCATATAAACGTGTCAAATCTGGCTCATATATTGAAACTTGCGAGATACATACGTGCCCCAAAATACATGAACACATCTCAAACGGTTATTTAGATATTAACATCCAAAAATCCTCATTTTTATCGCTGACTGAACTATAGATCAAAACTCTAACCCAGTTCCCGATGACCTAGAAAGTTCAAATTTGCCATGCAGATAGGTAATTAGGTGTATACAAAGGAATAAATCAGAAACTGGTAAATTTTTATCATTTTATTATAATTTTTCACTAAATTGATTCTATTAGGAACACTTATATACTTAGTGCCTGTAATCATCATCATCATCATCATCATCATTTCAGCCGTGAGACGTCCACTGCTGGACTTAGGCGTCCCCCAATTTGGGGGGCTTTGCCATAATCGCCACGCTTGGCAGGCGGATTGGCGATCGCAGTATGGTGGTAAAATGCATAGAGAACGCTGCTGCCCATTCTCTAGTAAGTCCCTTAGTCGCCTTTTACGACACCCACGGGAAGAAATGGGGTGGTGTTATTCTTTACGTCCGGCACCACACGGTACAACCTTATAACTTAGGATAATATATTGTAGCCTAAGGTCTGACTTGGCTAGTTTTCATATACGAATTATATTATAGCCTTCGCAAGTTCTAAACCTGTTACTTGTCGGTTCTTATTTTATTAATCCGAAAATTTGGCTTGCTGATAAAAATTAGCCATCGAACATAATAATTCGTATATGAGAACTAGCCAAGACAGACCTTAGGCTATAATATATTATCCTAAGTTATAAGAACAAATGATATTTTATGTAATTGTAAATAAATTTCAGGACTGACCAATGAACTTGGCACCCATTTAGATCTCATTTCTTTTGTCATTGAAGTCAACAACCAAGGCATATATCATAGTATTGAACTTGGCTCTCATTTCACATTTATGTTTTTGATGGGATAAATCATACAGAAAAGGATGCAGTTAAGAAACCAGGTTTAAAGATTTTAAATAACTTTTCACACTATTTATTTACTAGTGATTGTGCAGTGGTCGAAATTCAACCATAACTCATTTTAAACAATTTTTTTTGCCACACAATGTTCTTGCCCATAAATTTTTTTGCCCTGCCCTAGCACAGCATAAATCTATGCACTTTATAGAGATGTTACTCTTCATTTTATAACTCATCTAATGTATCGATTCAGATATTAAGCGCTCAATTTAATGAACTTCATTTCTTTCATTTCAGGACCCTGCAGAGCGCGTTCTCCGGCATCTTTCCGCGCGACAACCCCAAAAACACGCGGTTTTCCATCAATTTCTTCACATCTATTGGTCTTGGAGGTCTGACCGATGAGTTGAGGGAGCATTTGAAGCAGATGCCTAAGGTTTGTAGTCTTATATTTTATTTTAGCACCAGTTTGCTAGCCTGTCCGCGCTATTACTTCTTTTTGTTCGGCTACTGTGAGTCCTAGCGTGATGTTAAATACCTTAGGCCTCATTTACGGAGACGCGGGGCGTCGCGCGTGGCGTTGGGCGGCGAGGCCCGCACTGAATGCAAACATATAGCGTTGTATGACTGCGTTTACGGAGAGGCGATTTTACACGCGTTTGTTTGAAATTGAGCGTTTTTTGCGGCGGGCAACGCGGCGTTCAACGCGGCGGCAATTCTCGATGAAGCGGTGCCCGCGGCGGAACCTTCTGCCTGTCTTATTTTTTTTGGAAATCGCACAACGAAGACGTATTTACCGTAGCAATGGAGTACAGTATCATCGACTTTTTTTAGCAGAAAATTTTATGTTAATCGTGAATTATTTAATATAAGAATTAGCCGAGTTTACAGCAATGGAACACGAGAAGTTTAGGGAATATGCAATTCTTTATAGGTCAATAAGAGAAAGTGGTTATTATGTTTTTCATGACTATATACGGATGTCTACTACAACTTTTGATTATATGGTAAACAATATCGAAATAGTTGGTTTTATTGAGTACCGCGCGTACGCCGCAGCGATGCCCGCCGCGTGCGCCGCTACACGCTTAAAAAGTCGCCGCGTCGACGCGGCGGGCGACGCGGCGTGCACTGCCACTCTGCCCGCCTCGCGTCTCTATGAACAACATCGTATATTGCCATATGTCTGTGTTTACGCGTGCAATGACGCGGGCCGCTACACGCGCCGCCTCTCCGTAAACAGCAAAAACGTCCGACGCGCCGCGCGGTGCCCCGTGTCTCCGTAAATGAGGCCTGACTCTTCCTCAAAAATTGGGCTATGAAATGCTTTTCTTGAAAATGTTTTTGAAATTCAACTGATAGTTCCTGAGATTAGCACATTCAAGTAAAAAAAAAACCATCAAAAGGCACAATAATTGCGTATTACGCTTGAAAAGACTTTATATTCATTACTTCTAGTATGTTCGAATAATGACAAGGTGATGATGATGACAAGTGGCTCAAACCCTATACGCGAATTTGTAAACAAACAAACATAATCTTTGGGATATTTTAATGAAAATAAATGCCCAGTAGCTTCCTTAGTTGGATAAGTGATTTTATTTCTGTAATTAGGTTTGGCGGTTTGGTGGTTTGGTTTAGGTTTGTAATTGGTATTGTACCGTGTTAATTAACTATAAATAAATAAATAAATAAATAATAATAAACACGTCAATCACATTCTTAAAATTAGGAGAGGTCGGCGTATCCAGGCTGACTATTCTGAGGTCGAAACTAACTAAATCCAGACATAATCTTGGTCAGATCATGTAAAGGCCATGTAGATTGATGTCTGATATGGTCTTTGAGGAATCAGATTGAGTGTACCTAGATCATAAATATGTGTTAAAATACACTCAACAACTGTGAATGTGGTCCAACTGCCACTGAGTGTAATTAGAACGACGTAAACTACGCCAGGTTATGTGTTTCGCATAGTATCTGACCCTTTAGTTGTAAAATCTACATAACGCTAATGATTAAATTGATGTTTCGTTTCAGAATGTGCCAGCACCAATATCAGAGATCAAACTAAACAGCGATTCCAGCTCAGAATCCAGTTCTGACTCGTCCAGTTCCAGTAGCTCTGACTCCTCCTCCAGCGACAGTTCTAGTGGTTAGTTTATTCTTACTCGCTCGTATATGTATGAATCTTTAGACTAATGTTTGGTTTGCCAGATTTTAGAGAAACTAGCTGTAGCCCCATGACTTTAATTGCGTTCTAGGATGAAAAATAGCTGTTTCCTTCTCCTGGTTCTAGGCTACCTACATGTCAAATTTCATAACGATAGGTTCGGTGCGTTGGGCGTTCAAGTGTAACGGACTGAGTTACTTTCGCTGGAAAATTTACTGAGCTTTAATAAAAACACCAGTAAGCATAATATCAAATTATTTTTTTTCTACTTTCAGATGGTGAGACTGAGAAGACTGATAAAAAGAAGAAGGAAAAGAAATCTAAAAAGAATAAAAACAAGGAAAAGGTTCCACAAACACCTACCGAGGAAGCACCAGAGAAACCTGTTGAAAGGTGGGGCCACGACGGATTCTACGAAACTTACGGCAAAGATGCTAGAAGGACGGAAAACAGGCCCGATATGCGTCAAGATAGAGATAACTTTGCCAGACCTCGGGACGTTAGAAGAAATGACGATAGAATGGATCAGAGAAACGGAGATGATCGACGAAGACTTGACGAAAATGAACAAAATGGCGATTATAGGCGACGCGACAATGACAGGGGACGGCAGAACGATGATAGAAATCGAACTGAGGATGACAGAGGCCGGAGAGGCGATGACAGAACACGAGATGAAGGCAGAGGTCGCAGAGATAATGAGAGAGGCAACCAGAACGAGGAAAGGGGTCGTAGAAATGATGAAAGACCTCAAAGAGATGATAGCGGTCGAAGAGATGAAAGAGATGACGGAAGAGCTCGCAAAGATGACGACAGAGGAAACCTGAATGAAGGAAGAAATCGTAGGGATGATGATAGACCACAAAGAGATGACGGAAGAGCTCGAAAAGATGACGACAGAGGAAATCAGAATGAAGGAAGAAATCGTAGGGATGATGATAGACCACAAAGAGATGACGGCAGAAGTCGGAGAGATGATGACAGAATGAGGCAAAATGAGGACAGAAACCGCAAAGATGACGAACGGCCACAAAGGGACGAAGTAAGAGGCCGCCGAGATGATGACAGGCCACAACGAGATGAAAATAAAGCCCGAAAGGATGATGACAGACTACGCCAAAATGAAGACAGAGGGCATAGAGATGACAGATTCCAGAGAGACGATGAAAGAACCTCGAGGGATGAAAATAGAGAACGTAGGAATGATGACAAACCACAAAGAGACGAAAGTAAGAGCCGTAGGGATGACGAGAGACCACAAAGAAATGAAAATAAAGGCCGCAGAGATGATAAAGGACCACAAAAAGACGATAGTAAAAGTCGCAGGGAGGAAGAACCGAAAAAGAAAAATGAAGAACGAGCTCATAGAGATGAAAGACCACCGAGAGAGGAAATTAGAAATCCTAGAGATGATGATGACGGTAGAAACCGTAGGGAAGACGACAAGGAAACGAGAGGGCGTAGGGATGAAGATAGACCACGGAAAGACGATGACAGAGCACGTCAAGATGATGACAGAGGCCAAAGAAATGATAATAGAGTTCGTAGAGATCAAAGGGATGAAGAAAGGGGACGCAAAGATGATGAAAGAGACCTCAGAGGCGATGATAGAAGATATCAGGATGATGACCGGCATAAAGAGAACGAAAGAAGGCGTACGGATGATGATAGAATACGCAAAGAAGGGCGAGGTGACGACGACAGATTACGCAGAAATGACGACAGGAGACGTGCAGATGAACCCGAACCTTCCAGAAGGAAGAAAAAAGATACAGAAGAGAGAAGTGAAAGAGACAACGAAGAACCAAGAAGTAAAAAGAAAGATTTTGAGGAGCGAACCGATCGAGAGACTTCTAGAGACGGTCGAAGGAAAGATAAGAACAACGACAGACAAAAAGACACTCGCGATGTAGAAGAGTCTAGATCTAAAAGAAAAGACAATGACAGCCAAGGAAATCAAAATGGAGACGAACAAAATAACGATAAACGTAGCAGAATCAAAATTGAATCTGTAAATCCAAAATCCAAAAAGAAGGACACGAAAGCCAAACGAGAAAAGGATAGTAAGAAGAAAGATAAAACTAGCAAAAAGGGTAAAAAGAAAAGTAAAGACAGTAGCAGTGAAGACGAAAAACTAAGTAAGAAGAAAAAACATACTAAAGGTAAAAATATAGAAGTTAGTGATGATTCGTCATCTATTTCTTCATCGTCGTCATCGTCATCTTCTTCATCATCGTCTTCTGATGATGAAGATGGGAAGGTTCCCAGTAGATATTGGGATACTATGGATATTAAGAGTAGCGCAGAGTCTAAGGAAGCCGTACGTGGAAAGAAGGTACGGTCCTAGTATTCTGCTAGCCCTTTTGTAAATAAGGGGATGAAGATATCCAAGTCTCGGCAAATGAAGTCTCTCGGTAAATACTACTGTAAATTTGATATTTAATGAACGCGATTTCTTGTGGTTTGAATAAAAGACATGCAGAGAAACGCCAGAGGTAGAGCATTAGAGCATTCGGTACCAGCATTGATGCAGGCGGAATAAAAATATTCTGATTTGATATAATTTCATCAACTTTGATACACGGGGCTTTATGATCCTTGCACTGATGAATACCAATAATATAATTTGTTAAATATATTAGTAAGTAAATAATTTAAATATACATAACGTATTTTATTTCCTTGCCGTTTCGCGTCCTCTCGTGTCAACTTGCAACTATTCATTAGCGGCTTTTGTGGAATAGATAGCACTATTTTGCCAATATCTTGGATACACAATGAAACACTCTGTGGAGATCACTGAATTGTATTTAAACCGTTAAATGATAAATGATAAATGACTTTATTTTTGCAAGTAGGTTTGTACAAACACTTACACGTCAATCATATTTTTTAAAACTAGATGAGGTCGGCATTTCCTATCTGACTACTCTGAGAAGAAAGGCCGAAACAAACTCAGAGGTCACAGTCTCTTTTAAAGTCCAGACATAATTTGGTTAGATCATGTGAAGACCATGTGGATTGGTGTCTGAAGTGGTCTAAGAACCACACAGATTGAGTGGACCTGTCCAATCAGTGCACGCATTTGTCAGTAATCATGCAGCACAACTCAGAACTTCAGGAGGTCAATGGTTCGACGAACAATACCAAAGAAGGGACATTTGTGTAGGTCGCATAAATTACTCAAACTGCCAGACTGTGATAAAAAATAAATGAGAAGAAAAGGAACCTAGAAAAAAAAAATAACACCCACTTAATCTTCACATTTACAATAATTAAAACAATATAATACTTTAAAAGTAAATATTAATGTTATTGTATAGGTAAAATTCATCAATGTCAATGTGTATATAAAATCAGGAGATAGTCGCTGTCTGATAATTTGAGGATCATGTACATGGAGGTGTCTGAAATGGTCTTTTGAGGAAAGAACCATACAGATTGAGTGGACCTGTCCAGTCAATGCACGCATTTGTCAGTAATCTTTCAGCTCAACTCAGAACATAAGGAGCACAACGATTCGACGAACAATACCAAAGAAAGGACATTTTGGTAGGCCGCATTAAGTACTCAAACTGCCAGATTATCATTAAAATGAAATGCGTAAGTATAAAAAAAAACAAACATCTACATAGTCCTCACATTCAAAATTATTAAAATAATAATAATAGTATACTCCTCAGAGTATACTATATTCATGTCATAGTTAAGCAATAATCAAAATGTCAAAGTGTATATTCCCAATAAATAATTAATAAAAAAAAGGAAAGTAATTAATAATAAAAAAATAAAAAATATAATTCAGTACAATAATATTTTTAAAATAAAAATTGGAGCAGCTTAATCCCAAGCTTTTTTGTCCTCAATATAATCTTTAACAGTGTAAAAGGCTTTCTGGCACAACTTACGTTTAATGAATGATTTATTGAGACTTACATCTTGAACATGGCTTGGAAGTTTATTATAAAAGCGTATACATTGACATCTGAATGAGCCACACTGACCTCTATCTAATACGCTGGACTGGCTACCGCTATCAATTTATTGTGCCTATTTGAAAATCGCCATTTTGGCGCTGACGGCAGCAGTGAGGGGGAATGGAACTAATACTAGTGATGTACAACAAATGGTTTGTTATCGATAAAAACTTCTCTGATATCGACTACAATGATAGAAATATTACCAACGCTATTTTTGTTACTGTTTTCTATAAATTAAATTGGTTTAGATAATTATTAACATGTAACATTCGTGTTGTCTTCTAAACGTAATGTTTTTAAAACGTGGAATACGTTTTATAACATAAAATACGTTAGGATTTACTAAAATCATAGATAATTAATTTAAAACAAGTAATATAGGCATATATTTTGTTACTAAAACACAAATAAAAAGACATGTCTGCACTAGTTGAGTACCTAACTAAACCAATGAACTATAGATAGTCGTAATAAACAGATATTTTACATATAAAACATAACTTGAAATAGCAGTATATAGTACTGTTTATGGACTGTAATTCATAATAAGTTGACCCCTTCCTTGTTCTCCTTAGGGCAGATTTTAGCAACGTCAGAAATCTTTTATCCTGGGAATTAAATCGACGTTTGACAGTTTCAGTACGAATGAACTGTCAAAAATTCAAAATGTATTCTCTGGATATGACTTATTCTAGGTATAAAAGTTTGGTGAAATTCGCCCTTTAACGGATAAAAGTTAACTATCGGATCAATAAATAATAAAATTCTGTAAAATAGTAAATTAAGTACCTCTAATTGTCTTATCGTGCACTCTTTAAAGGAAGGGATTATCTTTTACTAGTCAGATACCGTATGTCGCCATGTGGTACGAGACACAATAAATTTTTATTAGGTCTGTAATTACGGTAATTAACTTGTAACAACTTAATTACCGCAGGGGAGGGGGACAGGGAAATAAAAAAGCATTCTGAAATCACATATTTTATTAAATTAAAACTTACTGTCGAGCCCATATTATTTGCCGAGTCAAAAAATGTCTAACCTTCTCTCCAGTTATTAATAAAGAATATTTTTTTGACACTAATAAGATTGCAAATGGCCGTTGTTTGTTGTATTTGAGCTAAGCGTCTCTGCGAAATAAAAAGTTTTCCAATGCATTGTTTGGAAGTCTCATTAATATTAGAGTCGGGTATTGCCCAAAATATATGTAAAAATTCACCTAACTCGGTTTGTAACGAGGATGGATCATCGTCGTCAAGGCGGTATTTCTTCGTAGTACGCATATTTTCAGCATTCGTAAAATCATCAACATTAAATTTATTTATTTTAGCACGCTTTGCACTAGAATTAGTTAATATGGATACATTATTGTCCTGAACGTTGCCGGTAGAAGTTTTTATTTCGTGATGGATTAATAACTGTTTAATTAAAACTTACTGTCGAGCCCATATTATTTGCCGAGTCAAAAAATGTCTAACCTTCTCTCCAGTTATTAATAAAGAATATTTTTTTGTTTCTGCGAACAAACGGATGTTTACATATTTAGTTATTATTTCTTTTAAAAGAATATTTAAATGACTGTGAAAATTGTCTGAGACATAACTATCTCTAAAATGATCTTCTAGCTCAGGAAACAGTTCATTTGTTTTTGTTAAGAGGTTCCTTATTACCTTTGCAGTGAGTACTGCAGGAAAATTCAACTCTATAGGTGGTTTATTTTTATTATATTTACATGCTTGTCGGAATAATGATTCCACCATAAAACAAATATTGACTACACTCACAGAGGGCACAGTTAAACCACCTCTCTGCTTTTGGATAATAAGTGCTACCCCATTTCTCCTATTTGACACTGCATCTAGTGGTACAGCTTCACAGGCCATTAAACATTCATCACATTTAATTTTTTTTCGAATCGATCGAATTACAAAACCTGCAATATAGCCAATGCATTGTTTGGAAGTCTCATTAATATTAGAGTCGGGTATAGCCCAAAATATATGTAAAAATTCACCTAACTCGGTTTGTAACGAGGATGGATCATCGTCGTCAAGGCGGTATTTCTTCGTAGTACGCATATTTTCAGCATTCATCACATACCAGTTTTCTTTTTTTTAAATCAGCAATTACAGATCTTAAAGTAGACACGGTAATTTTCATACGTTTCACATTTTGAGACAATACTTTAATTCGGGCTTGTGACATTTTCAAGGCTCTTTTGACCCTTTCCAATTTAATTTTGGAAGATTTTGGGGTGTTCTCGTAGCGGTGATCTAATTTTACACTAGAACAGATTTCCGCTAAAGTTCTAGATATCTTTGGTGTACTACAGTTGCTTGTGTTGTAACTTGTGCTTGGAACTGTAACAAGAAATTATATTTCATTACTTATATTATTCAAAGAAGGATGATTAGATAGTGAAAATATCATTGAAAATAATTTGGAAAGGTATGTCATCATCATCATTTCAGCCGAAAGACGTCCACTGTTTGACATAGGCCTCCCCCAAGCGTCGCCACATCGGATTCTAGTGACTCTCATCAGGTCATCGGTCCACCTTTACGTTTTCCGATACGCAAAGAACATGCGATATGAACGCATATATTTAAAAAAAAAATTACACAAGGGCACAAAATTAAACATTGTTTAGTATTAGTATTTAACCACTGTTAGTCGCCAACTTAGTAGATCAGTAAACCATGTTCAGTATTTTAGATAATTTTTTTTTACATAACTACCTGCATGGGCTTCACATGGCAATATTTCTTTTGGATTAACTTCAATATATTTGCAATCATAATTTGTTAACCCGACTTGCACAGGTACTAAAGGTAAATTAAATTTATCCAAGTTCATTTCAATATCACTCTGGCATTGGTATCTCGTTGGTTGGTCAGCGTCTTTAAGCATCTCAGTTTGTACCAAGGACAAATTAGTTTCTGAGAAAAACAAAAGTTTTATTTTATTAAGATAATCAATAATATTTCTTGGATACCGACAAAGTATTTACTTAGGTACTATGAATGTACACTCACCAAGAAATATTGTGGGGATACTGCATTTTTTCAATGTAGTCCGTGACTGATGTTTTATGAAACATCCATCCGTGAAGTGTTTAGAACAAAGATAATGATACATGGTTGGAGTCCAATTGACAACCTTCATATTTTTTAACCAAAGTTTGAGAGTGTAATCGGAGGGGAACCTGTAATTAAAAGAAACATTATAGTAGGTATGGGTAAAAAATTAAAATAATATAGTATATCTATAATTATATAGAACACTTAATGAGAATTATGAATCATAGGTGTTAAATTATTTGTTATTGACTCTAATAATAATAAACCTTAAAGTGTTTTGCTATTATTACAGATCATAATAATGTGCGTATTATAATTTTAACAAAGATGATAAACATTATTGTTAAGCATGTTTTTTTTTACATCTTAATATAATATTACGAAAGTATCGATATGAATTTTGACATCCCTAACAAAAGTTATTGGTTAAGTAAAAATGTTCGTAAAATCCCGTAAACTCGAACAGAAGCAGTGTATTTTTACAATAATAAACGTAAACGTTTATTATTGTAAAAATACACTGCTTTAAGCGGTTTTCTAATAAGTATTTATGATTTAGATACACTTACTTGTGAAAAGTGACACCACTGCCTTTTTCGTATCGTGTTTTACAATATACGCACGATTTCATGTTGGACGAACAATACAAGCTATGTTATAATCACTGTCATTATTATAACACTTTAATCTAAATCACAATCACAGTAAATACTTTAGAAAACTTTTTATTTCGCAGAGACGCTTAGCTCAAATACAACAAACAACGGCCATTTGCAATCTTATTAGTTCTTAGAACTCTCACTGGGGGCGCTTTGAATCGGCACAGCAAATAGTTGTCATTTTGTATGGGATAGCCAGTCCAGCGTATTAGATAGAGGTCAGTGATGAGCCACCTATTTTCTTGAGCCTTGTTGAAGGTACAACAAATTTGTGTTTGTTCCTAGTATTTATACCATGGATATCACTGTATTTTTTAAACAATTTAATATTCTTATGGGCATATAAAAGATTTTCAAAAATGTACTGTGAAGGCACAGTCATTACATTAATTTCTTTAAATTTCTCTCTGAGTGTGTGTCTCGGGTTTAATTTATAAATTGATCGAATAGCCCTTTTTTGCAAGACAAAGATAGTCTGAATGTCGGCGGCATTTCCCCACAACAGAATACCGTACGACATTACACTATGAAAATAGGCAAAGTACACTAAACGGGCTGTCTATATGTCAGTTAAATTCCGAATTTTTCTAACAGCATAGGCAGCGGAGCTTAGCTTTTTCGACAATTTATCAATATGTGGGCCCCACTGAAGCTTGGCATCCAAAGTTAAGCCCAAGAATACAGTGCTATCTTCAGGATTCAATTCTTCGCCCTTTATCAACACATTCGTTTTCACTTGCCTAACGTGAGGTAGCGTAAACTTAATACATTTGGTTTTTTTTTCATTAAGAAGCAAATTATTAACATTGAACCAGTGATCTACTTTTGAGATCGCGCTATTAACATCGTCAGTAACCAGCTGCTGACGTTTAAGTTTAAACAAAAGTGAGGTGTCATCCGCAAACAAAACTATATTATGATTATCTTTAATGAGGTAAGGCAAGTCATTAATATAAATAAGAAACAAAAAAGGACCAAGAATTGAGCCCTGTGGGACGCCCATTGTTACGATAGATCGGGAGACCTTTTTCCATTGACATCGACACTCTGAATTCTATTACTCAAATATGAAGTAAGAAGATCCAGAGCGCTGTTCCGGATCCCGTAGTGGCGGAGTTTCCTGATTTAAGTTTCATGAAGAACGCAATCGAACGCTTTAGATAAATCACAAAAGATGCCCAAAGCATCGCATTTATCTTCCCATGCATTATAAATATGCCCTAGGAGTTCAACACCGGCATCAGTAGTTGAACGACCCCTTGTGAAACCGAACTGTTTGGTATGTAATAATTTATGTTTAAGTATTAAAAAATCGTTGCAATTGGTCTAAAATTAATTTCTCAAAAAATTTTCTGAAGGTAGGTAGTACTGAAATAGGTCTATAGTTAGAGGGGTCTGATGTACTACCAGATTTAAATAAAGGTATTATTTTACTATTCTTCATAAGGTCAGGAAACTCCCCACAGTCGATACAATTATTAAATACTAGCTTTTGCCAGCGGCTTCGCCCGCGTGGAAGTCGGAAATTATCCCGCGGGAACATACTACCGGGATAAAAAGTAGCCTATGTCCTTTCTCAGGTTCTAAACTATCTGTGTACCAAATTTCATTTAAATCGGTTCAGTAGTTTTAGCAGGAAAGCGAGACAGACAGACAGACAGACAGAGTTACTTTTGCATTTATAATATTAGTTTAGATTTAGATAAGAGTTAAAGTAGGTGCTACAATGTCAATAATAGACTTGGCGACTTCTACAGAATTACCCCACAGATCTGCAGTCTTTTTTACATTTAAAGTGTGGAAGGTTTTAATTATATCTTTACAAGTAATATGTTCAAAATGAAATTCCGAATCGCAAACATTAACACTTTCAATAAGCAAAGACTCAGCAACAGAAGGTGATGAGTTTAGGGATTTTGTAGTTGAAACAGGAATATCTGAAAAGAAATTTTCAAAAGCCGCCGCGACTTGTGAGTCTGATTTTACTATGCTGTCATTGATAGACAGGCTGTAGTCATTATTTCGTTTACTAGACCTTCCTGTTTCACTATTAATAATATTCCAAGTCGTTTTAATAACATTATTACTGTTTTTAATCTTTGAACTCAAGTAACGCGACTTGGCCATCCAACAAACTTTTTTAAATAATTTCGAATAATTTCTAACATACAAATTAAATTCAGCATTCGTTCGTGTTTACAACTTATTTATTCTTGTATAACGGTACTTTTTCGAAAGAAACTTTTAAACCAACATTGACGTATTGACAGCATAAACTTGTCAAAAGACGCAGAATCTAATAATTTCTACGTATTGTGTTTCCTTCCTTGTAAATTTAATTTTTAAAACCATCATGGAGCAAGAGTTTCATTGTGTAGAGACGTCCCTGGGCTCGGAAACTAGTCCAGGTTCTATACCCTCAGTTGATCAGTCCACAAAAATAAAGGCGGCATCAGCCCCCGCTTTACCTGCTACCCCTCCAGAAGAGCGGCTGATAAAGAAACAGGTATCGGCCCCGTCATATCTGAATTCTCTGCGGGAGAACGATGATCCTCCGTTCCGGAAGCCAGGTACTGAGCCCAAGCCTAGTATAATAACTGCCACTATCATGAACGAAGCAGAAGCTATAGCTATGATTGCAGCTGCTGAAGCTGACAAGGAGCATGGACTGAGAAAGTTCTTAGGTAAACTGTCTTTCGTACTATAATAAAACAACGACACATGTATATCCTGAACTGGCGAAATGTGGGTGTACCTACTATAGGGATACATATAGTTAGGGTTGCAAAAGACTCGAATCGACTCAATTATGTATGACTCAGTGTGCTGAAAAGGCTCGGAGTCTAGAGTCAAGCCGAGCCCGAGTCATTCTTAAAAAGGACTCGAGTTTTAAAAACTCTGAGCATGCAGATGAGACGCTCATCATTCGAAAAAACTCTAAAAACTTGTCAGATTTTTCTGTATCATAACCACTCATTTGAACTTATCACCTTCTATTCGAGTCTTTTCGAATGTGCAACAAGTCTCATCTTCATGTTACGAGTTTTTCTTTAAGACTCGAGTTCATTTTAAGACTCGAGTGCTTGACACTGAGTATTGCATAATTGAGTCGAGTTTTTTTTTTAATTATGACTCGAGGGCTCGAGTCCTTTGCAACACTACATATGGTAGGTACACCTACATTCCACCAGTTATGTTTAAGTCCCATGTTATAGGGTGCGAGCTTATTAACATAAACTGGGCACAAATCCAGACTCTGGGCTACTGCTGAGGTCTTTCATTTCATATAAATTCTTTCTTTTTTTTTCTGCGAATTTGCGTACGTATTATATCACCTATGTATCCCGAAGGGCTAAACAGAAGTCTACAGAAGAATCACATTCTACCAGATTTTTTTCCAAGTAGTGGGAGGGTAGTCCATTGTTTACACCCGGCGTTAT
Organism: Aporophyla lueneburgensis; assembly: GCA_932294355.1. Taxonomy (NCBI): domain Eukaryota; kingdom Metazoa; phylum Arthropoda; class Insecta; order Lepidoptera; family Noctuidae; genus Aporophyla; species Aporophyla lueneburgensis. The sequence goes on from OW028747.1 coordinate 28,689,288, forward strand.
TCGAATGCATTTGTTTGCTCTAGGTGACTTCTTAGTTCAAAAAAACATAACAGCGAATTACTTTTTGTCTGAGAAGAATTTCCTCATCAGTCTTTTGACGGAGACGATCGAGTACGCAGCTCAGCGGGAGTTTAACGCGTTCAAGCTGTCTGTCCTAATTACTATATACTTAGCTACGCATATGTACTTCAAATGGTATTACTGGCAGTCTCCTACCGCCGTCTGGAACTACTTCAAGGATGTCATGATACGCCATAGCATTAAAGTACGTAGTCACGTTTTAATTGAACTTGCCCTCTGAAACTGTCTTAAAAGGGCAGCTCCGTTGCTGTGCTGACCACGAGCACTTTGCTGCGTTTTGTATAAAATGTACCTAAGCGGGATATTTCTCTGAGCGCTAAGTGCGACCCATGGCCACGCCACGTGGGTATGGATGCGTGGCTTGCTAAACGAATGAACGCAGCCATCGTGAGTGGCCTTTCCAAGCACATTCTGCACAGCATTAGAATGACTTAAATGTCGTTATGTATGAAACCAACTAAACACCTAACTATGCTAAATAAAAAAGGTCGAATCTGCTCAAATATCATAGCTCGAAGAAGTTAACATAAAGTTTTTTTCTAGGATTCTCCCGACGGTGAAGATGTCTTTGATGCGATAGATTGTTACGACATAGTGTCGCACTTCCACACGGTCTACCTGAGCAACTTGCCGCTCGTACACATAGTTACCTTCGGGTCCCACAGAATTAAGCTGCTGTGGCCCTTCAAGCTGAAATAGAAATGAAGCTTTGCTTACTTCTAGCATCCCAACTTGTGGGATTGCAACTCGGGATTCGCTCAAGTAATAATACTTTTCATTCATGTAAAGTGTTTGTGTTGACAAGCTGTATGCAGTTACATTGCTTGACTGTGGTAATTTTAATTTTTAGCTTTGTCAGTATCTAATAAATCTCTGAGCTACAATTTTTCAGTTTAATTAACAAAATATTACTAAGAAACCTCAATGGTTTCCTTTCTATATAACCAGACTAGCTGACCCAGCGAACTTCGTACCGCCTCAGAATCAGTAAAACCCATGTAAGGTGAGCTCCTACCGAAGCAAGAGGTCAGTTGACACGAATCTCCTGACACTTGTCGAATATATCTCCTCCAGCTTGGACCGCGGGCGTCAGGTGGACGTACTTTACTTTGACTTCCGGAAGGCGTTTGATAGGGTTGACAACGACATGCTGCTGATCAAACTTAGTAAAATGGGTTTCGCACCATCTCTCCTCCGTTTCTTTGCAGACTACCTACGTGATCGTCAGCAATTCGTTAGGCTCGGTATGTACGAATCAAGCACCTACCACACGCGCTCCGGAGTAAGTCAGGGCTCAATTTTGGGACCTTTGTTATTTTTAATCGTGGTTAATGATCTTCCCCAAGTTCTCCGTCATGCAAGGTGTCTATTGTATGCTGATGACTTGAAACTGTACCTCGAAATAAACTCCGAGCGTGACTGTTCAGCACTGCAGCAAGACATAGATGCGATATACAAGTGGAGCTTAGACAATAAGATGGAATTTAATCCTTCAAAATGCTGTGCAATGACATTCGGTCGAAAACGGCACCCAATTAATTATGAATACTATTTAAACAACAATACCATAATGAAAACAACAACCATGAAAGATCTGGGAGTCACATTCGACGGAAAGCTCACCTTCCACGACCACAGTGCCACGGTAGCTAAGGAGTCCTACCAAAGGTTGGGTTTTGTACTGCGTAATTGCCGCGATTTTCGCTCCGTACATGCCATCAAATTATTATTTAATGCACTCGTACGTAGCAAACTAGAGTCTAGCTCCTGCGTATGGAACCCACACGAAAGTACCTATGCTCTTTTATTAGAGAAGGTACAAAAAGCATTCCTTCGGTTTCTCTACAAGCGTAAACATGGCTATTATCCTTACCTCTATCCGACTAAATTTCTACTGGGATGCCTTGGATATAACTCGTTAGAGGTAAGGCGATCTAAAGACCAGCTCACCATTGCCTGTAAGACGCTACGTGGCACTATTGACGCGCCTGATCTGCATGCTGTGCTCGTTTTTTTTGTCCCAGACAATTACTGCCGTGGCTGAAAGCACAGGCTATTTGCTGTGCCTCCATGTCGCACCGTTGCGTGTGCTAAGTCCCCAGTACCACGTACTCTGGCTGCGCTTAATGATCTCTTGGACACTTATCCAACAAACGATCTGTTTGCGGACGAATGGACGAAGATTTTATCGGCATGTCAGAAGTACTGCGAGAAGGATGTATGAAAATGGTGTTAACGTTATCTTTATATTTTCGTTTTTAATATTATTTTGTCTTATATTTGTGCACGTGTTACCTACAGTGTCTTTAATGTCTGTAATTGGTTGTAAACCGTTTTAATTAAAGAAATAAATAAATAAATAAGTTATGCCAACCTGGTACTTTGAAGTCATAATTTTCTAGCTATCACACACCCATGTTAGGTGAGCTCCTGGGGGGGGTCTGTATTTATGCTTTTGCAGTTGCACAACGACACGCTTGGCTTGGCTTTGCTTGGTAGTATAGATGCAGGCCTACTCTGCTGCCTCCCTCAGAGGCAGCAGGGTGGCGGGGTCTTGAGGGAGAGCGCTAAAGTCGTTTTTGGTCTAATTCCTTATGAAATAGACGTAACTGAAACCGCCAGGCGACTTTACCTCCCCTATCTTTCCTCGCCACTCCCGCATAACCCCCCTTTTTCCTGTCCCAAACTACCCCTCCTCACGCAATCCCACTCAAATCCTCACTCCCTACAACACCTACCTACCCAACTTCCACTCCGAAACGTGACCATCCTGTGACTGGGTGGTGGCGGGCTCGACTGTCACTAAAAGCAGCTGATGGTGAGTTAGGAGGAAGCAGTCACCTGCACTAGGACCTGCGCAGTTGAGCGCCGTGAGTGGGGATGAAGGAGTCCTGGGGGGCTGAGCCGAACGGCGGTGGTGGTTATGTGTCCGTGAGGCAACACTCCCCCTTTGGTCTGGATTTCAAGCGAAACGGTGGCCCTACCCACTAGCCAGGGGTAGGGAAATGGCCACAGTGTCCCGTCAGAGGGCCACAGGCGAGGTGCGTGAGGTCCGCAGAGGTTGTCCTCGGATGACCGAAGCGGTAGGTAAAGGTCATGCTGACGGTGTAAGTGAGGGTTGTTCAACTCGTTGGGGGCCAACCCGATCGAGCACCCGATGTCGCACTGTAAACCAGCCTTGCGCCCCTATATCTCTCTGGTAATCCTAACGTTCGAGCTTTTTCATAGCGAGACGTTCCCAGGTGCGGGCTCCATGGAGGGTGGGAGCCAGAGAGACGAATCCTTTTTACAACATTTATTATGTATAATACAATAAAAACCAACCATCCCGGAGTGGAGGCGAAAGCCGATGAAGCTCCCAAGAGAAGTGCCTGCACTTCTCTTGCCCCTGGTCACCCTGCAGCTACCGCCGCGGGTACCAGCGCGGGCGCTGGTCTGGCTGTGGCGAAAGCTACAGGCAAGACCAACAAAAACAAGTCCCAAAAGAAACAAAGGGCGTCGGCGCTGACTGGGACCAGTACCGGCCCTTCCAAAACACAGGAGAGGACCACGGCGAAGACTAACATCGCTGTCGGTCCAATCCACCCCAAACTAACACCGGTGCCAGATATTACTGGCACTGTAAAACACCCTCCCACATCTGCGGCTCCTCAAGCCTCCTCCCATAAGGGGGACACCACCAACCAGGTGGTAACAGACAGCCACGAGGACGCGATTTCTCGCGTCTGGAAGGTTGTACAGAAGCGGGGCAAGGGCAAGGCTAAAAGAACTCAACAAGCCCGTTGCCCTTGTACAAACCCCTCATGCGCTCCAGCTGCCACAGCACAGCGTATGACGCGTAAGGAGCGCCGCCAGGCTCGCAGGAGGCAAGGTAAAGGGCCCCAAAACAACCAGGCCACTGCCGCTAATTCGGTCAAACCGAGTAGCGGGCAGCTAAACTTTGCCGCTGGAAAACGGTCGCAGGCAGAGGCCGGCCTAAACCGTCCCACGACCAGCCGACCCTCATCCAGTGCGCCGGTAAAAACACAGCAACCCGGAGGGAAGGATCAGGCTGCGGCTAAGCGAGCTCTCAACGAGACCATTACACCTCGTGGAGAGCATAAGCGGCCGCGTCTTGATCAATCTAAACGGGTTGCTCAAAGAAGCTACGCCCAAGCTGTCAATGCCAACCTCGACGTAGGTACCGGGGTCATCAGCAAGGACGTATCGGACCAGGTGCTCGCTGCTATCCAGAAGCAGATTTTACTCGAGGCCTGCTCCCCCAAACAGGACACCAAGGCGCCGACTTTCAACGCAAAGCCGTTATTCGCCGGTGGTGTCCTTAAACTGTGGTGCGAGAACGACCACACCTTAGCCTGGCTAAGGAAAACAGTCTCCGATATGACTCTCCCTACTAACTTAAAGTTGGTAGTCAAGAGTCAGTCGGAGATCCTAAGACGGGCACGATGTGGCATCGTGATCCCCGACGAGCAGGGGGTCCTCGGAGAGCCGACCAATATTGGCCGTGCTCTCAGTTACCAGAACCCCTGGGTCGACATAAAGCGCTGGTTGCTGCTGCATGCCGACAAACAGGCCTCGGCATGGTTCGTGGTGGTCGGTGTCCCGGTAGATCAAATCCCGACCCTGATGGGTGCGGGGCGCCGTCTATCTTTGGGGACAGGGAAGGTGTACCTGCAGTTCCAAGGTAGGAACGGCAGGTTCACCGACGTCCCCCAGGGATGGGACCCCGCCACCGGCACCATCTCCGAGACTCTGGTGCAGCAGCCAGAGACACCAGCGGAGGAGTTGACTCCCCCAGCAAACAACCCGGAGGCAGTCGTGGCCGAACCCGCTGCAGCGGAATCGGCTGCTCAACTGCCGCCACCCTGGACGCTAGCCCTCCTTCGGGCGCGGAATCGGACGACATAACCCTGTCCCCGGCTTCGCGCCAGGGGGAGGATGGCTTCGACGAGGGTGGCCTGTTTGCCGGGCTCAACCTGGAGGATGACGGTGAGGAATCGACCAGCAATGGCGTCCTCTTCGTCAAATTGTAAAATCCTCCAGGCAAACCTCCACCACAGTCAGACCGCAACGGCTCAGCTCCGGAAGTGGTTGGAGGTTCAACACACGGCCATCGCCCTGATCCAGGAGCCGTGGATTAGAGCGGGCCGCATACAAGGACTCTCCAATCTTGGATGTAAGCTCCTGGTCACTACTGATCATGACCAACCCAGGTCTATGTCACAGGTAACCTTAAAACACAGCTTCTAACTGAATTCTGTTGCAGAGATATCTCTGCAGTGAAGCTGCTTATACAGCGTGACGGCGCCATGGAGATGGCAATCGTCTTCGCATCGGTCTACATGCCTGAAGCGGAGGCGCCGCCCCCGCATGACCTCGCCCGCCTCGTGAGCCATTGCGAGAGATCCGGGCTTGAGGTCATCATCGGTGCTGATGCCAATGCTCATCACCAGCTGTGGGGTATGGACACGCAAAACGAAAGGGGTAAGGCCGACTAACCTATCCCTACTAAACACTGGCTCCGAACCGACTTTCGTAACCAGACGAAGCCGCACAATCATAGATCTCACTCTGGCAACAGAGGCCGCGGTGGAAATTACCACAGGTTGGCAGGTCTCCAGGGAGGCTTCCTGCTCCGACCACAGATGGATCCGCTTCGACATCCAGGCCTCTGTCCCGCCAGCAGCTCCGCGCCGCAAACCGCGGAACACAGATCGTGGTACCTACACACGCAGCCTAGAATCCAGACTTGCGACATCAAGCGATCCGACGCCATTTGCGGACACTACACAGATTGAGGTACAAGTCGAATACCTCACTAAATCAATAATAGACAGCTACCGAACTGCCTGCCCAGAGACGACTCCTCGTAGTACACCGGGCAAACAGCCCTGGTGGGGTGCTGATCTGGAGCGAAAACGCGGGAAGGTAAGGAAAGCTCTGAATAGAGCCATGAATACATGTGCGGATGAGGACTGGGATGAGTACTACGCAGCCAAATCCTGCTACAAAAAATGCATCAGGTTCAGGAGCACCTCGGGATGGCGAAAATACACTGGTAGCATTGAGTCCTGCCAGGAAGCAAACAGGGTAAGGAAAATACTGGCACAACAAACCACAACTGGGCCTACCACCCTTCGAAAACCAGACAACACACTCACATCCTCGCCAGAAGAAACGAGACGCGTCTTTATTGAAACACACTTCCCTGGATGTATTTTCTCGCAAGTAATCGACTGGCAAGAAGCAACTCAAACACCATCAGATAATGACTGGTCTTATGCTAGCAAGGTGATCACGTTAGAGAAACTCCAATGGGCCATCCGGAGCTTCCATCCGTTTAAGGTCGCCGGACCAGATGGGGTGTTCCCCGCCCTACTACAGTGGGGTGGTACCTAGGGCTTCCATTACGTAATTACGTAATTACGCAATTACGTAATTACGAACTCATTTTAAAGTATTTTCAATTCCGTAACTGAAGATGTCAATTCCGTACTTACGTAATTATTAGTATCATCAATTCATCAAAATAGTCAACCAATAAAAAAGCATTATACGTACACATTTATAATGTGGCAGCACTATACTATATACCTACATCGAAACTGTACAAATAGGGTATTCCCCGCAGTTTATTTTATATCTATTTTGCAAAAAATTGTTCTAAGACGTACAGAATAGAGTTCAAATATATCAACTTGGCGAGTCGGCAAGGCCGGGGAGTCCCTCACGAAAAGTCCCTACGACACGGGGAACTTAGGGGAACTACTATGCTCCTCACATTCTTAACTAAAAAGAAAGTAGTTTCATTGCTCAATTGTCGGTTGTTCAGTTCACATCGCTAGACTCTCGGCACAGTTGACACTTGATCTGATACTTAATTAAAAGTTGGTGGTAAATGCGCGCAAATATTAACAATTTGTAGCAGTTGTATCTTTATCGTGGGTGACTTTGAAATTTGAATGTGTGGATTATCTCTTCAAAGATGTAAGTACTTAAATCAGTCTTATTTAGTATTAAAAGGGCATTAAAAACCTCATGGGGCGTGGAGCATGCATAGTTCATACAAAATAATTTGTAAATCAAACATTTTCTTAAGGTGTATTTATTCCGATTAGATTATAGAATATCTAGTTTCCCAAATATATATTTATTAAGAACACTGATTAAAACATAAAAGGTCGGTACCTATCAAAAATTTGAAATTCCTCATAGTTCGTCTCTAAATCAGGAATGAATGAACTAAGCATGCTCTTTCGCCTATTATAGAAGAAAAAAACGTTTGGCTACATAATAAGTGTTTACATTATTTTGTAATGAGTTGACAACTATGTTTAACCAATATCATTTTAACCTAACTTCCTTTTATTTTTTTTCAGGTCTTCTTCAAATAAGACTGTATACAAGGAGTTTTTGAACAAACGCACACAAAGCTCTATCTGGGAACATTTCTTGAGAGCTGATAATGGACAGAGTGTTGAATGTAAGCATTGCAAAAAAAAATTGAAAACTCCAGGTGGCGCAACTGGAGCGTTACACACTCACATGCGTGCCAAGCATATCGGAGAGATGCCGCAACAGCAGGAGTCGCAAAGCCCGAGTACATCAACGTCTAATAGTGGTCAAATTCAAACACGAAAACGTACGAATGAACCTTCACAAAAGAAAATTAAACTCACTGATTATTTTTCAAATATGGAGGTTCGAGTGGCCAGAATGGCTGCATTGGATGGGATACCATTGAGCACATTTTGTACGTCAGAAGATCTGAGATATCTTTTTAAAAACTCTGGCTACGATGTGCCGAAATCTTCTACGACTATAACACAGATAATTCTAAAACAGAGTGATAACACAAAAAACAAATTGAAAAATCAATTGAAAATTATGAAGTCTGAAAATAAAAGATTTACTATCACGTTTGATGAGTGGACGTCTACCCGTAATAAAAGGTATATGAATATAAATATCCACAATAAAGACTTTGATATGGCCAGATATAAAAATTTGGGACTTGTACGGATACAGGGATCAATGCCAGCTGAAGTAGGCACTCAATTATTACAGCAACATTTGAGTGACTTCGGTTTAAGTCTGGAAGACGACATAATTGCTTTCACAACAGATGGAGCGAGTGTTATGGTCAAAATGGGTAGAAATTTTGACGGCCACCACCAATTGTGTATGGCTCATGGGATACAACTAGCAGTCCTGGATGTTTTATATAAAACACAAAAATCTCCAGAATCTGAAGTCCAGGAGGATGTCTCAAATACCGGCGCTGAAGAAGAAGAGGAAATTGAAGAAGATGAGGATGCGTTTATTGTAGAATCGACCAGAGTTCCAGAATCGGAGTTTTTATACAAAGGCACTATAAAAAAATTAAGGGATCTAATAAAATCGTTTAAAAACTCCCCTTTGAAAAACGACTTGTTGCAAAAGTACATTTTAGAAGAACATGGTAAAAATATTGACCTAATACTAGACTGTAAAACGCGATGGAACAGCTTATCAGATATGGTAGGCCGATTTCTCAAATTAAAATCATGCGTTTTTAAGGCGTTATTAGATTTGAAATCAAATGCGAAATTTAAAGACGAAGAGATCCAAGACCTTCACGACTTCATTACAGCTTGGATGTAATAAAAACTACAGTTTTGTCATTATGTCGCCGTGATTCAAACTTATTGACGGCCGACGCTGCGCTTCGATTCATGCTAGAGAAACTTAATCTTCAGTCAAACGATCTCAGTGGAAAACTAGCCACATCTCTTAGAAAGACAATTAAGGAAAGGCGAACAAATGTATTCGGTGTTTTGCAATATTTGCATAACAATGAGGATTTTTTTAAAACAGCTGCCTCAGAATATTTTACGAAACCATCGTCGGATGATATACGAATGTACATAGTGGAACTTTTGGAACGGTTGCAATATAATTCTACTCAAAAAAGCACTAATTCACAACCACAACCGAGTGCATCGGACGCAATTGCTACCAGTGACGATGATGACGAGGAGTTGACAATCGCACAACAGTTAGACAAAGAAATAAACAAAGTGACTGTAAATAAAACAATTTCAACAGTAAACACAGATCTCCATTCCATTATTAGGGTAGAAATGTGCATTTACGACAGCGCTGGCGGCGGTCGCGAAGTTTTTTTGACTGCAGCGTATAATTATTTACTTTCGATAACGCCTACAAGTGTTGAAGCCGAGCGAGCCTTTTCATCCGCCGGATATTTTTGTAATAAACTAAGAAGTTCCCTAGGTGACAAAACTTTAAATGCCTTGTCATTTATGAGATCACATTTTCAAGAAGAAAGATTATATTCGGGACGATAAAAAATGGTTTGACTTAACTAAGTTCTTGAATAATTCATAACAATTAAATAAAATTAACCACCTCTTTAAATGAATCAATAATTTGACAGTACAGTGTTAGATTATTTTGTCATGGAACTAATATTTTTTTTTTTTTGTATCTATCTGTGGAGGCTTGTTATTAGCAATTTAGTTATATATTCTTGTTACTATAATGTTATTAGTCTGTAAGCTTTCTAAAAATTAAAAATAAAATAAATAAATATAAATAAATATTTTTTTGTTTAAATATTGTGTTTATTTTGATACATCCTTGAATTTGAGATAGTAAAAGATAACTGTAAAAATTGTAGATACTCTACAATATTTACAAAAATTCATAATCAATTTTAAAAAAATAGGAAAAATTACGTAATTACGGAATTACGGAATTGGAGAAAAAAGTTGCGTAATTAGTTACGTACCTAATTGACATTTCCGTAATTTTGGAAGCCCTAGTGGTACCCTCATCGCAGTAAGACTGGTGCCTTTAATGAGAGCGTGCCTGGCCTTTAGATACGTTCCCAAAGGATGGAGGGAAGTGAAGGTAATATTCATCCCTAAACCAGGTAAGGGCGACTACACAAACGCCAAATCCCACAGACCAATCAGCCTGACTTCTTTCCTGCTAAAAACCCTGGAAAGGCTGTGCGACAGGGAGCTGAGGGACGGCGCTCTGAAAACCCTACCGCTGCACGGTAACCAACACGCTTACAGCTCAGGTAAATCCACCGAATCGGCACTTCATCTGGTAGTTAGCCAGATAGAGGAAGCGATTCACCAGAAAGGGACCTGCCTGGGTACCTTCATAGACATCGAAGGAGCCTTCGACAAAACAAATTTCTCCAGCATCAGCAGCGCCCTCTCCAGACATGGAGTTGAACAGGTACTCATAAACTGGATCACAAACATGCTAAGCAAGCGCGTGGTTCGCCTAGAGAATGAGCAGCAACTGGCCATGATTGCCAGAGGCTGCCCCCAGGGAGGGGTACTGTCACCCCTTCTATGGAATTTGGTGATTAACGAATTAATCGCCAGACTCAATGCCAATCACTATTACACAATAGGTTATGCGGACGACCTCGCCATCCTTGTCTCAGGGAAGGTGACGAGCACGATCTTTAACCTCACCCAACAAGCACTACGTATCGTAGAGAGATGGTGCAGTGAATATGACCTCTCAGTGAATCCCACTAAAACTGAGCTAGTCATGTTCACCCATAAGCGAGCTTTAGGCCCCTTCCGCCTACCGAAATTGTTCAATACAGAACTTCAGCTGGCCAACGAAGTCAAGTACCTCGGGGTCATTCTTGACAGTAAGTTAAACTGGAGTAGTCATTTAGACAGCAAACTAAACAGGGCCTGCATCACATTCTGGCAATGCAGGAAAATGATAGGTAAGAAGTGGGGCCTATCCCCCAAAATCATACTTTGGCTGTACACCGCAGTGATCCGACCCATGATCACCTACGGGGCCGTGGTCTGGTGGCCCCGCACCAAGCTTGTTACAGCCTGCAACAAACTGCAACGCATGCAGAGACTAGCCTGCATGGCATTTTCCTACTCACCCTAAATGTGGACAAGACCAACTTCATTCCCTCCTTCATCAATCATAGGAACAAGGCTCCACCAGATTTTGAAATCATGGCACACACGTGCTCTGGTCTCAGTTTTTGCTCATGTGCGACACTTACCCGTGTTAATCACACGAAGTACCTGGGTGTACCTAGTGATTGATGATGGATTGAAATGGTATAACCAAACAGAAAATACTGCCTCAAGAGTCAGAAGACTTATTTATATTTTTAAATCGCTGAGACATTGCACAGACACCAGTATTTTAAAAATGGTTTATTTGGCACTCTGTCAGTCCGTTATCACCTACTGCATCCCGGTGTGGGGAGGGGCTGCCAAAGCCAAGTTCATTGCAGTGGAGCGAGCACAAAGGGCTGTCCTAAAGGTGATGCTTGGCAGACCATACAGATTCCCTACTACTGCATTATATTCGGACTGCAAATTACTTTCTGTGAGACAGCTCTTTGTCCTTCGAGCTAGGTACTCTCAGAAGGCATAAGCAAACTCCGCCATCAGACCCTACTAAACGCAAAGCAAAAAATGTATGCCCTTCAGTACGCCATAAAACTGCTTTCGCTAGGCGCCAGTTTCACGTGCTTAGCACATTAATTTACAAAAATATATGTAAAGCCATCCAGATAGACGGGCTAAATCAGCATGAAGTGAAGAGTAAGCTACAAAATTGGCTACAGGATCAAGACTACGCTCGAACAGAAGAACTACTACTCCACCAGCAGTAGTCGTAGATATATATATAAACCTGTTCCATTTGTTGTTTGCAATTTTTCAGTATTCTTTGTCACTTTTGGAACATATCACCACCACATATACCTACAACACAATCTCAAGCACTTCAACACGTCCTCACGCAAACCTAAACGCTACTACACATGCACCCCATACTCACCCTTACATACATACTCTAATAACATACACCCCCTTACTCTAACATACATACACTTAACAACTAGAAACTCCTTAAAAATTTCTTAATTATGTATTAATTTTAATATACCTACATATTTTCGTAACCTTCAATGTAAATGGATATTTTTGTAAAGTTAGAACACCAAATCAAAGGTTTTTTGGTATCACATTGACAGCAGAACACTGACTCCTGAGTCACAGGATCACCTAGTTTAGAAGTCAGGGTTTACAATATCCGTGTGGCCCAAAGAGATTTAATTTAATGTCTTTGGTGTGGCCTTTCGTTTAACAACTTATGTAGCATAGTCTTAAGCAATGTCAAAGGTTTTTTCTTTTGTATCAATAAAGATTTTTTATTAGGTACTTATTTATTATTTATGGCGGTCACGGGCTGCATGAGGACTACTCCGACTGCAGCCATGGACGCCATGCTGGGACTACCACCGCTCCACCTGTTCATACAGCAGGAAGCCACGATGGCGGCAGCGCGTCTGGACGTAACCAACCTCTTGAGAAAGAGAGGCACACAACACACCGCGCTACTTAAGGAACTCAACAATGAGTTCCCCATCACCAAGGCTATAAATGACCGGGTACCCAAACAGTTCATTTTTGATAAAAAATACAGAATCCAGCTTCACGAAGATCGCCGGTGTTCTGCGCCCCACTGAGCTGCGCATCTTCACGGACGGATCAAAAACAGACAGAGGCACAGGTGCTGGAGTCTTCTCGCAGGACTTCATCATACATATAGCCACACCATTAGGAGTCCACAATACAGTGTTCCAGGCGGAATGCATTGGGATCACTCTTGCCGCCTCAGCCATCATGGCCAGGGCAGTTAAAGACCACTCGATCCGCATACTCTCAGACAGTATGGCTGTTCTGCAAGCGCTGGACAGTCACTCGATTGACTCTGGGCTAATATACGAGTGCCACCAGCGCCTCAACCAGGTGGGTAGCCTCAATAATATAACTATTCAATGGATAAAAGGACACAGCGGTTCGCTAGGTAACGATGCCGCCGATGAACTGGCCAGAAGGGGGTCGAGCATGACACCGGTGGGACCAGAACCCATCGCGCCACTCCCCTTTGGGTTCCTACGCTATCTGGTAAGAAAACGTACCAGGGATCTACACTGTAAGCTATGGGTGGACCAAAGTGAGTGCAGGCAGGCCAAGGAAGCACTTCCTACCATCGATGCCCGCCTCACTAAACAAGTCCTCCGGTTAGACAAACGACAGCTGCGTATGGTTACGGCAGCAATAACTGGCCATGGGTCATTTAATAAACATCTATTTGTCATAGGAGTTACAGACAGTCCGCTGTGCAGGGCCTGCATTGAGGACGACGAGACAGCAGCGCACGTGCTTCTAAACTGCCCGGCGATCGCCACATACAGGGCCAAGTACTTCGGCAACCCAGGTACCCTACGTGAGATAGTCAGCAACATCAAGGCGTTGCTGGCCTTTCTCGATGAGCTGGGGTGGATCGAATAACCGATTTCCCACCCGTACGCAAAATACGCGCTCAGACGTGGAGTTGCGGACACCAGCCCGTTCTACCTATTACCTATTAGGTGAGCTCCTACCAAGTTATGACAACCTGGTACTTCGAAGACATATTAATAAGGATGATTTTTTACACCTTGGGTCCGAAAAACCCAAATATCTTAAGGACCCACCCCTATTTAAAAAAAAATATAGCCTATGTTACTCGCAGATAATGTAGCTTTCTAATGGTGAAAGAATTTTTAAAATCGGTCCAGTGGTTTTTGAGTTTATCTATTACAAACAAACAAAAATACAAAACTTTTCCTCTTTTTATTAATATTAGTATAGATGACTAACTGACATGAAATAAAACAATTCTTTTCAGCACATAAACATTTATTAGCCATTCACAACAGCAGACTTTAATTGCTCTTTCAAATGTTGAGGCAGTTTCTTTTTATTTCTTTTTCTAACTTTTCCTTCAGCCACACTCTCTGCCTTCTTATTATTATTGTTGGTGGGTCTTTTCTTCTTTTTCTTTTTACATGACAAAGGATTAGGATTGTGTTGTTTCTTCTTTCTTATGGGAATTTTTGGTTCTTCTACTTGTTCTTCAACTCCTAGAACTTTTTTCATGGTTTGAAGTGCCTCATTTTGTGTTTCAGTGATAAACATGTGTGGGCCTTCCAAGCTCTGGCCGGCTTTAGCATAGCTAGCTGTAGATGGCTTTTCTAAAGTAGGAGATTTATTATGAAGGTACAGGAGTGGTACACCAGCTTTTTCCCTAAGTTTATTTTGTAAATCCCTATCCTGTGTTGCCAGAATATAATGTTTGTCATTTTTCCTACCAATCATAGACAATATGCAGTTGGATCCACCGATAGGCTCTTTGTGATTGCATTCATGTATTCCAAATTGTTTCAATATAGTTAACGCTCCATGAGTCTTTTTTGCTATTTTCTCTGTTTCTATAATAATGCATCTTGTAGTCAGTAATTTTGCTTGTGAGTTCAAATATTTTGGGATTTGTTCTCTAATGTTGATTTGTTCCTAAAAAAATAATATTATTAAATTATCAATAAATAAATATTTTTACATATAGTTAGATTAGTTTTAAATATTAAGTTGATATTAAAATTATAAGGTAGCCCCTAAAATCAGCATGGTATTAATAGATTCTTATAAAAGACTTTCCAGCAGCTGATGAGGTCTACTCATGGAGGTGAGAAATTATATAATTACCAAGATTAAAAGTATCCTATTTGTTAACCCATGATTGAGTAACCAACATCCAAACATACAAACATTCACATTTATAATATTAGTAGGATAAAGGAGGTAAAATTGACTAATAATGGTGGTTTTATATGAAAACAAATGAATAAGAATACCTAGTTTAAATTACTGCTTGCCGGTTCAGGGAAATTCTCTTGCCAGCGCATGCTCTGTTCTTTGAGAGTGAGGTGGGAGTCTGCGCTATCGGCCTCAGGGTCGGGTAGCTCTTCCAAAGGGACCTGGATATCCTCATGAGGTAATTGCTCTGCTCGCCACTCCTCATCCACTATGTCTATCAGACGACCATTGCGGCTGTACTTGCTGTCCATACTGTGTACATCGACATTTTATATTGATTTGAAACTCGTTTGAAACAAATTATGTCGTTTTGTATAAGAAACATTATTTTTCTGCAAGCAGTAATTTAAACTAAGTCTTCTTCTATATTCGTGTGGTTTTGTTATTGTTTTTATATAAATTATCTTATAGTGGGTTAATTTTAAATGGATAATAAGAAGAAGACTTACTTTAAACGCAGCAAAACAAAATGTGCCGTCCAGCAAGACTTGGTACGGCTGGTGGAAACCGTAGTTGTTGTAGTAGAATTTTAGATATTTCTGAACTTTTTTGTATCTAGTGATCTTCATTTTATGAAACTATTGTACGAACCTGTTAGTTTGAGTAAAACCACAGTCTCAATTAGTAAATTCACGCCAATATAAATAACCACAAACTGCGACGAAGATCGAATGAACGAATTCGAAATGTCAGACCATACTCTGACACTGACAGCATGTCAATCACATGTCAATTATTCGCGTTTCACCTTACGTGCTCATCACTTGCCATCGAAAGAGATGACAATCATAATTTCGCACTGAAAGAAAAAGGATGCAACATTGTAGGTAGAAATATAAATATTTTTTGTAGGCCTAGGCTATAACAATAAAACCATCAAAAATGCATGGCTTTGCTAAAGATTCCATACATACATACGTACTTTTTTTAAACCATTTCTAAATGATAAAGCACTAGTACAAAATGCAATAACGATGAGCTAAATCTCAGCACTATGTTAGTGCTAAATTGAAGAAATTAAATCCTCGGGGATTTATTCGTTCAGCCTGAAAGTTCTTTTTTTGCGAACGCAAAGTGACTTAGATACAATTTGTTTCATACTGTCTTTTTATAAACATTTAATTATACAGTATTTATTTAGTGTCTAGTAAAATAAAATAAGATATTTTATTTATGCAATCTCTCAAAATGTTTGTGCTATCATAAACAACCAGTAGATTTTTCTTAAAAATGACGTATACTTAACATAGACAATTTTTTTGTGAAATGAAACGTCTCGCTCGCTCTCTCGCTTCCATGTTTGTTCGTGGTCATTTTGCATTTCTGTGCTAGATTTTCCAGTTTAGCATTTAAAATTAATGATTTTATTCATTAAAGTGTGTAATTAATGATATTTTCGGCGATACGGCGACCTCTTGAGGATCTGTCGCCCAAGGAAAAGTGCAAAACAGCGGTATAATAACAGGGAGGGTACGTCTTTCATATCCTTATAATCAAGTAAATGCGTCATTTTATCGAATATTGTTGAGTGTTCACGAAACGAGAAGATTAGGTGTATTGTTCTTCACAGTAGTCGTCAGGACAAAGTGATCAAACGCGTAGATGACTACGTCGAGCGCTTTTATGACATACAGCTGATTCCGATGAGGGCGTCTGTAGGTAATTTTTAATACTTAGTCTGAGTCGAAGGAAACGCTGTGATACGGGCATAAGCGGTTAGTCATCATCATAACAGACACGTTTTTGGTGCGCGACAGATAAATTGATCGAGAAATTATTTTATGTAGGTCCGGCAAACTGCGCCGAATAGTGGCTGATAAAGTGTCATTGTTAATACCTTTTGTTTCTTTGTGATTCCGCGACGATACGGACGTGGAGATAACAATTTCTTGTTTACCGTTTTAAGCCAGCCTTTATTACAGTCGCTCTCGTAGTTCTCAAGCCTCAAGGTTTGATAAAAAACGACAAATTAGATTCTTTTTAATGTGCATGGGTGATTGATCATTATTTATAAGTAGATAATACAAGCATTGTCAATGGTTTCCAACTGTGTTTTTGTAGGACTTTTATCTGGTAAGTACTGTGAGCAAAATATACACAAAAAGATCATGCATTAGGTAACTGTTATCAATGTAATCAAGAAACTTTTATATTGGATTTTTCAAAACTTTTCCCTCAAATGTGAAAACAACAACATACAAAGTGGAAATAATGATTTGTCATAGTTCTAATAAGTTTTTATGGTATTAGCAACTTGTACTGAAGTGATTCATACCCAATAAAAGTACATACACTGTCATCCTTGAGTAAATAATTATTTAATTTCACATTCTCATTATCTGTGGAAGTTTTCAGAGTAATTATAGTTTTATCATTAATTAGGTATGAAAGTGATACAAAATAAATAAGAACTTTCATTCTTTACTGATGTAAGATTTAGATTTCATCATATTAGATAAACATTCCAAAATATGTTATGAATATACATATTTTCAAATCAAGTTTTACCCAATGATAGCACTCAGATTGAGTTGTGGAGGTCATATAGGCAGTTGCTGCATGCAAAAATGCTATTCAGGTGTATCTAGTTAGACTGGAAGATTACCCCAAAATGTTGGGCAGAAGACTAGGGTTGATTGATGGTATTATGGCCTAAACTCCTTATGGATGGGATGAACATTCTAAGTAATATGTGCTATCAATAAATCTAAAAGACAAACATATGGAATCCTCTTTTTTAGGAGCAGAAATATGAATCAGTTTACTGTGTCAAGATATCTTACCCTTATGAGACCAGTTGACCTACAATTTGTAGATAACAATGCCATATAAGATGACACCATTTTGTATTCCACTCAATCTTCTGCACAAAGAAAGTAGGTAGATACAATATTTCTAACATCTTGAACTTGTTTACATAACACAAATATGTAGAGACATAACATTATGCAACGTTATAAACATAATTATTTCTACTAATTAATGTCACACTTGATATCATTTAAATTCAACTAAAATGAAACTCCACTCAAGTGATTAGTTTGTTTTCCTGGTTTCATTGATGGCAAGAACAAAATCATAATGCATTTATTAATTATAATGGCATTCTATAATGAATGGTTTAGTTTATAGAAAAGTATTCCTTAACTTCTTGTTTATAGAGTTGAATATTATTTGCAAATAGTTCTTCTGTACATTTGTTGATGTAAAAGATATAAAATGTAGGTAGGTGGTTATCGTACTTACTCTAAAGGTATAAGGGTCATTGTTACTGTAAGTAATAGAGAGTGGATGGACATACTTTGCAGCACTGGTCTTGTATCAGAATATTTAAAATATTAAAATTCAGTTATAGACCTCTTCCAAAAGACTAGCTGTTGATCAATTTCATCTGCATGTCTTTTGCATTTCATCTTTTTTTTATATACCAATGTCGAGGATAAAAATTAGTCTAATGCCCTTCTCCAGGTCCTAGGCTATCAATTTGGCATTTTTTTAACAATAGATAAAGTTGTTTAGCCATGAAAAGGTAACAGACAGACAGTTACTTTCAATTTCATAATATATATGGTTCATAGTAAAGTTTTTCTAGAATCTAGATGGACAGTCTAATTTTGTGACTTATGCTTAGCTACTTAACATTTCTAGCCTTAACATCTTTTTTTGATGTCTAAAACTGATTTTAAATTTTCAAGGAAAAGTCAATCTTCTTACTTTTTTTTAAGTATGAGAACTATGCTAACATTACTTATAATTATTTTTCTACATTTAAATTTGTGTCAGTAGAACATAATTTGATAAAGGTTCTCACTATCATACAACTGGCATATTGTTGTTGTTTTCATGAGAAAGAGGGCACTCATTAAGAGTCATTGACTGCAGCATTTCTTTTCTTCTTCCACGTTTGTCTGTGGTTTATCTTTGTGTTCATACACCTTTCGTTTTATTATTTTTTTTATCTTATTTTAGGTAAACAAATAGTAAATCAAAGACACTTTAGAACAGTCCATTAAACAATTATGATGTGTTTAGTTCAGTACAAATGAATGAATACAAAAACTGTCAGTCTGAGTACATCACAAAGTTTATTCAATTTCATTCATTCTTTTTTTACGTCACTAGCTTTTGTCAGAAACTGGTATTTATGCAGCAGTCAATTGACTAAATACAATCTATACTTAATATTATAAACGGGTAATATTTGTGTGATTGTCTGTAGACGGTAAAATCTTGACCTATCATTCGAGTTTGAAAAAAATATTTTTTCTTTTTATAGCCCAATACTTGTTCATTTGATAGCCTAATTCTTGAGAAACATCACACTACGACGCTAAGGATCGTAGAAAAAAAAAGAAAGTTAAGAGCATAACAAAGAAATATTGTGGGCAGGTGATGTAATGCCATAGGAGAGATTTTATGTTGAAATAATAACTGAATAAAAGTCCAAGAAATCAGAATCATTATTTCTTAAGCCTAAAAGAAATCTTTTCTTTGTTTCACAAATTAATGAAACATAAAATAATTTTAAATAAAAATGCATTCATTTATTAGCACTGAGTTTAAGGTTGCTAACCAGAATATACTTGAGTATACTTTTGTTGTCTTTCCTGTCTTTTATATTCACTGTTATTATATCCTACATTATAATGAATTAGGTTAAAAATGTTTTATTTTTGTTTGGGGTTTATAGTTATAGTTTTTCCTGATATAATGAATTTTGAAAAAAAAAAATCCTGTTGGATATGATGTAGGTATGTATCTTATATCTTTAAACGAGCAATTCTTGTATATATATATATATAATCTGAATCTCGGAAACGGCTCCAACGATTTTCATGAAATTTAGTGTACAGGGGTTTTCGGGGGCGATAAATCGATCTAGCTAGGATTCATTTTTATAAAATGTCGTTTTATTCGTGTTTTCAATGAACATCTTTATCTATAATCAACTTGAACATAAACATATTATTTTAAACACAATTTACAAAAAAATACCGAGCAAAGCTCGGTCATCCAGATATTATTTATTAATATCAGGCTTTTGTTTCTAACTGTAAGGCCAATATCGTTTTATTTCTACTTATTAGGAACACACTATTTCCTTGATATCATTACACAACTAATATTGGTGTCCTCTACACCGGCCGAAGTTTGAATTTCATTAAGTTTTCCTTTTAACATATTATTTCAGTTAAACTAAATGTAATAAATAAATAGATTTGTAGAGGCCTATGTCCAATTGTGGACTGTAGGCTGTTGATGAAGTCATCATCTGCCTAGCCTTTTCCCAAGTATATTGGGGTTGGCTTCCAGTCTTACCGGATTCGGCTGAGTATCAGTATTTTACATGAAGTGACTGCTTATCTGTCCTCCACAACCCTGTAACTGAGAAATACGATAACACCTTGGTAAGACTGGTAGTCAGACTCGCAGACTTCTGACGATCCATAATGACTGTCAAAGATTTACAAATGATAGCCAGGACCAATGTCGTACATGCTTTCCGAGGCATGGCGGGGTCGTGGTATGTAAAGCCCACCCATCCACAGTCTAACCGCGGCAAGCGTAGCTTAACCCGACCGGTCGATCCATCCGGTTGTTATAACTTAGCCACAAGCCTGTTAATGTAGTGTTAAATAAAATAATCAGGCTTATCTTAATTCAGTTATTTTGGAACAAATAAAGAGTTATCCAATGCCAGTACATGTAAACAATATAAATTAGAATATTAGGAACAGTGTGCAAAGAGATAGCTTCGTAGTTGACGCCCATAAAATAGGATTGTTATCTCCTATCTGAATTATGAAAACGGATTTAATAATAAAACATGTGTTTTTGAGCTGTCTGTTACCGTGTGGCCCTAGATATAATACAGTGAAAAGTAAGAGGCAAGTGAGAAATTTCAAAGATAGAGGGGCGAGGGGTATGGGTAATAATTTGATTGAAGGTTTATTCATAGAATCAAACAACTGTTAAAGAAGTGGAAATCTGCTTTCTAATAAGATTTTGGAGGTTATATAGCAGTCAGATCAGTGCCCTCATTCGTTTATTAGAATGCGCAAACGCATTTTTCAAGGCTTTCGAGAGGTATATCCTTATGCTTATAGTCTACATATTTCCATAATTTAGTGCTTACTACGATTCTAATATGTTCTATTTTTTCTCGTAAGGTAACAAATAGATTATGTTAGAGGTTTGCGGATGTCGGAAATTATCCCACCACAGATTCTCTGGGATATAAAAGTAACCCAGTTGTATTGTTTGTCAAATTTAATCATAATCCGTTCAGCCGATAAGGCGTAAAAAAGTTACGACTGTCTGACAAACAGATACGAGTTAGTTTCGCATTTGTAATATTAGGCTATAAGTGTTGGGGAAGATCAAAGAAATTATTGATGGACTGTGTACATATGAAATGGTGAAAAAGAGGGTGGTTACTGAGATGACGACTAATAGAGAAGTATAGAAGAATTGGGAATGAGAGTAAGAAAAGATAAATATTAGTATTCCGTATCACACTATCAATCTAAATCATTTTTGAAGGACATTGCTAATCCATTGCCTCAAATGTTCGAAAAATGTATCGGCTCGAAATTATTTTCTTAGTGCACAAAGAGGACAAAAAACGCTTTTGACTTACAGTTGATATTGACATTAGTGCGCTAAACACGTAAATATTATTCATTATCATCATATCAGACTGATAAACATCTATCAAAAGGTTGATATCCCCTGCTTTTGGAAAATGGCCTATGGGACAGACAAGAGGACACTACTGCCGGGTAGTCGTAACACACTATCAATCTAAATCATTTTTGAAGGACATTGCTAATCCATTGCCTCAAATGTTCGAAAAATGTATCGGCTCAACAACTTCAATAACGCAATGAATATTGTTGAACTGGTAAAATGAAAGCTATTGCTACTGATAGTGTGTTACGACTACCCGGCAGTAGTGTCCTCTTGTCTGTCCCATAGGCCATTTTCCAAAAGCAGGGGATATCAACTTTTTAATAGATGTTTATCAGTCTGATATGATGATAATCTATACTAATATTATAAAGTTTGTATTTTTGTTTGTTTGTTTGTTTATTTGTAATGGATAAACTCAATAACCACTGGACCGATTTTAAAAATTCTTTCACCATTAGAAAGCTACATTATCTACATTTTTTTTTTTTAAATAGGGGTCCGTAAGATATTTGGGTTTTTCGGACCCAAGGTGTAAAAAATCATTCAAAAAAGTTACTTATTAATATGTCTTCGAAGTACCAGGTTGTCATAACTTGGTAGGAGCTCACCTAACATGGGTTTTATTGATTCTGAGGCGGTACGAAGTTCGCTGGATCAGCTAGTGAATAATATTTACGTGTTTAGCGCACTAATGTCAATATCAACTGTAAGTCAAAAGCGTTTTTTGTCCTCTTTGTACACTAAGAAAATAATTTCACGAAATTTAGCCGTAGTTTTCATGCAAACTACTGAAGGTTACTTGTGTGAGCTGTGCTGGTCAAGGACAAAGATATTTGAATATTTTGTTTAAGCCTGTGAAAAAAGTAGGTATGTTTTGTGGAGTTATTGTTGGAGGTACGCGTACGGAGGTATTATGGAATGGTGTAATTAGATTACAATAATTATTGATAGCAAACCACTTTCAAAGATAATTTTAGCATTGTACTTTTTTTTTCTATTTGTAACCGACTTCAAATAAAATCTTTTTACACAAAAAAACAACCGACTTCCTTAAAAAAAAAAACTACAAAGTCAAAAATAACTTTAATTTCGGAAGTCGGTGTCTTAGGCTCTGTATTTAAGGTTTTTGCCACCGACTTCCGAAATTAAAGTTATTTTTGACTTTGTAGTTTTTTTTTTAAGGAAGTCGGTTGTTTTTTTTGTGTAAAAAGTTTTTATTTTTTAACTTTTTAGTTGTGGTAGATACTCCGCACTAATCTAATCGCGTTATTCGTTCATTTGTCGCGCAATTACATAATGCAAATTTAAGACTTATATGCAGGGGCGTAGCTACCGCCGTATCTGCCGTATCAATTATACGGGGCCCCCGAGCCACGGGGGCCCCCGACGTACGTAAGCAAAAATTAATAAGAACTTCTCAATTCTTTTTTATTTCAGAAATGACAAGTCACAAAAAGCAATTTCTTTTTTCCCGCGTAAAGTGTGCGTTCCAAAGTTGGCAACACCATCGCGGGCTGCGGGATTTCCCCCCTTAATCCGGTTCCACCGTGAGTGGAACGGACCCATTAATGAATTCGTTAAACTCGCAAACGCAAACTGCATATTTGTATTTTCACCAACAAATAGTCGGACGGAAAGAGCCGAGCGTGTAGAAAGAGTAGAAATGAGCTCGCTCAGTTCTAGGGAGCGGAGCGGAGTACTTACGGACTCCACTCAACTCGCAATTACAATTTACATAGTAGCGTTTCCAAACAAAGTGGTGAACGAGGCGGATTGAACGAGTAAAAAGAAGTTGAAAAGAGTCCGCTGCGGCAAGGCCTGCACCGACTAGTTCTAACTTCATCTGAACTCGTTCTCTGTGGAAACTCACTGTTCGTTTTTCATTTCTCATTTTCCGTTCAGCTCACTCCGCTCATTTCTCTATCTCATTTTCATTTTGCAGTGGAAATCAAATGACCAACTCTTTGTTGGTGGAAATATAAACCTGTTTACTATAAAAAAATGCGTTCCGCTTAAGCATTTCTCGCTCATTACCCTTTCGCGGTGGAAACTGCGCTTTATAGTATTTTTCACATAGGATGGGTACAGTGACATTTAGTCATGTGACTTAAATAGTGAGGTCTCTTTGCGTAATGAATTCGATTATTAGCAAAAATCGAGAAGTTTAGCAATTGAACATTAATCGTTTTTTTTTTTAAATAGATGTGGTTAATTATAAATAATTTCTAATAAAGATTATGGATGTAAAAAGAAAAAGTGAGCCGTCGCGGCACGCCTGGCAGATGTGAATCATCGAAATTATTTTGTAAAGATAATACAATATTTATAAAGCATACTTTACGAAAGGAAATAAATATTGGGATACTCAGAAAGTTTTGCGAAAATAAAGTGTTCTGTAGGTAAATATTTTTTTATTAAATCTTTTCAAAATACTCTCCACTAGCCTCTATGCAAAGTTGCATGCGTCTGAACCAGTTTTCAAAACACTTTTTTCCAGTCCGCCGCAGACACATCGTTTACAGCCTGGTCGAACGCTGACAGCGCATCTTCCGGAAAACTTGTATCCCTTTAAGCTGATTTTAAATTTTTGGGAATAAAAAGAAGTCACACGGTGCTAGGTCAGGGCTGTAAGGAGAGTGACCCAGAACTTTGACCGGCGTGCTGTCCAAGAAGTCCCTCGTTTTGAGCGCAGTGTGCGTGGGCGCGTTGTCGTGGTGGAGCAGTAGCCCGCGGAGCCATGTGTTTGGTTGCTTGTTGCTCACAACAGAGAAAACTTCTGACAAGCATTTGGTAGTATACCATTTGGCGTTGATTCTTCTTTGGTTCCGTAAAAGGATTGACACCAAGTAGCCAGTCAAATTGAAAAAGCTCGCGATCAAAATTTTCCCCCCGCTTCTAGATCGCTTCACTTTGGTAGGCATTGATTCGTTTTGAAACACCCAAGCCGTCGACTGGCGCTTCGGTTTTGGATCGTATTGATAAATCCAGGACTCATCACCTGTAATAATGTCGTAAACACGCCGAGACGAGCCTGCTTCAAATTTGTTTATCACGGCGCCATTCCACCCAGGCCTGCTTCTGAGCATCGGTGAGGTTGTGCGGCACCCAGCGTGAAACTATCCTCGTCACGCGAAGTTGCACGTGTAGAATCTCATGAAGGTTTCCCGATCCAATCTGCAGTATGTGTTGAATCTCCTGATATGTAATTCGCCTATTGTCTTGGATTACATTTTTCACTGCTAGCACGTTTTCCTCCGTAACAGCCGTCAAAGGGCGACGACTTCTTTCTCCATCCCCCAAAGTTAGTCGACCACGTTTGAATTCGTTATACCAATAATACACAGTTGCCTTGGAAGGGCCTTCATACATTAATGCAATTTGAAGTCTATCGTATGATTCGTCCGGTTTCAGGCGACACTTGAAATCGTAAAAAAATCATAGCGCGAAAATGTTCCCGGTGCGCAAGCAACATTTTCCAATGAGACATGATAATTTAATTAGCTCGCAAAACCTGTGGAGGGAAATTTTGAAATGGAAACGTACCTATTTTACTTATAAATAAATCATTATTTTTATAATAGTTAATAACTGGCCAGTCTCTCATACAAAAAACCTTTTTTTCGCAAAACTTTTTGAGTGGCCTGGTATGTTATAATCAAAAATAACATATTTATTATATGTTAATAAGTTAATTATCAAAATTCGGACTACTCTGTACCACCCTAGTCTGAAGCACCAGCTTTCAAATAAAAAAAGGATCCTCAAAATCGGTTCATCCAGTTGAAAGTTCTGAGGTAACAAACATAACATCATATAGAGTGGCGATGCGTAGCCACGGCCATTCTCGCCACACCAAAATGTAGGTTTACCCGCGACTATAGATATTTCACATCAAAAATAAATCACCCATCTAAAGGCTGACCTTGAAAAGTGTAGTGTAACCAGAAGAACCTGCGACACAAGGCATAACAAAACTCAGCTATAAATGATTTAATAAATCAGTTTGCCACAAAAAGGCAAAGATATTTATTTAATTTGAATTGTTTGCAAAAAAAATTGGAAAAAGTGACAGATAGATAATTATGATGAATAAATATTTCTTTTAATTTTATGTACTTACACATTATTTTTTCTATGTGAGAAATCGTGACCCTTCATAAGGGCCCCCAAACAAATTTTTATACGGGGCCCCGCCAAGGCACGCTACGCCACTGCTTATATGGTTTTCACATGGACCCCATTGTCCAAATGGAACCAAATTAAAATAGGACCATTCGGGAAGCACCAGCTTTCAAATAATAAAAGAATCATCAAAATCGGTTCACCCAGTCAAAAGTTATGAGGTAACAAACATAAAAAAAAAATACAGTCGAATTGATAAACCTCCTCCTTTTTTTGAAGTCGGTTAAAAAAGGAGGAGGTTTCTCAATTTGACCGTATATTTTTTTTATGTGTTCGCGGATAACTTCGTCGTTTATGAACCGATTTTGATGATTCTTTTTTTTGTGCCACAATTGTATTGTGTGGATCTTTGACAGTTGTTACGGGTTGTCAGGAGCCTGAAAGTCTGACAACCAGTTTTACCAAGGGGTATCGTATTACCCAGTAACTGGGTTGTGGAGGTCAGATAGGCAGTCGCTCCATGTAAAATACTGATAATCAGCTGCATCTGGTTAGACTGCAAGCTGACCCAACATAGTTGGGAAAAGGCTAGGCAGATGATGATGCTCAAGTCTATCGTGTTGATGCCCTCATCGAGTCTGAACTAAGTGACTTATTAAAAAAATACTTAATATAATGTGCATTTGCCAGTATCGGTGAGGCCTATTTTACAGACTATAAACAGCAACACTATCTCCACTCACAAAGTCGATAAAACGTTTTTATGTTAGCAAATAGACACTAACAGTGTTGTGACTTAGCACTTATGATATGATACACGAACGGCTCGCATCTACGGCAGAGGCAAATGCAGCCGTCGACAACTTGCCGCTCGTGTGTATGAGCACTAAGCCTATTTTCCCACGGAGAACTGGGTCTTCAATGCACTGCTTTGCGACGAGAGTTAAAAATTGAACAGTAAAACACTGTTCGATTTTTGAAGCGCTGAGAAGCACTGTTGGATGGTCATTGCTCGGTTCAGTAGAGTTGAAAATCTAGTGCTCGACCCGATCCTGTCGCGATTTTTTTACGCCCATTATGTGATCGTCGACTAATAGGCACCGCAATGGCTCAGCAGTTGCGATTCCAACCACCAGATTAAATAAAAGCGCGTCACGACATAACTAAACGTGGGTGTACTGTACACATGATAATCTCTGCTAGGGTCGCGAGATTTGTTCGAAAGAGATACCGTGGCCCTGGCACATGGGCAACTGAAGGAAGACGGGTGGGTTTTAGTTATTAAAAGTCTGACACGCCCGTCCGCTCCACCCTAGAGCGGGAGACGTCATTTGATGAATTACCATCCACAAAAAAAAAAAATATATCTGCCTAGCCTTTTCCTAAGTTGAGTTCGGCTTCCAATCTAGCCGTATGTAGCTAAATACCAGTTTTTGCATGGAGCGACTGCTTATCTGACTACCACCTCCTTCCCTCTCTGTGTACATACTATACATCCACCTCTTCCTTCCGAGGATACAGTGACTGGCCTGTTAGTCTAGTGTTTAGTGACTCTGACTGAGGTCGTGGGATCGATTCCCACCCAGGACAAATCTTTGTGTGATGAGCACAATCAATTGTTCTGTGTCTGGGTGTAATTTATCTATAATATGTGTGTATTTAGAAATATATAAGTATGTTTATCAGTTGTCTGGTTGCCATAGTACAGGCTCTGCCTAGTTTGGGATCAGATAACGTGTTGGTTGTCCCAAGAAATTATTATACAGGCATGTTTTGATTCTCTGACGGGTCTAGTGGTCGTAAGCGCTACTGCTGAGAATGTGGTCTTGGGTTCGGTCGCGCAGTTTTTCCATCTAGAATTTCTCATTGGCAGATTCAAATCTGGACTAGTCCTCAGTTGATAACACTAGGCTCGCCCCCTATTACATGGGGCTCAAACATAACTGGCTAAATGTGGGTATATAGGTGCACGTTTGCATAAACCCTTTATGCTATGCGATGCTAACGTATTAAATTTTTCAGGCGATGGCGACAAACAGGAGCGGTGCTGCTCAGCGGCCGAACGGCGCTCCGCAAACGAAAGTATGCCAGTTCAAGCTGGTGCTCCTCGGAGAGTCAGCAGTGGGCAAGTCTTCTCTGGTGCTCCGCTTCGTGAAGGGGCAGTTCCACGAGTACCAGGAGAGCACGATCGGCGCCGCCTTTCTTACGCAGACCGTCTGTCTCGATGACACCACCGTCAAGTTTGAAATCTGGGATACAGCGGGGCAGGAAAGGTTGGTTTTGTGTTTTTAGATCCCTTTTCTATTATTCTTAAAATACAAATTAAATTAGGTGGCAATACTTTATCCACGTGTTGGGTATTAATATCGAAAACTAAACAAACAAAAAAAAAAGTTTTTTTTTGGGAATCCAACTTTGTTCAAAACTTTTAATGAGACTGACAAGTACATTAAGGCAACTAAACGACTGATAATCTATAGTTTTTGCAATTATGAAACAGGTGATCAATTGCGGTCGTTGACCTTCGGCCGCCAATTGACGAAAACGTTTATTTTTTTTGTTTTATTTTTGTTCTATAAGTTTTCGCTATCAATACCCAACACGCGGCTAAAGTATTACCAGCTAATTTAATTAGAGTCTGTATACATACAAACGCCATAACTAAATATTAAAAAAAATATTTTTGCTGGTGTCCAAGTTTCCGATGGTCAGGGCTCCACAGCCAGTAGTAGAGTAGGTAGTCTCAAAGTCTCGCAGTAACTAAATGCAGATGTCAGCATACAATCTGTAAAATCTTATCAAGATTTTTATCTAACTGTTAATAAGCCAATTTTTTTACAATGATAAACATGTAATTGAGCCTTCAATATGTTGCCACCATATT
The DNA here is from genome assembly GCA_932294355.1 of Aporophyla lueneburgensis. NCBI lineage: Eukaryota > Metazoa > Arthropoda > Insecta > Lepidoptera > Noctuidae > Aporophyla > Aporophyla lueneburgensis. Next base: position 28,717,782 of record OW028747.1, read on the forward strand.
TGGCATGTAAGATTTGAATTATGTCAATGATAGAATATTAAGTGGACTTTAAGAGGCAGCTAGAATTATTAGCTACCTTAATTAAGTTCGTTTTATCCGAATTGTTAGTGGCAGGCCGGCGAAAATACCTAGTAGAAGATTTATTTTTCTATCTCGTTACTTTGTTCGTCCTCTATGTAATTTTAAGGCGGCAATTACTGTTTTCCTTTTTTGGGAATGACATCTTGCAGGTAAGCCTAACCGGACTTGCACGTGGCTACCTTAATATATTAAGGCCTCCAGCCAGGGCTTAAAAACCTAAAACTAGAGCGACTACTTGCTAAAAGCACCACTTGTGGGGTACGGACCTCGGCTTAGGGCAACGCTGATAGAGGGCAGCAAGAGACAGGCTGGATCGGAATGAGGGTGGCAGTTACCTTCAACAATAAGTATTTTACATTTAAACAGCGATTGACAATTAAACACTTCAGAAGAATATTAAAAACCACATTCCAAAAACGTCAACTCTTGAGGAAAATACCGAGACAAATGGAATCAATAGGCCTTGAGTTATAACTAGTTAAATACGTCTTACAGCCGGGTAGTACAAAGAAAAGTAGGTGTTGAAGGTTACTGCTTAATAATTAACTAATAACTCCATGTCCGTACTAATATTATAAATGCGAAAGTAACTCTGTAGGTATGTCACTTTGCACGCGTAAACTACTTATCCGATCGTTATAAAACTTGACAGATACCCTGGGTCCTGGAGAAGGACGTAGGACACTTTACATCGTGGATTGAAAACAACTAGAGGTCGTTTTACTGCGATCAGTGTAAATAAAATGGTTTCATTGAATTCATCATCATCATTTCAGCCGAAAAACGTCCACTGCTGGACATAAGTCGCCCCCAAAGGGGGGATTTGCCATAATCGATACGCTTGGCAGGCGGGTCGGCTTTTATTGAGTTATAAACATTAAAATCATCAATACAATGCTCAATCGAATTCATAGTTATTCAATAGGATAATCATGTTTGTTACGATCGCGAATTATATTTTAATCAACACAAACTTACGCTAAAAACGCAAGAAAAAGTGATTTTCACGGGCTATCATGGCGCTTCCCCCTTAGGGTCCGTTCACACAGACCGGCTCGGAGAGCATCGGCTCGCATTTTTCTTTTCACACAGACCGGATCGTATACGCTTGGAGTTGGTCGGAGCGGAGCCGCCAACTATTTCACATAGACCGGCTGGAAGCGATTTGAAAGCGGATGCGCTCGGAGCCGGTTGGATGCGCTCGCAGCCAATCGGATGCACTCGCAGCCGCTCGGATGCGTTCGGAACCGGGTGGATACACTACAAAGGCAGTACTAGTATTCCACGCAGTCCAAGTTTTGTTTTCGGTGCTAACGTGTGCTTTTCGGAACATGGATTTAGATAGCTCCGATGAAGAAATATGTTTGTTAGCAAGATTTTTTGAAGCAGAACAAACGAAACGAAAGCGCAAGCGGAGACAAATATGGGCAAAAAATATTTGGAAAAATATTATTTTAAAATATTCGATCGGCTGCGCGAGCGAGAAAGAGATCGGAGCCGATCGGCTGCGCGAGCGAGAAAAGTACGCGATCGCAGCCGGTCAGCTCCTCTTATTATTTCACACCAAGCGCGTTCAAGCATTCTTAATGACAAATTCAGTGCACATGCAAAAATAAACCGTACTACAATTACTAAAAACTCTGTTTTCAACGTGATAAAAATCTGCTCTCCTCTCCGAGCCGGTCTGTGGGAACGGACCCTTATGGTGGTTAAGCAGTTATGAAGTATATAGTATACAGACTGTAAGGGTAAACACCGTTGTCACTTAACCCATGGGTAATTTGACTTAAATATAAAATAACAGAGCGAGTTAAAAAAATAAAAAATAAAAATTCCTAAAAAGGTTTAGAACAGATTTTATCCCAGACCGCCCGCAAATTCATGGATATGCGCATCAGTGACGTAATCACTACAACGATCGCCAGCCGTTCCGTCCACACAACTAAATACACATTACCTGTGATGTAACTTTCCCATCATATGGCTTAGGACAGCCACAAATACCTACCGTGACGAGTCTAAATGTAAATTTGATTCGAAATGGCTTTGGATTCTAAATGATTTAAAAACATTTTGTTTTTAATAAACCAAACCATTGGGTAGGTACTTTTGGCGTATTTAAAAAGTTAATCACAATTTTATGTACAGTTTAATTAAAAATTAAATTAAATTTACACTGACTGAATAAAATATCAACACTTACCGACTTACATTAACCTCAACACGTGTTCAAAATGGGTTCCCCGTCCAACATTCTGTTGTTATCGAGGTTATTGATAAGCCACTGCGAACATCTGCGTACATCCTACGCGCCCCGTTCAGATTATTACCCGCAATGGCGTAAAGCCGAACCATTTCGGTTCACTGTTCATTTGTGTAAGACATTGTAACACACTCAATTCACGCGCGAGAAATGAGCGACGGACGCTAAGACGCAGCGTTACGTGCGATCGCTAGCGAGACTGCCAGCTGACTGACTGCGGGGTCGCGACCCGTGTCGGCGTCGCGTCGTGCAGTTCGCACGCGGTGTAGGTGTAGTTCCCGAAGTTTGTTGCCCTCGCGCATAGGGTGAAATATTCTTGTGGAAAAATGCAGATTTTCTTTAAAAAAAAAAGTTGTTTTTTTTTTCATTGATTTTACGTTCTATTAACGAAACCAAATCACTGGTTTCAAGGATAACGGTGTTTACACTAACACCCAGTACATATATATATCAAACCGAGAGCGTCAAAGATTGCCGTCATAAGTTACGAAAGGACGTCTTCTAACATTTACTTATCTTCCACAGGTATCACAGCTTAGCGCCGATGTACTACAGAGGTGCGCAGGCGGCGATCGTCGTATATGATATTACTAATCAGGTAAATACTAGCTTACATACATAGACATAAGAGTACGATTCTTAGTAGGTGGTGACGTATAGGATTGTGTGTCTTATCAAATTCCAAGCGGAAATTATTAATATGAAAAATTTAATCCATTTATCTGAATGCGCACATTGCCCTTTTAGGAACATAGTTTGCTAAATAATGTTTTGTTTACGAATTTAGTATACCAGACTTTATGATGGAATGGATGGAAACACTAATTGCGTAATACACTATCTATCAGAATCTGAATCATTTTGAAGGATATTTTTTTTTTTTTTTTTTAATACATTGCTTCATAAGTTCAAAAAAATTGCCTGTTCGATAACGTAACTAAAGCAATGAATGTAGTTGAACTGTCGAAATGAAATTAATTCTTATTTTGGGAGTGTTACACAATTACCAGCTGATTTGCTGTTGATAAAGGCTCGTGCAGACTAGCGCGACGCTACGGTCGCGCGCGATTCGGCGATTTATATCCGGAGACCAATTTCAATTCAACAAGAGAGCCTTAATTCGGTCAACCAATCACAGCATTTGACAATTTGTTTTGAAGATTTTTCAAGTGAAAACTTCTTTACCACCGTTGTGATTTGAAAGTCTATGAAACGAAAAAGCGACAATAAAAAAAGACAGACACATAAATTCATAAAATTTAACGTGGGAGAAAATGAGATAGGAAACATTAAACAGTGTTTCTTATGGAACAAGTACATGACGTCATAACAATGGACGAAAGAAATATGGATACGGCAAATATTGCTACATCTGAACTTCAAATTTTTTTTGAAGGTTTCACTTCTACCACGTGTGAATGCACACATGTTTTTTTTTTTGTTAAAATCTTATAATTTATTTCAGCCTTTCTGTTCTGATATATAAGGTTGATTTCAGGTTGATTATATAAATATATAATCAACCTGAAATATGCACTTATCTCGACGCCGATTGATGATGACCTAGACTAGACAGAAATAGAATTCTCTGTTTTGTTCAAAAAATCTTATCGGTCAAGTAGATCAACCGTGTTATGTAGACTTGTTAGGTCTTGATTCAGACATAGGTACGTCTGGTTCGAAAGTGATTTTTGTTGTCCAAAAGTTCTGTAGTTTGCGGCTAAACGCTACACACAGAACAGTAACAAAATCATTGCACAACGTAGGCTAAATTGATTCTTATTGCGCTAGTAATAAGTCTTAAAAGTCCAATTCTCAGCCTAATTTGAATATTATAGAGCACGATTTTTTACTACCGGATTTTTCAATTTTTTTTTTGAACTCGTCACGTACCTATACCAATTGTTATGCAAATTGACACTACCTGCAGCCATTTCATTTATGGTTAGTTATATGGTGGACCAATGCCTAGTTTAGTTCCAACAAGCCTTTGCCTCCAAAGCGCGAATCAGACAAAACCTAGCCTACACTTTCTGATGAGCTAAAAGATAAAGATCATATAACCTTGTAGTCTGTGGCCGTGAACAAATCTAGTTCAAGTTTAACAACAATTCGACTCGGTTCAATCGTAACGGCGTAGATTTATCGCAGTTTTATGCTTAAATCGGTAGAAAATGTAGTTTTACCAGTCTCTATAATGTTATTTGAAAACTTTTTTTAACTAAACACCGGTGAGCTATTTGCATAACACGCTTACAAAGGCAATACTTTTTATTTTGACAACTCAAAAGCATTTAATGCTTGGTTTACGTTGTCGAGCAAACTATTTTTTCAAACTTACGGAGCAGTGGATTAACAATTTCGTTCGAAATCGGTCTGACTTTGAAATTACACGCAATTGGGGTGCGGGTGTGTGAAATATTGTGTTTCTATTGGACTCTGAAATAAACTGCTGTCTCTTAATTTTCCCATAATTCTCTCTTTTTAGTAACTATTTTATACAATATCATTTATCATTATGACACTGATGATACAGACTCTTTTCTAGGGAGTTAAGTTAGTTTTTACCCGACTACAGCAAATTCAAAGGAAAAGGTTTTAGCAATACCTATACTTTAAAATAATGTATGCTCAGATAACCAATATTATATCCAGACGGGATGAATGCAAAATCCAATCTTATAACCAAGCAATGGAAAAGCAAAACTGCAAAATAAAAGAAAAACAACGAAGCAAAAGACTTCTGTTCCACTAATAGATGCGAGTAATGATTTCAAACACAAAAAAAAGTATGTCAAAATTCGCACAACAAAGCCGAATAACCGAGAATGAAGTAACATTCCTCCTTGAATGACAATACCGCTACGATTCGTGGCCCACACGGTCAGTATGATGGTCAGTAGGCAAAGGCTGGCCATGTTTGCTCTCCATTTAGTGACATCGATGTAATGTAACTATTTTTTTGATAAAAGTTAAGGTGCTCTTTCACTGGAGTGTAACAGGTGTTTATAGATTTTGGTTTGATGCCGGTTTGACATTTTTGTTTATTTTTTTGCATTAGGAAGTGAACCTTCAAATTAGACAATTTCATGCACTTACAGATCAGTCGCAAAAATGCAAGCTCAAAATGGCAAACAGTTCTCTTTTATCTCTAACATAATCTGTGACACAGTTTTTTTTAAAGTATTTTCACGGTCCTAATCCGTTGATAGGTCAGTGGAGTTCAGTCAATTGTTCGTCATTGTCACGGCTCGAGGTATTTAGATTAGCCCGGAAATGTGACCCACACAATAAGACACGGCGTGAGTCTGGGAAGAAAAAGATGTGTCCATCCATGAGTGAGACAATAAAAGGGTGAAGTTCGTGGAAAAATTTATAGAATAGATTTAATTAGAATCTATTCTTCAGCTAGGCCTGTAACCTGTAGAGCAGTGGTGGCACAGCTGTAACGGTCGCGGTTTACAGCCATGGGATCGAACCAAACCAGGCACATTGTGTGAATGATTTCATCACCACTGGTCTCAAAACGGTGAAGGAAAACATCGTGAGGAAACCGAACCAAACATTCGAAGAGATTTGACACATCCACCAATGGGCCTGCGTCCCAGGAGCATTGTAGGCTGATGCTTATGCTGATGAAATTGCCTGTTTTCACCCATGGCAAAAACATATTCGCAAGGTATTTTTCTTCAGAATACGTTGTAAGGCACAGTAAATTAAATTAGGGTCATTTTTCCGTAGATGCTCACGAACACGATCGCGTCACGGCTAATTAGACGAGCCACTAAAAGTAATGTCTTCACGTGACTAGGTTTTTGTCTGACTACGTTTAGAATATATTGTTTGTGAATGCCAAGCGTATAATGACTAGGAATTAAAATCTCGCCTCTTGCTGGTTCTAATAAGTTTCAACGCAAAATATTTTCTGATCAGTTTCCTTTAGTATTTATTAGTAAGACTACTTAAATTTCGTTGGCTGCATCTTTGATTTACTTACTGGTGGAGTAGTGGCAAGCGCTCCCGATCATGAAGTCCTGGGTTCGATTCCAGAGACCGGCAAAGTTTTGTTGGGTTTTCCATCCGGAATTTCTCAGTAACAGCCCCGAGTCTGGATTTGTGCTCGTTTGATGGCAATAGGTTCGCTCCCCGAGACTTAAACATAACTGCCGATATGTGGTTCACTATGCACCTCTGTGTTATGTTTTTTTATTTTTACTAATATTATGTTGTAAATACGGTTTTTTATTTTATTTATTGGTATTTTGATAAGATATTATTGTGGTTGTAGACATTTATGACGAGAGCTAATCGCCTTATCTAAGAAGAAGAATAACATAGGTACGCGTTATAGTGCTATTTGCATTCATGCATTCTCGTATGATTATTAGTACCTGGATGCCCGAGCTTTGCTCGTTATTTAATTTTTATTTAGTAAATTATGTTTTTTAGAAATTATATTTAAATACAAATTACATTTTGTTATTTTTCTTCCAGTAAAACAAAAAACATAAATTTATGTTTAAGTTTATTATCGATAAAGTTGATTATTGAAAACACGTATAAAACGACATTTTCTAAAAATGAATCCTAGCTAGATCAATTTATCGCCCCCGAAAGCCCCTGTATACTAAATTTCATGAAAATCGTTGGAGCCGTTTCCTAGATTCAGGTTATATATATATATAATATACAAGAATTGCTCGTTTAAAGGTATAAGATATGACATGATAAAGGGATGTTATAGACCTTGCATGTGAGTGTGTGTTTTTGGAACGAAATTCCTTATGGCGCGTTGCGAAAGGGGGCTAGACGGAATTAAGAGAAAAAGTTGTAACGACACTTTTTAGCGGACTTAAAAAAGGAGGAGGTTTCTCAAATCGGCTGTATATATTTTGTTTTGGAACGAAGAGAGAGAGGGGGAGAGAGAGAGAATATTTCTGTTGAGTGTATACAGGTTTTTTGTACATAATAAATAATAATAAAAAAAACAATGAATCCTGGAAAGGAAATTCGTTCCATCCGGGTGTCCCTTGACACCTCTGAAGTTTTTTTGTCGATGGAGTTTCTTGCCCATTTCTCTACGTAGGTATAGGTACAGACGCCAGCACATCAAGCTACTACAATCTGTCAGATTTCTTTGATAGATTTTCGACTTTATTTCTAGAGCATTAGGTTCAAGGTTCATTGGGAAAAATTGACAGTTTCGGGTAGCTTGACCTGCTGGCGTCTGTACCTTACTTATTACGCTTCGGAATGGGGAACCTTCATATTCCTGACGGGACAGGCTGCTTGAATGGTTTTAACTGAAATAAATTCTTTGAGTTCTAACTTTAATATTCACTGGAAGAAAGAGCGTCTCTTGTAAGTTCAGGTTAAGAAGGTAGGCTGTTTAAAACTTTATGTCCAGAGGTAACGTGACCTCCTGCCAGGGTCGCGGATTCGTTCGAAAGAGTTACCGTTGCCCTGGCATAGGCAACTGAAGGAACACTGGTGGGTTTTAGGCAGTAAAAGTCTGACATGCCCTTCTGCTCCACCCAGAGCGCGAAACGACATTGATTTCCCACTCAAAAAAGAAGGTAACGTGACCTGGGACCGTTCTCATAGATATGACGTAGGACATAATTATTTTGTACTAGCTTCTGCCCGCGACTTCGTCCGCGTCAAGTATTTGCTCCCCTGACCCTTCCCGTCGCATCGCAGCCTGCCAGTTTTCGTCCATTTTTTTGTTGCTGCTCCGCTCCTTTTGATCGTAGCGTGATGCTATATAGCCTATAGCCTGCTTCAATCAATAGGTTACCCGACTCAAAAAGAATTTTTCAATTCGAACCATTAGTTCCTGAGATTAGCGCATTCCACCCCCCATTTTAGGGAAGTGGGGGCTTAGAAAGAGACAAAAAGTAGCCTATGTCACTCGCCATCCCTTCAACTATCTCCACTTAAAAAAATCACGTCATTTCGTCGCTCCGTTTTGCCTTGAAAGACGGACAAACAGACACACACACTTTCGCATTTATAATATTAGTATGGTTTTTCATGAACATACCAACTTTGTTTTTATTATCTCTCACGCCAGTGGGCGTAGTCCTTTAGCGGCATTGGACCGAGCAACACAGCTACTATGCCAATTGGATTATTTCACGTTTTTGCGCATTGTATTGTGGTGCTATATTAACACTATGCTACTAGACTCGACTTTTCTTATGAAATGAATATTACCTTTTAACTGACACTGCAGCCTGTCCCTTCTCTTGCCCACAATATTTTTAACATAACATCAGTCCTGTAATCCCCGTAAGGTTGGGCAGAGGTATTCCTTTATTACACTCACATTTTGCCAGTAATGTTTAGGTCCCATGTAATAGGGACCATAGAGCAACACGGACCAGTCCGCCGGTGGTCCGTGTTGCTCTATGATAGGGACTGAGCCTATTGCCGTCAACCGGGCAGTAATCCAGACTTCGGACTGCTGAAATTCCTGACGGAAAATTCCAATGACACTTAGAGCTGACCTGAGAATTGAACCCAGAGGACCTCATGCTCAGCAGTAGCGTTTTTAGGGTTCCGTACGCGAAGGGTAACCAAAAGGACCCTATTATTAAGCTTCGGTTATCCGTCCCTCCGTCTGTCTGACAGCGGGCCAGATCTCATGATCTGTAATAGGTAGTCAGTTGAAATTTTCAAAGACTGTGTATTTCTGTTGCTGATATAACAACAAATAATAGGAATAAAAATAAAGTTCAAAATTTAAGGGGCAAACGTGTTTTTTGCCTTGTGGTACGGAACCCTTCTTTTGCGAGTCTGACTCGCACTTAGCCGGTTTTTTAATATAATTTAGAACGTCTCTTGCAGTTAAACAAATTAGATCACATACCAAGAACTGAGACGTAAAATTTATGGGAAAATTAAAACCAATAAAATTATGAGTCGGCGCTTTGAGTGATCCTTGTTCATTGATTTTTCAGCGCCGACTCAAAATTTTAAGGTTTAAGTATTATTTTATGCTTTTCAGTTTTTCGGCGGTTTAATTTTTTGTTAAAAAGTTTTTATTTTATATTTTTTGTGGCTTTAATGCACTAATAATACTTGGCAAGATATACCCTATCCAACACAAAAAGAATTATCAAAATCGGACTACCCTGTATAAAGTTATGCGTGTTTATACATTACAATCAGTGAGTGAACAATCAATCATCCCCTGTTTTCCGACCCTTAGGGTTCGATTTTGTTTTCCAAATTGATATGGGACCACCTTGGGAGTATACCCTTTCCAATAGAAGAAGAATCGTCACAATCGGACCACTATGTAAAAAGTTATGCGTGGTCATACATAAAAAAAAAAAAAATATACGCGTCGAATTGATAACCTCCTCCGTTTTTTTTCGTCGCACAGACTGGTAAAACGACCAAAAACTTGGCCAAAAATATTTTGTTTCTTTTTCTTTATCAGATAGGTGGCCCATGACGAGAAATGATATTTTTCATAAAAAAATATAATTTTGAATATATTTGGAGAAGGAGAAAAATAAAAAAATATAATTAAATAGGGATTTTTTTATTGTAGTAACAAAGAATAAAATATACGTTGAAATACAGCGAAACTATGACTTCTTCAATTCTAGATTAACAAGAATAAACAAAAAAAAAATTTAATAAAAAAAAAAAAAATTTAGGTACATTATCACTTATTGTCTAATCTTCAGGTATAAAGAAACCTGCTGCTTCTTTAGTGAAAGCCTGTTTATTTTTATTCCTCTTTTTCTCACTTTGTCGGCTACTTATGAAAGGGTCAGATGTCAGAAGAAGCCGGTTCAGCACATCTTCATTGCAGGCTTTTCTAGAAAACTTCCTAGAGAAGCTTTCCCTATATAGTCGGAAGTGCTTGTTGCGGGCCTCCGCAGCCTCTTCTGACAATTGACCAATAGGCAGAAGCGCGTGAGATATTATACTTGAAGAGTGTACCAATATTTTATGTACAGTAGGACTCATTGGTTGCCAGCTGTACAAGTTAATGTAGTAATGCGCTACATCCATAGTGTAGGCAGACATTTTTTTTAAATCTATTTTATATCCTGACGATATGACTTCTAAAATTGTTCTAAATTTTTTAATAAGGTCTTCGTCAATACCTGTGATGGATGCTGCTGTTTCTGGGTCGGAAAAGAATTTGCGAGAGGTATTCCCGTCATTCGTGTTTCCGTACCCAGCCTTGGGAATGTCTACTAGTAAACCCATTTTTTCCCGGAATTCTTCTTGTATCGCTGACTTGGCGGTTTTGATTTTATCTTTATCTTCTTTTCCAGATATCCGTCCCTTATTTACACCCGCTCTTATTTTATAAGACAGATGTAATAAAAATTCGAAAAAACGGATTCGCGCGTGTAAAATAGACAATCCGAATTTAAAAGTTTCTGGATTTTCCGGTTGTTGCGATGATGTTCCCAAATCGTTGAAACCTTTAGACGTTTTACCACATACATAGCAGCGCAATGTTGAACTCGTGTTAGTGGCCGCGTTACACACTTTTCCGTCGATCATTGTTGGGAGTAACACATGCTTAATTCGAATATTTTCATTAACAACTGTAGGCTGAAGAGACTTTATTTGGTTCTCAATATGATCGATTTCTTCGTTAGTGACGTCTTTATCTTCTTTTACATACCGAAACCTCACGGGCCGGCAGAATCTTGGTGAAGATGGTTGGGGATTCTGCCATATGATTTTAGTACCGTATGTGAGCCGAAGTGGTACCAAAGAACTCATAAATATGTTTGCGTCACTATTACCATCTTCCTCGAATTTTTGCTTGTATTGATTTTGGGTAGACCCATCGCATCCCCATTTATAAATCAGTACAAACTCAGCGTTTGGCTCCAGTCGTTCGAGAACTGGTTCTAAATATTTGCACAGCCGCGAAGCTGTGTGATCAAGCAGATCTTGTAGTATCACCTCTGCAACCGTCTCATTCACGTTTTTCGGTGGATAACAATCCTGTTTTGCCCTCTGGACATAAGTATAACAAGGGTATACGTCTTTATTTGCCTGATGTATCACCTCGTATTGACTTAAGGTCATGTCGGCTTCCACGAAAATCATTAGGGCATCTTCTGGCGTATGCTTTTTGGTAGTAGTAGTTTTACTACCAATAGCAGCTGCCTTGCGGAACTTTGTTGCTCGGGTAGGGCTTTTTGTCACTTCTTGAATCACAGAGGCAACATCGGCGTTACCTGCAGCTCTTTGGCTCATTTGTGCCGCGTAAGTGAGTTGCTCCACTGACACGTTTTGTCTAAGTGATATTGTTTTACGGCGCTTTGACCGATCACTTAATTCTCCGAATTCTTTAGATGGACGACCCTTGGAACTTCCTGGAATCGGCCCGGCAGGTAAAGTGACGTCTTCGTTAAGCCATTCCTCGTTTTTTTCCAGGAAACGGGTCTCCGTACTGTTGCACGCTAACCACTTACGTTTATATACCATTTTAAATGACTTGATTGTTTTGAAAAGTTCGTCATTTTTTTCAGCAGGGCACTTTGTCACTTCCACTAACTTCTTGTCCAAATCTTGGAGCTTTCCGTCAAGCAATCGCTGCGGACTAGCTCTAACTAATTCATGAAGCTCTTTCCTAGTCATAGATATGACACAATGTAGAGAGTCTGAAACAATCAAAATAATAGTTAAAAAATCGCGGGTAAAGAGACAGTTTTCAGAGTTAAAATTATCTTTTATGTGAATATATGTGAATGTTTTTGCTACCTAGTATAATTGCACATATCCTCTAGTTTATTGAAATATTACTACGATGCAGTGGCGATGAGTTGTACATATTTAAAAACACGAATTTATCAAAATATTAAGGAAAAATTCAATATTTTTAGGCATGTTGATATACTGCAAAGTAGATCATGAATAAGCTCTCATAATAAATAAAACGGATCATAGAATGTAGTACATACCTTGATTGATAGAATCCATAGCACTTTTTGTATCTTGAATCACTTTGCACATAAACTATGGCACGGAGAAATAATGATTTTTTAGAGTTGCCGCGAACAGAGACGAGTGTTGTCAACAAGCGCTAAGTTCCGACTGTCCGTGTAGCGGACGGGGACTCGGAAGCAGGTAGAGATTTTACCTAGTGACGCGTGGATTATCTACCTTTTATGGGATTAAGTTGGAAGTCTAGTAGAACATTTCGAGAAATTTGATTAATGGCCAGGTTTTGAGTCGTTTTACCAGTCTGTGCGTCGGTTGAAAACCCGTTTATAGAATCGAATTAATATGTACATATTTATTATTTGACAAAAAGAACGGCTGTCGTTTCTTAACCATGGTGTACGATACATAGCTAGAAGCAGCTCGTACTTTTCCTTGTGTCTAACTAACCGTAGATACGTAATGCCCTATGGATGAAATTGAATCTTCTGGTAACCTAGTTAGCCTCCCGTGGCGTTGGCTATGAGGGAGATGGGACTAATCTTATGTAAAACTACGTCTATTTCTGTCGTATTGACACGAGCTATGCGAAAAATTGCTCATTCTGTGATAAAAACCTGCCGGGTGGCAGGATAGAAGCATTGTAACTGGTGGAGGCACCAGTTACAATGCTTCTATGTATATTCTGCTCAACACTGTCAGATAAAAGTGTAAACAAACAAGAATTACTCACTAAAAGTAATTAGTAACAGATTCACATATTAGGTTTCATCTTTATATCTCTCTACTTTTTTTACAAATTATGGTTTGAATAAAATAATTAAGTTGTATTTGAGAATTGAACGTAGTTAAACGAAAAGGATCCAATCCACAGAAAGTCTTCTGAGTAATTGATCGTGTTTATTGAACTACGAATAAAAAAAACATCTTAACCATGATTTAAAAGAAGAATTTCTGGTTTTTAATTATTCAAATAATCAAATCAAGCACTTCATTTTGTAAGTGTGACTACAAATTGTCATTTATTTATATTTTCATCAGATATTTTGGAACTTACCCTATACTCTTGACCGCACGGTCGATCGATCAGGGTAAGCTACGCTTACCGCAGTTCGTCCGTGGATTGGGGTGGCTATTACATATCCCCAAGACTACAAGAACCCTCCTGACTCGGCACGTTAAGCTGTTGGCCGCGGGTGTCATTCAGGGACTGACAGTCGTTTCGGGTCGTCAGAAGCCCGAAAATCTGACAACAAGTCTTACCAAGGGGTATGGCATTACCCAGTTACTCCTCCAGGCTCAGACAAACCAAAATTAAGATCTTCTGACCCTTCCCGTCGCATCGAATTGCCTGCCAGTTTTCGTCCATTTTTCGTTGCTGCTCCGCTCCTTTTGATCGTAGCGTGATGTTATATATAGCCGTCCTCAATAAATAGGCTACCCGACACAAAAACAATTTTCCAATTCCGACCAGTACTTAGTTCCTGAGATTACCGCGTTCAACCGAACAAACTCTTCAGCTTTATAATATTAGCATAGATGCGAGATCTATGAATCTGATTCAACGCAGTCTTGACAAGGTCTGCTATTTGCACACCTTTAGGGCAACCTTCCTCGTGTATAATTCTATGATATCGCTTAAAAAGTAAACAATATCAAATCAAGAGAGCAAAATAGTAGCTCTGTCGAAGAAATGCAACACAATCGTGCTGATACGCAGACGGTTATCAAGTTATCAGATAAGGGAACAATTACAAGGCACGATCCCTCGCCGAGCCCCGCAGACATTGTACATTTATCTCCTATGTTTTATAAAAACCTTTGTCAATCAATCCATCAATAAACATATACAACGTGTTGTTTTTGATATCCCATAACTCTAGGGTTATATTCTAGTAAAAATAATACAAAATGTCCTGCAATATGTCCAAAAATACATACTTTCGACAATATCGATGTGTGTAGGTATCTAAGTTTCGTTGATAAATACGAGTAATTCGTTTTCATTCAAACCAATCATTCTTATTTAAAGCTAGAAAATGCAACGTTGTCATGTTTCACGTAAGGGTGTTTTACATTAATAGCCCTGATTTTGTTGAATTATTTTATAAGAAAAATAAAAACAAAAAAAAATGTATGATTAAAAATAATTCAAATGCCAGTTGATTCTTTGATATTGTGTCATGCATTACCTAGAGTTATGGGATATGAAAAAGTACACCTTGTATAGCTACCTGGTAAATTTTCCAGCTGATGGGCAATTGCTTAAGAGCTCATACACACGAGCGGCATGTTGCCAACGGCAGGTAACTGCAGTCGTCGAAACGCGATGGTGACGCTGATCTTTGAAGATGGCCTGTCGCCGACTGCCGTCGACGCGTCAACGGCAGCAGTTAGTTACCTTTGCCGTTAGCAACATTGCGCTCATGTGTAAGAACTCTAACACATCAATGTGCATAACGAAGAAATGACTTTCATTTTGATAGTTCAACAACATTCATTGCCTTATTATCGTTGCTGAGTAAACAAATTTTTCGAACTAATGAAGCAATGTATAAGCAATATGTTTCAAAATTATTCGGATTATGATTGATAGTGTGTTACGTAATTACACTAATTGACAGGTTAAGTTTGTTTGATAGGAGCGTAGTAGTATGTTGTTTAGAAAATTATATTTACTCAGCGTTCTGTTTTTACCTATGGTAACATTAATTTTCCGTTTTATTGGTGCATGATATTTATACCAACATATTTGGGAATAAAGAAACATGAATGGCCAAATGTGAGTAGTGTCTCTGCCTAATTTTATAGGAAAATATAAGCGCGATGTGGTGTTTTGTGTTATTTGGTATTCATCATAGTTTATCTGATTGTACTGAATTAATATCTTATCCTGACTCACGGAATGTTATCTTTTGATGTGACTTTACTTGTCTATTAGCATATTACTGTAGTCGACTGTCTGTTTGACATGCTTCGAATAGGCAGAGTAAAGGTGGATGCCCTAAAGAAGCCCGCGAAAATCAATGTTTCCTATTTTTTACGAAAAGAATATAACGACGAACAAAACGAACAAAACAAGCAAGTGGTCAATGAAAACGGCATAACACGTAATTAATAGTCAGATGAGACCGCGAACATTCCAACAGCATTATCACTAATCGCAAAAAATATACAATTGTGAAATGTAGTATAATACCTATTTTTTACCGATTTAAAAAACAATGAGATTCTCATTTCGACTGTATTTTTGTTTTGTATATGTTTTTTTTGTGACGCGATACCTCTAGCAGTTGTGGATCTATTTAGTTTTTTTTTATTGGTTGGTTGACAAGGTGGTCCCATCTGCCAGGGTGGCCACCCTGGCAGATATTGTATTACAGAGTACCGTAAAACCTGGCAACTTTGCCATTTTTTTTAAGTATCACAAATTCAAAGCCAATTTTCCAACAAAAAAAGTACTATCCAAGGCTAGACGTCAATGTTAAGTTTTGACATCATACTCTTCAGATTCGGTAGATTTTACTGATTTAAGAAAATACTAACATAAAAAGACACAATAATCAAAAATAGAAAATGGCAATGTTAACCTTACTGCGTGGTAACTTTACCATCAGGTTTTATGTAAAAATAAAAACAATTTATCATTAAAGAAGAAGGTACGTTTGCCCTTCATTTCATACACAACACCCAGAGTATAGATTGCGCCTTTTATAATGTTGCAAGAAACAATGTTTTCGTTAGTGGTAAAGTTGCTCACCCATTATTTAATTTTTCATACAAATTTGAAATGTGTGGTCAGGGTTGACAAAAAATGAAAAACCCTAGATAACTCTGAATGAAGTTATTTTATTTCGTATTTTTCACGACCTAATAACTGAAACATTTATAGCTCACATTTAACACTTTTATGGCACTGGTCTGCAAAAAACGACTTAATTTATTTAATTCGTCACAAAAGCGATCTCAGAAAAAAAACAAAAAAAAAAACGGCGACATTTAAAATTTCTTCTGCGTAGTTTTTATGTCAATCTTCCTAATTTTCGCCTACAACAGCGCTCCATTTTCTAAAAGAGACAACTTTATTACGATAAGTTGGCGACATAATAATATTGTCTTTTTCTCACTCTAGTAAAACCCAGTGATAATAATTAATAATTATTGTTCATCAAGTGAAAATTAAAACCTATTCAAATAACCGACATCAGGGTAAAACAAAATATTATATATTTATTTATTGGTCTATTTATTTATTTATTTATATATGCTTTATTGTACACCAGAAAATTAATTACAACAAAAAACATTTCACAATAAAAACATACAATGGGCGGCCTTATCGCTTTACGGTCTTATCCTTATCGGTCTATCTACAATTGTTACACTTTATAATCTAACTAGCTGACCCAGCGAACTTCGTACCGCCTCAGAATCAATAAAACTCATGTTAGGTGAGCTCCTACCAAGGTATGACAACCTGGTACTTCGAAGACATATTAATAAGGAACTTTTTTGGATGATTTTTTACACCTTGGGTCCGAAAAACCCAAATATCTTACGGACCCCTATTTTTTTTAAATACAATATAGCCTATGTTACTCGCAGATAATGTAGCTTTCTAATGGTGAAAGAATTTTTAAAATTGGTCCAGTGGTTACTGAGTTTATCCATTACAAACAAACAAACAAACAAAAATACAAACTTTTCCTCTTTATAATATTAGTATAGATAATACAAGCTATAATGCCCATCAAGTGTACAATATGATGCGATAGACACAGCATGCATGAACTTATTTAAAAATTAATTACAGTGGTTTTGTATATAGCCTATGAAACTCTTGCGATACAGAATCAATTGACATTTTATTTACAAAACTAGCTTTTGCCAGCGGCTTCGCTCGCGTATAGGTCGGAAAATATCCCGCGGGTATCGTCACTGCTCAGCTCCTATGTGTCTAAGCGTTATCTTATATAGCCTATAACCTGCCCAGGAGTATGGACTACAATCGTACCAAGTTTGGTTAAAATCCCTTCAGTAGTTTTTGACCCATGCGTGCACATACAGACAGACAGACAGACAGACAAAAAATTTACTGATTGAATTTTTGGCATTAGTATCGATCACCAATCATCCTCCAATATTAATTTTGAATGTATATTCAATGTACAGAATTGACCTCTCTACAGTTTTATTATAAGTATAGATATAAGTATAGATTTGTCCAAAGAGACCATAGATATCCAGAGATATGCCTTCATTGCGGAATAGTAAGGAGTTCTAGTGTCGCCACTTATCTCCCACCCAAAAAATTACAACATTAACAAATAGTGTACTGACGACACACATTTAAAATTTGAACACGCACACAAAGAAGAAAGCAGCTACACTAAATCAATTTCTAATAGCACACATACATAGAATGGGCGGGGCATTCACTTGTAAATACTTCCTATTTGCGAACATCCAATGCACACGCATGCAATTAGGGAGTCGAAAGCGATGGTCGATTATTTTTATCGATATTTAATTTTAGCACATTCTTGTATTATAATAACTTCGTTTAGTTTCCTTTAAATATTTTTTTTACCTTTCCGAAAATATAGTTAACTTTACTAAAAGACAATGGGCATATTTAAAAAAAAAATGTATTATCAGTTAAAAGGGAGTGCTCTCTGTTACTTATCATGCTGTATAAATAAATAAAATAAATAATATATTACTTAACCTTAAAAAAAAAACACAAATGCCTACCTACATTCAGGTTTGGTTTAATTCAGTTAGGCTAATGTTATACTCATATTCAAACTCGATCGCGTTAAGACATATTTCTATTGGAATTAAAATAGCGCCATCTAGCAAACTATTTTAAATGCTGACAGGATCGAATTCGGACGATTGTGGTCTTCACGGTGTTTCCACTTCCAGCGGAGAAAAGCGCAATATACAAATGCAAAGCCGCGAAACCACTCTCAGTTTGCGCACTCGCTGTTTACGTCGTTCGTGAGTGTGGAGCGGGTATAATAAAGAGTAGGCTTGAGTCCTAGCAGTGGGAACTGTTATAATAAAAATAAGGAAATACAAAATAAAAATCAAATAAAATTATTTATTGTCCAGTAAAATGTAAATATGGAGAATCATTAATTTGAATTTGTAGATTTGACTAAATAGCGACGGACCGCGAATTCTCTAATTTAAACTTCGAATCTTGGCTGCTCGGCTTTATGATTGACTAAGATGGGCGTGCGATTTAGTGATCAATAAAATAATATTACGCAAAATATATTTTTATTTTCAACAATATTTAACCATCGCAATCTTCAATACTAATCTTACTCGCTCAATAATATTGCGTAATATTATTAATCGTCTATGGCCCACCTTACGAAACCGCCAAATAGACAGATGAAAAAAAAGAATATTTTTGCATATCGAAAACAAATTATTGTATTTTTTTTACCAAATATAAGTAGTTCGATGAAATATAATATTTATTTATCATGTTACTACTATATTGTACTTAAAAACTGTTAATTTGTGAAAATCTTTAGGTATAATATTACTTTAGTTTTTACACTTCACGAATAACTATATTGGAATTATAATGTCTTAATTTGGTTTAAACAACATTTAATTAATAAGTAATTTAACTCTTTTACTATACAAGTAATACGAGGATATCCATTGAGTTCTGTAAAAAAATATTCAACAGCAATAATACGCATATCGATAAAATCAGCCGCACGCAAACGATTGCACCACTCTACATATAAAACGTTCGTTTCGTTCGGGAAGATTCGGGCTAGTTCGGGTTAGTTCGAGTCGCTCCGAACGTAAGTTAGTAAATCATTTAAAAATTGATTTAAAATATAAAACAGTGACTTAATTGTTTACTAACCGGTGGTAGGACACGCCATTTGTCTTCAGGTTGATAGTATTTGACCTATTTTTACAAATAATTACTGCACAACTCGGCATTTTGGTTTTTTACGCACCAATAGTGCACTGTACGCAATCGCAAAGCGACTGAATGATGCGTACAGCCGGCACTCGAACATAATACCAATTTTATAATATCGAGGCGGCACGTGCCACGCCCCCAAGGCCCCTCGATATCCGTGAAAGAGACCGACTTTACCATGAAACATATATACAAAGATACAAACACACATACATGCTGTCAAATACAGTAAAATCCTTAGTTTGCTTTTCCGTAGTCGGGTAAATATACTAAGTTATAACTTATGACTTGTTGAGTGAAAACCCTAGGTTGTACTTAAACATGGTAAAGTAACCAACCTTTCTTGGTATTACTAGTATGGTAACTTTTCCAATTCAGTTTTATCGATAAATATTGAGACCACAATGTTTAAAACTAAATATTACCGTTCCTAATCATCAATGTCATGTTATGACAAAAATGTACATACTTACATTCACTATATCACCAGATATCACCAAAAGTTCTGGAGCACTGATCGAGGCGGATAAATCACCGGCAAAATTCGGTGGTAAAATTAAATGTCAAAATTAGCTCCGACAGTCACATATCGAAAGCAATGTTGTTAAGAAATTATTAAATTTTCTCCCAAAAAATGTTTTATCCTCGAAAAGGTTACGTTGTCTGTAATAATCGTAATTTTGTAGCTGTATGTCGCTGATGGCAAAGTTAACTTCTATTGGTAAAGTTGCCAGGTTCGACGGTAACTAAGTTGGTCAGATAAACAGTCGTTCCATTTAAAAGACTGTTCAAACTAATTCAGCTACATCCGGTCAGACTGGAAGCCGACCCCAATATAGTTGGGGAAGGGCTAGGCATCGCCCTTCGAGGATCAACTTCTAGGATCGATTTGATAGATGCTTACTGACTTTTTAGGACTGACCGAAACACATAATACATAAAAATCTTCACATTTAATTCGATTCACTTTTTTGCCTTAGTGAACCAGTGATAACACTGGTCAACACTAGTTTTGGTGCCAAGCAACTGCATTTTTTTATTAACTTAGGACCGTGTCTAATTACATTCATACTAAAAATTTTGACTTCCTAGTGTAGTTTTCTAGATATGACTTTTACAGAAAAAAATATAATCTACAACGAAAAACAGCATTTATTAATTTGTTATGTTCATAAAAACTTAATTTTTCACGAATTTCGTGAATTAGGTGTATTGGGACAATCACGTTGCATACCCCAGCAGTAGTCAGCCGTCATATGCCGATCCTAACGGCCTTGGTACCTCTCTATCGGTTTTAGGTCCTGGTGAAACCATTTCCCTTGTTATCGCTATAGAATCCAAGACTCTCTGGAAATTGATCAAGACGCCTCTGGCGGTAGTGCACTTTGATGAACATATTACATCCTATCTTGGAGTTCTCTACAAGGGAAAAAATACCATTTTCCGAATGAATAAAGGTAGCAGGTGTTGCTACCTTGTACGATAGAACGTCACTTTTGTATCTGTCGCCAACAAGTTTTTCTTTTAATCTGGAAGCCAATACTTCCACAGCTTCTTTAGGTAGCTCAAGAATCCATATGAAATCATTCAATTCTTCTTGAGTAAGAGGTTTTGGTCCTGTAGACGCTATGCCTTCGAAATCACTGTCACTACTCACTTTATTAAAGATTTCGTTGAATGATGGTTCACGGGTAGGACAAAATGTTGTAATAGGTACTTCCTCTGAATGCGGCAAAGGTCTTCTAGCCGATTTTAAGTCTGGGTAAACCATTTTTTTAACGTTAACACCACGCATATCAACACAGCAGAAGTAAAAATCATCGATGTGATTTTTTTTGTTCTTTTCATTGCATAAGCACTCCTAATGTCATAGGTACGGCTTCTTTTACCACTGACCCATTGTTTCAAGTGTCCACAGCCTATTTTACAGACAATTTGAGGTATCCACCCAAGGCTTGTATTCATCCACAATTTTTGAATTAAAGTTAGAAAAATAAGATCTTTTATGAAATCTTTCATAGGTTTTCTGTACTTTTAAACTGTGTATTTAACAATACACATATGGTTAATAGAGACAACTTTTTTGCGATGAAGAGATAATATTAAAATCAATTTATTTATAGAAATGTACCGAGAAGTTAGCAAACCGAGCGCATGAAAGTACTGATTACAGCCAATATACAAAACTGAAGGTAAATCCAAAACAACACGTAGGAAAAAAAAATGTTTTTAGTGTTATCAATGGCTACTTAATAAAATCCACTATCGCTAACTCTGCACCAAATTTTTTTTTTTGACCTCTATAATCAACAGGCAAACAGATATAAAAATATCGAATTCATTATCATTGTTTTAGTCGCCATACTCGTACATGTCAAGGAAGCGTGGGATTACCCGTAGTTACGGGAAATCATTCGTTCATCGTCACTAGTAATAGCAACGATGACTCATTTGAATCGCAAATTGTGATAAAGTCGGGTGGTCGGGGTCCTGAACTCCTGAGGAGTTGACGTCGAAACCTGAGATTTAACAGAAATAAAATAGATTTTGTATACCTAAAGAAGGCTACTGTTCTAAATATTATTTTGTCTTTGCATTATATGCGTAGGGATGGGCCGAATATTCGTCTTATTTTCGGTATTTGGCAGGTTTACCGAACATTCATATTCGGCCGAATATTAGGCAAAAAAATGCTAAACATTCTACCGAAATATTAAAAAAAATAAGCTAGCCCTGAACCGTCCGGAGTATTCGGTTCGGTAAACTTTTAACCGAATGTTCGGCCGATTATTCGTATCCGGTAAAACCAGTATTCGGCCCGCCACACAGTGGAACGAATGTATGGGAGCGGTTGGACGTAGACATGTCCGAAAAAAAAGAGTAAAATTATGCCAAACTAATGATGCCATCTTATTCGATTACTTAATGCCTTCATAACTTGTGGTGATGAATTTCTTCATAACTCCCATATTTCGGGAGTAATTTGAGAAAATGTGAAATTTTACTATGAAAATGAGTGTATCGAGCTCTCTCCCTCCTGATTCCGGGCTTGTTTCAAGTAGCGGTCTCTAATATCATAATGCTAATACTAAGAGCTATATTTAATACTAAGACACATAGTGCGCCAAATGTGCACTTTCTGGGATAAAGAGTGATGTTTATTTTATAACACAATTTTTTTATTTTTTGTTTATTTTATTGATTAAAACCGTTTTTCTAAAGGTTTACCTTATTACAATAACATTTCTGAGCAGCCAATTAGAGAAGATATAAGCTAATTAGGATATATAATTAGGGACTTAAGGTTTACATATAAAACTGATGCACTAATGATTACTGATAAGAACATTGCTATTATTTAATTACTAAATGGCTCTTAATACACTAATTTAGCATGCATCATTTACTAATTATCACAATAACTAATTACCTTGCAATATTTAACAAAGGATACCTGGGATACCTGGATTTTATATAAATAGGTCACTATTAGTAACTTTAAAATCAGTGTTGATTTACACCTCGTTGTATCCAAGCTAATCTCGCAATGTATTTTCCAAATTTTAATACAAATCTTGATATTCACGTTGCTTTATGCGCACGCGCACATAAAGATTTACGCGACTTTAACTATTTGTTCAGTGTTTTAAAAGATAACAGTTGTGTTCAGTTATGTGAAAGTGCTGAAACAAGTTTAAAAGACTGGTGTCGTCGATTTTGCTACCGCATTTATGCAAAATGGACACAGTCTGGAAGAAGCACAGATAAGTTTCGGAAGAAACATGAGATTTGGCTACAGGCTGCAATTCAATGGCCGGAATTACAGAATGAAAATATGGAACCTTCTACAGAAAATATAAGTGACGTCATCGAGCCCATAATTTCTCCTGCTAAATCTGATGCTTCAACTTGTACACATCCTAGTCCTCGTAAATCTTTTGAGGACCTTAGTAACCGGCAAAAAAGAAGACGCACTGAAGATAGTCTTTCATGCAGCAGTAGCAGCGCTGAAATTATGTTTTCGGCCGAAAGGGCGCTTCAAAAGGCAGGACAAAGCGATACAGCTTATGTTATGAAATACTTGACGGAGAATCCAGAAGAGGCCTCAAAAATCAAAGCCTTCATTGAAGGTAAATCAATTCAGGTACGGGAAATATCCCCTTTGAAGGCATTGGCTCTTTATGTATCGATGAACTTATCGAAATGGCGCTATAACACTCTTCGGGATTTCAACACTCAAGAAGGAGCTCTTCAATACCCGAGTTACTACATGTTGGTTAAAGAAAAAATTAAGTGCTATCCGGCCAAAGAAGATCTCACAGTTACAGAGAGCTCTGCAAAAATCAAATTACAAGCCTTGATGGATTTAACCTCAAGAAGACTTATTAGGTCAGAAACCCCTGTTGATCCCAACGAACAGCTCGTATTGACCAGCAAATGGGGTTTTGACGGATCATCTAGCCAAAGCATTTATCATCAAAGGACGAGTGAAGATGAGCAAATCGATCTTGCTAGTAATTTTATGATTAGTCTTGTACCACTGCGGCTCGTCTCAAAAGGTGTAACAATTTGGGAAAACGAGCGACCATCTTCCACTTCATTTTGCCGGCCAATATTGTTTAAGTTTATAAAGGAAACCAAAGAAAATGTGCAGAGAGAGATGGCTGAAATCGAAGCAGAGATTGAAGCCTTAACTCCATCCACCATCACTGATGGAATTAGTGTCAAACACCAACTGCTGTTGACAATGATTGATGGTAAAATTCATTCCATTATATCCAATACAGCAGCTTCAGTGTGTGACATATGCAAGGCTTGTCCTAAAGAAATGAATAATTTAGAGTTAATCAAAGATAAACACGCAAACGAGGACATGTATAAATATAGCTTAAGCACCCTTCACGCTTGGATTCGCTCAATGGAATGCTTATTACACATTTCCTACAAATTAGACATAAAATCATGGCAAGTAAGGGGTGATATAGCAAAAAGGCAAGTTGATGACAGGAAGAAAAGAGTTCAAGAGGCTGTAAGAAGAGAAACGGGCTTACTTCTCGATGTTGTGAAACAAGGCAGTGGATCCACCAACAATGGCAACTCGGCAAGGAGATTTTTTGAAAACTACACTAAATCTGCTGAACTGACCGGAATAGATGCTATGCTTTTAAGAAAAATCTGTGTGATCTTGCAGTGTATTTCATCAGGAGAGAAGATCAACGTAACTAAATTCCGAGAGTTCTGCTTTGATACTGCTAAGCTTTACGTGGAGTTATACCCATGGTATTATATGCCTTCTTCACTTCATAAAATTTTAATGCATGGGCCAGACATAGTTCAGAACATGTCAATTGTGCCCATTGGTTTTCTATCCGAAGAGGCATCTGAGGCTAGAAATAAAGATTTTAGAAAATATAGAGAGGGGCATTCTCGAAAGCATAGCAGTATCTCATGCAATGAAGATATTATGCACAATCTTTTACTGTCTTCTGATCCACTTGTTACAAGTATCCGTCCAAAAGGAAATAAGTTTGTAAAAAAATCTTCTTTTAAGGAATTTTATGAGCTTACGGATTCTGAGAAAAGTGATATCGAATTTGTTAACATAAATGATTTAGCGGACATCGATTCTGAATTTGAATTAATTGATGATGATGATGATGACGAAGATAATTAAATGATGTTATTGTTTTAAAATGTGTAACTTAGTAAATTAGAGCTTACATCTTAATTATTTATTGTACTTTTAATGAAACTAGGTAATTTATTATCAACTTACTTAAAAGTCATACTCTCATCAGTTCTTGTGAATATTTTTGTTAATATATATTTCTGTATATATATAATATATTTATAGACCTCTTAATAAGTCTGTCTGCGGTTTAAAGTAAATACAAATGGGGAAAAAACGTTTTTTTTTTTTAATTTTCATTTCCTTTTATCCCAGAAAGTGCACATTTGGCGCACTATGTGTCTTAGTATTAAATATAGCTCTTAGTAATAGCATTACGATATTAGAGACCGCTACTTGAAACAAGCCCGGAATCAGGAGGGAGAGAGCTCGATACACTCATTTTCATAGTAAAATTTCACATTTTCTCAAATTACTCCCGAAATATGGGAGTTATGAAGAAATTCATCACCACAATTTATGAAGGCATTAAGTAATCGAATAAGATGGCATCATTAGTTTGTCATAATTTTACTCTTATTTTTCGGACATGTCTACGTCCAACCGCTCCCATACATTCGTTCCACTGTGCGCCACTGTTATATCGTCTGGTAATTATAGTAGGGATTCTAAACGTTGCGATGTCTTGGTGATGCCTTCTCTGTATTGGTAGAGGATTTTGCCCTTCAGTGAGACTAGCTATTATAGTAGGAATTCTATGGTTAAGTATGAGTTAATTTGCGGAATGTATATCACAGACAAATGGGATATGGTTTTACAAGACATTCTACGATTTAGGAAGTTTTCGAATTCCTTTGTGGTACACCATCTTGAATGAAAGTTGCTATATATTCACTTAGTCATAATACTTTCTATTTCACTCCAATAGGCTTTCAACTACTCATTTTGGTTGCGGTCAATACAATGCTGTGCAAATGGTATTAAACAAGTAAGTCTTCGCGAGTTCAAGGGCGACAGACAGAGCGACAAAGATAACGAACGTACATAACTGTCATACGTATGTACTATAAATATTGACTGCACACAAGTGAATGTACTGTGTATAGCAGAGTAATTGTTTAATGGGATACAAGTGTAATGGCCGGGATCTTAAGAAAAACAAGTTTGTATTAGGATTTGTTTTTTAATTAATTAGTTTGTTTAATCACGTCTGTTTTTTATTAGTTCTTAGTTCTCTTTGTCTCTCATAGTAAGCTCAAATATTAGCTACACAGCCACGGACAATCAGCCAAGGACCCACTAAACCTTACACTCCTTATCACAAAATAAGGTTTTTATTTACATCAGCGGGGCGAGCACGGTGTCTGTGATAAGCTTGAGTCACACATTTTATCACGGTTTCTGTTCGCAAACTATGATAAAAATGTGTGACTCAAGCTTACCATGGTAGGCCGTGCTCGCCCCGCAGGTTTAAACCACTAAGCCAGTTTTTGAATTTAGAACCCAACATGTATACAAATGCAATTCATTTTACAAAACTAACAACTTAGTCCGGTAGTAAGTTGTCATTATTGTATTAAAGAACTGTACCCAAAGCTAAATAAAGTTGGAAATGTAAAAACAGTTTTTTTTTAGATCTTGCCTTTAGTTTAGGTAACAAGACGGTTAAAGTCTGAAATTCTGCAAAATTGCTAAATTGTAGAAAAATGCTTGACACAACAATTGAAATCCTACTAATATTATTATAAATGCGAACGTCTGATGTATGGAAGTGTGGATGTTTGTTACTCTTTCACGCAAAAACTACTGAACGGATTTGGATGAAATTTGGAACACAGTTAGTTTATAACCTGGATTAACACACAGGCTACTTTTTATCCCGGTAGTATGTTCCCGCGGAATATTTTCCGACCTCCACGCGGGCGAAGCCGCTGGCAAAAGCTAGTTATAAATAAGTATGAGTTACAATTTACCATCTACAATTAATATTTTAAAAGCATGAGGGCTATGTTTAAATTGTAGACTTGTTACTACAATTTACACATTTGTAGGGTTTTTCGTTACAATAATTGTTAGTTTAGAGTTTTATAATACTTACATGAACTTGAAAATTTTAAAATTATTTTAAATTGTTAGTGGAATGGTATTGTGGTACAGTGGACACCCGGTAATCCGGCCCCTGTCTAATCCGGCACCCCCGTAATCCGACATGTCTAATATTTTTTTGACAGTCTTCACTAATGTAGATAATGCATGACTGAACGGGAAATGGATCTGTAATTTGTCGGATTACAAGGTACTCTTTTGTAAAAAAAAATCGGACTATAGGGGTCTTTTTTTTTTTCTGGATGGGAAATCATCAAATGACTTCTCCCGCTCTGGGCGGAGTGGGAGGGCGTGTCAGACTTTTACTGACTAAAACCCACCCGTGTTCCATCAGTTGCCCATGTGCCAGGGTCACGGTATCTCTTCCGAACAATCACGCGACCCTGGCAGGACTATAGGGGGTCTTCTTGGCAGTACTCTATAATCCGATAAATACGATAGTCCGACACTGGTCTGCAAAACGTTTGTCGCATACCGGCGGTCCACTGTATTTAAGCTTTGGTGGTAGCCGTCGGTGGTGCGCCAGACATTTACATTTTGGTATTGCTACTGGTGTAAGCTATTTCACTTAGTCAATGCAGTTGACTTTTTTCAATTTATTTTCTTCAAAAATTTAGACAGAGATTTTCTCTTATTTATACAATTAACTAGATCTTCATTCTCACTTATTCCAATCCAGCCTGTCCCTTGCTGCCCACTTCCAGCGACACCCTAAGCCGAGGTTCGTACCACTTAGCCCGTAGTAGCTAAGTTTTCAGTTTTTAACCTCCTAGGTTGACCTGCGACATGACTTTACCAAATAAAAAAACTCCTTTCTCACAGCTGATGGCTAAGTAAAAGCTGTAGAAGATCCCATCTCTTGGCGTTCATTAGCTGTGTTACTATTCTAGACATAATAAAAAAAAAAATCTAGTAAGTACCATAATATGAATGAGTGTCGTTCGATACTTACCGGTTATACATAGCTTCCTACGTTGAACCGTAAATGTGCGTCATTCATACTATAATCCGGAAATCAATACTTACACCTATTTGTTTCTAGTAATGATTTATTTATATCACAGATGTGTCCGAGGAAAACATATACAAAAAATATAATACAGTCAATTTTAGTGCAGACTGAAAGAATATAGGTTATCGTCACAAATCGTCTATCACATTGATAAACTTGTGGGAAAGCATGTAAGAGATAGCAACTCACGAAATTGGGCCATCGAAAGTAACACCTTAACAGTTTATAAAAAATTAATGCTGTTTAACAAAAATATTACTCACTAGTTTCTGCCTGCGATTTCGTCCGCGTCAAATTTTTGCTCCCCGGACCCTTCCCGTCGCATCGAATTGCCTGCCAGTTTTCGTCCATTTTTCGTTGCTCCTCCGCTCTTTTTGATCGTAGCATGATGTCAGCCTATAGCCTTCCTCAATAAAAATGCTAACCAACACAAAAATAATGTTTCAATTCGGACCAGTAGTTTCTGAGATTATCGCGTTGAACCAAACAAACAAACAAACTCTCAATATTAGTATAGATTCAGGAGATTCTTACCTACGGCATTAATAGAAACTCTTACTGCGTTGATATATTTGTCGCAAACAGCGGAACTTGCGTGTTCGACCCAGAGAAGATAAATGTAAAACGAATTTACAAAAAAACAAAAAGTCTGTATTTGTACCTATTAAAAGGCAATAGTCTCTCCCCCTAGTACGAAGGACTTAGTCCTAACTTGCGAATAGTGTTGTTCTATGCACTTTGTAGACAGTCAAATGCTTCGATTTGTTGTCGATTTTCTATTTTCTAAAAACCAGCCTGTCCCTTGTGGGGAACATGACGTGTAATTTCTGTTATTCTAACAAAAATTGTTCTACCTTTTCCAGGACACATTCGGGCGCGCCAAGAACTGGGTGAAAGAGCTCCAGCGGCAAGCATCACCTTCCATAGTGATAGCCCTGGCCGGCAACAAGAGTGACCTGGCAGCCAAGCGCATGGTGGAGTTCGAGGAGGCGCAGGCCTACGCCGACGAGAACGGGCTGCTCTTCATGGAGACCAGCGCCAAGACCGCCATGAACGTTAACGACATATTCTTAGCAATCGGTGAGTTGAACCAAAAGAAGTGTTAGTAAGAGCCTCCGTAGACTACAGGCTTTCAATCATAGTTGTAAGTAGTAATTCTGCAAACTATGCAGTTTGGTCGATTTCATAGTCAAAATGAAGATTGATGTTCGACTTAAAATGGATTTTCAGGCGAAAACTAAAATTATTTAGACATTAAAAAATCTCTGTATGCGTGAAGAATAAATGTAAAATACCCTAGGTTTACAACATCATTAGCTGAGTGAAACCACGAGCGGAGTCGATACGCTGAGGTAAGCCGAATGTCGCATGACACTTCCGAACTTTACAGAGTAAACCAAATGACGCGCGAGTCGCGACCATTCACGAACTTCTGATTTTTGGTTTGTCCGAAGCTTCGGGTAATTTATGGCCGAATCCTGCTTTATTGGCCGAAAACAAATACAAAACTTCGGTCAGTCACTAATGAAGATATAGATATGCAAGTGCGCACATTATAATGATTTGGTATCGGCAGATAAAGAAGATTGATGGAATAACCAAACCAAACTGGTTCAGCAGTTAGTTCGCCGACACTTTAGTTTGAAGGCAATGGAGAAGTCCATCAATATTTTTTATCAGCCGATACCGGATCGTTATAATGTGCGCACGTGCATTTTATCTTAATACTGATTAAGAAACTGACCGCACTATCGTTCGATAGAAAGTCTATAGTCTGCGGGAGCTTCAATTATAAAGTCTTCGCATCATTTCGCATATACGTCAAAATATCGCGGCGGGATTTCATTGGAGACTGGATTTTCGACTCTCGGTCTTCAGCCGAACATTGATAATCCAACAGAGCGCATTTGACTGATTCATAAAAACACACTGTTGGATTTTCAACTTTTGGCGCTAAGTAGAGCGTCGAAATTTCAGTGCGGAAA
Source organism: Aporophyla lueneburgensis (assembly GCA_932294355.1). Taxonomy (NCBI): domain Eukaryota; kingdom Metazoa; phylum Arthropoda; class Insecta; order Lepidoptera; family Noctuidae; genus Aporophyla; species Aporophyla lueneburgensis. The sequence goes on from OW028747.1 coordinate 28,747,749, forward strand.
AAGAAACCTGAAGAAAACACAGTCATGCAAACCTGGGCTTAGTATATTTTGCATATAGTCTCTGGCTGATTTTCTGGTGGACATTAGGCCCTCAATATTTCGCTGGTCAATTGTAGACAGAAAGAGGTGTCATGCGAGTGACAAGTGATTTTGAACTATGTGTACAGCAATTATTACTGTCAATTTATGTACAATTTGACTGGCAGAATTGGTGGCTGTGGATTTCTTAAGTTTTTGACGGTCAATATGAGCTTGTCTAATCTTGTGTTCAGAAGCACAAATTCCCGTGATTAATAACGTTCAACATCTAGTTCACTCAATCTCATCTCATCGACCCTAAAATATCCAAAACTTGTCAAAGTTGTTTTGATAGATTGAAATAGATCAGACTGTGAACGAACTTAAAGTTATGGGAATTATGCTCTAGTTGCTTACACTTACCCTTGACTCGATTTTGTTTGATCACATGATTTGTAGGCAATCTGTAGGCACCTGTAAACTATCCTACAAATAAATATGAAGCGGTCTCTTTTGTAAATGTAGTAACGCAGTATAATGTTTATCCCCAGCGAACAAGTTACCAAAGAGCGAGGGTGGCGGCGCGGCGGCAGCGGGCGGCGCGCGGCGCCTTGGCGACGCCGAGCAGGCGCGCCAGGGCTCCTGCTGCAAGTGATAGCGCGTCTGGTCAGTATTCACACACACGCACACACCCACCCACACCCTCCCACACACACACCCACCCACACCCTCCCACACACACACCCACCCACACCCTCCCACACACCACCCACCCACACCCTCCCACACACACACCCACCCACACACCCACCCACACCCTCCCACACACACACCCACCCACACCCCCACACACACACTCACATCCCCACACACACACCCACATCCCCACACACACCCCCACCCACACCCTCCCACACACACATCCCTACCCACACCCTCCCACACACACATCCCCACCAACACACCCACACCCTCCCACACACACATCCCCACCCACACATCCCCACCCACACATCCCCACCCACACATCCCCACCCACACATCCCCACCCACTCCCTACCCCCCCCACACACACACAAACACACACATCCATACACACACACAGTCGCACCCATACACACACAGCAAAGTTTTTCTGCAAAGTTACTTATATATTTAGCCAAGTTAGACACTAAACACCAACAACGACCTTAGGTTGCCAACCTATACTTACTCTTTCAACATTGTGATTTGAGAACATGGTAAAAGCCAGTTATTCTTAACTGAGTAACAATGTAGTTACTTTCCGACTCTTCTCCATAGGAAACTACCAATAGGAACCGAGCTACTGAGTTTCTGACATTTAGTAAGTTCCCATCAAGTTATTGTGAGATAAAATATTTTCAATTTGACAACCATAAAATAAAAGTGAGTATCTTTCGCAAAGACTGTTACCATGATAATTCAGCCAAAAGATATCCACTGGACATAGGCCTCCACTCGTAAATTTCGCGACACTGACCAGTTCTGGGCCTCACGTGTACAGTAGCTTCTGGTACCCTTCACCAGGTCGACGGGAAAATCCTCTTCACCATATCTCCTATTCTGAGCTCTCTGATGACTAGCCAAACCAATTTTGATCTTGAAAGCCCGGCCACACCGTATGCCGATCAGCATCGTTGTATCTGTAGCTGGTAAAGCGTTGGGTGACTTTTGCGTATTTGGCTTCTTCAAGACGATCCATCAAAAAACTTTAAACAACTAAACGACCGAGTGCTTTGAACTATCAAAGCACTCAGTCGCTTTGTAGCTTGAAGTTTTACCTTGTCATTGAGGGCAGTTCTGTATGGTTCCGGACGTAAAGAACATCACCATCCTATTTCTTCCCTTGCGTGTCGTAAGAGGCGTCTATGGGACTTACTAGAGTAAAATTACCAATCTCGGAATTCGAAATTCAGACAAAACGGACAAGAATACTATAAACTATATTTTGGCATGACTTTTTTTTCACAAATATTCAATGTACAGTGTTGTATTATATGCTTACTGATGCCGTATCTACAACAGACGTTTCTCAATATTCCAGACACAACCGCCGATTGGTGAGGTCGTGCGCGCGGGTTGAGGTATGTAGTAGGTGACGACACAAGCGCAGACGCACCAGTCCGGCCTGCTCCGACCCGCCCCGCCGGACGGACGGACATCACTACCCGCTTACATCACGCGAGGCAAACTGTTGTATGGAACGAGAGGCGAGGCACAGCCGTGTCTTGTGCCTCGCTGTGTATAACAATTTTGTGTTAAACCAAGCGAAACTAATAAATATATACTGGACGAGCCGTGACATTCAATAACATGCGGTTGCACCTAGTACAGTATATGATTATTATACATAAAACTATCCGAGAATGTCTCGTAAAGTATAAAAGTTGTTTCGCTGTTTTCCATCGTTTCGTATACGCCTCGTGTGTTATACATATTTTCTGTTTCCTCGACAAATTAGCGAATTGTTATCGAGTTAAGGTTCGCGGGGTGGTCTATAGCTGTATACATATGTATAACTACTTATTTCTTGCAATATTTATCTTTAATACTGACTCGCCCCGCGGGTCTGCCTCGCCTCATATATATATAAAGTGTGTTTGTACGTCCACGCGGGCCGCATTAAAAACATTATATAATATTAATAAAAAAAACAAGCTAATTATAAAAATGATAACTAGTTTTAAAACTTATTTGTAACTGTAATGAAATTGTAATAAAAATGATTATATTTACTTTCGTTTGTACCAAGTTAGCAGAGCACTGTGCCCGTAGGATTACTTAACGAGATTCCTTCGTTTTAGCAGTAATGGAGCTTGTGTTATACAATAATAAAACATTATACAATATACTTCAGTTGGGGCACTGTGTACACGAAAAGACACGCTAAAGATTCAAATATAATTAAGGAGAAAAACACATCTTACGAAATATATTTTTTGTATGATTGCCATTTCTGCAGCTGAAGTATATTGCGTTCGAGTTAGAAGCGTTTAATGTCAAAATTTATTGGTGAAGGTGCATTTACATTCGTGTATCGTTACATATACATTTAATATTATTTTAATCATCTGTTCACTCCAATGTGGCAACTAACAAAAATACTGTCTTCAAAAGCAATCTCAGTGTCGCAAATGAAAACATTAAAAACATCTTCTTGTGCTAATGCGTTGTTGTTTGCCACAAACGCTTGCGTCTCAATGTTCTTTTACTTATAAATGTTATTATTTGTGTCTGCACTGTTTAGTGAAATATTTTTTAAATATATACATATATTTTTTGTTTATGTTTGAGAGATCGAAAATGGGTTAAGATGTTAAGATGACAAGTATGTGTCTACAATACGAAAACCGTTACGCTTCGTGAAATATTGTAATTTTATATAAATATAGAGTAACATTTATAAGTAAGGAGTTTACTTCGGTAGGTAGTCGTGGTCGTCCGATGATGGTTCCATGTGATCCGACGCCCTCTCCCGCTCCACGTAGGCTTCGCTCGCTACTCTTCATCTCACACGTAGTTGGCTAGTGTCTGACACCTATTCACTAAACGTTTATCCCGGAAGTTTCACCACAATTCCGAGCGAAGTGTTCCCGCATAAATGTATCAATCGGGAATATTCCCATTGACGTGTATCAATTGGGAATAAGTCGTGAATAAACGGGAATCCCTTCATAGTACTAATAATAAAATCAATTCAATTCTTGTTGAAATGTGTAGGTACATTCATCCATACATTATTTTAGTTCAAAATAATATAATATGGCATAGTTATTTAATGAAATAGATTTACACTTCTCAGTTAGGAAGTTATATAGTTATTTTTAAAACACTAATTATTCGATGGATAAATTGTTCTATACATATTATTAATTATTATGTATATTGTCTTGTATAATTTATATTTTATAAGTAAAATGTAAACGGTGGGGTCATTAATGTCGTATCCTTTTTTTATAATCGCATTCCATACAGGGAGGACTCACTGGGGCCTGCGGAATCAGAAAGTTAATAATGTCGATGCTTGTAGACTGTAGACTTGACATCGATAATTTCTCCGATAGTCTACACCTCTATTTATCAATATATTGCAAGTACTTGTAGCGTTCGCCAGTTTGCCTATCGTTCTTAAATCTAGTTTCCAACACCTGTTACTGATTTAGAATGTCGCTATAACTAAATATTAGCAATATTATAATATGTATTGCTGTGGACGCAGTCAGTTATCGCTTGTTTTAAGAAATCACGTTAATTTCCTTTGAAGGCTTGCATCACTCCTTTCTTAGCAATTTATTATTTATCTATAAGAAGGATAGGTACCGTGTAACACCTGCAAGAATGGAATAGGTCCTGATGCGTCAGTTTTGTAACTCTATGAGATTTTATAACAACCCAAGTCCGTCGTGTTGTTCGGAATTAAATTGTCTATAAAATTGTTGGTACGTAAGTGTCAACTATTGTATATTAATCAAAGCTTATAGATGAATTTGAGATCCGTTTCATGGCACGCCCTCGTTCTGTTTCTATCATTTGGAAAAGTTTTCATTTTCGTGTGGGTTTCAGTCATGGCGTGCCATGGAATGGTGCAGTGTTTAATGAGCAGCGTTGATCACGCCGCTTCCTCACGCTATGTAAACACTTATAAATATCTAAATACTTGTATCACGTCGCCACAAGTTCAGTAGTGCTCGATGTAAACAGTTCTTTGTTTAACAAACTACTCGTTTAATCAATCTATTGGCTTGTGGATTTATTGCGACATGGGAAGCGGCAGTCAATATTGAACTTTAAACCAGCGCAATAGAGTAGTTGTTGCAAGCAGTTCCCTGAAATTGGTTAGTAATAGTCGCACTGGCCGCCTTCGCTGGCCACGGACGCCGATCATGGTCGTATTGTATGTTTTTTGTATTGTGTAAATATTTTGGATTTATTAAGAATATTATTATATTGATTAAAAAAACATTGTAAATGGATATGTTGTGGTCGTTTTATTTTCCTTACCCTAGTTTTATCAATTCCTGATCAGAAAGCAAGAAACTGCGTACTTCTTAGCAAAGAAATCTACAGTCTTACTTGTCATGTGCAGAATAACAAGTAGAGTGCATTGCAGGGACTTCAGATACACTCTGAAAACCAGAAAAGTGTCTGAGTCGACGAGCCTAAGCAAGAGTAATTGTCGCGTATGTCAAGTACTGCTGGTTCCGTCGGCTCCCTAAAGATGGGTTTGGTCCACACAAACAGAACCTACTTTTGTTAATATTCTTGACATTTTAGTCGAGAAACACTAATGAAGGAATGTCCAGCCTGTTTACACAAAAGAAATTTCTTATAGTGGGGCTAGAATGTGCATTTGCACGCTGAACTTCAGTCTCCTGAAAATTAATTATCCACCGTTTTTTTTTTTTTCATTTTGTGGGTGGAAAATCATTTCCCACTCTGGGGAGAGCGGAGAGGTCTAGACTTACTCACTAAAACCCACCCGTGTTCATTCAGTTGCCCATATGCCAGGGCCACGGCAACTCTTTCGAACAAATCTCGCGACTGACAGGCTAATTATCCACCCTAAATTAATGATTGAAGTCACTGTTCAGACTGTTCATATTATTTTACCTTTGGCTCTATTATTGGCCAACCTAAGATCTGTGTTGCCATATTAAATGTGTACGAATCCCCGATTTAATAAATGTATTTATTGGAATAGACGTTTTGATTACACACTACGTGGGTAGTACAGTCAGCATTACGTAACCCCTACTACACAGAAGAGGGGTCAGGTTATGCAGGTCACTGACTGCACTACCATAATGTTTTGTGAAAAGCACAACAGATCAGAATTAAATTAGTATTAAACATAACGTACAAATCTCGAAATTTTGTAAACTTTATGAGTCCTCCGTATCCTCTTTTTTAAAAAGTCGGGGTTAAATTCAAATTCTCTAGCGTTCCCTGCAATTTGCACATCAGTATCAGGTTGCATGTTGATTACCGTATTATTAGGTAAAATCATCAATACAATTCTCGCATGTTCATTTAATCCTGCATTTGCCAAGTGTGTCACGGTAACGAATCATATTTTTATCAACATGCAACCTGACTAACCTGCAAATTGAATTTTGTGGGCACATCCACCTAAAGTAAAATAATTATTTGAAAGCGACATTTGTGGAAAGATGTAGTGAAGAAATGAAACTAGGAGATTTCGATGAAATTTTATTGTAGTACCGACTGTTTTAGTTGTGTGGCATAGGAAAAGGAGCATAACGGGAGCCGTAAATACTACGATACCGCGTTTAAGGAATCCCTCAGCGCTATATAGTAGACGATGTCGGGACAACCTTCTCGTACTGGTTGTTTTTTAAATTGAAATCCTAACTGTCGAATAATTTTCCATAATGTAGTACGACCTCCTTTAAAATTGATATCAACTTTTAACTCAGCCAACAGCTTAGTTAAAGTCGGGACCTCTTTTCTGACGAAGTACATTTCATGTATTTTATTTCTGATTGCACATAGATCAGATTCATCTAAATTAATTTTCTTTTGTTGATTGCGCTTTTTTCTAGGTAAAGAAGCACCAACTTCGCCTTCCTTAGTAATGGTGCTAATCGTTTTCTCAGATATACCTGAAATATGAAGTATCACGTGAACACTTTGCTGACGATAAATGCTGACAATATTAATCTATTGAATTTAATAAATAATGATTCAATATTTGATCGTCAATATTCAATGGAATATTATCGCAATACAAAAATAAACGGTGTAAACCAGATGCTCACATATTATTTAATTTCCCACAACTACGAGGAAAAAAATAGTGCAGGTAACCCTATTTCACACACCTGTCATGGCAGCCACTCGTTGGCGAACATTTTGAAATGGGATTAATGGGGCTTTATTGGCCTTTTCCCTTTCACAAAAATTACGCACTGCTAGCACAATTTTTCTGGCACTATTATCAATCCTTTTAGGCATGATTTAACGAAAATAATTGCCGATTCGAGAGAAAAGTACGGGGAAGCTTGACTAAACCACCGAATTTTTTGACAGCAAGTGTTGCCAACTTAACGGGGGAGGTAAAATAATTGTGAACGGTCTGAAGTAGTGGCAGGTGAGTAAAATCTTTTCCTAAGTCATACTTAATATGACATGCAAATGGGGATTCGATGGTGTTTCTAATCAAAGTAGATACAAGCAGACTATGAGCGGTAACCAAGACGATTCAAGTGTTTTCATGATTTCCCTGGTAATCACTTGAAATCACATTTGGAGAAGATACTGTTTGGATAAATCCAAGGACATGCTCATCATCATACTACCGCCGATTGCACTTCATATTTATGAAAGAAAGTAAGTTTGATGTTACTGAACATCAAAAACAGACGAAAGACGAGATAAATGCACTTCGCCCCTCAGATTGCGGAACTAATGTGGTTAACCATAACTTAATGATGACTTTGATTGATGGAAAGATTTGCACATACCTATCAGATTCAAAATCAAGTTCCGGCTGCAACCTTTGCTTAGCAAAACCGTTAGACATTAATGAATTGGATTCCGTGAAGGAAAGAGCAGTGTCTGCCGACCTTTTTAAATTTTGACTGTTAAATTTTGCACGCTCGTATCAAAACTGTGGAATAGGCTTGACCACAAGAAATGGGCACTGCGTGGAGATGATGACAAAGTTGTACTTCAAGCAAGAAAGAGTTATACTAGAACGTTGCAAAGCTGAGCTACCCGTTTTGTAAAACAAGGATCTGGAAAAACGAATGATGGCAATACAGCCAGAAGATTTTTCGAATTCCCTGAAAAAACTGCAGCAGTCACTGGGCTAGACGAACAGTTAATTCGTAGACTTACAGTGATTTTACAGGCAGTCACCTCAGGGCAAGATATTGACGCTGTGAAATTTATGGAATATGCGTATTAGACTGCTGATAGATATGTGGAACTATACAATCGGTACTATATGCCTGCCACAGTGCATAAATTGCTAATACACGGGGCAGATATCATTGCCAGTAACGCAATTATGCCAATCGCGACCTTTTCAGAAGAAGCCTCTGAGTCACGCAACAAAGACTTTCGTAAATTTAGGGAACACAGTTCGCGAAAGAAAAGCAGACAAAATTCAAATGAGGATATCCTCAACATGTTACTTCTTTCATCAGATCCAGTTATTTCTGCAACCTGCAACAAGACCCAAGAAGAGTTCGAAAATAAAGCAAGAGCTTTTCAGCGAGACCCTGGATTTGTTGAAACTTCAAGAGAGTGATTTCGAATTTTTTGATGTTCCTCATTTAGATCCTGACTGTGAGTCAGATTCTGATAACGATTTTGAAATTTAACTTAAATCTGTTTTTATGTATACATATAAATAATATACACATATTTTGTTATATAAATGTATACCTGTATTAATTTTAATTAAGTACTTACCTAACTTTTTATATAATAAAATATAATAGAAATAATTTGTTTTAATAAATCAATGTCTGTATCTATACTAATATTATAAAGCTGAAGAATTTGTTTGTTTGTTTGATTTAACGCGCTAATCTCAGGAACTACTGATTTGAATATAAAAAATCTTTCTTTTTTTTCTCAATTTATCGAGAAAGGCTATATATATACCATCACGACACAATCAAAAGGAGCCGAGCATCAATGAAAAATGTTGCATAAACGGGGAAAATTTATTCCTTTTGAGAGCTTCTGTTGCGTGCGCTGCGTAAACGGTTAACCCTTTAAGCGCTTGACTAAATATCAATTGGCGTGCCCCTAGCGCGCGGCTACAAATTGACAAAATAATACCTACAATAAATAAGGAGGAGCAATCGTTGTATCGATAAAAAATTGTCAAAAAGTTTTTATGTTTTTATTTTAAATCAGCCTTAACCACCCTAATCACTTCGTATCACAAGCGTCTAGGGATGGGAACTAACGTCAAATGTTATCATAATACATACATCCTGAGGGATATTTTTCTTATGAAAAACAAGGAAAAGAGTTCATAACCAGTGGCGGATTTACAGATTAGCCACTAGTAGGCTATTCAATTTTTGCCACCCCTACTGACTTTTGAAATTCAATACGTTAGTTTAGTTCACAATCATATTAAGGTGAATGCTTAAATTTGCTGAAATTTTGAATTTCGCGGGCTGGTTGGAGCATTCCCTTAATTACATTTATTCAGAAATTGCAACTTTATGATTTGTGTTCTATCGTCCTCATTACATCGGCTTTTTCCCGTTATTAGTATGATTGTGAACTAGGTGATATTTCTATCAGTTACTAGATTATTTTTGCAACCCGCTATGTAGTGACGAGTGTACCTACTGCTGATCTAAAAACAGCAGCATGTATTTTACGGTGCGTTTAGTAATCTTTTATGTACGGATTACGAACGTAATGTGTATACATATAATTATAAGTTTTTTTTTTATTATTTGGGCTAAATTTGCCGCCCCTCTAAATCTGCCGCCCTAGGCTCCAGCCTACTTAGCCTAATGGTAAATCCACCACTGTTCATAACACAAGGCAATATGTTAAATAAATTTTATTTCGTATCATCGTATGACAGTGTTTATTTTATGCTGAATGATGCATTATACCTGATTATTTAACTGTTTGTTATTTAGTTTTTAAAATGCGCATTGCATTGTATCCCATCCCTATGGTCACATATATGCGACACGCGCGATACACACCGA